>JALAZF010001010.1:0-625660 GCA_022829125.1 Lathyrus tuberosus | reverse complement strand
CCATTATAATAGAATGTGCGATAACAATGTGGTCTCAATAAATAATTCCGAACACGCAAAAGCTGACAGATTATTTATCAAAACCAAGATAACACGCTGGCGAAATCATATGTTATCTAAAAAATCAAATTTTCTATAATCCATGTGAAAATCCTTGTAGCAGACGAATTTTATCATATAGAGATGTTAGAGTAAGGGATTGTGACCCTAAATCCTGTTTGTTTTGAATATTCTTTCAACTTTTACTCATTTAAGCTGTTTACAAAAGTGCTTATTCAAATAAGTTGTTTCAGTTTAATTGCTTTTTCACTTAAGTTTGTTTGTTTTCAACCTTTCGATTGCCCTAGATTTACATAGATAAAATAGAAACCGGTAGTTAACCATTGGTCCTTGTGATTTGACATTCTTTTTACTACTTTGATAGTAGTCGTGCACTTGCGGCGTGTCAAATGTGAAAGGTTTTTTTCAAAGAAAATTTCAAAACAAAATAAAAAATATAAGAAGACTAATTTTTTTAGAAGATGAAAAGATAATGTATAATAAACTAATGATATTTAAATAAATTTTATAATTTATTAACAAATACGGATATATGCAGGCACTGGTATCATTAAACTCGCATCCATATCCATTAACAAACGAATATTTAAATATCCATTTATTTTAACCGTGGATATCCATTAAGCTATCTGCCCCATATCCATGACAAATTTTATCCGTAAATATCTGCAGGTACGAGTTTTTTTGCCATCCCATAAATGGTAGATCGAGTAAATTCGGATGCCACAATGGTGGACGAATATGAGGATGAATTTGTTGGAAGAGGTGGTTGAAACTTTAAGAAAGAGGATTAAGAAACGGAGATATGAACCGTCTAGAAAAGGAGATTTGAATCTCTGGATCAAAGGAGATTTTAACATGGAGATTCGCGAAAAACAAATTTCGATTCACACAAGACGACGCCACTATTTGATGGTGGAACTAGAGTTGTTCTATGAAAGGTAAAGTAGTGCTTCGCTGTGAACTTGAACTTCTGGTGTGGTGGAGAGGGGCTAACCTATAAGGTTAATGTTAAGAAATGTGGTTAGGCCTAACTCAACCCTAGAAAACCGGTTGGTAAGGTGAGGATTGCCCCCACTTATAAACACATGTTTAAGCCATATATTACCCGATGTGGGACTCTTAACACACCCCCTCACGCTCAGGACTAGACAACTAGAGCGTGTAAATAAATGGTGGGTGGCCTGATAGCGGAAACCATAGAAGGTGGCCCACCGGATCTTAAATGAGGCTCTGATACCATGTTAAGAAATGTGGTTGGGCCTAACTCAACCCTAGAAAACCGGTTGGTAAGGTGATGACTGCCCCCACTTATAAACACATGTTTAAGCCATATATTATCCGATGTGAGACTCTTAACAATTAACAATATAACACCCAACTTAGTGAAATAATGAAATTTGATGTGAGAGTGAGAATGAATTTTGAATACTTGAGAATGTGGCGCTTTATCTCTTATATAACAAAGCTGTTAAAATTGTCCGTGAGAAATGCAACGTATTATGTGGACGGTCGTCTAATTGATCTGGACTATTGATAATACGCTTTGCATACACGCTTTGCTTTTGAGCCTTCGTCTTGAGCCTTGTGACCAAAACACACACTCACACACACATATATATATATATATTATTCATTGAACTAAATACATATTAATTCTTCCAAAAATAAATTCAAATATGTCTGCTTTATAGAAAAATTCTCAAATTTTTTAATTTTTCTCATTTTTAAACCATTGTTCGGCATCTTTACTTACCGTTACATTCTTAAGGCAACAATGAGATGATGATGGTATGGGTTGTATGACTTGTATCCATCGGCGTTTGATGTTGAAAGGTACAATGATGAAAAAGTAAGTAATTTTAGACAAAATTCCAAAAAAATGGCATTATTAACGGGGTTGCCACAAAAGCTCCGTTGCATTGTCCGATTTTTATACTGTGCCCATAATGAATCATAATTTGTAGGCTCATAGGATAGGATAGCATGCGACTAAGCTTTCTTGTAGACAACACCATGTTTCTAATTTCAAGAACAATGTTGTCTACAAGAAAGCTTAGTCGCATGCTATCCTATCCTATGAGCCTACAAATTATGATTCATTATGGGCACAGTATAAAAATCGGACAATGCAACGGAGCTTTTGTGGCAACCCCGTTAATAATGCCATTTTTTTGGAATTTTGTCTAAAATTACTTACTTTTTCATCATTGTACCTTTCAACATCAAACGCCGATGGATACAAGTCATACAACCCATGATTGAACCATGATGATTCAACCTGCGAGATTTTGAGCCAAAATGCCCCTAAAAATTAAAATATAAAAGAGAAATTATTTGGAATTTTTCACTCAAATGCCCATCATTTTCAACTCACATACCAATTTCTTAAAAGAAAAAGTCCGTTAATATAACTAGTGCTTGTTCTTCAATTAAATGGGGTGTGCTAATTAGAGGTATAAATAAGTCAGACCGATAACAGGAGCATATGAGCCTAGCATATTGTGCCTACTACTAATGAAAATGAAGTGGATAAAGGTAAATCTGCATTTACTAGTTATGTGGGTCCTGCTACTGTAAATGTAGCGGATAACAATAAAATTGCTTTAAATAGTAATGTGAATCCTATGGATTTTGGAGGTCATGGTTCTAATTCGTAGGAAGTAAGATAAGAACCTAAAAAAACATTGGCTTTGATCAGTGAGGCTGAAGACACAATTGAAAACTCCGATTTCATTGACCACACTCTAAGGTATTCGAAAGACGAAGTCCCTGAAACTAATCCTGAGCTTCAACAGGATTTTTCGTTCCTTAATGCATCTTGGGGTATTATGGTTCATTAGGAATTAGTAAAATAAGGTATTGGGGATGTGCAAAACTCCATGGGAGGAGACCTAGATGATTTCACAAAAGTAAAATCTAAGTCCAAGAAAAAAGCTATGAATAAAACTGTAGCCAGAGAGGATTACAAGACTAGGTCAAGGCCTGGTAGTGCTAATAATTCATCATGAATTGTTTATTTTGGAATGCGAGAGGAATAGCCAACTCTCCGACAAAATTGGCTCTTAAAAGGTTGGTGCTAAATTCAAAACCACAATTTGTTTTAATAGTTGAACTGTGGATGAACAAGGATCAATTCTCTCAATCCTGACTCAGAAGATTAAATCTCAAATTTTTTGTTGTTAACAGTAGAGTTGATTTGCTTCCTAATCTTTTGTGTCTTTGTGATATTAATCTCACACCTGAGGTGCTGCTAGTTGATGATCAACATGTTTCTTTTTCTATTTTGGTCAATGGTTCTACTATTGGAATATTGGTTGTCTACGCTTCAACTAATTACATTTCTTGTAGGTCGTTGTGGGATTCTCTTTAGAATATTATTCAAATCTATAAAATACTGTGGTGCTTCATGGGGGCTTTCAATACAATTCTCGGTGCGCATGAGTATGATGGCTCCTTCAACCCAGCTTGACGTCTGATGGAAGAGTTTACTTTATGGACGAATCACAATCATTTAGTTCATATGCCTACGGCAGGTGCCAAGTTTACATGGGCAAATGGCCGCAGTGGATCTCGACATACTAGGAAACAGCTGGACAAAGTTATATGCAATTAGGCTTGGATTTCCTCGCGTGTTCACTCTTTCTGCTCCATTCTTACTAAGTCCTGGTCAGATCATTACCCCTTACTGTTGCAGTTTAGTTTTCATGACTTCAAGTTTAAATCTCAATTCAGGTTTTTGAAAATGTGGGGACAAAGCATCAAGGCTACATTAAGGTGATTGAATCATCTTGGAAATCCAAGTTTGTTGGTTGTCCCATGTTTGTCTTGGCCTCTAAGTTAAAAGCCTTGAAAGATAATCTTAGAGTGTGGAATATAAATTGTTTTGGTAATGTTCAAGACATGGTGCATATGGCTGAGCAAGAGTTGATTAATGTTTAGAAGAGAATAAATACTGTAGGTCACTTAGATTCTTTGGCACAACAGGAAAAAATGGCTCAAACTAAATTAGAACTGGCTTTAAATATTTAGGAGCTTTTTTGAAAGGATAAGGCTCAAGTTAGTTGGAACTTGAACAGGGATAGGAATACCAAGTATTTCCACAGGATGGCAAAAATCAGAAATGTTACTAATCACATCCACACGATGAAAGTTAATGGAGTTTACAGCAGCAGTCATGATCAAATCTCTGAGCATGTGGTTGCACATTTTGAGAATTTATTTAACAAATCTTTGGTTTTGCATGATAATTCGCTTGTGGAGGAAGTTATCCCATTGTTTGGTGACAAATCAAGTTAATTTAGTGTTAACTACGTTGCCTTCCGAGGAGGAAATTCGCAATACGATTTTTAGCCTCAAGAGGGATAGTGCTACCGGTCCTGGCGGATTCAGCCCCATCTTTTCTTAGAGGTATTAAAGCATTATTAAAGAGGATGTTATCAAGGCAACTCTCCATTTTTTCAAGGATGGTTAGATGGCTCCCAATTACAACTCCAACATAGTGGTGCTAATTCCCAAAGTTAAGGAAGCTGATAGCATTGATCAGTACAAGCCAATCTCCCTTGCTAACTTCAAATTTAAGATTATTGCTAAGACATTGGCGGATCGGTTGGCTAAAGTGCTTCCTCATCTAATATCAAGGGAGCAAAAAGGTTTCATACAAGGCTGTAGCATTAAGCATTGTATATGCCTCACTTCTGAAGTGGCAAATTTGATTCATAAAAAGTCTTTTGGTAGTAATATAATGCTTAAGATAGACATTGCCAAGGCTTTTGATACCTTGGATTGGGGGTTTCTTCTAAAAGTCTTAAAGAAGTTTGGTTTCAATGAGAAGTTATGTTCTTGGATTCGTCTGGTGCTGGAATCAGCTAAGGTTTCTATCTCAATTAATGGTGATCTTAGAGGTTTCTTTAGTTGCAAAAAGGGCATTCGTTAGGGAGATCCACTGTCTCCTTTTCTTTTCTGCTTGACTGAGGATGTTCTTAGCAGGGGCCTCACGTACTTAGTTATGATAAACAGGTTGAAGTGTATTAAAGCTTGTAAGAATGTGTCTTTTCCTTCTCATACTTTATACGCAAACGACATCATGTTGTTTTCTAGAGGATGCTCTTCGTCGCTGGAAGCAATTGCTCAGTTATTTCATAGATTTGTTGTGTGCTCTGGGCAAGTCTACAACCCTGCAAAGTCCATTTTGTTTGCAGGCTCGATGTCCACTGTTAGGCACAGTTATTTGGCAAGTAAAATTGGTTTCAAGATGGGATATTTTCCTTTTTCATATCTTGGGGTACCTATCTTCAAGGGCATACGCAAGGCTGTTTACTTCCAACCGATTGCTGATAAAATTAGATTAAAGTTGGCGGCTTGGAAGGCGAGTTTGTTGTCAATTGCTGGAAGAGTCCAATTAGTAAATTTGGTTATTCACAACATGTTTATTTACTCATTCAGAATCTACTCTTGGCCTATCAGTTTAATTTCTCAAATTAAAGCTTCGTGTCAGAATTTTATTTGGAGTGGGGACATTTATCAAAGGAAGTTGGCCACGGTGGCTTGGAAATTCTGTTGCAAGGATGTTAAAGATAGAGGGCTTAGCATTCGATCACTTAGGGCAACAAATGAAGCCAATAATTTGGTGCAGTGATGGAATATCATTAACAAGACGGACACTTGGGCAAATATTATCAAAGCTCGAGTTTTTAGGAAGGGCATGATCCTAAAGTCTTATGTTTTTTCTTCAATTTGGAGGGGCTGTAAGGTAGCATACACAGACCTTTTGGAACACTCTATGTGGTCAATCAGCAAGGGTGATAAGATAAATTTATGGCGCGATAACTGGTGTGGTCATATCATCGTGAATCTTCTTCATGTTCCGTCAATAGGCAGTATCTGCTGCAGGCACGAATTTGCTCTATTTTGCGAGGGAACTCTATATTTTTACCTGATTCTTTGATTCGTATCTGTTCCGACTTGCCTCAGTTGGTTTCCAATATTCATGTAAATTGTTCGAAAGAGGATTAACTTGTGTGGACGAAGTCCGACAACGGCAATATCTGTGTTAAGGATGCTTATATTCACTGTCTTAATTGCGGTACAAGTAGTGTTTAGGGTAAACTTATTTGGCATTAAACTATTCCTCCTTCTCACTCTATTTTGTTTTGGAGATTAACAAAAAAAAGGCTGCTTACAGATGATATTCTTCTTAAATATGGAGTGAATGGTCCTTCTGTTTATAGCCTATGTGCTTGTAATGAAGAATTTGTTTCGCATCTCTTTTTTAGCTGCGAGTATTCTAAGAAAGTGTGGAATTGGCTTTGCAACATGCTAAACTTGAACAATGGTATTGCATCTATGGATGATTGTTTCTTCGCTATGAACGTCTCGGTTTCGAATCAATGCAAGGCAGTTTTTTGTGTTGTTGTTATCGTTGTTGTTAACGGTATTTGGCGTGCCCGGAACCATGCCCGATTTCAGAACAATCTTATTCCTTGGAGAACCACTTATTTTTTCATTTACTCTCTTGTCTATTTGGCTGGTAATGCTGCAAATGGATCTTCTCATTTGGAGGTTGGTGATTTCAAAACTCTTAAAAGGTTTTCTATTTCTATTAAGCAACCTAAACCTTTGATGTGTTCAGAAATTATTTGGAGTCCTCTATTTAGGGGGTGGGTGAAGGTTAATGTGGACAGAGCTTCTAGTAGCGTCCCGATTCAGGCAGCTTGTGGGGGTATTTTCAAGGATAATTTAAGTAATCATGTTGGGAGCTTTGAGTGTAACTTAGACAATGTGAATGCCCTTTTTGCAGAGCTTATGGGAGCGATCTTAGCTATTGAGCAGGCATTTGCGCATGGTTGGACCAATCTTTGACTTGAGTCAGATTCTAATTTAATTGTGTTGGCGTTCAGTAAACCTTCTGTGGTACCTTGGCGTATTAGGAACAGATGAGACAACTGTATGCAGGTTCTTCATAGTTTCAACTTCTTAGCTTCTAATATTTATAGGGAATGTAATCATTGTGCCAATAAGCTGGCTAACGTAGGTTTAAACATCTCTAATTTTACTTGGTGGAACGATGTTCATATGGATATTCAACCAGATTTTATTAGAAACCGGTTAGGATTGCCAAACTTTAGGATCAGATAAGTTTGAGGTTTCAGTTTTATGCCCCCCTCGTTTTTGTACCTACTTCTTTTTAATATATTTTTTGGGCAATTGCTCAATTAATAAAAATAAAGGGGGCTAATAGAGTGCTTCTATCTTTTTTTCAAATTTACGTTTTATGCGGATTTTCTTGTATATTTGATTTTTCTGTTGATTTATCTATGAATTTTTCTCCATTGTGTTTAACCTGTAAAAATATAACATAAGTTCTGGTAAATATGTAGGAAACGTCAAATCTACAGCAAAGTTTGCAAAAACACGTAAAATTAAATAAAAAATATAGAAATGTCAATTCAATTAGCATACCCTATTTAATTGAAGAGTAAGTGTCAATTGCTTTAACTGACCATTTGGTTTTGTTTGAAAGAGTTATATATATATATATATATATATATATATATTTGTTTGAAAGAGTTATATATATATATATATATATATATATATATATATATATATATATATATATGTATGATGAAAAATTGGTTATTTTAGAATTTAAGTTGAGAAAATGAATATTGAGGTGTAAAATTCAATTTGATATCCATAAATTTTGGTTGAGTAGTGATTTTTGTAGTGAAAAATTATATAAAATTTTAATTTATTTTAAAAAAATAATATTAAAAAGTGATGTGGTAAAATATTAAATAATATTGTTTTTTTTAAATAAACTAAATCAGATAAAATAAAAAGGAGCTACAAGGTGGGGAGTCAACAACCATCCCTAAGGTTAATGGAATATGAAATTTAGAAGACCAATCTTATTTCTAATGTACTCTCTCCTAATAACAATGGAGTAGGAGTCAAACCAAACATCATTAGTAGTGGAAAGATCAAGATTTGCTAAATTATCTCCACAATGATTTCCCTCACACACATTGTGGGAAACAATAAAATTCATCTCACTAATGAGGAGAATACAATTACTCCATCTGTTTCTAAGGTTCCAAGAAAAGGAAGAGGAAGGCCTAAAACACAAGGAAACCAGAGTTGAATCAGTTTCCAACAAGAGATTCTTCTAACCCCTTCGATGAGCAATCTCAACAACATGAAAGGCTCCCAATAGCTCAGCAGAGAAATCATTCATCCAACAATTATTCATAGCAAAGCAGTCAATATCTTCCCCATATGATGGTTACAAAAAATATCTTCACAGGCAGACTGACTCAAATTACTCTTTGAAGCCCCATTAAAGTTGCATTTTACCCAAGTTTGAGAAAGGCTTGAATCTTGCTTATGCTAAGTATGCATGTTTAAATGGCGCAATGCTCCATCTTGATGGATATGCTACACGTTTTAATGATGTAATGTTATGTAATGATGATTGCAAGACGCCGATGTATGCTTGGGCTTGGGTTATGAATATGATAGGTAGGACCTGATATTCTTTGTCGAAAGGATCAAAGTGACTAGTGTTAATGATGATGAATTGTCAATGGTGACTGGACTTTAGAGGTGCCAATATAGATTGGACTTTGACTTTATTTGTATGAAGGACTTGACTTCCCGACATCTCGGTCTCTTGATACTACTGTAGTAGTGAGACGGATCTTGATGTTTTCCAGTGCCCTAAGCTTGATCTGAGCAGGAAAGTTGAGTGCCGATTATCCTGAGTGAACGATGATTCTTTGTGATCTTGTTAGGTCAAGGTGACCCTTGTGATTTTGTGCACTGAATGCGTCAGTTAGAAAGCATGATTATCCTTCGCACATTTCAAAATCAAAGTAATCTTCGGGTTTTCTTTCAATGTTTTTTTTATTATCCCCAAAATTTTCAATGCATTGTTTTTTAAAAATAAATTCACATTTCACAAATAAGCGGAAAAAGTAAAAAAAAAAAAAAAAAAGAGTATCACTTTTAACAAAAGAAATTTTATTGATGAGAAATTAACCCGTAAATGGGCGATTACATAAGGAAGCAATTCTTAAAAGAGGTCATTGCAAAAAAAGGTAAAAATACAATGGAAATGAAAAAGTTTGGATTTCCATTTAGTTCTAATTATGCTATAATCCCTATATCCTTGAAGATCATTGTACTTTGCTTTTGAGGAGAGTGAATGGATCGATTCTTCCCGTCTGGGGTTTCAATTTTTGTAGTGATGGATTCATAGATTCTTCACAGACCGCAACCTTTTGCCTTTTAAATCCCTAACTTTTGCCTAGACCGCCCTTTCAAGTTTTTATTCTACTAGGATACCTTTTTTTTGCCTAATTTTCCCCTTAGGGTTTTCAACTTAGCGAGTTTTTCATTTCTTTTGATTTTGTCTCTAATTTTTACCTGGACTTTTTCTTTTTGTGGTCCATCGGGATGCCCATTTTTGCCTAAGTCACCCTTTAGGGTTTTCGACTTAGCGGGTATATTTTTTAGGTAAAATATTTTTTGACTGCATCTGTGTTCACTCGGGATGAGAAGTCTTTACCATCCATAGTTGTGAGAATTAAAGCTCCTCTAGAGAAAACCTTTTTCATAACATATGGTCCTTCGTATTTGGGTGTCCACTTGCCACGTGAATCTGTATGGATTGACATAATCTTCTTCAACACCATGTCTCCTACTTGGAAATTCCGAGGACGAACCTTCTTGTCAAATGCGTTCTTTGGTTGATTATGGTATAGTTGATTGTGGTAAAGGGCTGTCATGCGCTTCTCTTCAATGAGGTTGAGTTGACAGGCCTCACTTGAACCCATTCTGCTTCTTCAAGCTTGGTATCTGTTAAGATCCTCACGGAAGGAATCTCTCCTTTGACGGGAAGGACTGCATCCATGACGTATACGAGAGAGAATGAACTTTCCCTAGTTAAAGTGTGTACTAAAGTACGGTAGCTATGTGTAACACCCCAAAATTTGCCCTCCTATTTATACCCAATAGATGGCTTATGTTTCACATTTCATCTGCATTTAGGTCATAAGCATCACACATGCATCATTGGTTTTCCCAAGGCATGGGATCAGAGGTTTCCATGGTATGAACTGTTCAAAGCAAAGAGAACGAGGCTCCTCAAGGCCAAGACATCTCATTTGATTCACAATTTCATTCAGAAGGATTTCAATTGGCCAGATGGTTGAAAATTAGACAAATTGAGAATAAAGTCAACTGATCAAGGAAAGAGTCAACTCTCGATTTTTAGGTCAAACTCATGTTCATCGTGTCAAATATGGTCAATGGGTGATATTTGATCAAGAATTATCAAAGGAATCATGAAAAATCAAGAATTATGGAAAGTTGCCAATTTTGAAAAAAAAAAGGGTTTTAGAACTTTCCATTTTGGGAAAGTTTTTCATGTCATGCAACCAACTTTATGGTCATTTTTCTCTATGATCCAAGCTTCATTTGAAATTTTCTCTCAAATGAAAGTTCTAGTGTGTATTCCAAGCTTTCCAACCATATAAAGAATGTTCCATTTGGATTTCTAGATCAAAAGTTATGATCAATCAAAGTTGGGATTATCATGTTGTTCATGTGGGAAAAAACTTAGAATTTTTCTAAGTCCCAAAACTGAGCTTGTGACATAGCAACTTCAATGCCATTTTCCATGGTGTTCAGACCTCAACTCCAATTCTTTTTGACATCAACTTTGTTCTATCAAATACCACCTTTTCAATGACATCAAAATCATACAAATTGATTCATTATCCTTCAAGAAATTCATCAACAAAGTCACCTCCATGGACATTTTTTCATGCCATAAACCACAAAAACTCTATTTTTTAAATTACAAAATTTAGTGAGCAAATTGTGTTGGTTGTACTAACCATCATCTTACACCATTATTATCATCATAATGCACTCCATGGTAACTAAAATACACCACCCACATAGTAAAATTCGTACACTAACATAACCTCCATTTTTTCCACTTTTTAACCAAAGCTCTTAACCACACCTCTAACCATGATTAACACTCCCTAACCACCCATATATAAACTGTAAACCCTAACAAATTCAGTTGCACACACTCATTCTCTCAAAACAGATCCAAAATCACCAAAATCCACCATTAAAGCTCTACACTACATAGCTTCAAAAATCAATTCTACTTGGAGTTTCCATGATTTTCTCCATAGTTATCATCACCAAGCTTCAATCTCTCTTCTGTATGCAATATTTTGGACCTGGAGTAACCACCATTGTCTCACCAAGGTTCATCATCTTCTTCATTTTTGGAAATTTTAGCAAGATCCAAGAAGATCAAAGCATTTATTTTGCTTTCCTGAAGTAGATTAGAAGAATTGCAGGAAGTTATCGGGTTTCTTGTACGTGCGAAAAGCTTCATCCAGGTTCGTGATTCTTGAAACTTTAGCATCATGGTAGAACCTCCATAGGTCTTGAAATCATGTGGTCAACGTACCTCTGAAGTCCTTTATGAAGAGGCAATGTGTTTGGATAAAGTTCGGTTGAAATGGTGATGCTTCAAAGTATGGTGTCATAATTTATCCTCTTTATATTTTCTTGTGTGTTGATCTAATGGAATTTCTAACCATGGATTCATGATATACGTTTCGTGGGCTTCAATTTGGACTATTATTTCGTAAAATTTGATCAAGATTTAAGTGTGTTATGAGTTGTTAAAGAATGGTGTTTTCCATTTTTTTTTCGCACAAGCTTGGCCATGGAGGAGAGAGAATTCGTTTTATGCATGGATGCATGAAAAAGACAACCATGTGTCGTCTTCTTAGAGGGTGGAAATGATTTTTTGTCTTATCCTCATTAAAAACTATTTGACCAATTGATGTAGGGCCATTAATGCATTGTTTTTCTCTTCCCTCATGTGTTGAACGAAATAAATGATAATATCATGTAATACTAAGATAGTGCAGCGAAATCAATCCTCTGCCCCACGATCACGATCAGACGCACGAGATTAATGATGCTTAGCATGTGTAATAATGCTGCGAGTGTATCCTGGCCGTATGATTCATCAAGCGCATGAGGGAGTGACACCTCATTAATGAGGTATCCTCCCCCTCAAGCATTTAAGTGTTTTTCTTTGTGCGTATTGGGCCTACGAATGGCTATGCGCACCCTCCACCATGAGCCCACATGATAACTGAATCATATTCTTGATTGTGTGACACCCTCCCTTGTGCTTGTGCATTTTATTTTTATTTTTTTTCTTACACGTTAGAAAATGAATTATTAAAAATACTAAAAATTATCCTAAAATACTGAAAAAATTCATGGCTGTTCTTGAACACGTTAATTAATTTTTGATGAATTTTAATTTTATTTTTGTGCTGTTTAGGTATTTTTATTGAATTTTTTAAGGATGTGTGTTCATAATAAGATACCTTGTGATATAAGTCACAAAAAGTGACCTTCCTATAATATTTTGGACCTGATTTTTGGTATGCAATTAGCCACTTGATTGATTAACATGTTGATGCTTTATTGATATCTTGTCCATGAATTTTGGAATGCTTTTGAATTTCATCTTTTGAGCTTTGTTTTATATGATCATCCTTGAGATGTGCTTGATGTTTGCAACTTTTTGAGCACCCTTAGTGCATAATTTGGATCCATTTTTTGTACATGATTACTCACTGACCTTAACATAACATGGTTAATTTCCCCTATTTTTCTAAAGATTCAAACTATTTTTCATGGACCATTCCATTACATGACCAATTTTTGATACATGCTAGAATTAGGTCAAGTTTAATGCTACTGTGTGAGCTCTTTAAAACCAATTTTGAGGGAATTTTTGAGCCTATATACAATGAAATTTTAGGTGCCTTTTTGATCCTTAAATTCTGCTTTTTGATCATGGCCTACATGATTCTTTTTGAACCCTAAGTTGCTTACCTGATTATGCTTGATGTTTGCTTAGGTGTTTTAGTTTGATGATGTATTTGTGCTATCCTCTTTAGGATATTTTTGTGCATCATTTCACATATGGATTAGCATGAATCATAGCCTACCCTCATGAACTTATGGGTCACTTCATATGCTTCTAATTGGTATTATGCTTCCATAAGTTTGAACATGAATGAGAGGTTAACTTTGTTGTTTTCATTTGAACTTTGGATGTGCCATGTTTATACAAAGCTTTTGATATTCAAATGTACCATTCCACTTATCATTTGCCACTGCCCCATGTGTATAAACACTTGATTTGTTTGACTTTGGATTTACTTTTACATACTTGACTTGACTTCCATTTTTTGTGACTTTTATGAGTCTTTTTGGCATAGTTTGTAAACAACAAATGTTGGTGTGTTGTTGTAAGTCATAACTTTTAACCTTTTTACTTTGTTTAGGACATTAACATAGATAGGATAGAATAAGTTTAGCTACTTCCCCTTGTATGGTGTATACCTCTAGAGTTCCATTTTCATTGCTTATTGTGTAGTTTTGCTCCTAGGGTAGAATTAGAGTACTTCCTTGTGCATTAGGACATAGTTTTGTATGTTGCTTTCAACTACTTGATAGTTGAGCTTGGCATGGAGATGGTAAGTTACTTGTGATACTTTGCAAGCTAGTTTATACTTACATGATTTCTTTTCATCTCACTTCTTATTCACTTTTCTCTTTTGTGATTGTTAGAATAATGTTTACTTGTGTTGATTCACATGATCCCTTAGGATTCCTAGCTCCACTTAATTTACGATTAAGTTGGAGGTAGGAGAGACATTAGGCTAGCAATCCATGCATGATAACAAGTAGGTTAGTCCCCTCTTAACCTCAACTATAGGGCCACCATTGCATGATAACATTAGAACTTAGTTTCCTCTAGTTGTTTTCTTTCAACTTTGAGTCCTTTCTCTTCTCATCTCAAAACAAGTTCAAAACACATAATAAATACAACGAGTATTATACGCCATAAGCCTTAAGTACATGGGAAATGGAGAGTGGGGGGCTTCCTTTCACTTTCCTAGAGTGTTTAGCATGCGCCCCGTCTTGGGTCGATGTGCGACGCATTCGATCTTATGTCATATACTTTAGTGCAATACGAGTTTCAAACTAACTTAAGCCACTTCTATCTAAAAAACACAAACAAAGTTCAAATCATTTTATCCTTCGGGATTAACTGGGTTTCAAAACATTTTCAGAAAAGAGCACGTTACTTTCGTTTTGTCGCAAACAGGCATCGACCCTAACTGCCGGACGCGAACTTAGCGTCACTCATAAAAAACACTTGATGACCTTGTAGGTCGAACTACGATTGTTCTGACTTCCTCTCTCTCGTCCGATTGAGGATACGTAGGCACAAGACGGCGATGTCTTGGCGAGCAACCTTCCCCCACAATTCCGTAGTCCTTCGAACTACGTTGACTCCGACTTTCCCGTTCCCGGGGGAATACGTAGGCCTAGGACGACGATGTCCTATCGAGCCACCTTTTCTTTTCTTTCCCCGTTTCCCGTTTTTTCGTTTCCGCTTAGCAGCTGAGCCTCAGATACCTACACCCTTTGATCGATAACAACAAGTGTGGATCCCATCGAGTACGATGGATGTAACGCCCAATATTTAATTATTTATTTAATTAAATATTTTTGAATTATTTTCGAATTAATTGTCGAAGTTGTATAATGTTGATTAAGTTGTGTTGTTGTTAGTTGATTCATGAGTTGATTAAAATGATGGAAAATAGTATTAGAACAATACTAATATTATTATATGGGCTTATTTTATGGTTGTATGTAGTAAGATTGGGGGTGAAGATAGTAGGCCCAATAAGAATAATAAAATATTATTATTATTATTATTATTATTATTATTATTATTATTATTATTATTATTATTAATTGGGTTGGTTGAGAAAAAAGGGGAATTAGGTTTTAATTAGTGGAGAAAAATAAGGGTTGAGAGAAGGAGAAAAACATGTTGTACGTGAAAAGTTGCAAGAGGGAGTTTTGGAGAAATTGATCGTGGAAGTTACAGAGGAAAAAGTCTTAGAGAAGAATAAGGGTTTTAGAGGAGAGAAAATAGCTCGGAAGCAAAGAAGGAGAAAGAAGAACTCATGATCATATCTCTATTTTCGCACTTATGGTACAACCTCCACTAAACAGGTGATAACGTTTTACTCGTAATTCCGATTAAAGCGATTCTTGAATTTATGGAAAGCTTACGAAATTCCCTTCAATTTGATATATGATTTCGTGTCAATAAGTTAGGTATTGAATGAGAAAAACGCATTTGAAGTTTGGGAGTTCATGCTGGAAATGGGTCAAATAGTAGTTACGGGATTGATGATGATGGAGGCTGAATTTTGGTCAAGATAGGAACTCAATGGCAGCATGTTCATATTTCTAATCTCCATGGATGCAAGAGAAGAGGAAAAGAGGCATAGAGGCAAAGGGTTGGAAATTCGATCGGAGAACTTTAGAGACTAACCAAAAAATTATTAGAGCAACCGTCAATCCTAGGTAAGGGTGGGGTTCCGACTCTATAATTGGGTTTATGATGAATGATATGTGGGTTTTCGGTTGTGTAATTCATTGTTGTGTGTTTGTATTAAATTGTTGTGGATGTCCTGAAATTGATAGAATTGTATACTGTGATGGAATCATTCTGATGTGATTTGTGAAAATATGCTATTGCGTTGCTGTCATATTTTGTCCGATGAAATTGCAGTGATTTAAATTGCTGAATTGTGGTTAGAAAATTAGCATATATTGGTGTGGCTGTTACATTGTTGTGTTTTTGTCAGGGTTGGTCTGAAGCGATTAATTGATGGAAGGATTGTAAAGGCTACATTGGAGACAGGTGAAAGCATTGTGTAAAACTACCTGGGCAAGGTGACAACCGTTACATGGGTGGGTGAAGAGCATGACGAGCGTCATGGCTTTTGTGACGACCGTCACACATGTGTGTGTGGGGTGGGACGACCGTCAGGACTGAGGAGCAGGAACTTGGTGACGAGCGTCACGTGGCGCGTGCAGGATGGACAATATTAAGTAGTTTCAGTTAATAATTCCTTTAGACTTCCATTATATAATTATCATTAGGCTAAGTATAAACTAGAGTTTAATTAATTTAATTAGGCTAACTGAATTACAGTACATAGTAATTAAGTAGAGTAAAATAACAGAGGGATTTTGTTGCAGCAGACTCAATAAGTAGCAGTTTTGGAATTGGAATAGCAGACCTATCATAATAGCAGCAACAATTAGAGACTGATATACATATAATTAAGTTACATTTAATTAAGAGTAATGTGTATATATATTTAACTGGTCTAATTTAGTTGCAGTTGCAGTTGCAGTATATATATATAGACCCAGTAACAGTGAAGTAGCAATTCTAAAATTAAATAGCAGAGGGATTTCTAATAGCAGGAAAAGAATTATAGAGTTGTATATATTTAACAGAGTTAGCAAAAGACGTAGTAGAGCAAATTTTAGAAAGGGATTAGCAGTACAGTAATGAAATAGCAATAACAGGTTAGTCTCAATAATATTTAAATGACAGAGTTGTACCTATTGATTAGTAGTAAGAAGTAGCAATAGCAGCTGAACATCGGGACAGTAATGACAATAATTAATAAAGAGGTGGTTAAAAAATAATTAGTAGCTATTAATCTATGAATTGATGCTTAGTGAGTTCGGTTAGAATTGTGTTGTGTGGTGGGTACTACTTGTGACAGCAGTAGTAAATTGGTGGATTATTGGGAGTTAATTAGATAATTGATAAATTAGAATTGGTGGTGCATTTTGTGAATTGTGTGCATGTATGCTTATTCGCCCGAACAGGTGTGGTAATACCAGTGGGTATTGCGGTAAGTATAAGACTTACAGATGATCAGGAGGATCGTGTGATCAGGAGGATCGTGTTAGTGTGAGCATGTTTTGTACATGTGATTATATGCATATTTTGTCATGCATTCATGGTGTGTCTGGTGAAAATAGGTCATTGCTCAGGAGGAGTGTATGTGACCAGTGGTGGAGATAATTCGTTGCTCGGTTGAGTGTATGCGAATTATCCGGATTCCTTGGGAATCGGGTTCGATTGAATGAACCGTGAATTGTGTATAATCACAGTTGTTAGTGCGGTCATGAAATAGGGATCGTACGTGACCATGAAATAGGGGTCGTGGGTGTGATCATGAAATAGGGGTCATACTGGATCATGAAACAGGGATCGATATTGGTACCACATGCATGTGCATTGTAATGAGTCACATTGCATTATTATTATTACTATGTGTTTTGATTGAATTGTGAATGGAAGTGACATGTGTGTCGTGTTTATGTGATATGGTTGTGATGATGAAATAGATGTTATATCATGTTGATGATTTTGTTATGATAAAAATTGTTTAAAAGCTGTGAAGTGGTGGTTTTGTATGATCTGATTCTTATATATTCTTTATCATACATCTGATTATATTGTTTGATATCTCACCCCTTCTGCTGATATTTCTCCTACCATGGGAAATGGGCAGGTACTCAAGAGTAGCAGTGGAAGTCTAGGATAGCTTTATGGAAGTCTTCCGTGTTGTTAGTTCGAGTCGCTCTGATATGTAACACGAGATAGTTTGGGGATTTATTTTATTTGTTATTATGCCATGTTATTTCGTTACGTATCTCATTTATTAAACTTGTATTAGACCACTTATGATGTGGAGAGTATTGTGGTGAAAGCCTTAGTGCCTTAGATTGAATTGAATTATGATTCCGCTGTAAAACAGTTTTTATGAGTAATAAAGTGAATGAATTATTTGAGACTTCAGGTTATTTTTATGAGATGTGACATCCTACTTGTGATGTGAACTCTGATATTATATTATTATTTTATCGTATTTTATATAATGGGAAAATGGGGTGTTACAATTGGTATCAGAGCAGGTCGGTCTGTCCGGCCAAGTCGTCTAATGTTGTTTATCCCTTAGTACGCGACAAGTGTGTGGAACACTGTCGGTACTTGTTTGTTTTTCTAATCGATGTTATGCATGAGTAGGTTGAAAGATAAGTGGGGGAGAAGCTTTGCTTCTCGGATATGTTTCGGTTGTAAGATGTTGGTTCAGTATGCTGCTGTTAGCGACAGTGCAAGTTGTTGAAGTTTTGTTGTTTCCCGAATCCTAAGGTGACATGGATTCAAGATTTTGTTTGTTGATCAAGTTGGAGCGTCTTGAGGGATGATGATCAGACGTTGTAGATGTTTATTTCTCGAAGGACGAGGAGCGATATAACGGTTGTTTATGTACGAGTAGAGAGAAAACCCCTGACGTTTCAGAAAATGAATGTTAAGTGGCAAGGATAATTTTTAGAAGATGGAATTTAGAAAGTTGCGATGTTTCAGCGCCGCTGGTGGACTGTGAAGTTGTCGGTGTGAGTAGTCCTTGCGTAAGATGTCGACGTTTGTACGGTAATAGAATGATAGATTGCTGTAGACCGTGTCGTGGGGTCCTTGTGAGTGATTGTAAAGGTTGTGGAAGTTGTTGGAATGTTTTGAATAGTGAGTCAGAGTCGGAAATGTGAGGAGATGAGTACGATTTCAAGGATGGTAAGAGTTGGTACTGGTACAAAGAAATTATGTTCTGATGATTATCGTAAGGTGTGTAATAGTATGTCGCTGCATGACGTCGGTGTTCACATTTTCGGATAACTTTGGAAATTCATATCTTGTGTTTCGAGTATCAGATTGATGTTCCGTTTGAACCTATGAGGAAGTAAAAATATATTTTATCCTATGGAAGTGTTTCGAATACGGTAGATGCATTCCTATATGGAGGGACTCTGAAGTCGGTTACGGAACTAGTGGCTTTTGAGCATAAATGGTTATTATCGCAGTTGTTCGAGACGAGGTCAAGTGAAATATGTTGTTGGTGAATAAGTTGATAGATGAGATGTTCGGAATTAAAAAGGATGTGAAAGTATTGGAGAATACTTAACCTTCGTGTGAGGCTAAGTGGGTGTAATGTGGACCGTGTAATGCGTTGAGCGTTGGTGTCTCATCGACAATATCAAATGAGAGGGAAATTCGTGGGAGTATTTGTAAACTTATTGGAGATTATTGGATTATGGTGCTTTATGTGATTTGAGTACAAGTTCTAAAGGAACACTATTATAGTGGGTAACGAGAGTTTATACTCCATTATGGTTGTCGGCTATCTATTGACAAATTGAGGAACTGATCACCCTTAATCTCTTGTTAATGGTAGACGGGATCATGTTGGATGGTATAGACTTGTCTTGCTATTTTAATGGTGTGTAAAGTGATTGATGTTATATCGTGAGGATAGTCTCTCGCAAGTTTGTGTGAATTAATAGAGGAGTGGCTAGGGAAGAGTTGAGACGTATGGAAACAATTCGGAGTAGCGGGTTTATATGCGAGCTAACGTCGCAAAGTGAAAGATTACTAGTATCAAGTGAACAACGATTTGATGGTGGAAGTTAAAGAAAGTCTGAAACTAGATTGAGACTTGTAAACCATACAGTTGACGTAAATTTTAATGATGACGGTGACTTAATATGAATGATCAGAGTTGTGCAGCTGAAGCGTGATGTGGCGCATTTGCTATGTGTGTACGACTCGTTAGAAGTAAAGGACTAAATATCAGAAGTCTATGAGAATGGTAGGTCTCGGTCTACATGTTTAATTTGGTGGATTGTTGATATAAGGATGAAGTGCCAGGTTACTGTGTTTTCTCGTAAATAATTGCGGATTTTATAAGGATATTATTGTGGTTGTTGGTTGATGGTGAGTTGTGTGTAGATTTGTTGAGTTATACTGTTAAGTTGACAACTATAATGATTTTGCCCCGTTGTCGTGATGTTGTTGTTGATTACCGTAAAATATGAATAATGCCCCATAATGTGACGAAGTTGATTATGTGGCTAAGTTGATGTCACTACAAGAGTGATACGACGAGATGAATAGGGTTGTTGGTGTTTTACTGATAAGTGACATGTACGTTTGTAGGAATGAAGTTGTGTATGTGTTTGGTGTGTAAAATGTTGTTAAGATGGTAGTGTGATGTTGTGTATCCAAGTATGAGTGTGTTATGGTTGTTGCTACTTCGAAGTGGATATGCCAAGATGTTGTTGAAGTGGTTGATGAGTTAGTGGCGAGTATGTCGCGGAAGTGTTGGATGATTAGCATGTGTGTCGGGATTTAGAACGTGTTGAGTTTTGTTATGTCGGAAAGGAGTGATCGGAGTGTTACAAAACACGACTTGAGAATTAGATAGTTGGATGCGAAGTTTGCATTAAGTGAGGTAGTATCGAGGAGATTTTCGAGGACGAAAATATTCTAAGTGGGGGAGAGTTGTAACGCCCAATATTTAATTATTTATTTAATTAAATATTTTTGAATTATTTTCGAATTAATTGTCGAAGTTGTATAATGTTGATTAAGTTGTGTTGTTGTTAGTTGATTCATGAGTTGATTAAAATGATGGAAAATAGTATTAGAACAATACTAATATTATTATATGGGCTTATTTTATGGTTGTGTGTAGTAAGATTGGGGGTGAAGATAGTAGGCCCAATAAGAATAATAAAATAATAATAATAATAATAATATTATTATTATTATTATTATTATTATTAATTGGGTTGGTTGAGAAAAAAGGGGAATTAGGTTTTAATTAGTGGAGAAAAATAAGGGTTGAGAGAAGGAGTAAAACATGTTGTACGTGAAAAGTTGCAAGAGGGAGTTTTGGAGAAATTGATCGTGGAAGTTACAGAGGAAAAAGTCTTAGAGAAGAATAAGGGTTTTAGAGGAGAGAAAATAGCTCGGAAGCAAAGAAGGAGAAAGAAGAACTCATGATCATATCTCTATTTTCGCACTTATGGTACAGCCTCCACTAAACAGGTGATAACGTTTTACTCTTAATTCCGATTAAAGCGATTCTTGAATTTATGGAAAGCTTACGAAATTCCCTTCAATTTGTTATATGATTTCGTGCCAATAAGTTAGGTATTGAAGGAGAAAAACGCATTTGAAGTTTGGGAGTTCATGCTGGAAATGGGTCAAATAGTAGTTACGGGATTGATGATGATGAAGGCTGAATTTTGGTCAAGATAGGAACTCAATGGCAGTATGTTCATATTTCTAATCTCCATAGATGCAAGAGGAGAGGAAAAGAGGCATAGAGGCAAAGGGTTGGAAGTTCGATCGGAGAACTTTAGAGACTAACCAGAAAATTATTAGAGCAACCGTCAATCCAAGGTAAGGGTGAGGTTCAAACTCTATAATTGGGTTTATGATGAATGATATGTGGGTTTTGGGTTGTGTAATTCTTTGCTGTGTGTTTGTATTAAATTGTTGTGGATGTCCTGAAATTGATAGAATTGTATACTGTGATGGAATCATTCTGATGTGATTTGTGAAAATATGCTATTGCTGTTGCTGTCATATTTTGTCCGATGAAATTGCAGTGATTTAAATTGATGAACTGTGGTTGGAAAATTAGCATATATTGGTGTGGCTGTTACATTGTTGTGTTTTTGTCATGGTTGGTCTGAAGTGATTAATTGATGGAAGGATTGTAAAGGCTACATTGGAGACAGGTGAAAGCATTGTGTAAAACTACCTGGGCAAGGTGACAACCGTTACATGGGTGGGTGAAGAGCATGACGAGCGTCATGGCTTTTGTGACGACCGTCAGGACTGGGGAGCAGGAACTTGGTGACGAGCGTCACGTGGCGCGTGCAGGATGGACAATATTAAGTAGTTTCAGTTAATAATTCCTTTAGACTTCCATTATATAATTATCATTAGGCTAAGTATAAACTAGAGTTTAATTAATTTAATTAGGCTAACTGAATTACAGTACATAGTAATTAAGTAGAGTAAAATAACAGAGGGATTTTGTTGCAGCAGACTCAATAAGTAGCAGTTTTGGAATTGGAATAGCAGACCTATCATAATAGCAGCAACAATTAGAGACTGATATACATATAATTAAGTTACATTTAATTAAGAGTAATGTGTATATATATTTAATTGGTCTAATTCAGTTGTAGTTGCAGTATATATATATAGACCCAGTAGCAGTGAAGTAGCAGTTCTAAAATTAAATAGCAGAGGGATTTCTAATAGCAGGAAAAGAATTATAGAGTTGTATATATTTAACAGAGTTAGCAAAAGAGGTAGTAGAGCAAATTTTAGAAAGGGATTAGCAGTACAGTAATGAAATAGCAATAACAGGTTAGTCTCAATAATATTTAAATGACAGAGTTGTACCTATTGATTAGTAGCAAGAAGTAGCAATAGCAGCTGAACATCGGGACAGTAATGACAATAATTAATTAAGAGGTGGTTAAAAATTAATTAGTAGCTATTAATCTATGAATTGATGCTTAGTGAGTTCGGTTAGAATTGTGTTGTGTGGTGGGTACTACTTGTGACAGCAGTAGTAAATTGGTGGATTATTGGGAGTTAATTAGATAATTGATAAATTAGAATTGGTGGTGCATTTTGTGAATTGTGTGCATGTATGCGTATTCGCCCGAACAGGTGTGGTAATACCAGTGGGTATTGCGGTAAGTATAAGACTTACAGATGATCAGGAGGATCGTGTGATCAGGAGGATCGTGTTAGTGTGAGCATGTTTTGTACATGTGATTATATGCATATTTTTGTCATGCATTCATGGCGTGTCTGGTGAAAATAGGTCATTGCTCAGGAGGAGTGTATGTGACCAGTGGTGGAGATAATTCGTTGCTCGATTGAGTGTATGCGAATTATCCGGATTCCTTGGGAATCGGGTTCGATTGAATGAACCGTGAATTGTGTATAATCACAGTTGTTAGTGCGGTCATGAAATAGGGATCGTACATGACCATGAAATAGGGGTCGTGGGTGTGATCATGAAATAGGGGTCATGCTGGATCATGAAACAGGGATCGATATTGGTACCACATGCATGTGCATTGTAATGAGTCACATTGCATTATTATTATTACTATGTGTTTTTATTGAATTGTGAATGGAAGTGACATGTGTGTCGTGTTTATGTGATATGGTTGTGATGATGAAATAGATGTTATATCATGTTGATGATTTTGTTATGATAAAAATTGTTTAAAAGCTGTGAAGTGGTGGTTTTGTATGATCTGATTCTTATATATTCTTTATCATACATCTGATTATATTGTTTGATATTTCACCCCTTTTGCTGATATTTCCCCTACCATGGGAAATGGGCAGGTACTCAAGAGTAGCAGTGGAAGTCCAGGATAGCTTTATGGAAGTCTTCCGTGTTGTTAGTTTGAGTCGGTCTGATACGTAATACGAGATAGTTTGAGGATTTATTTTATTTGTTATTATGCCATGTTATTTCGTTACGTATCTCATTTATTAAACTTGTATTAGACCACTTATGATGTGGAGAGTATTGTGGTGAAAGCCTTAGTGCCTTAGATTGAATTGAATTATGATTCCGCTGTAAAACAGTTTTTATGAGTAATAAAGTGAATGAATTATTTGAGACTTCAGGTTATTTTTATGAGATGTGACATCCTACTTGTGATGTGAACTCTGATATTATATTATTATTTTACCGTATTTTATATAATGGGAAAGTGGGGTGTTACAATGGACGCGAGGGGGTGCTAATACCTTCCTCTCGCGTAACCGACTCCCCAACCCAGGCTATGGTTTCGATGACCGTTCCTTTCCCTTTGTTGAGGTTTTCTTCGATCGTTTTCTTTCCCTGCGTCGGGATAAATAACGTTCGGTGGCGATTCTTCTGTCTTTTCCGCCGGTTAATTTTTCGCAGATACGACACTATGTAAACCAAAAGGTATCATTTTGTGTCAGTCCTTGTACGTTTTCACCATTTTCTGAACAATCTTCTTAATGTTCTTGTTAGCTGCCTCAACAATGCCATTCATTTTCGGATGGTATGGCGATGAGTTGTGGTATTCGATGTTGAAACTTTTGCATAACTCTTTCATTATATTGTTATTAAGATTCAATTCATTTTCAATAATGATCTTGTTGGGAATCCCATAACGGCAAATGATGTCCTTCTTTATGAATTGAGTAACCACTTGTTTGGTGATGTTTGCATAAGAAACAAATTCTACCCATTTGGATAAGTAATCAATGGCTACCAAGATAAACCGGTGTCCATTTGAAGCAATTGGTTCAATGCATCCAATCACATCTATGCCCACATGGCGAAAGGCCATTGTGATGTCAAGACATTCAAGGGAGTCAGCGCTACATGTACTTTGTCTGTGTAGATCTGGCATTTGTGGCACGTTTGTTCGTGGTGATAACAGTTAGCTTTCATTATCAACCAATAATAACCTTCCCTCAAGATCTTTTTGGCCATTGTGTGCCCACTGGAATGGGTCCCAAAGGAGCCTTCATGGGTTTCTTTTATGATTACGTCTGCTTCGTGCCTAACCACACATCTGAGCAAGACCGAGTCATAATTCCTTTTGTAGAGCACCTCCCCGTTCAAGAAAAATTTGACAGAGAGTTTCCTCAGGGTCTTCTTATCTATAATAGATACATTATCGGGATACTCGTGTTTCTCTGGATGCCTTTTGATGTCGTAGAACCAAGGTTTATCATCTGATTCTCCTTCCGTTGCTAAACAATGTGCAGGCTCATCCAGGTCTTCAATGCTAATGGAGGGTGCTTCGTTAGCCCACTTAACTTTGAACATGGATGCCAAGGTAGCCAAAGTGTCTCCTAGTTAATTTTCTTCCCTAGGGATATGATGAAAAGTGATTTCATCAAAGTAGGGAATTAACTTCAAGACATGTTCTCGATATGGAATCAACTTGTGATCACGAGTTTCCAAATCTCCTTTGATTCTGCCATATTGTTGGTGCAGTTGAAACATAATCTTGCAGTGACAGGAAGGTTAAAGCCTTTTAGAGAAGTGATGATTTCCCCAATCCCATAACCTTGTTCATTTAAGGCACCAACGAACACGAGTGTCCATCGCGATCCTTGTTTGGGTCCTTCGTCAGGAACTGGGATTTTATAGTCTCTGATAAACAAGATGTCTTCATTTGGGAAGTCAACCCTTAATTACTGATAATCCTCCACGAGTTGATGTGCGAGATGATCTGAGAGCATACTCCCTTTGATGGCTTTTTGAGTGACATGTTGGATGTCATATTCTTTTAATACCATTTGCCAATGGGCAACTCTTCTGGTGAGAGCGGGCTTCTCAAAGATGTACCTGATCAGATCCATCTTGAATATCAACAGCGTTGTATAAGTGAACATGTATTGTCTCATGAGTTTAGTAGCCTATTCTAGTGCATAACATATTTTCTCTAGCAGTGAATATCTTTTTTCACAATTAGTGAACGTCTTGCTTAAGTAGTAAATGGCATGCTCTTTTTTACCTGTCTTGTCATGTTGCCCAAGTACACATCCCATGGATTCCTCGAGAACTGCCAGATACATGATGAGAGGTTTACCCGACAATAGAGGCATTAAGATTGGTGGCTCTTGCAGATTTTGTTTTATTCTTTCGGATGCTTTATGGTAGTTATTATTCCACTCGGCAGCTTGATCTTTGCGGAGTAGCTTGAATATAGGTTCAAAAGTGGTTGTAAGGTGTGATATGAATCTAGGAACGTAGTTCAATCTTCCTAGGAAACTATGAACCTCTTTCAGTGTTCTTGGTGTCGACATACTTTGTTTGGATTTAACCTTATCAGGATCAACCTTGATTCCATGTTAGCTTACAATGAAACCCAACCGTTTACCAGATCTTACCCCGAAGGTATATTTGTTGGGATTTAGCCTCAGCCTGAATTTTCTTAATCGTGCAAACAACTTTTGCAGATGGATAAGATGTTCTTCTTTAATTTGGGACTTTTCAATCATATCATCGACATATACTTCAATATCTTAATGAATAATATCATGAAAAAGAGTTACCATTGCTTATTGATATGTTGCACTGACATTCTTTAAACCGAAAGGCATAACCTTGTAATAGAAAGTTCCCCAAGGGGTGATAAATGTAGTTTTTTCCATGTCTTTCGGGGCCATTTTAATTTGGTTGTAACCGGAGAAGCCACCCATGAAAGAAAATACAGAGAATTGAGTCGTATTATCCACAAACACGTCAATGTGAGGTAGTGGAAAGTCATATTTCAGGCTCGCTTTGTTCAAATCCATGTAATCCACACACATTCATACCTTGCCATCTTTCTTTGGTAGAAGTACAATGTTTGCAACCCATTGAGGATAATTTGCCACTGCCAAGAAACCAACCTCAAGTTGTTTCTTAGGTATGACATTCAAAGATAACCTTATGTCAACCAAAACTCTGGATAAAATAGTGTCCATACACTCAATAGAAATGTGCAATGCCTTGTTATGAGCTTTCACTTCAGGTGGTAATTCATTGTCACTGTACCCAAAACAATTTCCCACTGCGATGTTGGCCACTAATCCTTCAAATTGATTCACCGTTATTTCTTAAGGAACATGGGATGCCCCCAGGAATTTTATTAATGCATCCAGATGTGCTTCAGAACATAACAGTAAATACAAAATGGATATCTTTGAAGGTGTTTGGTTGAGTTGTTCAATCACTTTGTAGTCACTTTTTCTTATAATTCGGAGAAATTCTTTGTCCTCTTCTAAAGGAGATGTATTTTGAGGAGGATTCTACCCCTGATTGGAGTTGATAACCTATTTACCTTTAGCTTTAGTCGAGGCTTCATTGTTATCCTTCTTTGGAGGTGGTGCAGATGTGAATACTCGGCCACTTCTAGTTATTCCTCCTGTTTTGGAAATATTAATAACAACTGGTTCCCTGATCACAAATGACTTATTTTATTGCTTCTTACGCTCTATGTAGACCATGGAATTGTAATTCCAAGGAACAACCTTTGTAATTTCAAATGGGAAAGGAGATGGTAAAATGATTACCAAAGGAGTCACTAGGTTTGCTGGTACTGGTATCTAAGCTTGATAATATTGAATTTCCAAGGTAGCAATATCTTCTTTAGTGGGAACTTGTTCTACCATAATGGCTCCTTATCCATTAGTTGTTGAACACCAAGTCTCAGCTTTTCACATGTTTGGGGTTTCAAAAGACACTCCCTATAGTCAGCTTGGAAACTAGGGAATACATCATGTTTCAGCAGTTGTTCTTTGACTACTGCCATTAAAGTCTTCATCTTATATGCATGTGTCACCATACCGTGTCTTGCAAATTCATCTATGACACTCACAGAAGGACTGACCTGATTAGGCATGGGATTTTTGTTCACATTTGGGGCATTGGGCATGAAGGTGATATCTTTGGAATCAATCAACTCTCGTACCTTGTATTTGAAAACCTTACAATTCTCCATTGTGTGTCAGGGTGCTTCGTAGTGGAACTCACATCTGGAGTTCACATCATAGCCTGGAGGAAGAAGACTCTGAGGAGGTATAACCTCCCTTAGGTAAACCAATGGGTCGTTGATCAAATGAGTAAGCAGCTGAACATAAGGAATAAGAATTGGGTAAAACTTTCTCTCGGCCTTCTTGGTCTTTGTTGTCCCTATTGATAGTAATTCTGTTGTTGTGGAGCATAAGACTGCTGATATTGCTCTGGTTATTTCCTGACAGTAATTGTATAAGCTTGTTGCGAATACCGATTTAGTGCTACTGGTGCCACTTGGTAGTAAGGCACTTGGTAAGCCCCATCCTTCCCCTTGGCGAATATAGTGACATTAGTTTCCACTTCCTTTTTCTTTGTAAATCCTGAATAGGGTTTTTCGCTCCATTGAAAACAGTGGACGTACCTTGAATTTTCTCATTTTTGAGACGGTTCTCGATTCGTTCCCCGCGACAACTAGATCTAAAAAACCGAAGGAAGCACTTCCAACCATTCTGTCCAAGGTTGAACTTTGGCAGCTAACTCCCTCCACCTCTATGCATACTCTTTGAATGACTCTTTAGTATTTTGAGTTAAGCTTTGAAGTTGGGTCTTATTAGGAGCCATATCAGTATTGTATTGATAGTGCTTGGGAAACTCCTTTGCCAACTCTCTCCATGTTCTGATGTAAGTGCGCTCGAGTTGCATGTACCATTCAAGAGACGTCCCACTGAGGCTATCTTGAAAGAAATGAACCAGTAACTTCTCATCGTCCAGTAGGTATCCATCTTCCTACAGTAAGATCTGATATGAGTTATGGGGCAGCTAATTCCCTTATACTTCTCAAAGTCAGGGACTTTGAACTTCACATGGATTTTAACGCTCGAAACCAGACACATATCAGTAGCATCTAATCCAAAGGCATTGGAACCCTCAATGGCCTTCATTTTCTCTTCCAATACACATAACTTTTTCTCAACCTCAGCAGTTGGTGGTCCAAATGCGTCAAACATTGAGCTAGCCTTTGGAATGAAGAAAGTGTCATGATGAATTATCTACCTCAGGTTGACCTCCCTCGGGAGGTGGATGGATATCAACTGGAGGATTCACAGCAGCAGCCCTCAGGGTGTCTTGTCTGAACTCTTCTTGGCCTCTAGCCATAGCTTGAATAGTTTCCATGAGCTGACCCATTCCAGTCCTCATGGTGAGCATGTCTTCTCTCATCACAACTTGATTTTGCTTTAGTTGATCCATCAACAACTTTTGATTTTTACGAGTACCGTAACGATGTCGGGAAGTCACTTTAACGGTCGAAGATTTTGAGCAAAAGGCCAAGTGATAATGAGCTCTCTTTGTTTTACTTTTATGAAATGAAAAATGATGCATGAATGTATGCAAAAAAGTTTTTATGTTTCCAGGGAATCCTGATATTTGTCTATTGCACATAAGTAGACATAAAATTGTAGAAAAATGAGACAGAAGATAAAGCCAGTAATGGAAAATACTCATTTTATTCATTGGAGGAGAATAAGGAGTACAATCATTATAACCCAGGGATTTACTCAATGAGATACAAGAAGATCAACTTTGAACCTCTCAAATACAAAACAACAAAGTGAAAAATAGGCCCAGGAGTGTTGTGTGGCAACAAAGTGAAAAATAGGCTTCTTTCAGCAATCCCAGTAGGTCTTCAACTGCATGGTCAACAAACTTGGCCATGCGTGCATGCCTTTCCCACCAATATTGCACATCATTGAGGAGATTATATAATAAAGTATGGTTAGGTCCATGCAAGAGATTATGCAATAAAGTATGGATAGGTCCATGCTTCCTTCTAATCGAGGAGAACTTCGAGATGACGGCTGTGTCATTTCCAATGAGAGACATCTTGACTAAGTTGATTAACAACCCCTTGAATCTGATGTGCTTGATTTTTTAGACCTCTCATTTCATAAAAAAACCTTATCAAGATCACACCAATGCTGAGAGAGAGAGAGAGAGAGAGAGAGAGAAAATCTTCAAGTTTTTCAGCATGATTCTATTCTTTCTTCAACTGTTCTTTACAAACCTTCAGTTGGTCTCGAAGTTATTCGAGTTGGGATTTTTAGCTCTCCTCCATCTCTTTACGAGATTTCAGATTTTGTTTCCAGACAGTAACCATTTTTCCAGCTTGATGTCGTGTCTCGGCAAGTTGCTTCTTCTTGGCAGATAGGCCAACATAAGTACCCTTGAGAGCATCATTAATCTTTCTTTGCTTGTTCTGTTCAACCTTAGCAACTTCAACTACTTTAAGCATATGCTCTCTCTTCTAGTTGAGGTTAATCTTCAAGTCTTCCTTCTCTTGCATAAGTTTACCAAGGTCGGATTATAGATCTGCGTTCTCCTTTTCCAACAACTTGATAGTCTCTTTGAGCTTGTCAACTTCAGAGATAGGAATAACAGAAGGTCTAGGAGGCTTGAGACTCATAGAAGGTTTCCAAGGATATGGTTGCTTGGCAATCTTGACTATAGCTTTATTCCAATCAATATAAGGCTCCAATACTATGCAGTTTTGTTTTCCAAGTTCCTTTTTTCCCAATATGATGGAATTTTCTCTATGCACTGCGTATTCACTTTAGAAACACAAAATCATCAACCTCTTCAGCTAAGACGAATTCTTCCAACTGTTTTTCTGCAGGCTTATCTTTCAACGGATAACCAAGTTGACATAATGAAAGAGCATGATTATAGTTGATAATTCCTCCTTTGGTACCAATGAGAGGCACATTATTAAAGTCAACACAACTGAATACAGGTTCAACCTCATCATAGTCACAACTATACCACACTATGTCCTCGACTTTCAAAGACATCAACCTTTGAGACCACTTCAGCGCCCCCACATTATCAGCAAAAGGTCCTTTCCTTGGTAAGTGGGTCAAGAGCCACTTATGCAGCAAAGGAACACAACAGTTGATCATTCCACCCTTCTTCTTGTTCCTCCAATGGAAGGAGAAATAAACATCAACTAGAAGGGTGGGAACCATATTTCTGGAGATGAAGATGGTGATAGCAGCTTTATCAACAAAACCTTCAAAGTTCACAAAAAGTACCAAACCATATATGACGAGAGCGAAGGTGGCATAGAAAGCGTCCCAACTTCCACTATCAACAAATGTGTTGGCCTCTTCAATAAGAAACTTTGAAGGAAACCCTTTGGTGTTGCCTTTGGTAGGGAGATTGGATTCAACCACTTCCCTCTTGAGATGAAGAGCTTGTGCAATCACTGCAGACTCGGGAAAACCATCCATGATCATGTAAGAAATTTGGTCTTTGACATGAATACGGAAGATGTGGGAAAAATCCTCCAAGGTGGGAGCCAAAAGGAAATCTTGGAAAGTAAAGCAGTGCAGAGTATGATCATAGAATTGAGAAAAGGTGAGAATCAAGTCAGTGTCTTCCTTGGTTAACAGAACACTCAACAAGTTGCCATAAGTCTTCTTGAAGGCGTCCCTGTGATCATCAATCAAAAGAGCTCCAGGCTTCTTCAACTTATCCAGCTTAGATTCCCTGAGTTTGTATTAGTATGTGTTTCTTCTGTCAGATTTCTCCATAATTGTATGATCTACTATGAGTGACATACTATGGATTCCCTGAAAATATGCACATGGTAAAATGATTTTCATGTGGATAAAATGCAAGTATGTATCTAATATCCATTGATTCAAAGGTTTAGCATATTCTGGATAATCTGTATATAGTTCCCCGTGCAGGATTAAAGGTCCGACGTATACATGATAATCAAGATATGTAGAGTCTTGGTTTCCTGCAAACCTATATCCTCTAACAGGTAGGTACTAGTCTTCAAAGAAAAAGGTTCATAAAAAGGTCCCTAGAGTCATATACCCATTTTGAGATACCACTGCCTGGAGCAAATGACTCGTCAGACAGTGATACTCCCAAAAAGATCTACTTTAGGTGTGGCATCTCGTGTTGACCATGATCGAGGAATAACACCAAGCAGGTCAACACGACTCTTGCCACATATTATCACGTGTGTATACTTAAGCTCTGGTATAGAGCTTTTCTCTTATGTAACAACATCCTAACCCACAACAGAGAATATAGAATATATCCAAAATATGACAGAATACTTAAAGCAGTAAAGTGCGATAAATAAAATAAAGATAAAGCAAGTAAATAGTACAGAATAAACACCAAAACATACAAGGAAGCCAACCAAAACTAGGCTTGACTTTCTTAGGGAAAAAAATCCCCAGGAGAGCTGTCAGCTATCGCTATGCAAAAAATACAAAGTCGTCACCGAATTTTATTTACTCCAAAGGAAAGGGGAAATATCGATAAAACCCGAAAAGGTAAATAAAATGGTCTTCACAACCGAATTCGGGTTCGAAAGTCGGTTATGCAAAGGGAATGTCTTAACACCCCTCACATCCGTTGTACTCAACAAGAACCGTTTTGATTGTTCTTGCACTGATGACTGTTGTTATCTAAAGGTTATTTGCGATTGATTTTAATTAAGGAAAAAAATAAGTTTTTAATTAATGTGCTCGCCAAGATTTCGAAATCCTGTACCTACGTATTCTCATAGTGCAATGAGAAAATCAGAGCTCCGTAGTTCGTGGTAAAAAATGTTTGTTATTTTTTTATTGAACAATGTTAAGGTTCACGTTCTAGCAGTTAAACGTTGCTTGTATTCTCGTGCGTATGAGACTTAAATGTTGTAGGTATTGCGGTAGAACGGAAATAGCATTTCCTTTTTGAAAGGTTTTGATTTTCCTAAGGAGAAAAATAAATTTGATGGGTTATGGTTGATTTTAAATTTGAGGAAAAATTATCTTGATTTGAATTGCACTAAAGTCTATGAATGAAGGCGAATACTTTGAATAATAGGGGCCTATGTCCCGTATTCAAAGATACTCAGAACAAGGATAGGAGTAATCCCTCTCATTCATCTTTATTTCTTAAGGCTCATGGCGCATAATTCTAATAGTATTTTTAGGTGTTTTTGAATTTACTTGCGAAAAAGAGATTTTAGTCTTAAATGAACAAGGAAAAGAAAATGAATGTGAATGGGATAAAGCACCATGTCGTCATGCAATGGTGGATTACCTAATTTCCCTGGGATTTGGAAGGTGAAAGGATGGATGGTTTGTTAATGAAGAAGAAGTAGGATAGGTTTTAAGATAGGTAGTTGACTTTGGTAAACTGTTTGACTAAAAAGTCAACAGTTAACCAAAAGTCAACTCTAGGTCAAAAGATGCATTTTTATGTAATTTTGATTTTGGACCCTTTGTAATCTGGATTTTGTAACAAAGCTTGAGTGTTTGTGTAATGAAAATAATGAATTTTGTAATTAAAATTGGCCTTGAATGGCATATGTGACTTGTGTTTCGAGAAAGTACTTTTTTCCCTCCAAGTTTGCATTTGTTTTAATTTTGAATTGAATCTTGAGTCTTGAATGAATTGCACAAAGTAATCAATGAACTAGTGTATGAAAAAGGCCATAAAGAAGTCGATCAACAAGAGTAAACGTCCCATGGTTAACTTTGACCTAGTCAAACTTGCCATCAATAATCAATTCCAATGCCATGATGTAGTCCAGGATGATCAAAGTCATAGACCAAAGATTAGGGTTCCAAAGATGAACATCCCGACTCTAGTGCAACATAATCCCCTAGGTTTGATTCCCAAGTATGCCATAGAAGAACCCTAGCTCATGGGGATTGATAGGTCATTTGTCATAATTCAAACACTAGTATCATGAGTAACAAACCTTTGAATCAATGATGCCTTATTAGAAAATGCAATTGTAAATGGATGACATGAATGAATATGACATGAGTATACATATGAACTAACGAACAAGGGTCAGATGAAAAGTGAAAAAAAGTAGGGCAAACTTTGGGGTATGAAAACTGCACCTATTTAATCTTCTTGGACCTAAATGTATGAATAACAACGACTTTCAGACATTCGAGGTAGAAGAGGATTGAATACAAAAACCTGACAATTTGCACTCGAAAGATAAGAGATAGGTAGAAGTGTTTATGTTTTTATTTTACTTTTCGTCCACTAATGAGCTTTGGCATATGTTGGTAGTTGAAACATTCTAGCAGGGTTCAACAAAGTAGAAGAGAAATGATTGAGTACTTATAAAAGGCAAATAATAGAGGGATTTGAAATTTTCTTCTACAAAAGGCAGAGAGATGTCATGCAAAAGGCAAGTGAGACTTAGTTAGGGAATAAATTTTCTCGCACCAAAGGCAGAGAGAAGACACTCTAGGGGTTAAAAGAAAGACTAATCATCAGCCATGTGGCTGTGAGAGTAAATTGTATGATATCAAAAGGGTGACTCGGAACAACAATGACCAACATCAGTATGGTGACTGAGATGGCAAATAATCATCATCAAAACTGAGGTTGGAGACAAAATAAGATCACCATCAGTACTGCGATAGGGGTACCAAGAATTCATCATCAACTCTGCGGTTGGAGACAAAAGTATGATCAACATCAGCTCTGTGAATGGGGTAATAAATGATCATCATTAACTCTAAGAATGGAGACAAAAATATGTTCGACATCAGTAATGTGACTGGGGTGAAAATTGTTAACATCAGTACTGTGAGTGAAGTAGAAAAATACACCATCAACTATGAGGTTGGGAATAAAAGTGATCGACATCAGTATTGCGACTGGGATTATAACTGAACATCATGAACTCTGTGGTTGGAGACATAATACGTTCGACATCAGTATTGTGACTGGTATAAGAATTGATCATCATCAACCCTGCGGTTGGAGACAAGATAAATATGTCATCAACACGGGGGCTGGAAATCAAATGAGTATCATTAGCACGACGGCTGGAAAGATAAACTTAACCAAACATCAACACAACGAATGGAATTAATAAATTGGAGAAACGTCAACACGATGGCTGGAAAACGAATGGATGAACTGGACAAACATCAGCACAAAGATTGGAAAGATAAATTGACTGTTTCCCATGTAGAAGGTAGAGAGAACTTATGACATAGTAAACTGGAAGTAGGCTAAAGGATGGTAGAAATGAATGCTCTGAGAGGAACCTGCTGGGAATACCAATTGACTTTGTTCAACCATAACTCCACCATATTAATAACCTTATTTGAAGCCTCAATCTCGTGGACAAGTTTGCTCCCACTATTCATGTTGAGAGAAGGATTTGAAGTCTAAAGAAGAAGAGACACCCTGTTTCAAAATAAATACATGAACATATAACAATAATAACAACATAAAACAATATACAACAATAAAAAAACTCATAAACTCTCGAACAAGAAGAAAATCATGTGAAACATAACAACAACATACACAAAAATGAGAGAATAAGGAAGAAGAATGCCTTTATATATGAAGAACAAGATTGAGGTTATACTGTAGAATAAGAAAGATTGTGATGAAATAAAAGATAGAAAATGTGTGCTAGGGTTTTATTGTGAGAGATACGACGATACTGTTAAGAAGCGAGAGTTAATTCGCTTATATATGGGTAAACAATTTCACCACGGTTGTAGTCAAAAACTGTGATGAAATGTAATGCCTTTCACAACGGTTGACAATAACAACCGTGGTGATAGATATTTTAATATATATATATATATATATATATATATATATATATATATATATATATATATATATATATATCATATTATAAGGAAAACACTCATTTTAATGAAAAAGTAGAAAATTGTTGGAGTTAGGATTCGAACCCTGTCACTCCATGAATATATAATCACGGTTAATTAGTTTGACTGTAATACAATCTTTTTTTCCTAAATATAAATAAACAAAGTGAGTAAAAAAATGAGGTATTACCACGGTTAATTGTCTGACCATTGTAATTTAGTTCTACCAAAAGTATATTTTGTAATAGTGAAGTCATATTTAAAAACAAACTTTTGAGGTCTGTTATAGGTTGGAATGTGGCTTATGTCAGGATAGGATAATTTAGGATAGTAGACTTAAACCTTTGGAGTTAGGTACATAGTAGTTTCCCGATGTTATCAAATTCCTTCCATATCACTCTTTTGTAATTTACTTGGTACTCGAGAATTGCATATTGTTGGTCTTATTTTCCACAAGTATTTTGGAAGAAGCTATTTTAACTTCTTATTTCTATTTATTTTTTTGACCAACTTCTCTTGTACCCCACCCCAAACTTATTCGTTTCTAACATCGAAGAGCAGCCCGAAACTTATTCTTTTTCATCGAACAAGTAAAACAATTATTTGTACCTAACTCCAAAGAGGGTGGTAAGAGTTTATCTTACAAGTCAATGGCTATATAATGTTTTTATGTCACCGAAAAAAAGGTTTTAGGCTCAAAGGGATTAAACAATGGATATTATCATATTAACACATGGTGGCTTAAAAAGGATTAAAGGTTTCATAAACAGTTGCCTTAGTGTGTATTTATTAGACCAATAGAATCAAAATAAAAAAAAAATGCAAATTCTAAAAAATATCTAATGCATGGATACTCTCATAAAAAGGAAAAGTAAATGATGGAAAACACTTGGCTCAAATCTTACAAGCTGAGATATTAGGAGATTGAGTACAAGTAGTCAGGTTTGCTTTTTTTCATAAACTTTCAATCTGCAAGGGAACTTTAATGTTGATCTCTTTCATTTTTTCTTTTTTCTGGTGACTTTTCCTTTCTTTTTCATGATGGCACCAATAAGGTAGAAAATTAAAAACTAGAAGAAAAAAAGCAACAGACAAGTTCATTAATTTCAAGCACGGAGAAGTATAAAGGGAAGAGCTTCATGATGGTTATCTAGTATTCTTCTTGGATCACATTTCAAAAAGAGAAATGAAAAAAAAATTGAAACCGAAATACAAACTCTAATGGGTTGCCTCCCATTAATTGCTTCTTTAAGGTCCTAAGGTTAATCGTTTTCTCCTCTGTTAGGGCAGCATATATGACACAAAAAACACACCATCCTTCTTCTTTCTTTTTCTTGGTAGTACTCCCCTGAATTTGAGGTATTGATGATATGGCTTCCATATCTTATTCATCTTGATAGTAATAAACAAGACATAAATGATATCCAATACTTCATATATTTCTCCTCTTCCATCTTCCTTGTTGCTAAAATAGCTTTTAGGGGAATTATTTTGTTGAGATTTTATTGTTGGATATATGCATTTAGGCAAACTTTTGAATCCAAAACTAGATCATCTTCGCTTACCATTCTTGATCTTTTCCCATATCTATTTTCTGCATCAACTTCTTCTATTCTTGATTCATTGTCATCTGATAGCATGCATTTTTTCTTCTATTTCTATTTCAACTCCTCCTTTATTAACTAATTCTCATTTAACTTTGACTTCTCTATCAACTTCATCACTTCTAGAACTATCCAACATATTCCCATTAAAACCTCCAATTGCTCGAGTTGTCGCTTGTTTAGATAACTGACCAATGTGATTTTTAATATTCTTGATGGATGCTTCAATGTTCTTGTTGGATGCATCAATTTACTTCTTGGATGCTTCATAGTTCTTGCGGAATGCTTCAATTTTTTAGTTTGTTGCTTACAACTTGTTTTAAGTCAACATGAATTGGTTCATAGTCTATTCTAAAATAGATGGCTCCCTTTTAGGTATTTCTGGAGTGGCCTCACGTGTTCTAAAATTATTTTGGGCAGTCTTCATAAATTCGTTAAGAGTCTCTTCTAGAAGGGATGACTTCCTTGGTGACAAATCTTGAGGAGCTTCCTAGTTGAAATTTTGAATTTGATCATTACCCCTATTATGATTTGAATGATTATCCCACCTTGGATAGATGTTGAAGTGAGTTTCTAGCTCTTAATAATTCCCAACATACTGTATATCTTTAAAATATGGTACATATTAGCCATTGGCATGACCTTCACCATAAAAATCACACCGTAATGCTCTGACTAGATTATCATTTGCTATAACTAGAGTTGTATCAACAATTTGATTTGATAGGGCTTGAAGTTGTGCTAACAGAGCAACTTTAACTCCCTCAGACATGTCTTCCCTTAACTAGAATTCATAATCAGAAAAAAATGCCTCAGTAGCAATGAACTAGATAAAAACTAAATATGAACAGAATTTGAAAAACTAGAATCAGACGAAAAATTTAAAACAACAAAAATTAAAAAAATAAATAATAAAAATAACTAAAATAAAATTAAAATTAAAATACTAACAATAAAAAAATAAATAAATAAAATTCAAATAGAAAATAAGATAGAAACTAAAACAAAATTAAAACATAAATTAAAGATAAAACAACAACCAAATAATAACAAATAAAATCCAAATTTAAACCTAACAATTAAAATTTTAAAAACTACGCACAAAAATTTCCTTGTTGAAATTGAGATCTCCGGCAACGACGTCAAAAAATTGATGACCTCTCTACAAGTGTACCGATATTGTCGAAATAATTAAAAAAAATTGTCTCCACGAGGATTGTAATTTCACAAGTTAATTACGTGCGAAATTAAGTAATTAATTAGGGGGGGGGGTGTTGTTAGAAAAGCGGTTATAAAACAAGAACTTAAAAAGATGAAATTCAAGATTGCAAAAGGCGATTATGACTTATTATCGAATCCCCTTATTTTTACCTGTTGATGAACTGTGTACCTATTGAGTTTCAATCATATTATTATCTCATTGCGAATTAACATAACCATTACACCCAATCCTTGGTGTGTACCTCACTAATTTATATGGTAATTCCCTAACTCCTTAGGTCAATTCAAAGTTAAATTAGGCATTCTAAGCACGTTAATTCATAGACAATAACTTCTAAATTCCTATTCATAGTTCATTACAAAGCTGAATAAATTGCCTAGTTATGATAATTAGACTAACGGACAGAAATCCCTAATTATCTAGATCGATTCGTACGCCGGTTAGCGACGAAAAACATTAAGCACAAGAACAATTTAAATAATATAGTAACATTAAAAGTACTCAACAAATCTCAAACAAAAATATGATCCAACAAAGTAAAAACAATGTTCATCTCAAAAAGCCTTAATCTAGAGAAACTTAGTTACTCATTGATAAGATAACAAATACCATGACTAGAGAAGTATTCATCATTAAAATATATGGAAGAATTTCTCTCCAATGAACCCAATGTGCTCCAAAATTACTCCTTAAATGACCTTAGCCGTGACTTTCTATTTGTGATTCGATGCCTTTGAAAAAGTGGCCAAAAGATGCTTTAAATAGCAAAAGGCATGTCGGCTGAAAAAGAAACATCAGGTCTGCGACAATCAGTATCACGCCACGATGCAATCCCCATTACGCCGTAAAGGGATGCATCGCGGACGCGAGAACTTCAGTGACGAAACACACGTTTTTTCTCTCTCTTTTTCTACACAATTTCCACTAAGTCTTTGTATATTCCTTGTATTGACTTTTTGCTCAATTATTCACACTTTAACATGATTTTTTATCATTCTTTTTTCAAATTTACCCGAATTTTTTCCTAAAAATTACGTAATAATGATTGTCATCTCTATACTCAGCATATCTCTTAAGGAGTGAATTCACATTCAAATAGGTGTTTCAAAAAACAAAACTTGAGTCAAAAAGTGACTATCTTGGAAGGTTACAAAGGGGTTTATTTTAAATTTTTCTGAGTTTTGATATGAATGTTTTCAACGTGAATTAGCACATGCCTAAAGGATGGTTACAAAGGGGTTTAATACTAAAAAATAAAATAAAAACTAAATAAACAAAGGCAGTGTGAAATCGAATGGTCGAAAGCCTAAAATGTGCAAGTATTCTTCACCTATTTACAGAAAAAAAAATCAATAAGAAATTATGGGATTTTTTTAAGGTTTAATACCTATTCCCCCTATCATATTGGCCATGTTCTACGGTAAGACGAACGGTGTGTTGTTTCGCTCAAAGCAAAGGTGTTTCTTGTCGACAGTGTGAGTCGCTTGAAGAAGATGAAGAAGATTGGATCCAAAGGTTGGTCGTGATTATGTTGCTAAATCGGAGAAATTGGGTTTATTAGAGTCGAGGATTTTGAAAAGGGTGAAGGAGGAATTTGGGGTGGTGGGTGAAAATGGGTTTTTAAGGTTGGGAGGTTTTCAGAACGTGAGGAATTTTTATGATTGGAAAGGTTTCAAATTGAAAGTGGATGGGACTGATTCTGATTTTGGAACTTGTATGAGATCGAGTGTGAAAGTGATGATCCTGAAGAAGCTAAACGCATTCTTGAGAAATTCTTATGGAGTTATGCTTTTGTAGTTGATCATTTAAGAATTAAGATTGCAAGATTTACAGATGTTGTTGTTTAGATGAGTTTGGTCTTTCACTTCAATTGGTCATTATCATTTTATTGATCTTACATATCTCTTTGACACTGGGGGCATTTGTCTCATCTTATAGACTGAAATACACATGTGGAAATTAGATCAGATGAAAAAACTATAAAAAAATAGTGCCACAACAACTTTTTTGATGAGTTGGCCCGACGAAGATAAAAAATGAGAGAATCTTCAAATGTTAGGGGAATCCATCAAACTTTTTTTTACAGGATTTTTTTCCTCTGAAAATGGCCCATATGAAAGGGGGGAGAATATGTATTAACCTTTTTTCATAACGAGGTATTTGGGGTATTTTGTTTCATTATAGGGGCATATGACTAAAAAAAACTATCAACCTGATATATTTACAAAATTCACATTTTAGAAAATTCAAGAGTTAATCAGCAAACTACGAGAATATAAAGCATTTCCCCTTTATCTATTCAACCAAAATTGTACTAAATGTGTAACATTACATATTTATAAAATTTTAAAAAGTTGTTGATTTGTAAATATCAACAACTTATTTACAACAATACATTATAAACAGAGTCGTCTCAAACTTTTGAGAGGCTCTGTGAAAAAATTTTAAATTAACTTTAGTTGAGTCATAAGTTATATTTAAGAGGCCCTATTTAATTGTTAATGATGTGTATGGATGCCCTTTTTATCATAGTTTAATCATGAAAAAAAGTGAGACCCTGTGTTATAGGTCGCCTTGCACGCCCTTAAAGACGATCCATTATATATTTCTAGCTCACCCACCCATTATATATTTCTAAATTAATCAAGTTTTCTTTTTAAAAAATTTTAAAACTTTTATGCCTAAAACTATAACTTATATTAAAAATAATATTCACTCTTATATTTATTATAAAAAAAACTCTTTTTTATATTCATTGAATAAATAATGTATTTTGACTATATATAGATTTGATATATTAATTATTCAATAAATCTAAAAAATAAACTTTTTCTTATAATACAGATTAGAATGAGTAGTTCTTTATTATTTGTTGACTAATAAGTATTTCATATATGAAAATTGTAATTACAATGATGAAATAATCTTACCTTTATTTGGAAGAAAAGAGGGTTGAAATTCAAAGAGAAAATATTACATAGCAATTAACCTAGAAGTGGAGACTTCAAAACAACCAACTAAAAAAGAAGAGAAAATTGAGCATGAACTCGCTCATAAAGCGTTAAATAAGGACCTAGATCACACTCCATGTTGCCAAGTGCATCTATACAAGTATTCGACTCACAATATATATATGACAAATCCACATCTCTCAATCTAGTTTGAGCAACAGTTGAATTTTTTGTATCAATCACATTCCTATTATACTACCTGTCATACCCCAAATTTTGACCACCAAGATTTCCCATCATTGTGTAGATCATCACCATAATATGGATGTACCTTCATGCCTCATAAATCCCCTCAAAGATGGTTGAGCATTCACCACAATCAAGAATTAGGGTTTCAAGCCCTCTCAGAGCACTTAGACAAAGGATCAATCAAGAAATGACATGATCTTCAACTTGTCTAACCTCTCAAACACCCATAAAGGATCAAGAGGACTCCCATATCAAGAATCAGACATAGGACTGCAACATTCCAAGTGGATCAAGCCTCGAGATCGCCAGTGTCACCAAATTAGGGTTTTGGTCGACCAAGGCCTCCAGATAAAAATTTTCTTCTGGACATGAGCCAATGATTCAAAGCACAACCCAAGATACTCCAAGGGACCTCATAGACCCAATCATCAAGTTAATTTAACCTCAGGGGATACATTTACCAAAAATCAGGAATTAGGGTTTCTTGACCTAATTCACCCCTAAGTTGACTTTTGGAACAAAGTATGAGCCAAGACCTCAAGACATGATTTGAGGGCCTCAAATACACCAAATTGATCCATTTGCAACAATGGATTGATCCAAGAAGCTTGATTCACAAGTTTCAATTTTATCTGGACCACAATTAGGGTTTTGAAGGAAAAGTCAATTGTATCTTTGACTTTTGACCAAGACATGCTCCCAAACCTTGGGACATGATTCAAGACACCCTAAAAAACTTATGGAATCCATCCATTAGGTTTGAATTAGGTCAAGAACTTGATTGCACAAAGGATCGCACAATTTGGATTTCATCTGACAAAAAGTCAACTATGCACAAAATCAAGTTTGACTTTTTGGAATTTCTTACAAATATGCTTCCCCTAAGTAAAAAACAATGTTAATGTATGATATTGATCATCATTCATTAAGACAAATCAAGAAAAGTGAGGTTTCTTGCAAAAGGGGCAACCTTGAGAAACCAAATTTTTTCTAAGTTATGGAACAAAAGTGGTTTTTACCCAACTTTGCAAGGTCATAACTCCCAAACCACAAGGCTTTTTCACCCATTCAAAGCTCAAATGAAAGTCCATCTGACATACTTCAAATATGTCAACTACAATAAATTCCAAATCTCCATGGATTTTGAGTTATGGATGGAGCAAAATCACTAAAACATGAAAATACCACTTTTTCCAACACTTAGTGAAAATCTGCCTAAGTTAAAAACAGTCCAAAATCCAAAATGTAGAGGCATTTTTACTATGATCCAAGGGGATTCAGAACCATATGTAAACATCAAAGTTGAAGTATGTTATCCCAGCTTTCCAAAGAGTACAAGAAAACTCAAAGATTCCATGTGAGCAGGGAGATATGATCCTCCCAAGTTGCCCTGCTGCAACTGTCTTCAAGACAGATTTTGAGACCTTTTCTTGCACCACACGATTTCCACTTACAAGTTTGTCATTTTGCCAACTTTTTCATCTTCCCAAATCAATGAGGATCAGATTGAATCATATCAAACCTACAAAATTAGGCCAAGATCCTTCAAAGTTCATCCTTTGGCATGATGAGTCTTTGAACAAAGACTTGGAATTCAAAGTGCATTTATGTGCAATAGTGCATATTCAACAAAGCTGATCTTCTTAGTCAATATTCATGCTTAAACAACATTAAAAACATCTGAGGAATGTGGAATTGGTCAAAACATATCCTTGTTGCTTGGAGGGGCCAATTTGCCTTGCATAAGAAGAAATGCCACCAAGCCAAAGCCATTGAATGTGATCTGATCTTGCAGCCATTCACTATTTCTCCAAGACAAAACTTGATCACCTATAAATAGAGGTCACATTGCCTCATTCAGATCACACCAAAACAATACTACACTTGTTTTCACTCTCTTCTTGCTCTTGCTCCAAATTTTCACATTTTCAAAAGTGAGAATCATGAATTTCAAAACCAGAGCATTTCTGTCCAAACCAATGATGTAAACACCTCATATACATCATGTGTAAAGGATTCAAACACTAAAACAACATTTGTAACATCAGAATGACAAAGTGGTACCCCATTTGCACAAAATCCACCATCTGCTGCAGAAGGGTTCGAGCTTATCAAACCAAAGGGCTTCCAACCACTCTAAGCATTCAAACACATTCCTTGAGGTATAAAGAAGCTGTCCAGATCATCATTACACATATGTAACACCTCCATCATCAAGCTCGATCACCAACTGCAAGAGGTAAGCCTTGAACTTTCAAACTCATTAATGCATGCATCATAAACATGTTTTCAAGTTACCATTACGTTTCTGGATGCTCATAGATCATTTTCCCTCAATCAATTGCCATGAATCAATCATGTATGGAATTTCATATTGGTTTGTGCAAAATTAGGGTTCATCTGGTTCGTGCATGATAATTCTCTCCACACTTAATTTAAATGAAATTGAGTAATACCATCTTGTTCCTTGTTCAAAAGCGAGCAAGTTTGATGTTTACTTTATCCAATTCCATTGAGAAACAAGAGAGATTGGATTGATTCCGTATCTGGTGGAAAAGCGAAGAAGATGACGTTCTTCGCGTGCTTTTTTTAATTTTTCAAATATTTGAATTATTTAATTAATTTTGATGTTTATTTAATTGATTCAAAAATTAATTTCTCTCTGAATTTTAATGTTTTTGAATTGATTTATTTTTTCAAAATTCACAAAAATGTTAAATTATTTTAATTTACAAAAAAAAATCTAATTTATATTATTTTTTAATATAGTTAGAATTTTTGTAATTAATATCATTTTATTTGGTTTTAAACATTTCAAAATGAAATTCCCACTTTGATCTTTTCATTCCAAAGGAATTTCAACTTTCATGTGAATAAACATGATTTTTCAAAATATTTTTCAAAGTTCACAACTTGTTTTTAAATATATTTGGTATTTTATATCATTTTTTATTTAATTTCCTTTGAAAATTATATCTTTTAAATTCAAAATTAGGGTTTCCTCTAAATTTTGATTTTTCAAACATTTTTCAAACAGTTTGGGCCTCTAATAAAGTGTAAGACTCAACCCCCTTTGTACATACATTTTTTTGGGCTTCAATAATTGTATAAGACCCGATACGATTTTCAAAATAACGGTGCGATCACTGTTTTTAATATAGGCCTCTCTTCGAGTTGTAAGCCCCATCTCTTGTACAAAAATAAACTTTGGGCCTCTTGATAGAGTGTAAGACCCATCCCTTTGTAAATAAAACAGTTTTTTGGGCCTTAGTCATTGTATAAGTCCCGATACGTTAAAAATCTCGGCGCAATCTCCATTTTCAAAAATAATTCATCTGGGCCTCCCCTCGTGTTGTAAGTCTCATTCTATTTTTTTTAACACTCTCTGGGCCTCTAATAGAGTGTAAGACCCAACTCCCTTATACATAAATAAATTTGGGCCTCAGTTATTGTATAAGTCCCACTGTGTTTTCAAAACCGCGCCACGATCGCCTTTTTCAAAACGAAGTCATCTGGGCCTCTCCTTGAGTATAAGCCCCAATCTTCTCTTTAAAACAAATTTCCCTTTTTGATTTAGGTTCAAATTCATAGTTGTTATCAAAACTTTCTTTAATTTCTTGAAACAACTAACCATACAGCTGTAACAATGGAAGCTTGCTCACCTGTAAGTTTTAAACAACTTTCTTTTACATACTTATATATATATATATATATATATATATATATATATATATATATATATATATATATATTTGTTTGTAATGCTGGAAGCTTGCTCACCTGTAAGTCCTCCTACCTCTTTTATATACTTGTATATATTTCATCTGTATATGTATGCCTGTATATTATCTGCTTAGAGTTTTCCCCGGCAATTAGGTCTAGGATTAGATCAAACCAGTGGTCACTCTTTCAACAAAGTCAAAACTAGATCCCCATAGGAAATTCCAGATACAGTTTTGCCTCCTCTTGGGCTTATACAATATGGAACAGAGAAAAGCATTATTCCCGGTGAAACTTTTCTCAAGGCTGTCACTATTAGAAAATTGTCAAAGAAATTCATTTCCCCCAGAGAAGATTAATTCCCAGTGAAACCTCTATTGAATTTCTACAAACCCTAGAACTGTTCACTAAAGGATTAATTCCTGCTAAAACCTTTTTTGAACTTTTCTTAGGTTTGGACCCACAGGCTTCCTAGAAGCATCCCCAGCCTCCTCTTGGGCTTTGTACAAGGACCCTCAGGCTTCTTAAAAGTTCTCATGCATTCTCTTGGGCTTAATACAAGGACCCGAGACCTCTTACAGGTATAGGACAAAACTTAGTCATCCTTTGTTAGAGCAGTCTTTCCAAAGAGTCAAAGCCTCGGACCAATTTAGGGTTGATTCTCATCCCTTAAAACACCTGCCTCCTCTTGGGAATCATACAAAGATAAACCCTTTCATACCAATAGACTTGGATAGTCTCATCTCCTCAAGGAAAAGGAAAAACCCTTATCATTTCATCAATCACCAACAGAGTTTAAACTTTTCATTCCTAAATTTCCTCATCTAGGGTCAGCTTACTATCAATATAACACTATCAGAACCTCAAGGAATCTGATATCTCAACTCCTCTGTAATCCTCAGTAAGAGTTGATTCCCCATTTTGGACCTGTCTCTGGATCTCAATAATCTTTAGAAGAAGATAGCCACAATCTTGGGCTTTGTACAAGACAGATAAAAACACTCACTTGTTGAGTCAGTCTCTTTATAGCCTCAATCTTCGGCTTTGTACAAGACGGATAAAAACACTCTCTTGTTGAGTTAGTCTTTTTTTAGCCTCAATCTTGGGCTTTGTACAAGACAGATAGAAACACTCTCTTGTTGAGTCAGTCTCTTTTTTAGCCTCAATCTTGGACTTTGTATAAGACAGATAAAAACACTCTCTTGTTGAGTCAGTTTCTTTTCAGCCTCAATCTTGGGCTTTGTACAAAACACCTGAAATATCCTCAGTTGAGTCAATCATCCTTTTTTCAGCCTCAATCTTGGGCTTTGTACAAGACACATATAAAATCTCCCTAAGCAGAGTCAATCCTTTTTCCAGCCACAATCTTGGGCTTTGTACAAGACAAATCATACTCTCCCACAGAGTCAATCTTCTTTTAGCCTCAATCTTGGGCTTTGTACAAGACACATACACATATTCCCCAGTGGAGTCAAAAACCCTTTTTTTAGCCTTAATCTTGGGCTTTGTACAAGACAGACAAAATATTTCCCCGGAAAAGTCAACTTTTAGCCTCCTCTTAGGCTTTGTATAATGATATCCCCAAAAGAGTCAGTCTCTTTTCATCCTGAATCTTGGGCTTTGTACAAGACAGATATAAAATTCCCTAAATAGAGTCAACCTTTTAGCTTCAAACTTGGGCTTTGATCAAGGCACACACATAAAACCAAAATCCCCTCAGAGGAAATCAACATTTCTCTCTAGGAAGACATTTCTCTGTTTATCACAATATCAAAACAAATAAATCAAACAAACCTTAATCCCAGATGTAGCGCGGTTTTCGTGACCGCCCACTGTAATACCCCAAAATTTGCTCTTCCCTTTTGGCATCATAGCATGGCATTATCATTTATCATATCATATCCATCTCATTAGCATTGCATTGCATTTAACATAGAAAAATGAAGCATGGCATCCTTCTTACCATCAGGGCATGTGATCAGGTGGAAGGTGGACAATCAAGGGATCATTCAAAGCACAAAAAGGTCAATCAAGTTGGCTCTAGACAAGCCAAGAGGTCTCTCATGTCTCATACTACCTCAATTGATCATCCACAACCTCAAGGAAGTGAGATTCAATGGGAGAATGAAGCATTACATCCTACACTATGCAAGAGATTCAAAAATTGAAGGAAAACCCTCAAAAGAGATAGCTCATTGATTCAAAATCATTCTCAAGTGGCATTTCTCATCATCCTTTAAGAGGATACACAACATACTCTGAGGAATTTGGATTTGGAAGATGTGCAATTTCCTCCTAACCAGAGAGGGTCAAAATTAGGGTTTCTAATAAAATCAGGATATCTCTGATTTTTTGGACAAAACTTGATGTCATGGTATTCCACATGTTCTTAAGTGTATGTATGTGTAAAATTGCATCTCAATTGGTTTTAGAAGTGGTTCAATTGGAAGAAAGATCAAGAATCAGAGAAATTGGGGCAAAGTCAAATAATCAGAGGAAAAAGTCAACTCTTGACTTTTTGAGCCCAAATTCATGAAATTCATGTTACATGTGTCCAATGTACAAAATTTGGTCAAGAAATTCCAAAGGAATCATGAAAAATTCAAGATGTGGAAAGTTGCCATTTTTGGATGAAGAAGGGTTACTAAAAATAGCAAGTTTTGGCCATTTTGCATCAGAATTTGAACCAAGGCCATTTAAATTTGGAGCACCAAATGAAAAATCCACTCTGCCTCAATGAAAGATCTTGTTTTAAGCTTCAAATCCATGTGTAGAACATCTCCATTGGATAAAAATTGAGAGAGATATGATTGATCAAAGTTGGAGGAAAGTAGGTTCAAAACTAGGTCATGACCAAGATTTTCAGGTCACGCGCGCAATCATTTTAACAAACATGTGGTGGGCCTAATGTCCACTCATTTTTCTCATGGTTAAAGGCCTCAAATGAAAAATCTTTCAACATGAAAGTTGTTCCTCTATGTGAGATCTTCAAAAGTGGTGTTTATGATTTTTTCATTTGATCAGAGGTTGAGAAGTTATGATGGGTCCAATTTACTATGATTATGCTGAAAACCCAGGTGCCAAGATGCCTTGCCAGCCGACCATATGCCACGCCCTTATATCAGTTCCAAATTTGTGTGTTCCAATCCTTTTTTCAACCTATTCCAAGCCTCAATTCAATTCATTTCTCATACCAAAGTTGTTCTATTATGATTCTTCTTTCCAATGACCTCAAAAACACATCAAACCACCCATTGGGTAGAGACAAAATCATCACCAAAACCACCATATCTCCATTGTTCCAAACTGCCATAAAAAACCAGAAAAAACAAATGTTGTTGATGTTGTTATTACCAAGCTTGCACGTGCATTACTCATGCCATTCATCCATTGCCCTTTTAAACCAAGCACTTTTCATGAACACCACATCACGTGCCTCACTATACATGGAAATGGAAGGAGAAAGCTTGTAGAACAAGTTTATGTTGTTGCAGCATATATGAGTTTTCTTTATTCAATTAATCTCCACCATAACACTCTAAACATCCACCTCACCTTAGCACAGCCATTGATAACTCGTCCCCTAACTAACTTGACTCAGTTAGTTAGGATGGACTCACTTTAACCATGATAACTCACCACAACTCACTCACTTAACCACCTATGGTTCACTTCTAACTCACACTATAAAATCAAATCTCACTCACATTTCTCACGACAACACCACATTCTCTCAAAACACTTCAAACTCTCTCTCACATTCTCTCTACTTTCTCTCTGATTTCACACGATTTTCACCATCTTCCATTCACATTTCATCTTCATCCTCATCAAGGTTTCACTTCTGATCAAGAACAAGAGAGAAGAAGTTCAGTTCATCAATGGCAGCTTAGTTCAGTTGAGTTTTCTTTGTGGTTTTCTTCAAGATCTCAAGTTCAGTGGCATTTATTTTGCTCCACTCAAGCTCAAGAGCATAGGAGGATCATCTCTGGTCTTCTGTTACTTTGAAGAACTTCAAATTCAGGTTTCTTCTCCAACCTTCGTTTTCTGAAATTTCACTTGTTTTCTATTGGTTTGAGCTTCTTAGAAGCTATGTTGAATCCGGCTAGTTGATAGGCCTCTTAGAGGCATAGTTTCAAAGCCTAGGGCATGATTTGATCTCCTCTGTTCTTGCTATGTGTGTGTGTTTTGTGATTTTTATGAGCATATTCATGATGTGCATAAGCTTAGCTTTCGATTGGTACACATTTTGTGCATTTTGGTGACGTTTGAAGATTGCAGATGGTGGTGAGTGGCCGGAGAAGGTGACCGGAGGTCCCTCTCCGGCCGGTGGTCTTTATGTTAGGGTTTCTTGCAGTTTGAATGTCAGCCGTGCGATTTTGTTGATCCAAGGGTGGAAAGCTTGCCAGCACATTAAAACGCATGTGCATGTCATGTGCATCATTTCTGAATTCATTTAATCACTGTGTGGTGTAGTGTATGGTATGGAGTGTGCTCACTCAGGTGCGTGCGTTGATTTGGACTACTTTGACTTGCTTGTTGACTTGACCTGATCCAAGGGTGATAATTGCTTGACTTGTGTTTGACTGAGGGTGCATGATAATTGATATGGATTGCGCACAAATGGACCTAATCAGATTGCTATCCCCACCCCCTTGTTTAAGGCCCAATTTAATTTGAACTGCATGATTGCTATGTTCACACCTCCCCTTCCCTTTGCATTTCATTTTACTTTTTTTATTTTCCATACACGTTTGCTTTTCAATTTTTAGAAATATCAAATGACATTAGAAAATTCCACAAAAATTCATGGACATCAATAAAACATTTAGAAAATTTTTGGTGATTTTATTTTCTGATTTTATGACCTTTTTGCCCCTGCTCTATAATTTTCTTTGAATTTCCATTTGTATGCATTCCAAATGTGGTACATGAACTTGTGGAATTTTGTTCTTGCTCATTACAAAGTCTATTGACTTGATTCTTTTTGCACTGATTCACTAATACATTGAACCATGTTAGTTGATTTTTTATTTATTTTTTAGAACACTTTATGACATGTTTTTATGCTTGTCTTTGCACCACTTTGTGTGATGTTTCAACTTGACCTAATTGCTTTGTTTGAAGTCATTTTTGATTTGAATTTTGACAGGCTATTTTGATATATGACTTGCATCTGACTTAGGCATTCCAATACCATGCTTGCATAATTTTCATAGGTCCATTTGATTTTTGTTTGATGCATTACATTTGAAGCATAATCCATGGCATGTCATTACAACTTTAGTGCATGTTTACATGAATTCTTTTGTGCATATTTGTATGAGCATTTGCATATGTTATGAGCCATTCATATGATATTATAGGTCTTTGATACACATTATAGGTCATCTTTACATGTTCATTTCAATTTGAACTTTGTGCATCATTAACATGTATTGTTTGCATTTTCTTTTTGAACTTTCATTTCAATTCTTCTTATATTACTTCTTGAATGTCTTGATGTTGATTCATAAATACTTTTGAGATGTTTATAAACCATTTTCCATTTAGTTTCAATTCTGGTTGTTGATTTACATGTTCCATTTATGCATGTCCTTTTCCTTTCTTTTCATCTTTCATCTATCCTTTCTTATGATAACATGTTTGAATGCTATGGATGATGATTGTTGCTTGTTCATTTGAACTTGTATGATGATATTCACTTGTTGTCCATATGATGCACATTCTGGTTGTGATCTTAAGATTTGATTCTTCATCTTTTTCTTTTGGACTTTAATGTGTATTAAGTACTTTTTGCTTCTTATACATGTTTCCATGTTTACTAACCATGTAGGGGCTTTGGTAAGTTTCAATTGAGTGTGGATAAGGAATCCACATTCAACTTCTATCTTTTCTCTTTTACAATTCCATTTTATGTTTTGTTAAGCACTTATGTGCTTTCTTTTAATAACTCATTACTTTCCCTTTTTGAATTACAATTCATCTTCTACTTTAGAAGTGAATTGTTTAATTCATTCTTTCTTTAGACTTTAGGTTGAAACCTCACAAACCTTAGGATCACTCCCTTAACTAATCAATTAGAATTGAGTCTTAGTCCATATAGATTTTTACCTTTATCCTCCCTTGAGTCTCTTTTCTCATCTCAAAGAAAATTCAAAATATCTAATAAAGGTAGGCACTTATTGCATTTAGGCCTTTCATATAAAGAAAAGATTATAAGGGGTCTTCTCTTATAATCTTAAAATGTGTAGCATATGGCCCATCTTAGGTCAATGTGTTACATATTTGATCTTGTATGAGGGACTTAAATGCAATACTTGTTGAAGGTACAAATAAAAAACACTTCTTCATTTCTTAATTAATAAAAACACTTAATCAACACAAGTATGCTAGTGTGTTTGAACCTTGACAATTGGAACTAAGTGTGAGGGTCTTCTTCACTCTTAGTGTGCATTCTTACCCATTCCATCTTGGAATGTGAGAATGTACACATTCCAATGGCTAAGATCCAGATACACTGTCATATGCAAACAAATGAAAAGACTCTTAAAAGACAAAAACAAACAATAACGTCTTTCCTTCGGGAATTCTTTTCTCACCTCATTCACTCTCAACGCACGAACGTGCTTCTACTCGTTCTCTTGCAAGATGGTAACGCACTCGGACCAGCGAGCCTGCAACACCTGAGCTAGAACGTTATCCGTTCCTTAAAAAACACAAACAATTCATCCCTAGTAAGGGGAACTACGTCGCTCTGATTCTCATGGTCCCGATGAGATACGTAGGCAGTGGGGTAGGGCCCATTCGAGCACTTCTTTTATTTTCCCTACATTTGTTTCTCTTTCTCCTTTCCTTTTTCAGTTCTTTCTCAGTTTTCCTTTCTTTACACCCTTTGATCGAGACAAGCAAGCGTGGATCCCATCGGGTACGATGGACGCGAGGGGGTGCTAATACCTTCCTCTCGCGTAACCGACTCCCGAACCCATTTCTTTTGGTCGTAAGACCATGCTCTATCCTTTCCTTCAGGTTTATGCGGTGTTTCCTTTCCCTCTCTTGGGATAAATACACATTGCTGGCGACTCTGTTCGGTGCCACTTTCGCGTTTGTACTAGGATGAAAATCCCGGGAGCGACAGCTGGCGACTCTGCTGGGGATCGAAACCCAGAATCTCTGGTTTCCTTAGCGAGTTAATCCTAGCGCTTGTTTATTTTTATTTTTTTTTTCATTGGGTGTTTACTGTTGTGCTATATTTTGCTGTTTATTTACTTTACAGTATTTACTGCATTTTAGCATTACATATCATATATTATATTGTGCTGCACTGTTTTGTCTGTTTGGCGGGATGGGATTTCTGAGAGATAAGCCCATTACACAGGCTTGAGTATACACTTAGAATTAGAGTGGAGAGTAGTGGGACCTACGTGCCGTTTGGAGTGCGTTGGGTGTTCACGAAATTCACAGCTAGACGAGGCTATCTTGGGACACGTCGTGGCATGCGCATCTTGCGTATTCCAGGATGTAGATCTAGAGAGCTGTCGACTCTAGTGACCGATCATGAGGACCTTAGTGGAAATATCCCTCTTTAGTGGTGACAATGGCAGACCACATTCTGTGGCAAACCCATTCGCACCCGAGGGCCCACTTTGGAACTTGCATAGGATGACTTTTATTTTCTAAGGGGAGTCAGTGGACGACCTCTTTAATTGGCATAGCATTGTATCCTACGGGCTGAATGTGCTATTGCTTCTCAAACCTCTGAAGCTGACAAGCCTTATTTTCTAAGAACCACATGTGAGTATGGGCGGGATGTTTACAGGTTTGCAGGAAACCCAGCCTCCTACCTACCTTACTTGTGATTCTATGATGATTTCAGACATTGTATCCTATGACAGTGATTTAAGTGTTCATCTCAGATATTGCCAGACTCAGTACAGAGACACAGTGCACACAGTTCAATACAGACACCGACACTTGATTACCTGATCACATGCCCTTTTGCATTGCATTATCATATCATAACAGTTATGTTTGTCATTTTCAGGTGCATAATACATTTCTGATTCCGATCCATGGGTGCAACAGAGATCGTCGCCGAGAGAAAGAACAATGTGTCTTACAAGTTTCCAGATCCTGTCTTGGATTCATTGCTCAAAGTTATAGATATGGCTGGTCCGGGTATTCTTGATAGGTTTCAGAAGAGCTACGGGAATTTGGTTGGGATGGTCCGTACAATCACCAAGTATGAACATGATGCTTTGCACACTCTGCTGCAGTTCTACGAGCCTTCGTTGAGGTGTTTTCTTTTTTCAGATTACATTTTGATGCCAACACTGGAAGAATTCTCATTTATTTTGGGAATTCCGATCACGTCGGCAATACCATTCTTCTCTGGTAGTTCTCCCAGCGTAAAAGAAATTGCTGCTGCTTTACAAATGGATCAGACATTGATAAAGAGTGGTGTGAGCAGTAAAAATGGAGTTAGCGGATTTCATTTAGAATTTCTGGCTGGACAGGCCCAAGAGGCTGCAAGTGCTAAAAATTGGACGGTTTACAATTCCATTCTGGCTCTCTGCATATATGGCCTAGTTTTCTTTCCCAATCAGCAAGACTTTGTGGATATGCAAGCAACGAGAGTTTTTGTCCTTAAAAATCCAGTCCCTACTTTGTTAGGAGATTTTTATCATTCCGTGCATTACAAGAATGAGAAAAGGAGGGGAGGATCTGTTAGTTGTTGCACTCCACTGCTGAGTCATTGGTTTTTCAAACATTTGCCTCAGACAGGTGCCTTTGTGGAAACCAAAGATGTGGCGAAATGGTCTAAACGATTGATGAGTTTAACTGCTGATAACATTGTATGGTTTGACCACCGGTTGTTGAGAATAGAGCTGGTCACAAGATGCGGAAATTTTCCAAATGTGCCTTTGATTGGCAGAAAAGGAGGGATCAATTATAATCCAGTTTTGGCCATCCGACAGTTTGGGTATGCTTCCAGGGATCCTCCTACAGAGCAAGATGTGGAAGAATCTTTATTCTTTACAGGAACTAAAGATGCGAAGGTGGTAGAAGTAGTGAATGCTTGGAAAGATAAGCACAAAATTGGAAAAGCAGTTTTTGGAAGAGGAGATTGTAGATCTTATCCTGAATATGACAGGTGGATTGAAACGAAAGTAAAGGAATTGCTTTTACCCTTTTCAAGGGGACCTCTTTTATGTTCAGTACAGCCAGAACAACCCACCATGGTGGCTATTGAAGAATGTGAGAAGTGGAAGAAAATGGTCAGAGAGCTGCAGATAGAAAATTCTGGAATGAGCAGATGCCTTCAGAAAGCTCTAGCTGACAACAAAGAATTGGAAAAGAGAGCCTTGAAAGCGGAAAAAACCTTGGCTGACAAAGAGGAAGATTTTGATGACCGAGCTCGGTACTTTCGGAAACTTACTTTGGGAGCAGATGACACTAGTCAGGCTCACAAGATTACAAAACAGGCTTTAGCCCGAAGCAAGGATTCATTAGCTCAACTTCGTCAAGCTTGGGATGAAGTCAGAATTGAAAATGCCGAGTTAAAGGATCAGTCGAAGACTAAAGACGAGGAGCTTAAAAAGGCGCATGAGCAGAGGAGAAAGTATCGGGAAAGCCTCGGTAAGAGTCAAGAACAGCTAGAAGAAGCTAGAGGTGAGCTGAGGAATACCAAGAAAGAGCTTGAGGAAGTCATGATAGAAAGGGAGATACTCAAGACGCAAGCCGGCATAAAGAGACACAAAGGAGTGTGTGATGACGAGGCTCTGATGTTGCACATGGGTTCTTTAACTGAAGCTCTTGAGAAAAGGGATGTCTTGATCAAAGAGATGATTGAAAAGCCGAATCACCAGCGTACCCATATACTTTTTGAGGAAATCAAATACTCAAGTGATAAGCTGAAGGGTGTGGAATTGTCAGACTGATGTTCTTTTCCTTATATTTTGTTGTTAATGGTTACCATCAGGCTTGTTGATGGATCCATTTTTCCTTGTATTGCATTTGCGGTTGAACCTTTCTTAAATGTACTTGAATATTTTGTTGAATGAGTATGAGCAGTTTTATTCAGAATTATTCTTTATCAGATAGCTGCGCACAAGCACGTGACCACTACACGTCTCTTTATATCACGATTTCTGGTCTTCAGATTTCCGTGGTTTGGATTGGAATCAGGGTGTAAAGCACCTAGGAAATGACAAACATAGCATTGCATGGCATTGCATATCATTTTGCATTTTTGTTACTTGCTTTTCAGGTACTCGTTGCGGGGTCTCTAACCTTTATTTGGTTTCAGGCATTATAGCGGAGAGTCATATTCACCGATATTCGACGCGAAGAAATCAAGTAAGAATCATGGATCAAGTGCAAAGTGATTTGGCGGAAATGAGGGCGCGTATGGACCAGTTCATGACCCTCATGACTGGCATGGCGCAAAATCAGGAGAGACTGAGGCTTCTGGTAGAGCGTCCCGACAATGGGCCCGAAGGTGATCATCATGACAATTCACAGGGACATGGCATTCCTCCTCCCGGTGGCAACCCTCCTCCTGGTGGTAACAATCGGGGTAATGGAAATGGTAGGCATGCTGGTGTTACTCTTGAAGATACTCTGGAAGACCAATTTACTCTGCTAGACGCTGATGTGGGTAATCAAGGTGATCGAAGGTATGAGGAGTTAGCAGAAAAGATCAGGGCCATAGAATGCAAGAACTCTATGGGTATTGATGTTACTAGCTTGGGGCTGGTCTCAGGAGTCAGAATTCCCCCTAAATTCAAGCCTCCCACTTTTGATAAGTATCACGGCAATGCGTGTCCCCAAACGCATCTTCAAGCTTACTTTGGGAAGATTTCAGCCCATACGGATGACGAGAAGCTATGGATGCACTATTTTCAGGACAGTCTGGCTGGGGCATCCTTGACCTGGTACATGAAGTTGAATAGAGCTGCTGTGAAGAATTGGAAAGATCTGGCAGAAGCGTTCTTGAAGCAATACCAGTACAATATTGACATGGCGCCCAACCGCACCCAATTGCAGGGATTGTCACAAAATGCCAAGGAGAGTTTCAAAGAATATGCACAGAGGTGGAGGGAAATGGCTGCCCAGGTTCAACCTCCCTTGTCAGACAGAGAAATGGCAGATATGTTCATGGGCACCTTGCAAGGGGCCTATCTGGATAGATTAGCTGCTTGTCCGTCAACTGGATTTGCTGATATTGTGATTGCGGGAGAAAGAATAGAAAGTCTGTTAAAGCTTGGAAAGATCCAGGATGTGAGTGGGGCTGGCTCTTCGGGGACGAAGAAACCGTTTGCTAGTAACCAGAAAAGAAGAGAAGGTGATACGAATGCTGTGTTTAGAGGACGAGGCAGAGGGCGTTCTCGAGCTTATTATCAGGTAGATGCTGTGACAATCCCCACACCGTCTGTTCAGAAACAACAACCCCAACAACAAGTTCAACAGCAACAACCTTTTTTCCAGCAAAGGTCTAGACAGAGGGATCGTAAGATGGATCCTCTCCCTATGACTTATGCCGCGCTGTTGCCCCGGCTACTCGAGTTAAAGTTGGTAGAACTCCGTACTATGAAAGCTCCGGTTGCTGGAAACCTGCCACCTAACTTCGATGCTAATGCTCGTTGTGAGTTCCACTCAGGTGCTCAGGGGCACTCCATTGAAAAATGCTGGGCTTTCCATCATAAAGTACAAGATTTGATTGATGCTAAAGCCATCAATTTCTCTCCCGCTCCTAATATTACTCAGCATCCCATGCCTGATCATAGCGCAGCAAATGTGTACGCTATTGAAGATGGGAGGAGATTGAATCTGGTGACAGATATCCGTCAAGTGAAAACTTCTTTGTTGGTTATAAAAGATCGTTTATTGAAGGGACAGGTGTTCCCGGGCTGTAATCAAGATTGCTTTGAGTGTATGAATCAGGAGAACGGCTGTGATAAGTTGAAGATGGGTTTACAGAATCTGATCGATGAAGGATGTCTACAGTTCGACAGAGTCGTGAAAGACACTGATGAGATATCAACCGTGACCATCTATTACACTCCCGCTGAGATTCAAATGCCGGTCAATGCAGTTCCCGTGGCGAGTGTTGCGCCAGAAGGGCCCAGTCCTGTCACCATCACGGTGCCAGGACCAATTCCGTTCACGTCTACGAAGGCTATCCCATGGCACTATGGGGCAGATGTATATTACGAAGGTAAAAAACAGGAAGTTGAGTCGTCAGTCAGCCCAAATGTTGATAACGTAGGGGGCGTAGGGGGCTTTACAAGGAGTGGAAGGTTGTTCGCTCCCCAAACCTTGAGAAGTGATAAAGAGGCAGAAGCTGCAGCAAAGGCTAAGGGTAAACAGGTGGTTGAAAGTGCGCCTACACCTGAAGCAGAGACAAAGATTACTTTTGATAAGGAAATGGAAGAATTTATGAAGATAATCAAGAAAAGCGATTATAAGATTGTGGACCAACTGAATCAGACCCCTTCAAAGATTTCAATCTTGTCACTATTGATGTGCTCTGATGCGCACCGACAGGCGTTGTTGAAAGTGTTGAAGAGTGCGTACGTGCCACAAGAAATTACTGTTAATCAGCTCGAGGGCGTAATCTCCAATGTTAATGTTAGCCATGGCTTGGGCTTTACAAGTAGAGATTTGACTGTTGAAGGAAGAAACCATAATAAGGCTTTGCATATCACGATGGAGTGTAAGGGCGCAGTGTTATCTCATGTACTGGTAGACACTGGTTCGTCACTCAATGTCTTGCCCAAGAAGGCATTAATGAAACTGGAAGTTGATGGTTTGATCTTAAGGCCTAGTGAGTTGGTGGTCAGAGCATTCGATGGGACCCGACGATCTGTGTTTGGTGAGGTGGAATTGCCCGTACAAATTGGACCACAGGTATTCAAATCCACGTTCCATGTAATGGACATACAACCTGCATATAGCTGCCTATTGGGACGCCCTTGGATTCACGGAGCCGGGGCTGTTACTTCTACTCTACATCAAAAGCTGAAGTATGAGTTTGAAGGGCAGGTTGTGACAGTGTGTGGGGAAGAAGACATCTTTGTGAGTCACTTGTCCACGTTCAAGTACATTGAAATGGATGGGGAAATTCATGAGATGCTGTGCCAATCGTTTGAAGCAGTCAATATTGACGATGCACCTGAGTCTTCTTCTGTACCAGTTGGGGCTGGTACCTCCATTTCATCTTACAAACAAGCTGTCGAGGTCGTCAGGGCAGGCAACGCCCAAGGTTGGGGCAGGTTGATAGAGACCCCAATGAAGGAAGACAAATTTGGTATTGGTTATCATCCCTCTACAACTTCAGATGCGGGGAGCAGGGGACCCATTACTTTCAATAGTGGGGGAATCATCTACACGGACCAGTCTTGTGCAGCCACAGAGGATAGTGTTGACAGTAATCGTGACCTGGACAACTGGGTACGCCCTCATGCTTCGGGACAACAAGTGCAGAACTGGTTCGTTGAAGAAGTCATCCGGGTTACTCTTCAGACAGAGTAATTTTTCTTTGTTTTTTCTAACCATAATGCATGACAAAATCTTGCGCTCTGCCCAAGGCGTATAGATTCATTTGTAGGGCCACCATGGTTGCATTTGCAATGTTTAATCATTAATAAAGGACGTTTTGCAATCAAATTTTGTTCTCTGTCTTTCAGTTTTTATTTTTGCACAAAAAATATAAAATGGCAATGTTTCATTTTCTTTTGTTTTGCTTAAAAATAAATTCTAAAATAAGGCATGAACCCGTTCATGCAGACTTGATCCTCCGGATACCACTGATAACGATTTTGATATGGCCATGTATGACTTTGACAATCCGATTTATCAAGCCGAAGAAGGGGATGGGAAAGATTGTGAACTTTCTGAAGAACTGGCCAGATTGTTGAAACAGGAGGAAAGGGTCATCCAGCCTCATCAGGAGACTGTAGAAATCATCAATATTGGTACCAAGGACGCCAAAAAAGAGATCAGGATTGGTGCCAGCTTGCAAGCAGATGTGAAGCAAATTCTGACGGAAATGTTGCGCGAGTATGTTGACGTCTTCGCCTGGTCGTATCAAGACATGCCGGGGTTGGATACAGATATTGTTGTGCACAGGCTGCCATTGAGAGAAGAATGTCCGCCAGTCAAGCAGAAACTTCGTCGGACTCACCCCGACATGGCTTTAAAGATTAAGGAGGAAGTCCAGAAGCAGTGGGACGCTGGTTTTCTTGCTGTGACAAAGTATCCGCCATGGGTAGCCAACATCGTGCCAGTACCGAAGAAAGATGGAAAAGTGAGAATGTGTGTGGATTATCGAGATCTTAATAAAGCTAGCCCGAAAGATGATTTTCCACTACCTCATATTGATGTGCTGGTCGATAATACAGCTCAGTTTTCAGTGTTCTCATTTATGGACGGTTTCTCCGGGTACAACCAGATCAAGATGGCACCTGAAGACATGGAGAAGACCACGTTCATTACTCCGTGGGGTACATATTGTTATAAAGTAATGCCTTTTGGGTTGAAAAACGCAGGGGCAACGTACCAGCGGGCAATGGTGACATTGTTTCATGACTTGATTCATAAGGAGATCGAATGTTATGTAGATGATATGATTGCCAAGTCGAGAACAGAAGAGGAACATCTGGTTAACCTGAAAAAGCTGTTTGAAAGGTTGAGAAAGTTCCGTCTGAGATTAAATCCAAACAAGTGCACGTTTGGGGTACGTTCTGGAAAGTTGCTAGGTTTCATTGTGAGCAAAAGAGGAATCGAGGTTGATCCTGCCAAGGTGAAAGCAATACAAGAAATGCCTGAACCGAGAACAGAAAAAGAGGTTCGTGGTTTCTTGGGTAGATTGAACTACATTGCAAGGTTCATATCTCACCTAACAGCCACGTGTGAACCAATATTTAAATTGTTAAGGAAAGATCAAACGGTCAGGTGGAATGACGATTGCCAATTGGCATTCGATAAGATAAAAGAATACTTGCAGGAACCTCCGATTCTAATGCCTCCAGTTGAAGGGAGACCACTGATAATGTATCTGACAGTGCTTGAAGGTTCCATGGGTTGTGTTCTCGGTCAACATGACGAGACAGGTAGGAAGGAGCATGCTATTTACTACCTGAGCAAAAAGTTCAATGATTGTGAGTCCCGATACTCAATACTTGAAAAGACATGCTGTGCACTGGCATGGGCCGCTAAGCGATTGAGGCAATATATGGTTAGGCACACAACCTTGTTGATTTCAAAAATGGATCCTATCAAGTACATTTTCGAGAAACCAGCATTGACAGGCAGAGTTGCACGGTGGCAAATGGTCTTGACAGAGTATGACATTCAGTACACTTCACAAAAGGCCATCAAAGGAAGTATCTTGTCCGACTATCTTGCGCAACAGCCGATTGATGATTACCAACCCATGAAGTTTGACTTCCCTGATGAAGACATCATGTTTCTCAAAGCTAAAGACTGTGAGGAACCACTTCCGGAGGAGGGGCCAGACCCTGAATCCAAATGGAGTCTGATGTTTGATGGGGCTGTCAATATGAATGGGTGCGGAGTTGGAGCAGTTCTTATCACGCCGGAAGGTGTTCATATGCCGTTCACTGCCCGAATAACTTTCGGATGCACCAACAATGAAGCAGAGTACGAAGCTTGTATAATGGGGATCGAGGAGGCGATTAATCTACGGATTAAAACCCTTGATATATTCGGTGATTCAGCTTTGGTAATCAATCAAGTGAAAGGGAGTTGGTACACGCACCAAGCAAATCTAGTGCCGTATAGAGATTATACGAGGAGATTGCTGACATTTTTCACAACAGTGAAACTGTACCACATTCCTCGAGATGAGAATAGGTTCGCTGATGCCTTGGCCACTTTGTCTTCCATGATCAAAGTGCAAGGATGGAACCATGTACCTAAGATTGAGGTATCCCGCCTTGACAGACCAGCATTTGTGTTTGCGGTCGATGCAACGTCTGATGACAAGCCATGGTTTCATGATATTAAGTGTTTCTTGAAAAGTCAAGAGTACCCGCCCGGGGCATCGTCCAAAGACAGGAAGACGTTGAGAAGGTTAGCTGGTAGTTTCTTCTTGAACAAAGATGGCGTGCTGTATAAAAGAAATTTTGACACGGTCCTGCTTAGATGTGTGGATAGATATGAAGCAGACTTGTTGATGATTGAAGTGCACGAAGGCTCTTTCGGTACTCACGCCGGAGGGCATGCAATGGCTAAAAAGTTGTTAAGATCGGGATATTATTGGTTGACTATGGAGTCAGATTGTTGTAAATATGCCCGCAAATGCCATAAATGCCAGATCTATGCAGACAAGGTGCATGCGCCTCCAAATCCGTTGAGCATCATGTCGTCGCCTTGGCCGTTTGCCATGTGGGGCATTGATATGATCGGAAAGATTGAGCCTACAGCTTCCAATGGTCACCGTTTCATCTTGGTGGCAATTGATTACTTCACCAAATGGGTTGAAGCCGCATCCTATGCCAATGTTACAAAACAAGTGGTCGCTCATTTCTTAAAACGGGATATCATTTGCCGATATGGAGTTCCCGAAAGAATCATTACTGATAATGGTTCTAATTTGAACAATAAGATGATGGCTGAATTATGCCGGGACTTCAAAATCGAACACCACAATTCTTCTCCGTACCGCCCAAAGATGAATGGCGCGGTCGAAGCGGCCAACAAAAATATCAAGAAGATTGTGCAGAAAATGGTTGTCACGTACAAAGATTGGCATGAGATGTTACCATTTGCTTTGCATGGGTATCGAACGTCGGTACGCACGTCCACTGGGGCAACCCCATTCTCACTTGTATATGGTATGGAGGCAGTGCTACCGGTTGAAGTAGAGATTCCGTCCCTCAGAGTTATGATGGATGTTAAGCTAGATGAAGCTGAATGGGTACGAGCCAGATTTGATCAGTTGAGCCTTATTGAGGAAAAGCGATTGGCGGCTGTATGTCATGGGCAACTATATCAGCGCAGAATGAAACAGGCATTTGACCAAAAGGTGCGTCCTCGGGTTTATAAAGTCGGAGATGTGGTACTCAAAAGGATCCTTCCTCCCAATACAGATCACAGGGGCAAATGGACTCCTAATTATGAAGGTCCATTCGTGGTTAAAAAGGTCTTTTCGGGCGGAGCCTTATTGCTTACAACCATGGATGGCGAAGACTTTTCATCCCCTGTCAACTCGGACGTAGTCAAAAAATACTTCGCATGAATAGACCCGCTGGATAATAAAAATAAAAAAATCCAGGCAAAAAAGGGCATCCCGGCGAACCAAAAACAGAATAAGGTTCGGGCAAAAATTAGGGATATAATTGAAAAAAATTTGTACACCCGGTAAGTTGAAAACCCGAAAGGGCAACTTAGGCAAAAAAGGGTATCCTGGTGGATCGAAAACCTGAAAGGGCGGTCCACACAAAAGAGGGATTTAAGCGAATGACTACGGTTTGAGTTATCTGTACCCTGTCACCGTTTGAACAACTGACGTTCTGAAGGATAGGAATCGGTCTGATCATTCCTCAGAAGGCAAGGTCGGGGAGTTTTGAAGACATACTGGTCATAACAGAATGGAAACTCAGTGGAATTCCGTTTTCACATTGCCATTAGGATAGTTTCTTTTCTCAATTTTTAGCGATCACCTCTTTCCAGGGATTGCTTCCGGATGTAATTGCCTATTCTGGGCTCTCAGTCAATAAATTGAATTTCAGTAAAAAGCTTTCTATTTTTGTTTTATTGCTTTGTTTGCAAAAACGTCCTAATTTTTGATAAAACATTGCATTTGAAAACATGGCAGCCTTGCAATAACATGCGCAGAAAAAACATTTGAAATTACTTCGAATGTTGAATACTCCCGGATGGTGGATTCTAGCCACGCAATATTCGGAGCATGTGGGCATATTCTTTTGTGGCAGGTAGCAGGTGCAGATGATTTTAAGCACAAGACTAGTAATAAATCACTCCACGCAAAAGACTGGGGCAATTATGGGTAAGGAGATCGGCGTTTATCGGGTCGATCTCAGTGAATTAAGTTCAACTGGGTACCGTTGTATCTTATTAAGTCGATTCTCTCATTCAGTACTTCCAACAGCTACAAGCTTTTCTATATCGATAACGGTCACAGGTTCCCCAAAAGGGTGGTCTCATCGACACTGAAACTGATGGTCATTATCCCCAGCGAAGTCACAAGAGTTTGAAGAGGCTAGATCTTCTGTAAAATCCTCTTATGACATCCTCTTCGGGGACGAATTGTTGTTTTGTCCAAGCACGGGGCATGATTGTTTCCCCAGCATGAAGTGTTGGTCATCCCCAGTAGAGTTTGAGGACAGTTGGTCTTCTGTAAAATCCTCTCAAAAGGCATTCCCCAACACGAGACGCTTTAAAGCAGTTTTCTCCAGCAGAGTTTGTTATAAACTCGTCATCCCCAACGGAATTGTCTAAAGGAAAGCTCGCCTAACATGGGGCATTGTGGTACTTATCCTAAGCTTGACAGTCATATTCTGCGGCAGACTACTGTGGATTTGCTTTGAGTTTCCCCAAAGGACTCTTTCCTAGTAAGTTGCAGGGGAATTTTCTAACCAGGATTTGCATATCCCTGGCAGAGTAGCCCTGATATCCAGCAAGATCGTATCTCTGGTCATGGTATCCCCACAAAGGTCAGCATCGAATCTTGTCAGCAATACTCCCCAGCTGAGTTGTCGTTCTCCCCGCAGAGGTTTATCAGATCGACAGAATCTATTCCTCAACAAGGATGGTACAGCCTTTCCCCAGCCGGGTCAGAAGGTTGATAATCCCTATAAAGGATCTTGGGTTGAATAAATCCCCAAGCAGAGTTTTAATGGCTCATTTCCCCAGCAGGACGTCATTAAGAATTCTCATCCCCAGCGGAGTTGCTGTGACCAGAATCCAGCCCCAAACAGATGGAATAATTCCTGGCAGAGTCGTCATTCCCTCATATCTTAAAGTCCAATTTATTTTTGGCAAGCTTGACCATTCGAAGCAGACGGATTGTTCATCCATTCGCCAGCAGAGATATTATCCTTTTAAGAGTCTCCGAGATTAAATCATTGATTGTGGTTCCTCAGCAGAGTCGGCAGAGATGTCTGGCGCGGAGGCAGAGAGTAATTCGATTTTAAAATTCCAAAAGTCCAACAGTGGATTGGCGAAAAGTCCATCTAAGGGTGGCAAATTTTAAAAGTCCAACAGTGGATTGGCAAAAGTCCATCTTCGGGTGGCAAAGCAGCTAAAAGTCCAACAGTGGATTGGCAAAAGTCCGTCTTCGGGTGGCAAAAGTCCAACAGTGGATTGGCAAAAGTCCATCTTCGGGTGGCAAAGCAGCTAAAAGTCCAACAGTGGATTGGCAAAAGTCCGTCTGCGGGTGGCAAAAGTCCAACAGTGGATTGGCAAAAGTCCGTCTTCGGGTGGCAAAAGTCCAACAGTGGATTGGCGAAAGGTCCATCTAAGGGTGGCATATTCTCAAAGTCCAACAGTGGATTGGCAAAAGTCCGTCTTCGGGTGGCAAAAGTCCAACAGTGGATTGGCAAAGGTCCATCTAAGGGTGGCATATTCTAAAAGTCCAACAGTGGATTGGCAAAAGTCCGTCTTCGGGTGGCAAAAGTCCAACAGTGGATTGGCAAAAGTCCGTCTTCGGGTGGCAAAAGTCCAACAGTGGATTGGCAAAAGTCCGTCTTCGGGTGGCAAAAGTCCAACAGTGGATTGGCAAAAGTCCGTCTTCGGGTGGCAAAAGTCCAACAGTGGATTGGCGAAAGGTCCATCTAAGGGTGGCATATTCTCAAAGTCCAACAGTGGATTGGCAAAAGTCCGTCTTCGGGTGGCAAAAGTCCAACAGTGGATTGGCAAAAGTCCATCTAAGGGTGGCATATTCTAAAAGTCCAACAGTGGATTGGCAAAAGTCCATCTTCGGGTGGCACGAAGCTGCAAAGTCCACCAGTAGTGTGGCAGGCCAGTAGTCGTCTGGCGTCGTTCAAAAGACATTGCAAAGTCCACCAGTAGTGTGGCAGGCCAGTAGTCGTCTGGCGTCGTTCAAAAGACATTGTCAAAGTCCACCAGTAGCGTGGCAGGCCAGTAGTCGTCTGGAGTTGCATAAAAGACATTATTAAAGTCCACCAGTAGTGTGGCAGGCCAGTAGTCGTCTGGAGTTGCATAAAAGACATTATTAAAGTCCACCAGTAGCGTGGCAGGCCAGTAGTCGTCTGGAATTGCATAAAAGACATTATTAAAGTCCACCAGTAGTGTGGCAAGCCAGTAGTCGTCTGGCGTCGTTCAAAAGACAGTATTAAAGTCCACCCGCAGTGTGGCAAGCCAGTAGTCGTATGGTGTCATTCAAAACACAGATCTCTCCGACGTTTCATCGAGGATTCAATCCAGCAGTCTCGTTGGGTTTATATCCCTGCTATTCTTCATCATCCAGAGCAAATTTTTGGTTATATTTGGTATTCAATCACTATATACCTTGAAAGTCCGAAAGCAATTGCTTTCAGGCATTCAGGTCTACAGCGCTTGAATAGGGGCAGCTGTAATACCCCAAAATTTGCTCTTCCCTTTTGGCATCATAGCATGGCATTATCATTTATCATATCATATCCATCTCATTAGCATTGCATTGCATTTAACATAGAAAAATGAAGCATGGCATCCTTCTTACCATCAGGGCATGTGATCAGGTGGAAGGTGGACAATCAAGGGATCATTCAAAGCACAAAAAGGTCAATCAAGTTGGCTCTAGACAAGCCAAGAGGTCTCTCATGTCTCATACTACCTCAATTGATCATCCACAACCTCAAGGAAGTGAGATTCAATGGGAGAATGAAGCATTACATCCTACACTATGCAAGAGATTCAAAAATTGAAGGAAAACCCTCAAAAGAGATAGCTCATTGATTCAAAATCATTCTCAAGTGGCATTTCTCATCATCCTTTAAGAGGATACACAACATACTCTGAGGAATTTGGATTTGGAAGATGTGCAATTTCCTCCTAACCAGAGAGGGTCAAAATTAGGGTTTCTAATAAAATCAGGATATCTCTGATTTTTTGGACAAAACTTGATGTCATGGTATTCCACATGTTCTTAAGTGTATGTATGTGTAAAATTGCATCTCAATTGGTTTTAGAAGTGGTTCAATTGGAAGAAAGATCAAGAATCAGAGAAATTGGGGCAAAGTCAAATAATCAGAGGAAAAAGTCAACTCTTGACTTTTTGAGCCCAAATTCATGAAATTCATGTTACATGTGTCCAATGTACAAAATTTGGTCAAGAAATTCCAAAGGAATCATGAAAAATTCAAGATGTGGAAAGTTGCCATTTTTGGATGAAGAAGGGTTACTAAAAATAGCAAGTTTTGGCCATTTTGCATCAGAATTTGAACCAAGGCCATTTAAATTTGGAGCACCAAATGAAAAATCCACTCTGCCTCAATGAAAGATCTTGTTTTAAGCTTCAAATCCATGTGTAGAACATCTCCATTGGATAAAAATTGAGAGAGATATGATTGATCAAAGTTGGAGGAAAGTAGGTTCAAAACTAGGTCATGACCAAGATTTTCAGGTCACGCGCGCAATCATTTTAACAAACATGTGGTGGGCCTAATGTCCACTCATTTTTCTCATGGTTAAAGGCCTCAAATGAAAAATCTTTCAACATGAAAGTTGTTCCTCTATGTGAGATCTTCAAAAGTGGTGTTTATGATTTTTTCATTTGATCAGAGGTTGAGAAGTTATGATGGGTCCAATTTACTATGATTATGCTGAAAACCCAGGTGCCAAGATGCCTTGCCAGCCGACCATATGCCACGCCCTTATATCAGTTCCAAATTTGTGTGTTCCAATCCTTTTTTCAACCTATTCCAAGCCTCAATTCAATTCATTTCTCATACCAAAGTTGTTCTATTATGATTCTTCTTTCCAATGACCTCAAAAACACATCAAACCACCCATTGGGTAGAGACAAAATCATCACCAAAACCACCATATCTCCATTGTTCCAAACTGCCATAAAAAACCAGAAAAAACAAATGTTGTTGATGTTGTTATTACCAAGCTTGCACGTGCATTACTCATGCCATTCATCCATTGCCCTTTTAAACCAAGCACTTTTCATGAACACCACATCACGTGCCTCACTATACATGGAAATGGAAGGAGAAAGCTTGTAGAACAAGTTTATGTTGTTGCAGCATATATGAGTTTTCTTTATTCAATTAATCTCCACCATAACACTCTAAACATCCACCTCACCTTAGCACAGCCATTGATAACTCGTCCCCTAACTAACTTGACTCAGTTAGTTAGGATGGACTCACTTTAACCATGATAACTCACCACAACTCACTCACTTAACCACCTATGGTTCACTTCTAACTCACACTATAAAATCAAATCTCACTCACATTTCTCACGACAACACCACATTCTCTCAAAACACTTCAAACTCTCTCTCACATTCTCTCTACTTTCTCTCTGATTTCACACGATTTTCACCATCTTCCATTCACATTTCATCTTCATCCTCATCAAGGTTTCACTTCTGATCAAGAACAAGAGAGAAGAAGTTCAGTTCATCAATGGCAGCTTAGTTCAGTTGAGTTTTCTTTGTGGTTTTCTTCAAGATCTCAAGTTCAGTGGCATTTATTTTGCTCCACTCAAGCTCAAGAGCATAGGAGGATCATCTCTGGTCTTCTGTTACTTTGAAGAACTTCAAATTCAGGTTTCTTCTCCAACCTTCGTTTTCTGAAATTTCACTTGTTTTCTATTGGTTTGAGCTTCTTAGAAGCTATGTTGAATCCGGCTAGTTGATAGGCCTCTTAGAGGCATAGTTTCAAAGCCTAGGGCATGATTTGATCTCCTCTGTTCTTGCTATGTGTGTGTGTTTTGTGATTTTTATGAGCATATTCATGATGTGCATAAGCTTAGCTTTCGATTGGTACACATTTTGTGCATTTTGGTGACGTTTGAAGATTGTAGATGGTGGTGAGTGGCCGGAGAAGGTGACCGGAGGTCCCTCTCCGGCCGGTGGTCTTTATGTTAGGGTTTCTTGCAGTTTGAATGTCAGCCGTGCGATTTTGTTGATCCAAGGGTGGAAAGCTTGCCAGCACATTAAAACGCATGTGCATGTCATGTGCATCATTTCTGAATTCATTTAATCACTGTGTGGTGTAGTGTATGGTATGGAGTGTGCTCACTCAGGTGCGTGCGTTGATTTGGACTACTTTGACTTGCTTGTTGACTTGACCTGATCCAAGGGTGATAATTGCTTGACTTGTGTTTGACTGAGGGTGCATGATAATTGATATGGATTGCGCACAAATGGACCTAATCAGATTGCTATCCCCACCCCCTTGTTTAAGGCCCAATTTAATTTGAACTGCATGATTGCTATGTTCACACCTCCCCTTCCCTTTGCATTTCATTTTACTTTTTTTATTTTCCATACACGTTTGCTTTTCAATTTTTAGAAATATCAAATGACATTAGAAAATTCCACAAAAATTCATGGACATCAATAAAACATTTAGAAAATTTTTGGTGATTTTATTTTCTGATTTTATGACCTTTTTGCCCCTGCTCTATAATTTTCTTTGAATTTCCATTTGTATGCATTCCAAATGTGGTACATGAACTTGTGGAATTTTGTTCTTGCTCATTACAAAGTCTATTGACTTGATTCTTTTTGCACTGATTCACTAATACATTGAACCATGTTAGTTGATTTTTTATTTATTTTTTAGAACACTTTATGACATGTTTTTATGCTTGTCTTTGCACCACTTTGTGTGATGTTTCAACTTGACCTAATTGCTTTGTTTGAAGTCATTTTTGATTTGAATTTTGACAGGCTATTTTGATATATGACTTGCATCTGACTTAGGCATTCCAATACCATGCTTGCATAATTTTCATAGGTCCATTTGATTTTTGTTTGATGCATTACATTTGAAGCATAATCCATGGCATGTCATTACAACTTTAGTGCATGTTTACATGAATTCTTTTGTGCATATTTGTATGAGCATTTGCATATGTTATGAGCCATTCATATGATATTATAGGTCTTTGATACACATTATAGGTCATCTTTACATGTTCATTTCAATTTGAACTTTGTGCATCATTAACATGTATTGTTTGCATTTTCTTTTTGAACTTTCATTTCAATTCTTCTTATATTACTTCTTGAATGTCTTGATGTTGATTCATAAATACTTTTGAGATGTTTATAAACCATTTTCCATTTAGTTTCAATTCTGGTTGTTGATTTACATGTTCCATTTATGCATGTCCTTTTCCTTTCTTTTCATCTTTCATCTATCCTTTCTTATGATAACATGTTTGAATGCTATGGATGATGATTGTTGCTTGTTCATTTGAACTTGTATGATGATATTCACTTGTTGTCCATATGATGCACATTCTGGTTGTGATCTTAAGATTTGATTCTTCATCTTTTTCTTTTGGACTTTAATGTGTATTAAGTACTTTTTGCTTCTTATACATGTTTCCATGTTTACTAACCATGTAGGGGCTTTGGTAAGTTTCAATTGAGTGTGGATAAGGAATCCACATTCAACTTCTATCTTTTCTCTTTTACAATTCCATTTTATGTTTTGTTAAGCACTTATGTGCTTTCTTTTAATAACTCATTACTTTCCCTTTTTGAATTACAATTCATCTTCTACTTTAGAAGTGAATTGTTTAATTCATTCTTTCTTTAGACTTTAGGTTGAAACCTCACAAACCTTAGGATCACTCCCTTAACTAATCAATTAGAATTGAGTCTTAGTCCATATAGATTTTTACCTTTATCCTCCCTTGAGTCTCTTTTCTCATCTCAAAGAAAATTCAAAATATCTAATAAAGGTAGGCACTTATTGCATTTAGGCCTTTCATATAAAGAAAAGATTATAAGGGGTCTTCTCTTATAATCTTAAAATGTGTAGCATATGGCCCATCTTAGGTCAATGTGTTACATATTTGATCTTGTATGAGGGACTTAAATGCAATACTTGTTGAAGGTACAAATAAAAAACACTTCTTCATTTCTTAATTAATAAAAACACTTAATCAACACAAGTATGCTAGTGTGTTTGAACCTTGACAATTGGAACTAAGTGTGAGGGTCTTCTTCACTCTTAGTGTGCATTCTTACCCATTCCATCTTGGAATGTGAGAATGTACACATTCCAATGGCTAAGATCCAGATACACTGTCATATGCAAACAAATGAAAAGACTCTTAAAAGACAAAAACAAACAATAACGTCTTTCCTTCGGGAATTCTTTTCTCACCTCATTCACTCTCAACGCACGAACGTGCTTCTACTCGTTCTCTTGCAAGATGGTAACGCACTCGGACCAGCGAGCCTGCAACACCTGAGCTAGAACGTTATCCGTTCCTTAAAAAACACAAACAATTCATCCCTAGTAAGGGGAACTACGTCGCTCTGATTCTCATGGTCCCGATGAGATACGTAGGCAGTGGGGTAGGGCCCATTCGAGCACTTCTTTTATTTTCCCTACATTTGTTTCTCTTTCTCCTTTCCTTTTTCAGTTCTTTCTCAGTTTTCCTTTCTTTACACCCTTTGATCGAGACAAGCAAGCGTGGATCCCATCGGGTACGATGGACGCGAGGGGGTGCTAATACCTTCCTCTCGCGTAACCGACTCCCGAACCCATTTCTTTTGGTCGTAAGACCATGCTCTATCCTTTCCTTCAGGTTTATGCGGTGTTTCCTTTCCCTCTCTTGGGATAAATACACATTGCTGGCGACTCTGTTCGGTGCCACTTTCGCGTTTGTACTAGGATGAAAATCCCGGGAGCGACACCCACATCCTCCTGCGGATACGATTGGGTGCTACTTTCTGATTTCTTATTTATCCTATGAAGTTGGAAAGGAAAGGGAAGCTATCTCAAACAAACCTTGCACGCAAATGTTTTCTTCAACAAATGTTAAGAGATTGGGGGGTCTGGGGTCAGGTTATACAATGGGGAGTTGTCAACTACCCATCCTATACATGGTTATCCATGGGTTGAAAGCAATTTTCTACTGTTCTAGTATTTTCTACTTAATGGTGTTTATTTGTTGTAAATGGGAAAGTTTCTCCTTTGGAAAGGTTGAGAGATGTTGAAAAAATATTTTTGTTATTTTTCGGGTTTTTTCGATGTTTTTGGTAAGGTTTTGGACCTAAAGTTTTTTTATTAGTGTGCTCGCTAAGATTTTGCAATCTTATGCCTACGTATTCCCGTAATGATAACAGGGAAATCAGAGCAATCGTAGTTCCTCCTATTCTATGGGAGGAAAAGATGTCTGGTGTCTTGTTCAAAGCCCAAGATTGAAGCTAAAGGTGATTTGTATCTTGTTCAAAGCTCAAGATATGAAGCTAAAGGGGTGTTTGTGGGAATTGATTTGAAAGAGTGAAAAGATCAAAGATAAATATAAATATACGAGAAAAACATCGAATGAAAATAGAAGGAATATCCGGGAAAGCGTCGGATGTAAAGAAAAGGAATATCCAAAAAAGCATCGGATGTTAAGAAAGAAGAAACGGTTTTTTTCTATGTTTTTAGGAAACTTGAGGGTTTCTGGAGATCCAAAAGGAGATGAGACTATCCAAGTCTACTGTTATGAGAAGGTGGATCTTTCTATGATGCCCAAGAGGAGGCTGGGTACATTAAGGGATGAGAATCAACCCTAAATTGGTTTGATGTTTTGACTCTAGAAAGACTGCTATAGCAAAGGATGACTAGGTTCTGTTCCTATACCTTTAAGAGGTCGTCGGGACCTTGTACTAAGCCCAAGAGAAGGCATGAGAACTTCTAAGAAGCCGAAGGGTCCTTGTACAACGCCCAAGAGAAGGCGGGGATGCTTTTAGGAAGCAGTGGGTTGCCAAACCAAGAGAAGTTCAAGAAATGCAATAAATAGAGAAGAGATCATTCCAGGAAAGTTCGAGGGTTTGGAAGAAACTCAAGAGATGCTATTCATGGAGAATAGATCAACTCTGGGGAGTAGAATTTCTTTGACAATTTCTAAGGGTGACAGTCTGAGAAAAGGTTCACCGAGAATACTAGAGAAGAGAAGACTGTATCTAGAATCCTACGGGGGATCTAGTTTTGTTTGTATTTAAGAGTGACCAACAGGGCTTTACCTAGTTCTAGACGTAGTTGTCGGGGGAAAACTCTAAATAACTATCCTAGTATATATACAGTTGATATATGACAAGTATTAAAAAAGGTATGAAAGAAGACTAACCATGCGCAGCTTCCCACAATACAGTTATGTATATGAAAGCAGATAAAAGAAAGCGGATAAACACTTACCCGTTGTAGAGCTTCCATGCTGTTTTGTTAGTTGTTCAAGAAATTGAAAAAAGTTTTGATAACAAATAGGAATTTGAATTTAAATCACAAGGAGAGTTGTTTTGAAAAGAAACGATATGAATATCCGGGAAAACGTCGGATTGAAAGAGATAAAATAAGAGGTTGAAAATACAAATATCCGGGAAAACGTCGGATGTAAAGAGATAAAAATAAAAAGGTCGCTCGCTAAGACTTTGCAGTCTTATGCCTACGTATTCTCAAACGGGATCTTGAGAAATCAGAGCGGTCGTAGTTCGCCCCTACGGGGCACGAACTACAGAAAATAAAGTTTAAGTCGCACAGCGGCGAGAGGGGAAATTTAACCTAAAGTTATCATGCTTGGTTGAATATTCTAATGTCTGTCTCTAATCGAAAATTAAGTTTGAACTAAGAGATCCTAAGGGAACATGCATACGTGGCAAAACATCACGGAATAAATGAATACACGGCAAAGCATCGTGACAGATAAAATATACACGGAAAAACATACTGGTAACTAACAGATATAATATACACGGAAAAACATTCGGAGAATGAAAACATATACACGGCAAAACATCGTGTGTGAAACTGAATACATGGAAAAACATCATGTGATAAAATATACACGACAAAACATCGTGGCGGATAAAAGCATATACACGGCAAAACATCGTGTGTGAAACTGAATACATGGAAAAACATCATGTGATAAAATTATACACGGCAAAACATCGTGGCGAATAAAAGCATATACACGGAAAAACATCGTGTAAAATAAACAGAAACTTCACGGAAAAGCATCGTGTGATCAGAGATATACATATATGGACAAACATTGTGTGATAAAATATACACGGAAGAACATCGTGATATCATGGCAATTGAAAATATACACGGAAAAGCATCGTGTGAATAAAAACATGGATAATGAGTTCAAGAAAATTTACCTATTGGAGCAAGGTCCCATGCCTCTTCTCAGGCTTCCAGAAGCGAGATAATGATCCCCAAAGTATCATATAAGAACTCCCGCGTCAGGTAAAAGACAAAGCAGAGAAAACCAGAGATCATGGAGAAATTCCCTAAGTCTTATCAAGTGGTTAGAATTGAATTTGAACATTTAATTAATTATTTACAAAAGTTTTACTTGAAAATAATCCTAAGAATAAATTACCAAATAATTGAATAAAACAATTTAAACAATTAAATGATTAATTACAAATTAATTAAAGCAAATTTAATAACTTAGAAATTATTAACATATTTTAGAATATTTAATCAAGATTAACTAAACTTAAAAAATAAATTTGTATTAAAAAGAAAAAATGGGCCACAAGAAGAATTATCATATAATTTAAATATTAATATTTAATAAGATTAATTAATAATTTAATTAATCAATATTAAATAAAAATATCTAAATTAATATTAATAATTAAAACAATATTTTCTTTTAATTTTTTCGTTTTACAATTAGAAATGTTTCTTTATTTTTTTAGTTTTTATGTTTGATATTGTATTATTTTTTTTTTTTTTTTTTTTGTTTAAACAAACTATTGTATTTGCTTTTATTTTATTTTTTTTTATTATTTTTTTTATTTTTTTTTTTTTTTTTTTTTTTTTTTTTTTTTTCTAAAAAAAGAAAAAAAATTTTTTTTTTTTTTATAATTTTTATTTTTGTTTAAATTTTAAGCTATCTTAATTTTTAAACTAAATTAAATATCTATATAATAGAATAATATAAAAACAAAATTGTATTAATAACAAATTTTTTTTTAAAACAAAATATATAAAAAACAAAAATTCATAAAAAACAAAATTTGTATATAAAAAAACAAAATATATGAATTTTAAAAATAATTTAAATGTATATATGTATATATATATATATATATATAAATATATATATATATATATATATATATATATATATAATGTATATACATATAAAAAATATGAAAATATATAAAAAATATATAAAAAATAAAAAGACAAAAAAAAAACAAATATATATATATATATACACGGAAAATTTATATATATATTATTATTATATTATTTTTTTTATTATTTTTATTTTCATTTTTATTTTATATATGTAAAAATAAAATAAAAATGAGAAATCGATTAAATCGTGCGAAAGATAGATGAATAATGAATATTTGTAAATTTAATTGAAAAACACGCCCGTTCGCCGATTTTTCGCATAATTAACCAGAAAAGACGGAGATTTCAATGCATATATTCTGACTGAAAATTCAAACGATATGCATGACAAAAACAAATGATATGATATGCAAATGACACGAAGTGAAAACACAATCGGGTTTTGACAATCGGGTGGTCAAATTTTGGGGTATGACACTAGATAACTGCTATAAGTGACACACTTGTTGATTCAAATAACCAAGTTGTAGTCCATCTCTTATCCTGGTAAACCTCCTTTCATCTAACAGCTATAAGTGGCAAGCCTCTGGATTATTTACATCCAAGTCCATGTCCCTCTTTTAGCATGAAAGATTCCTGAGGAAAAATGGCATTGCTCAACACTGAGTTTAAAGTTCCCTCTTCAGGACAAATCCCTCATAAAGGAAATTATGGCATTGCTGGATTCTCATATCCCAGTTAAAGTAATTCTCATTTATAAACAGTTACCCAACAATTATGATAAACAGATGAGATATCTCCCTTTAGAGATGACAAATTCTCTCTCAGTCAAACCTCCTAGCTTCAATCTTGGGCTTTGAGCAAGACACAAATACCCTTTAGCTTCAATCTTGGGCTTTGAACAAGACACCAAACAAATTTCCTCCCATAGAATAGGAGGAACTACGATTGCTCTAATTTCCCTGTTTTCTTTAATGGGAATATGTAGGCATAAGATTGCGAAATCTTAGCGATCACACTAATAAAAAACCTTAGGTCCAGTACCTCACCGAAAGCATCGAAAAACCCGACATCAACAAAAATACTCTCTCTCTCAAACATTCCCAAAGGATAAACTTTCCCAATCAATAGACAAACACCAGTAAATAGAAAAAAGTAGATTTGCTAAACGATCTATGGATAACCATATATAGGATGAGTAATTGACAACTCCCCATTTTATAACCTAACCCCGAACTCCCCAATCTCTTAGCATTTGTTAAAGAAAACATTTGCGTGCAAGGTTAGTTTTAGATAGCTTCCCTTTCCTTTCCAGCTTCATAGGATAAATAAGAAATCAGAAAGTAACACCCAATTCTAACCAATTGCGATAAGGTGATCGCATCACCGACAAAAATCCCACGCTACACTACCATGTCCAGAATTCAAAATGTTTTAAACAACCACTTTGAAATCTATATGAAGCTCAATAGCTTGAGACCCAAGCTATTTTTCTAATCTTTATCCTTCTAGTACACCCCCAAAGTTCAGCAATATAAGCACTACAAGATCCTAAATACCTTGTGAAGCCTCCAAGCCACCCACCCGTACAACCTCTTAAAAGACCACGACATCCAGTTATCAAGTCATTCTTACTATCTCCATCCATGTTCAATCTCACCCAACCCGAATGAGGAGGATACCACCTTATTTGCTTAGTCTCTGAAGCCAACTCCATCTTACTACCATGTAGATCCACTGCCAAAAAATACTCATGAGCAAATTTAGTAACATGCCGCCACAAAACTCTAGGTATAAAAAAATTCTCATCATGTTGTTCTTTATTCCTCTGTACCCAAAGTGTACGACAAGAGGTTCCCAAAGTTTCGACCGTGAAGGATCTCGACTAATACTAAAATCTAAACACAAATTAGCATCCACCCACTCCTTAATATTACAACTGAAAAAAGAGCCTCTCATATCCAACTTAACCACATTATTCGAAAAATCAAAATCCAAAAGACAATCACGTAAGAAATGTATAATGGATTCCACCTCTGTTCCATAGTGACTACAAAAAGGTCCTCCTAGTTGCATTTTATTTTTCCTCTCATTGGTCATTATCCTACCATGATACACCAACTAAATAATTGACCTTATACGTTCATGGACTTTAACCTTCCATATCAACTTCAAACTATCCTCACCATTTTGCTTACTAAAATTACACATTAATTTATAACTTGATGGAACAATATACTCACCTTTTTATCAGTTGGCCAACAACAAATATCTCTTCCACTATTACCATCGGGAGGGGTAATAGCAAGAAATTTATCACAATTGGAGGAAATAGATGCTTTAAAAGATCCACATTACATTGACCACGTTGATCCAACAAGTCCTCTAAATGCTAATAAGAAGTCGCATTGACACCATCTATATTAATATCCATCAGCATTATACTTGGTTCAACTCAACAATGAGACCAAAGATCTATATTGGCACCATCTCTTATAGACCAATATAAAAACTAAGCAAACTTAGACCATAAGTAATTGAGATTTTTCCACAAACTGGAACAATTAGCCTTAACAATCATATCCCTATAACCAACATTATTCCTCATATATTTTCCACACATAATTCATAGCAAATAGATTGTTCATTACTTTGAATGGCCTAACTAATCTTCAAAAGATAAGCATTATTCATAACATCCAACCTCATAATATCCAATTCTACTAATAACTTTGGAAGCATCACCACATCCCACTTCACTAAATGAACTCTTCTATGCTCCTTGCTATCACCCCTATATAAAAGAAAGGAGTAACTTTTGAATCTCATACAAACAAGCTTTGGGAATGCTAGTAGTCATCATAGTATAGATATGAAGGGCTTTAATAACAACTTTAGAGAGAGTTACCCCACTTGCAAAATAAAGGTTGTCGAGCTTCCCAAGAGGCCAGCTTTGACTTAACTTACTCTAGGATATAATTAAAATCATATCTTCTTGGTGCTCTACCGAAGAGAGGGGAGACCGAGATATTTATTAAGAGGACTGTGTTTCATGGCAGTCAAACATAGCAACCAATTTACGATGAACAAACACATAAGTGTTTCTATAGAAAAGAATGCTTGTTTGAATCAATACTTACTTGCTAACCAAAACAAAAGGCCAAATTGATTAAGGAATATCAAGCTCACACTGCATTTGAACCTATGTAACTTAACCAAATAGTAAAAGATCATCTACAAACATCAAGTGAGAAATTAGAGGACCATTTCTACCCGCCTTCATAATTTTCCAAAAACCATGCTTCACACTATGGTAAATAAGATGAGACAATTTTGTGGAACCTTGTTTTGCAGGTGATATGATTTTAGCAAGGACATTAACTTTTGATGATGACAACTAAAGTATAATGATAAGCCAAGCATGAACGATTAAACGAGTAAAGTATTTTAACTTTCTCTCAATATGTTTTAGCCTAAATGCTTTTGTGAGTGAGATTATTTTGTAATTCTGGAATGGGTAGAATTGTAAAAATTCACCAAGGAAACCTTTTGGATATACCTTGGTTGAATACTGTCCAATTAGGGATTTTTTTGGGATTGGGTATGTCAGTCCTAGTTTAGGTTAGAGATTAACTGTGATAAAATCTCCTATGTTCTTAGACAACCTGGTATTAAAACTAAGATATGTTGAAGCTCAATCCGGTACTTAAAAGCTTCACATGTTCTAGATAAGGTTGGTGTTAAAATCTCACAAGGTTTTTGGATAGCTCGGTTAAAACCAAGGTATGAGATCAAAGGTTATGGAACTTGAAGACTAACCGCTCTAAGGTTTGTGTTTGTGGAAAGAATACTAACCACTTCAATCCACCATTTGATAAAGAAGATTTGGCCCCTTCACTCTCAAGCGTATTATGAAGAAAAGACGCAAATGCATACATCCATCATCTTGTATATTATGATTAAAGATCAATCCCTATTTCCTTATATAAGGGGGTTCGTGAGTCTTTCCTACTAAAAACTCTCAATGTTTAATGGAAAATCTCAAGATCAATTATTGGGGAGAGGAGTAGGTTCTTTTGTTTTGACCGGAACCTCTATAATTCTTGGTGTTTCTCTTTTCCCTTAACTCCTTTTATTTCCGCAATTTATTTTCCGCTGCTTAGTTTTTCAAATAGTTTTAAACTCTGATTTTATATTCCAAAAGTTTTTTAGACCACATTTTTCCATACCACACAATTTACCCCCCCCCCCCCCTGTGTGTGTGAAGTCTTAAGTCCAACAAGTGGTATCAGAATCTAACTCTTGTTTTAAGGACTAATCGTCTCAGGAGGAAGATGACTTATGACAAGAGATTTTTTTTAAAATAACACCACTACTCTTCGAAAAAAATAGAAACTTTTTTCTTTTTGCAAGGTTAAATTTAGAATTTTTCTTCAAAACATAAATTGTGAGTTAAGGGGAAACTATTGTCAAAAGGTAAGTTTATCCCTAATCATCAACAGAATGGTGAAATAGTAGATATAACCCAGTTTTCTTTGGACTAAAGAGGAAAAGAGAAAATTTGAAATACTTTTTAAAACCAAAAGATTTATGTTTTTAAATAACACAATTTTTTTTTCCTATGAAAAAACGCTAAGGAAATGTGGGATACTTTTGAAACGATATATGGAGTTTCTCCAAGTATCAAACAAAAGAAGAAGAATACACGAGGGTAAGAAGATAATCATGGATGTCTTTCTAATTATACAAGTATCGGAAAGTTTTCTAGAAACTGTGTTACTCACAAAAAATCTTAGAATTAAGAATTGAAAGTTTAATCCAACTCTTAAATCAATAGATGGAGCCCTTCATAATTTCAAGAATAAAGGAAACTGTAAAGAAGAAGAACGAACCAGTTCAACTACTCCAAAGATGAGGGAATCCAAACTGAAGAATCATCATCCTCATCTTACTCATATCATTACAATTCTTCTAAAGAATGCAGTCAGTAGTTGAACGATCTTCGGAAGATTCAACATTAAATGAAGGATCCTCTTGTCCAAAAAACGGCAAGGAAGATGAAGAAATTTCATCAATATTAAAACAAAGAGGGTGAGGAGAATCATCAACCTCTGGAAGAAATCTAAAAGAATCATCTTCCGACAACGACGATAAAACATGCTTAAGGGTACCTTATAAGGAAGATACGTTTCCAGGTATTAAACCTTCCTATACAAAGTTGTTTAATATGAGTAAATCACTTAAATAAAGATTATTCTAGGTCTTAAGGAGTTCTTAAAGATACCTCGAGAAGGTCTTCAACTCCCTCAAAAATAAAAATAACTAAAGCTTATAGAATGTAAGCGATATAATAAAAAGGTAAGTAATCTACAAGAAACCTTAGAAAAATTCACCCAAGGTAAAAAGATGTACTCACCTAATTTTGATCTAGTTCAAGATTCTCTTTAAAAATAAATAGTATAAATGTTAATAAGAGAAACTAGAAAGAAACATCACATATAGTTAACTACAATAAGAGAATAGATTATTTAGAATTTCTCTGTTTTAATTGAAAGGATCTAAAGGTAACCACCTTATATCTTCCGTGACTAACACACCTATACCCAAGAAGATGTGGGCCCTAAAGGTGAAACCTTAAAGTTTTGTAGGTAGGTTGTGCTGCTTGGAATTATTGACAATTATTATTGAAAGTAGTGCAAAGCAACCGTATACCGTCGAAGTATACATTTGATAAAGTATTTAATCTTGAAGATGAACGATGATGGCAAATGCCAACAGTTGTAATCAAAGCATTTTCTTTGAGAGAAATCTCAAAGTGCATGATTCGTAGTGATCGGTTTGAATAAATATGTCTGTAATGGACCTATTTATTGGCTCTCGCATCCAACAAGGTGTAGAGAAGAATACATCATTTGGTATTTTCCCTCTTGGGAATTGTTTATCAAGAATTCTTGATAAAATAGGTAAAACTATTTTAAGGTTGAAATAATCAGAGAAATATGATTAAACTCTTAAAATAATATTTCTTACATTTTACTCATCAAAATTTAAATGTTTCTAACCTATAAAAATGAGTATTTTGAGTGTTTATAGATAAGGGGTGCAAACAATAACAATGGGTGGTATTAAAATAAGAAAAAATCAACATAAGGCCCAAGTTACACCAAGAAGGAAAAAACACGCAAGCCCAATCGATTAGAAAAGCTCAAAACAACTAATTTCAGAAATCCAGAGATGTTGGAATATCTAATCGATTAGAGCCACAATCTAATCAATTAGGAGACTAAAAAAGAGAATTTGGATTTGATTTTTGAGCAGCATAATCTGCACTTAATGCTTGCTTGGACTACACGCTAAAAACCTCTGAAAAACATGCTATAAAAAGGTATCTCATTCTCACTACTTTTGCATCACATACTTTCCATTCAACATATTCAGAGATTATTCTTGCAAAAATATCATGAATCCCAGAAGATTGAGTTCCAACTCCAGCCCTCTCAATGATGATTTCACAACCAAACAACAAGAAATTAGATTCTTTCAACACTTTGCCAACCGAACCATTATGAGAGTTCATACCGTAGCCTCAGAAGATTTCAAAGAATGCAAATTCTTCAAAAATTTTGAAGAACTCAACCCTTCCACCTTTTTCTGTATGTCTTAAAAAAGGATAGATACCTTCCTTGTGAGGGTGTTCTTCAAACCTTCATCTCACCGATGGAATACTTCAAAGTGAATTAATAAAACATATGTTAAATCTCTCGGTGGAAGAATTTAGAATTTGTCTAAACCTTCCTCATGAAGATAGAACCATTGAGCTTTAAGACAAAGCCAACATATACAACTATGTCACTACTGCATCATTCCGTATGAAAGAACCATCATTACACATACCTTACCCATTCATTACTGGATACATTCACCCAAAAAGTTGGATGACTTAGTATGTAATGAATCACATCCTTTTTCCCAGACAAGTTAACTTTGGTCTCTTAACTCAAGTAGATGTAGAAACAGTATGGTTGATAAAATACAAAGTTAAAGTAAACCGGAAACAACAAGTGATTGACTACATGTTAGAAACAAATACAAAAGGAACAAACATTCCACATGGAAATCTAGTCACAAAGATACTGGAAGAAACCTTATACGACTTTAAAGATGAAGAGTTCAAATAAAGAACAACCCTAATAGGAGGCTTTGTCCTATCATCAATGCATTTCGAACTAAAAGATGGAAAGATTACTGAAAAGGCACCATCAAATAAGAGAAAATCCAAAAGTCAAGAAATGCACTTAAAGTGTGTTTGTTTGAAGGGTTAAAGCAATAATCATGGGAATACTATTCCCAAGAACATTATTTCTGGGAATTTTATTCCCGTTTGCGTGTTTGGTGAGTAATGTAATTTCCTAGGAATATTTATCAAATATATTTAATTTAAATTTTAAAATAAAAAATAAATGAGTTAAAATTTTGTGAATGGAAAGTGCCAAAACTATGTGTAAAATAAATTCCTGGGAATAAAAAATTCCTAGGTATAATTTATTAAAACTTGAAACAAACATGAGAATGGAAAATATTACTGCCTACATTCTTGGGAATAAATTTGCAATTCATTAAACAAACACCCCCATAGAGATCAAGAGCTCAAACAACTTCCCTCAGATACTCACATCCAAAGACCTTCTGAAAATCTTGAATGGAAAAATAGAATTACTCAATGACAAAATAGACTTCATAGTTCACCCCTTCATTCTTGACCAAACTAAACTACCACATCACCTATTCCACTATGATGATCTTGATGCATAATAATATCACTTAGATATATTAGTTGTTTGTTTTAAAAAAAAAAATCAACTCAACACCTTCCTTCTTGTACCCCTTAAATTTCAGAGTTTTTCTTTTTCTGCAATTTCCATTCTTTTAATTAAAATTCCTCAGTAATAATATGAGTGTGTGTTTAACTTTTCAAAATGTCTAAATTACCCTTGTTTGCATATTTATTTTTTGTAATGCATCTTTACTCGCCTTTTTTATTTTGACAAAGGGGAATAAGTATACTCTTAGGGGGAGTAGGATATGCTCTCTATCTAACTCAGGGGGAGTTGCATCACTCCAAATATATCTCTACTATTTCTTTTACCACCTCCCCTGAGAGATGTGTTTCCATCATAAAAAAGGGGGAGAATATGGAACCTTGTTTTGTAGGTGATATGCTTTTAACAATGATATTAACTTTTATTGATGAAAACTAAAGTATCACAATAAGTCAAGAATGAAAGATAAAACAGATAATGATGCAAACCTATCTTTAGGGTTTGATAAGCTTGACGATCTGATGATAGCAAACAAATAATAATCTAAAGCCTCATGTTAAACCCACTCAAGCACGTGTCAATATAAAGAGAAGTATCCGACAAAGGCTTGAAGCAATATTTGGTGATCTCCCGGCATAACATTAATGATCTTCTTTTTTTAGTAATGAGTGAACAGTTGTAAGGCAAAAGGACTTTATCTTAAAAGTATAACGCTAAAAGAACACACACACTAAAACAATTTTCAAATTGTTTTATCAAAGAAAATATATTAAAAAATGTCTTGAAGTTGTGCCAGATGACTTAGGAGTTGTTAAAACAACTAGAGGGAAAAAGTTGGCTTATCTAATCAATTAGGTCCTTTGTCTAATCGATTATATTAGTTCAAACTTATGCCCCAAGTTATTCATAGAGTTCCTTAATGATGTAAAACGGCTAGATATATTTTTCTTCCTTTTATGAAATTTACAAACGATTATCTTTATCTTCAAATAGATTAGGCATAGGTGCTGATCAATTAGATTATTACAAAATGAATTAAATGCAATTTCCTTTTTGAGCCAACCTCAGGCCTATATATAGAGGTCTCATTTCTCGATTCAAACCATCCAGAAGTGCGTTTTGACACTTTCATCTCCCACTCTCTTTCTAACATTTCTTTTAACTTTCTTTCACTATGTTTTATCCTAAATGCTTCTGTGAGAAAAAAATCCTTTTGTGAATGAGATCATGTTGTAATTATGGAATGGGTAGAATTGTAAAATTCACTAAGGAAACCTTCTGTGTATATCTTGGTTGAATATTGTTTAATTAGGGGTTTGTTTAGGACTGGGTATGTCAGTCCTAGTTTAGGTTGGAGATTAGCCTATGGTAAAATCTCCTAAGTTCTTGGTCAACTGGTATTAAAACCAAGATAGGTTGAAGCTCCGCCCGGTACATAAAAGCTTCATAGGTTCGAGATCATCCAAGTGTTAAAATCTTAAAGGTTTTTGGTTAGCCCGGTTAAAACCAAGGTATTAAGCTCAAAGGTTATGGAACTTGAAGACTAACCTCTCTAAGGTCCATGTTTTTGGAAAGAACTCCTTTTATCCACTGTTTAGGAAGGAATATTGACCATTTCACTCTCAAGCTTATTATGAAGAAAAGACACAAATGCGCACATCCATTGTCTTGTATATGATGATTGAAAATCAATCACCATTTCCTTATATAAGGGGGTTCGTGAGTGTTTCCTACTAAAAGATCTCAATGTCTAATGGAAACTCTCAAGTTCAATTCTTGGGGAGAGGAGTAAGTCGTTTTGTTTTGACCTAACCTCTATAACTCTTGGTGTTTCTCTTTTCCTTTAACTCCTTTTATTTCGCATTTTATTTTCCGCTGCTTAGTTTTTCAAATAGTTTTAAACTCTAATTTTATTTCCCAAAAGTTTTTAAAACCACGTTATTCCAAACCACACAATTCACCCCCTCTTGCGTGTGAAGTCTCAAATCCAACAAATTTATCCATACAAACAACAAACATGTACGAAGAAATAGGACTTCCTTGTCTAATACCTCTATGAGGTTTGAAAAATTCTGATCTAGTTTCATTTCATTTCACATTAGTGATCACATTTGTAATAAAGGCCATAATAATATTGACTGGCTCCAAAGGAAATTACACCTCCTTCAAGATATTTTAAATGAAAGACCATTTTAGCATATCATATGCTTTAGTTAAATCTAATTGAATCACAAAATACCCCATCTTATGATCCATTTCTTATGCCACCACAATATTATCATGAATATTTTCCCGTATACAAATTCCATTTGAAAAGGATATAAAATTTAGAGAAAAATCATCTTCAACCTATTTACAACCACTTTGCTACTAGTCTTATACTAATTATTGCAAAGGGATAGGGGACATAACTAATTAATAAACTATGGATGAGATACCTTAGGAATTAAGTACATATTTGTTTGATTAATCTCAACAAGCGCATCCGGAGCAGGTAACATTTTCTTGATAAAACTAAAATTATCTGATCCAATGACAGCCCAAGGTTTTTGATAAAAACTAGCTGGATAACCATCTGGTCCAGGTGATTTCCATGGCCCCATTTCAAAAAACCATCTGCCTAACCTCGGTATCATTCACATTACCACTTAGAATATTTAAATACTCTTGAGAAACTCTAGGACAAGAGACCTGTGTATGAAACCATGCACCCTCTCTATCAGTTTCAATAAAGAGATTCTTGTAAAAAGAAGTTACCACAAATTGATGTTGGTCTTCATCTTCCACCCGCATGCCATTAGTGTTACAAAGAATTTTAACTTGATTTTTCCTTATCCTATTAGAAACTTTCAAATGATACTACTTGGTATTATGAGTCCCATCATGAAGCCACTTAGCTCAAAAGCACTGAAACCACATAAGATCCTCTTGCTGAAGAATATTAAATAGATCACGTTGAAGCTTGAACTCCAATTTATGGAGAAATTTATTCCCTTGACCAACTTGCACCAACCTCTAAATTCCACTAATCCGAGCCAATAGTTCTCGCTTTTGATCAACTACTATACTAAGATTAATATTCTTCCAGTTCTTGAATTTATCTTGCGTCTGTTTCAAATTATCATTAACAGCAGTAGCATGACCCCATGCCTCTTTAATCACATTAATATAAGTAGCTTATGTTATTGACGCATTTTCAAAATGAAAATATTTGACTTTTGCTCTATGACCATTACCAAACGACATGATTACAATGGGATGAGGATCAGAGAAATCCACATGAGCATGAACTTTGACATATCTTACTTAAATAAAGAGAAAAATAAATATAATAGGATTTTATTAATGAACCTCAAACTAGTATTAAAATTTTCTATTTACATTTTAATATTGACATCCCCATCAAGAAGGTGAATGTATATCAGTCATTCCTAGCTTAAAAGTAAGTTGATGGAATCATTATGTTGGTAAACCCTTTGCTAACACATTTGTCAATTGATTCCTAGAAGGAATGGCGGTTGTAGTTATCAATCCACAATCCAACTTTTGTTTGGTAAAATTTTAGTCAATCTCAATGTGTTTTGACATGTTATGACAGGCAAGATTATATGCAATACTAATGGCTAATTTATTATTGCAAAACAATTTTATGGAGTCTTCACACTATATATTTCAGTCTTATAATACTTGTTTCATCCACATAATTTCACAAATTTTTTGTGCCATAATTCTAAATTCTACTTCATTGCTTGATTGAGCACCTACACTTTGCTTCTTACTTCTGCACGCAACTAGGTTTCCACACAGGAATGTGCAATAGCATGAAGTAGATCTTTTATGAATCATTGAACCTCTATAATCATCATCAATGTAAGCTTTCATGGTTAAAATTCCACCTCGTTTAAAAATATCCCTCTCACTATAGTAGCTATGAGATAATGTAGAAGATGTTCTACAACTTCCAAGTGTTTCTCCCTTGGATCATCCATAAATTGGGTAACAAAATTAACTTTATATGCAAACTCCGACATAGTATGTGCCAAGTAAATTCACTTTCCCATTAATCTTTGATACTTAGCCCTGCCAACTTTGGCATTTTAATCCTCAAGGTTTATCCTATGATTTTTCCTAATGTGTGTACTTGCCAGTTCACATCCTAGTTTCCACGTTTTCTGCAAAAGATCAAGCAAATATTTCTGTTCGGAGATAAAGATGCCATATTTTGAGAAGACCAGTTCAATTCCCATGAAATACTTGAGTTGCCTAAGGTCTTTCATCTCAAATTCTTGTGATAACTTTTCTTTGAGTTGTTGTCTTTCAATGGAAGTAGTACTTATAATAATAATATCATCAACATAAACAAGAAGTATCATTATTTATCTTCCTTATGAATGTTTGAAGAACAAAGTGTGGTCTCCTTGACTTTTCTTATAGCCTAAACAAACCATGACCTTTGTGAATCTTCCAAACTAGATCCGAGGTGACTGATTTAATCCATAAAAGGCCTTCTTAAATTGACACACGCTATTGGTTCCACTCATAAGACCAAATCTAGGTGGAATCTCCATATACACCTCATTCTCTAAGAAAACATTTATTACATCAAATTAATATAGTTTTGGACCATAATGAGCATCAAGAGATAATAATATCCTAATAATATTCATCTTTGCAGCTGGATCAAAATTCTGCTCATGATCAATGCCAAATGTTTAAGTATATATTTTTGCTACTATTCAGGCCTTGTAATGATTAATGGACCCATCTGCCTTGTCTTTCACAATATACATCCACTTGCAACCAACTCCTTTTTTACCTCTTTTTCTTTCAACAATTTCCCAAGTACCATTTTTTTGAAGTGCTTTCATTTCCTCATCGATAGCATGAACCCTATTTTTATTTTTCAATGCCTCTTGAATAAATGATGGAATTCTCACAGAATCAACAACTGCAATAAAACTCTGCTACTCTAGAGATACCAATATGTAGAGGGGCATGATCTTTTATCCCTTCTCAAAGAAAATAGTAAATAATTTTGGTGAGTCAAGACTATAAAAACTATGAGAATCATCAATAAAATAATTTTTCAATACTTACTTCCAGTTTAGACGATTGAGTTTGTTTTTGGAGCATGTTAGGTTTACTTTTTTTTTGTAATACACCAAAGTTGGTGTTAAAGGTGTTAGTTCTTGTAAAACACAAGATATCGTAGGACAAATAGTTATAGATTCAAGTTCAGGTTCAACCAATGGAGAATTGTGAACCCTTATAGACTCAAGATCATAGATATATGCTCTAGGGAGGCTAGAATCAAGGGTAAGGAACTCAGACTCAGATTCTAGGTCATTTATGACATTTATGTTATCACCCCTCAGACTGAGGACAAGTGAAGTGTGAGACATTTTCATGAAAGCTGACATCCTTGGTGACAAAAAATTTCCACCTAGAATTTAAGTCTAAATGTTCATCTTCATACAGATAGAAGAAATGATCATCTTCCATATATAGAGCAATGATCATATGTACCGAATTCAACAAGATTGAACATATGTACCAAGGTTAATATGACCACTTGTCCTTAATGTAAATTTGATCATCTGTACCCTGACATACGTGATCATATGTACTAAATGCAAGTGACCATGTGTGTGCATTTGAAGAAATGATCACCAGTTCCTAAAGATAAAGATCTAGTATGTTGTTTCGCTATAGAAAATGTTCTCTTAACTACCACATCATGACAATTGTGTATGTTCAAGGAATAAAATGATAAGAATCAGAAAAAGGAATGAAGGATAAGGATGTTGTACTGACAATATAATTCTGACGACTCCATTCCCAATGGAAAATGATTGGAAAATAAAAATTTCCAAGGCCCATTTAAAGGAAAAATTTTAATGTTTAATGAGACTCACAACCATGACCAACAAATTGGACTATTTATGTATCCTTCCAACAACATTCTAAATACTTGCGAGCTTTTCAAAACATTTTAATATCATAAAAGAATAAACACTTAGACACGAGTGTTTTTTAACCATTATTCTTTATTTGGAAAGTTAAACATTTGTAATCTAGCTAAGTTGATTTAACCAATTTGTGTGAGTTTATGTAAACAAACACCTTTGTAATTTTTCCAAATCCCTCTAATGTGATGCAAAAGAGTCCATAAAGTTTTAAGGAAACTAAGTCCTTTAGTGAGAGGCAAAGAATTCCTTAAAAATGTATGGAAATGAAGTCCTCTGGTGTGAGGCAAGGAAACTTAAGACTAGGTTGTCTGTAAATACGTGTGATTGTAATGGAAACCTCACAAGTGTGAGGGAACTAGATTAGCCTCTAGTTAACAAGGTCAGTCAATATATATTTGTGTGTGGCTCTCTTCTCTATTCTCTTTATTTTTCATTGCATTATTACTTTGTGCTTGAGAATATAGATTTTTTTAAAAAAAGCCAACACATTTCTGTTGGAATTAACCCAAGACTTTGAGAATTCTGAATCAATCTTGATGAACAAGATTCAATCAACTGATTGAAAACCCTTGTTCTTCACTCCTCACTCGAGTGAATCAATCACACCTTGATTGCAAGAATGATTATGCGCAACAATTGTTAATGGAAGAAAAAGAAATAAAATTGAATAAGAAGGAAGATTAGGGTTTGACGAAAATTAGGGAAGAAGAAGATGATTTCTACAGAGTTTCTCTCTACCCACAACCTGTGGAAAAATTGCTATTTTTACAAGTGCAAGTGATTACAAGATTATTCTTCTCTCTTACGCAAAATAGGGGTTACTCCCTCTATTTATAATTGAGCTAGCTTGCCCTCTAAGCTAAAGCCCAAAAACACAAAAGCCCAAAATTTCTATTTTGGTCTAAGTCAAAATCCTGTGTCAAGCAACCTGCCTTGACATTTTGACATCTAATACAACTCGACACACACTACAAGTTTCGACACATCCCTGTTTCTGTTGAGCACTACCTGCTTCGACACAAGGAATTACATTCTCAACACACCAACTAATTCATTGTGTCTAAGCTATCTATGTTCATCATAGACCTTAGCTTCTTGAAGACTTCGACTTGCACTACTTTCGTCATGATATCTGCAATCTGATTCTCAGTTCTGTAATGTTCCAAGTTCATCTTCCCTTCTGCTACCTGCTCACGAAGATACTGGAAAATCATTTTGATGTGCTTTCTTCGTCCATGTGTTATCGGATTCTTTGCCAAATTGATAGTCGACATGCTGTCGATTTTCATGGTAATTGCTCCATGACTCTTCCTTGTAAACTCTTCGACCTGGTTCACCATCGATGTTGCTTGGCATGCACAGAGAGAAGCGACTATGTACTCTGCTTCTGATGATGATAGTGCCACTACTGGCTCCTTTCTTGAACTCCAAGCAACTGGTGCACCACCTAGCATAAACACATAACCAACTGTGGATTTTCGATCCTCAGCATTACTACACCAGTTTGAGCTGGTGTAACCTACTAACTTGTATTATTTTCCTTCATCAATCTCAGGAAACAAAATTCCATAGTCGAGAGTTCCTCTCAGATACCTTAGTATCCTCTTCGTCGCTGCTAGGTGTGATACCTTTGGCTTCTGCATGAATCTGCTTACCATACCTACACTGTATACTAGATCAGGCCTTATGTGACAAATGTATCTTAATGACCCAATAAGTCTTCTGTACTGAGTTGGGTCGACATCATCTTCATCTGATTCTTTTGACAGTTGCATTCTGGGCTCAACTGGATTCGAAGTTGGGTTGCAATCGTGCTTCTCAAATCTATTGAGTATTTCGCTTGCATATCTTCTTTGATACATCATCAAACTTCTACTGCTCTTGTAGAATTCAATGCCAATGAAGTATGAGAGATTGTCCAAGTCTGACATTTCAAACTCCTCACTTAGGCCATGTTAGAAATCTTCGATCTCCTTTTTGTAACTTCCTGTTATCAACAGGTCATCGACATAGAGACATAGTATAAGGAATTCACTATTGTTTCTCCTTACATATACTCCATGCTCAGTTGTGCACTTCACAAACTCTTTCTCCCTTATAAAGCTATCTATCTTCTTATTCCAAGCTGTTGGAGCTTGCTTAAGTCCATACATGGCTTTATGCAGCCTGTACACCTTTCTTTCTTTGCCTTCTTTCACAAACCCAGATAGTTGTGCAACATAAACTTCTTCATCTAGGGGGCATTTAGAAATGCACATTTCACATCCATCTAACACATGTACTAGTTGTTCATGTTTGCTAGACCAATGACCAACCTGATTATTTTGATTATAGCAATTGCTACAAAAACTTCGTCAAAATCAGTTCATTCTTTCTGAAGAAATCCTTTTTGCCACAAGTCTTGCCTTGTGTCGAGTTACTTCTCCTTTGGGATTTGTAGCGGTAAAAATTGTGAGTGTAAGCTATTGATTAACTTAACTCATAAAACAAGAGTCTCCACCACACTTTTATTTTATCCAAAAGGAAAGGAAAAAGGGGGAACAAAACCTAATCAAGTTCTAAAACAAGAACAAATAAACAAAGACTGGGTAAGGGGTTGGTTACGCTAAGGGAAGGTGTTAGGACCCAAAATGTCTATAGTACTCTATAGGAACCCTTTGAAATATCTACGCTTTTTTCGTTTGAAAAGGTTTGTTTGAAATGAGATTGGGGAGATGAGAAGAGAAATATTTTTTAATATTTTTGTGTTTGAAGAGACTTATTGCCTCATGCCTACTGTCGTAACCCGAAATTTTACCTCCCCTTTTGCCTTTTTGCATAAGCATGTGCATTCTCATTGTCGGCATATGCATTAGCATCGTTTCTGTTTGGTTTTGTTACAGGAATATTCAAGATTTCAAAGCCTGATTAATCACATCCTTACAAAGTCATCACATCATCAATACAAGCAAGATACAAAGGTTTATATGCCTGTTCATCAAACCAATAGGTCAAAAATCGGAACCGTGGCCATAACACCTTTTTTTCAAGTAAATTGGGCAAGTTTTGGCTGTGTTAATCGATTAACCATTTGCAAGGCAAATTGTGTTAATCGATTAACACAGGTGTTTTGGCAGATTTTGCTGCATTTTCATGACATCAACTTTTCCTCTACTTCTTTAGGGTCTACTTGGTTTTAACATCACGTGGAATATTCTAGACACTTCAAGAATCCACTTGCATTTGCTACAATACATCATTTTAAATCAAGAACACCATGTAACTTCATTTCCAAGTATGTGAACCATTAGATTTTGGACTTGCATTGGGATTGCTCCACTGAGTTAACAAATAACTAACTGAGTCAACTTCCGACTCAGTGAGTTAAATGTAACTAACTCTAAATCTAGATCCAAAGCAAACTCCAAACTTAGCCCACTCCAAACCTCCACTCTATATAAAGAAACTGGAATTTTGGCATAGCAGATAGCAGATGTCCTAACACATATCAAGACATTGTTCTGCATAATTATTTAAACAAGAATAGAACAGTAGACTGATACTTTGAATATCAGTAACTGCAGAAACACAAATGTTTCGACATCTGTTCCAACATGTTAATCAAAACTAAACTGTAAACTGCAGAATGATAAACAACACAGAATATGATGACCTAGTTCGGTTCAACTCACCTATATCTGGGGGATACCAATCCAGGAAGAAGACTCCACTATCAGTAGTATAGTTTTATGTAAACAACCTCAAGATTACAATAAACACCCACGCTTAGATATCACTACCCAATGAAGACTTTATCATTAGAAGTCACATATAATTGATAAGAGAAACCCGTCTCACTCCCTAAATCACAACCTGTGATTATCTAACAGTTACTACACCATAACTATATCATCCTATTGAAAGACACCCCTTCCAATACAAAGTTCAGTCAAGCATCCTTGACTAACAAGTTAACTTGGATTTTATTCAAATCTTCATCCAAGAATAATACATGATTCATTACCTAAGGATTTCTGAATCTGTACAAGTACCTATGTCTACCACACTGTATCAAACGACACAAAGGGAGACTTACAAGAAAGCCTACGACTCTCAAAACCCTAAACCCTATTTTCTACTTTACAAAAGTGTTACAATAGGTTCAGTTCTTCAGTCCTAGGTCTTGGTCTTCTTTTATACTCTTCTGCTTCTTTGGGCTTCAAATCTTTTATTTATTGACCCCTTGATCCACTGCTGTAATCATTCCTTGATTCTTGCACCAGGTTTAGAACCTGTTATATTTGTCAAGTCTTGTCAAGTCAGAATGTCAGGACATTGTCTTCGACATCTTTTTCTGCAGCATTCTACATTAAGTTTTAACCAAAATTTAGTCAAACCTCAAGAGCTTTCAATCTCCCCTTTTTGCAAATTTTGGCGAAAACTTTAATTTGGAAAATAAACCCAGGGTGCTCCTAACGTCTCTTCACCCTGAGTGGTGGTTATGATTGGAATACTAATGTGACTCCAATCATGTTTGTGATACATTCCCCTTTTCCCATGAATCGATAATTCCTCACCTGGGGGAATAATTTTTCCACTGAAGCAACCAAACACTAACCTGGGTAACTCAGAACACAGGACACAACTGTGTTCATAACTCGGATCACAGGACACAAAAGAAGGACTCAGAACATATGGGAAGAAACTAGAGACTCAGTCAGAATGTCAGAACATTCTATCCAATATCCTTGCAAACCAACTGCAAGGACAGACTCAACCCTTGTACTTTTCTCCCCCTTTTTAGCCAAACATTGACAAACATGTCCAAGACAGACCCATACCCAAACCAAGGAAACCCACAAACAAACAAACCCCATGAGAACTCAGCACAACATAAAAGATAACCTGCGACAAGATGACTTCCAGAACACCCTTTATATACAAGAGTGTTTCTCTTAGGAAGTAACGAACCATTGGAAGTAACACATGTCCATTCAATGTGAGCATTAAAGTGCACCGACCAAACTGTATTTGACTGTTTCTTCCTTTTACCAAGGGCCATTCAAAGAATACGCATTATCCAAAACATGCGTTCCCTAAGACATAATTTCTCCACCGTTTAAAGTCATTAAGAATACAACCATACATCCCAGCACATGTTCTGACATCTTGTCAGACTTTTTTTAGTCCTTCTTGTAACATCTCCCAGTTAGCAGCAACAACTCTCAAGATACTTGTATTCCTTCTAATTCAATCCATTGACACTAATGACGAAATTAGAATAACCTGATAAGTTCACCCAGAACTTATACCAGTAGAGTAATGTCACGACATCCCGTTTGACATATCATCCTCACCAGATGCAATCTATCACAAATTGTTTGAAACCACAAACAATCTTGATAATCAATCTGCACCACTGCAGCCATATATCTGAAACAGAAGTTTAACCCCCTATCGTAGATAATCAGTACTCCTTTGCCAGAAGAACACCCTAAATAAATGGAAAACATAAGACGCATCTTCATGTCTTCAAGAGCGCACCCTCTGTTCAACACACCTACTGAACGCATTCACCTAATGCTTGACCTTCAAGCAAACCATGTACCACACCAGTATATTTAATAGACAGAAGTTTTCCCCTATCTTTCTCAACTGATGCTTCTTCAGCAAGAAACACCTCAAAATTACCATATGATATCCCATGACAACTTCATGATCATACAGTGAGAGTACCAGGAACACATCCTTGTACCATGACTAAAAAAATATTGGATTGAGACCAAAGCTCCATTGATCCCTCTAGTCCAGAAACCATCTATACACCACACAAATTCCTCCTGAATTCTCATGTATAGATCTCCTTGTTCCCTGAGATACAACCCAATTGAATCTGGAATACTTCACATTCCTCAAAGAGACATACAGAGCCCCTTAGTTTGCTAGCTCGCCCATATGTTCTTCACACTTGAAGGACATCAAACACATGCTCCAGAAATCCTCAGCCCATTTGCTCCACAAGCACCAAACAGATCTACTTCTAGCATGTAACATTCACATCAGACTTCCAAGACAATCCTTTACCCATCATTCTCCCGTACGATAAGATAAATACTTCTTAGATAAGATGTGAACTCAGAATCCTATCCAAGGATAACTAACCCAGAAGATGTTCTAACATCAGTTAGGACATCCTTCACATATCACAGACACTAATCAACATAGTTCTTAATATGCTCCACCACTGGACTTACTATCTGCATAGTAATCCAACTGAAGATCTTCAAACAACACTGGGCCACTAGCTTGATCAACAAGAACTCCAGATAACCAAAGAGAGAAATAAACTCTCATCCACCAAAAGAAGGTAATCTTCCATGAACTGAGAACTTTTGCCACAAGCTCCAAGACATAAAAGAATCAATACCTCCTCAAGTCTTCAACCAACCACCCTTCTGCCCAAGAGTAATTTGTTCCAAGACACTCCTCAAGAGTAATCAAATGCCACTGTTTGATTATCTTGATTTCTCGAATCCAGACATAAGAACTACCAAATGCCACTTTTGATTGCCTCATCCTTCTTGAATTCAAATATGAAACCAACCAAATGCCACATTTTAACTGATCTCACCCTTCTTCAGAACTCCCACAAGATACACTGATCCACCAATGAAATCTGATCTTCAAGTTACATGAACTACTTGCTCCATAGCAAGCTATCTTGGATCCACCAAGCCTTAGACATGTAACATCTTCTCCATCCACAGCTCCCGCAAACTGCATGAGATAGACCTTTTTGAAGCAACCATAACTTCCATTCTCCTGTAGAACAACTTATCTTAAGCTGATGTGCCATATCACCAGTTGAGATCCTGATGTTAAGCTTGATCTCAGAACATTCTAATATGACATCCAGCTGCTGAATTCAGCTCCTCCTAGAATAACCTCATCCCTTTAATAGAACAAGAGTTCCATGTTCTCATAGACTTGATTCAACAACCAAGTTTGAGTAGACAACCTCTATCCTGCTTAATCTTAACACAGGTATTCCATTCAAGCTCACACATTGATGAATACCTGCTTCACAACTCTAAAGAACTCAACGTGCCAAGTCTGATTCTTCAGATGATAAGTAGTCCTAGACTACACCACAACTATACCAAAGGATGCCACTTTCCTTAAGTAGAGGAGATTGTAGAAAGTCAGAGATAACTGCCACTTAACCTTGACCTTCAGGATGAGCAAAATCACATGTTCCTAAGTACCTAGATCAGGAATAAACTGACCTAAGCTGTGTCATCACTAGCACCATATTCTGGACAAGTCTCTTGCCAGGACACTTTCCAGATAAACATCAGATGCTTCTAGTAACAACTGGAACACACCTGCTGCACTCCTATATTCCTAGATCAGAAATAAACTGATCTAAGCACTATTCCTCAAGATTATGATGTCTTCTTCATCTTCCACATCACCATTGTCTAAACCAGTTTCTTGCCATGAAACTCTCCAGAGATCATATGCTTCTGCCACACCACACTTAAGTAGATTCTTAGGTCAACACCTAAGAGAAATAGACCCAAAAGCTTATGCAGTACCCTTCCCATGATTTTGCACAAACCAGATGAAGGGATGTTCCAACATCGTGTTGAACATCAATAATCTTGAACTCCACATACAAGGATAATTAATTAAATACTTATGAATATCACAAATAACAATTGATCTTAAATCCTTGTCCAATAACCCTGCTTCACTATTGAAACTATACTCCAATAGATCACTCCATGAACACTTAACAAGTATTCAATCTTTTGCAAGTATCTTCTTTGACAAACAAAGTGTTGAGATACCAAGACTGCCACCCTTGACTCAAGTAACTAAGATTCTCTCTGAACGAACCCTATTTACCTCAACAGTTCTGAAATCTCTATTCAAATTGGATCCACCCTTAGGATTAAGAGAGATGAATCATTCCTTGCTGTTTTGGATGGTGAAAATAAATCACATCCACTTTCTTCAGGTTTATGTTTCACAGAAACACCCTCTAGTTAGAAGAATAACTAGAAGACTCCAGATGCACGACTCATATGCCTTTATGAGTGGACTTGAGAGACTTCTCAAGTATCTTTGACACATTAGTCGATCAATAATTTATCAAACTCCTAGAGCATGAACTTGATAAACCTAATCTCAACTCCCCTTCTCTTCAACTGACTTCAAACTGCACAATGGAACCAAGCTTCCAAGTACCAAGTCACCATAACAGACATCTTCCAACAACTCTCTCCATTCCATCGCTCCCGACTTTGGAATAAAAATATGCAGATATCTTCAAATATAGAGGTCGACGATTGAGATCTTCCACCGTCTGTCTTCAATAACAACTCCAGAACCCCATAAATTCCTGAGCTCTTCCATCAGAAACATATGCAGCGAAACTACCAAGGAACAAATTCAGCTTACCCTAATAAGATGTCAAAACATCTTATAAGACACCCCAATAAGAGAACTAGCCACTTCTCCTGCAGTTGTTGTAGAACCTCCTCAACATCATGAACAACCACCGGGTTGTTATCTTCGATCCAGAACATTCATCCCATCCATTAATACCCTTGAGTATGTCTGAGTTAATTGATATGATCTTCAAAACTCCTCCTTGTTTAAACGCCAGAAAGTATCTCCCAAATATCTCATCCAGAAACAAACAGGATGCCTGCTCTGATACCAATTGAAATTCTGGCACAGCAGACAGCAGATGTCCTAACATATGTCAAGACATTGTTCTGCATAATTGTTTAAACAAGAACAGAACAGCAGACTGATACCTTGAATATCAGTAACTGCAGAAACACAGATGTTTTGACATCTGTTCCAGCATGTTAATCAAAACTAAACTCTAAATTGCAGAATGATAAACAACACAGAATATGATGACTCAGTTCAGTGCAACTCACCTACATCTGGGGGATACCAATCTAGGTAGAATACTCCACTATCAGTAGTATAGTTTTATGTAAACAACCTCAGGTTTACAGTAAACACCCACGCTTACCTATCACTACCCAATGAAGACTTTATCATTAGAAGTCACATCTAATTAATAAGAGAAACCCATCTCACTCCCTAAATCACAACTTGTGATTATCTAACAGTTACTACATCATAACTGTATCATCCTATTGAAAGACACCCTTTCCAATACAAAGGTCAGTCAAGCATCCTTGACTAACAAGTTAACTTGGATTTGCTTCAAAGATTCATCCAAGAACAATACATGATTCATTACCTACGGGTTTCTGAATCTGTACAAGTACCTATGTCTACCACACTGTAACAAACGACACTGAGGGATACTTACAAGAAAGCCTACGACTCTCAAAACCCTAAACCCTATTTTCTACTTTACAAAAGTGTTACAATAGGTTCAGTTCTTCAGTCCTAGGTCTTGGTCTTCTTTTATACTCTTCTGCTTATCTGGGCTTCAAATCTTCTGTTTATTGACCCCTTGATCCACTGCTGTAATCATTCCTTGATTCTTGCACCAGGTTTATAACCTGTTATATTTGTCAAGTCTTGTCAAGTCAGAATGTCAGGACATTGTCTTCGACATCTTTTTCTGCAGCATTCTACATTAAGTTTTAACCAAAATTTAGTCAAACCTCAGGAGCTTTCAAAAACCTTCACATTTGTGAAAGGGGGTTCAACCATTCTCACTATTTTCACTTGATCACTCTCTCATTTCTCATATTTCTCTCTAAATTTTCTGCAACTTTTTCACATTCATCTTCATCTTCTTCCCAAACCACACACAAAAGCTCAATTTCCACCATTAGAGTGTAACAATCTACACATAGAAATTGTTATTCTCTTGAGCTAAACCTCCATACTACTATATTTCTACTTCGATTTCTGGATTTACAGTAGCTTCTACTTCAATTCAAGTGATCGTTTCAATCGTTTTGTTACAAATTCGTATTCGGAGAATTTTTTACGTTTTTATCAGTTTCGCTACGATTTGATCTCAAGCTTGGAATTCTCTGGTTTTCTTTGCTTATTCTCACTATATTTTGCTTACAACAATTACCAAGTCAATCCTCCACCTTGTAGGTTAGTAACTCTTGCTCGATTTACTGTTTTCGATCACTTTCACATGTTCGCAATATAGTTCCGATGGCTTTTCAATGTTAATTAATCATGTGATTGTTTGATTGTTGATCTTGATGATTTTTTAGCTTAATCGACGATTAATTGCTTCTACTTGATGTAATTTTCATGTACAATTGCATGTCATAACTTGTGGATGATTGGATAAGTGATTAATTGCTGGAAGTGCTTTTGAAAACAGATTTTCTGCAATTTTCTGCTATTTTTCAAGGGTTAATCGATTAACACCTCTGTTTCAGCAATTTTCTGCCATTTTTCAAGGGTTAATCGATTAACCATTTTTTCCTAGCAAATGGTTAACCGATTAACACTGAACCAGAATGTCATTTTTGTGCTTTTTCATGCTTGTTTGGTTTTCTTTCCTCACTTAACTTCCATGGCTTGATATGCTTGATATTTGTGGATGTTTTATGAGCTGTTTAACCTCTAATTGAAGCATGTATGCAAACTTTTGATGCACGATTTATCGATTATGGAATTGTTTGCATTCTTGAAATTGTATGATCATGTTGATTCTTGCACATTTTTTTGTTTACATGATAACATGATTAGTGATGCATGCTAATTGACGTTTAGTACTGCCTTACAAATCCATTCTTGATTTCATTAAGTTTGTTCTTTATTGAGCAAACTTAATTTTGTATAATCAATACTTCGCTCGCTTGCTTTGATGATCTTTCGACTCGTGTGAAAGATTGTTGGCTTATTCATCCCCTTTGATCGATTGATCGAAACCTTGTTTCGGTTAGTTTATCTTACCTCTTTCTCCTCTTTAGGATCTTTTAGAGCCTTGTTCTCTTAATCCCCTGCTGAGTCGGAGGTCTGCACAACGCATTGGAGCACTGTACAAAAGGGCGTTGTTACTCTGTCGCTTTCAATTTCTTCACTATCCTCTGAGTGCTAGAGAAGAGATGATAATGGAGAATTTCTACACTCATTCTGATTACTTGGGTAGGGGACGAATGACCATGTGCCTGGAATAATCGTCTTTATCTCCAGACTGTAGTGTCGTCTAATCCTCAGCCGAGTCGATCCCTGATCACTCTTACCCTTGTAATCTCTCCTTTGATCAATCACCATGTCCTTGGTTCAAGATCAATCTTTATTGGGTTTACAACCGTCCTCTGGTTCATCCTTTTCTTTTGGTCAATCACTATTCATTAATTCCCCATAAGAGTTGTAATCACCCTTTCTTTGGTCAATCACAGTCAATTTGTTAATTACCAAATACTTTCCTTCCCCAACGAAGTCTCAATCTTTTTCCTCGATTAATTACAGTCTTCCTGTTAAACACTGAATCCCTAGTGGAGTTTGCAACCTTCCATTGGTTCTCTCCATGTTGATTTGTTAACCACTGCCTGTCAGTTAAAACACCAATGTGTTCATTTCCTCAGTTAACCACAGTCTGTCTATTAACATACTGAGTTTCTTTTGAGTTAATCACCTTCTCTTGGTTAATCACTCATTCTTTTTGGTTAATCATAGTCGTCTTGTTAAAACCAATACCCCTGTGAGCTAGTAACCTTCTCTTGGTTCAAATACTTGCGCCTTTGGGTTAGTAACCTTTTTCAGTTCAAATACCCTTTCTTCGGTCAAGTACTGCTTATTCAGTTAGTGCACCGAATCTTCCTTGGGTCACAACCTTCGCTTGGTTCCACACCCTTCCTTTGGGTTACAACCTTTACTTGGTTCCACACCCATCCTTTGGGTCACAACCTTCGCTTGGTTCCACACCCGTTTCTTCGGTTAACAGCTGTTTACCAGTTAACATACCGAGCCCTCTGAGAGTCAAACACATTCTCTTGGTTCATTACTCTCCTTTTGGTTCATCACAGTACGTTTGTTGACACCAACCCTTTTTCCTCCACAGAGTCATACTCTTTTATTTCTTCGGTTAATCACTGCCTGTCAGTTAATATACCGAATCCCCTAGTGGGTCTTACCTTATCTCGATTCAAATTCCTTTGCTGTTTTATCCTCTTGGTTTCGACACCATCTCATTGTCCTATCCTCAGCAGAGTTGCCACTATTCCTGTGTCTTTCTTTCGTGGTTTTGACAGCATTCCTTTGCATTCCCCATAGAGTCTCTCTACTTCTTTTCAACCTTGGTTTTGACACCATTTTCCTTTCCCTTCCTGTCTTGGTTCTCCGAACTATGTAGGCTCTGAATTCCTCATTGCACTATGAGGGTACGTAGGCACGAGGGCCCCAATCCTCCGCGAGCACTTTCTTTTTTCCTTTTCCATCTCTCATTAGCTAGAAGCCTTTAGATAGATAACCCATCCAAGCCTAGAAGTAAGCAAAACGGTTCCCGTCGAGTACGACGAATGCATGGGGTGCTAGTACCTTCCTCTCGCATAACCGACCCCTTTACCCGTTTCTCTTCCCCTTGATTTTTATCGATATTTTCCACGCTAGCTCCACCTAGGTACCCACAAAGTGCAATATAGGATCAAAACCTCGTAGTTCGTGGTACAAATAACAAAAATTTGTTGGTTATGATTCATTTTATCTTGAAAAGACAACTTGTCATTCTCAACGAGAGATTACTCAACTAATTACCCACAATTATGTGAAATAGGCACTTGCATCACTTTAAGATGGAGGATTTGCTTGGATAAAAATAAACAAGACTAATCACTTCAACATCTAGGTGGAAAATGACCATACTTTACACAAAATACCATGGTTAGGAGCTTTACATCTCATCAAAGAAAATGACTCATGTTTAATCTTTTTGAAAAGTTTAAAAGAAAAATTGCACAAAGGCACAAAAGGTTTGAATGAGTTTTTGTATTTTTTATGTCTTTTTGAAATTTGTCAAAGTATGATTAACATTTATTGGCATTTATTAAAGAAAACAAAATTTGAATATCACTTGACCAAAGTCAAGGTTTATTATGAAAGAGATTTAAGTTTTGAAAATAAGAAGGTTTTGAAAAAGGAGATGAGATTTTGAAAATTAAAGAATGGGTGGAGAAGAAGGGATTATCCTATTGCAAAAGATAAAAGCTAAGGATAAGAACGGTCTAACCACACAAGCAAGCTCCATAACATAAGCATTTTTCCTTAGATTAGTCCTTGATCAAGATAGGTCTTCAAAAGAGAACTTCAAGTACCCAAAATCCAAGGTTTTCCATCACAAACTTCCAAGCATAGGTTAAGATCCTAGTTCTAAGTCCAAAGTTCCATGTCCAATGCAAAGGATAGTAACCATAGTCCACCATTAAGAGAACACGTTTTTTTAGGAATTTTAACCTTTATTAATGTTTTTTTGGTCTAAATGGACAAAAAAAGAGCATAAACATAAACAAATGGTCCAAGTGGACAAATGGAAAATAGTGGAAACATAAACAAATGGTCCAAGTGGACAAAGGAAAAAAAAGCGGAAACATAAACAAATAATATGATATGATATTGTAACATAAAGCATAAAAAAATAAAGAGAGATAGGGAGCGAGAAGGAAGCATATACAAAGCAGAAATTAATATACAAGATATAGCAAAAATGATCCAAAATGAGAGAATAAGTTTTGTTGTGTTTTTAGAAATGCTCGACTAGACATCCATGAGAATGAAAACATGGTCTCATACATTACCATGAAGAAGGCTCCAACTCGGATAAAATCAACGAGTATGCCAACTAACCCCCACGGTTAACAAGAGGAATCCAATCTATTTCAAACTACGCCATGGAAGAATAAGAGACTGATAATTCACTTACAAATCACAACGGTTTTCCGATTGCGGGACAATTTAGTGCTATGTCAAGATATCGTAATCGGACTTATGTAGAAGCCACGACTATCTGAGGCCGGTCAATAACATTGTTAGTGCTAATGCATGCTAGAGAAGTGATATGTAGATCACTCTCCAAAAGCAATACCGCACGAAAAGAAAAGTGGTAGCGATCTCGTCTTCATCAAGAACCTAAAATAAGTTCCAATGTTATCGAAGATTTTCATCATTACATCTTTAAGTTCAACCACTCATCTTGGTGAATTAAAGCACTAAACATATCATTAACTCAAAGCACCTAAAATGAATTGAACAATTCACTTTAAAGATATATTTGAATTAGTGAATGTTTATCCAACTTCATCTACACCCTAAGTCCATTGAATTTAAAGAGGAATAGGACCTTTAAAATTGCAAACCAAGGCAAAGATCAAAAGGAAGTGGAAAAAGGAAAGAAAGGAACCAAAACAGAACAAAAAACACAAATCTGCTACTGGTTAATCGATTAACCATTTGCATGTGCAAATGTGTTAATCGATTAACACCGCTATGACAGCAAAAAAATTTGAAAAAAAAATCAGCATTCATGATCTAATCATTTCTTCAAACACCTCATGATCATGAATGCAAATTAGCACAAAAATTCAAGTAAAACAACAGTAAATAACACCAATGGAACACAATTTGGAAGTTCCAAAGATCAAGCAACAAGAATTAATAAGAGATCACATTGTGGAAGATGAATCAAGCACAACAATGGTTGAGTAAGTGAATTACCACTTCAAATCTGAAAATGCTTCAAATCAACTTAAGGAAACACACTCCAAAGCCTTGATCTATAGAATTTGATGATGAAAAAGTGTTTTGATAGAGGTTTAGCTCAAAGATTAGTAAGCTCCAATGAAGAACTTACTAACTTTCAATGGAAGAAAGAGCTTTAGTGAATTTGGGTAGATGAAGAATTGAGAGAAATTTTTGCAAGGTGAATTTGGCTATCAAAAGCTTGTAGAATGAATGAAATGAGGCCTCTATTTATAGGATTTAGGCTTGGAAATTTTGGTGGCTTGGAGCTTGGTTTAGAGCCAAAGTTAGGATTGGAATTTGAATTTGGAGGCAAAATCAAGATCAAGTGGTGATTAATAAGGATGTATGGTGGGAATTAATTATGATCATGTAGGGGAATTAAAATGAGGTGGTCTAGAATATTCTCATGATGAAACAAAGTGAAATTTGGTGCCAAAATGCTGCAGAATTTGAATTTGGCTTATTTTCACAAAACACACACTGGTTAATCGATTAACCATTTGCATGTACAAATGTGTTAATCGATTAACAAAGTGAAAAAGTGTGAAAAATGGCTTTTTGATGTGCTGTTTTGCCTCTGGTTCGATTCTTCTTGCTTGTCAAATAAGGCATGGAAATAAACACATGAACCTTGGAGTCTCTTGAATAATAGTCAATTAAATCTTTGGAAACTCTTGACCAGATGATTTTGAATTATTTGTATATCAACTTTGACTTTGTTCAGATGAATTTCATTCAAGCTGAGGAACTGGTATTTGATATTCTTAGTCCTAACCTCTTCCTGAAAAAGTTAGTAAAGGGAAAACAAACATTTTTTGGATTTTAATTAAGGGTTAGTAAACATAAACATAAACAAATATAATGCAAATAAGAAAACAGGGGTGCTTGGTGATCTCCCTCAAAAACTAACCTACAGAGGAGTGAAAGAGAACCAAAGCTCACGATCTTATTTGTGGTATGAGATGTAAATGACAAGTGGGATCTTAGGGGTAAAAATTAGGGTATTACAGGATTCAACTTCACCTTGTATACCCACTTCACATCGATTGCCTTCTTGTCTTGAGGAAATTAGACAAGTTATCAAGTGTTGTTGACTTCGATGGACTTCACTTCCTCATTGATTGCTTTCACCCACTTCGAACCTTTCAATGTCTCAGCTATATTGAATGGTTCGACATCTGCATAGAAAGCATAGTGTACCAACTCACCTTCGTCATTAACCACATCATTTGATGTAATCACACATTCTTGCAACCTTGCAGGCATGTGTCTTGTTCTTTGAGGTCTGCTTGGGCCTGCTTCAGCTCTGACTTCTTCTTGTCTAACTTCTCTTTCGACTTTACTACTTGGTTCTTCACATAATATTATCACTGGATCCTTCTTAACATTCTCAGTCCAATCCCATTCCTTAAGCTCATCTATGATCACGTCCCTACTGATCACAACTTGCTTGTTCACTGGGTCGAACAACTTGTATCCTCTAGTCGAATGATATCCTATAAAGATCATCAGACTCGACTTGTCATCAAGCTTTCTTCTTAACTGATATGGGGCATGTCTATGTGCTATAGATCTAAACACCTTCAGGTGACTTAGGCTAGGCTTGACACTAGACCAACATTTTTTTGGCGTGATTCCTTCTAGATTTTTTGTCGGACATCTGTTCAAAATATATGTTGCATTCGACACAACTTCTCCCCATAATTATTTGGGTAGATGCTTGCCTTTCAACATATTTTTCACCATATTCATGATGGTTCTATTCTTTCTTTCTGCATTTCCATTTTGCTTTGGAGTGTAGGGTGGCACCACCTCATGCACAATCCATTCTTTCTCACATAATGCACTGAAATATTTTGACACATACTCTCCACCACCATCAGCCCTCAGAATCTTGAGCTTTAGACCACTTTGTCTTTCGACCATAGATTTAAACTTGGCAAATACCTCGATCACTTCACTTTTCTTCTTTATCAGGTAAGTCTATAGTTTTTGAATGAAATCATCTATGAAAGTGACAAAGTATTTATTTCCTCTAATTGAATCCACTTGGATAGGTCCACACACATCAGAGTATATGACTTCAAGAACTGCCTTCGATTTGCTTCATGCATCATTGTTGACGTTGTTCTTGTGTTGTTTCGCCTGAATACAATCTCACACACTTCACTTGGAATGTCGATTTATGGTAATCCTGAAACCGTATTTCTTCTCTTCAGATCTCTGATGTCTTTGAAATTGAGATAGCCAAGTCTATAATGCCATATTCAATCATCTCTGCTGGCTGCAGTTGCAAGACACTTATGCTCCATCACATTAAGTTCAATCTTGAAGGTTCTATTATGAGACATTGATGCCTTCAAGATTAACCTACCATCTGAGTCGAGAAATCTCATCATCTTGTCTTCAATTGACACTTTGTAACTCTTTTCGACCAACTACCCTATACTGAGCAATTTTCTCTTCATGCTTGGTATGTACAACACATTAGAAATTACTGACCTTTTGCCATTTTTCCTCATAATCAGAACATCACCAATATCTTCAGCTGCTAGAGTATTGTCATTTGAAAATTTCACCATGTTCTTCATTGAGGGCTTTATGTTGACAAACCAATCTTTCCTTCCAGACATGTGTGATGAACATCCTGAGTCCAAGTACCACTGGTCCTTGAATCTCTCTTCATCTCTCGTTGTAACCATCAGCAACATCTCTTCTTCTTCATGTTTTGCCGGCTTTGTATCAGTTTCTTGATTCTTCTGCTTTTCAGGACAATCACTAGGATAATGACCATACTTCTGACAATTGTAACACTGAATGTGACTTCTGTCGGGTTTTCGACCACCACCTCTTCCTCTACCTGCAGCACCACCTCTTTGGTTGCCTTGGTTCCAGGGTTTTCTCTGTTTCAACCAGTTTCCTTCGTGCTAATTTTAACCAGTTGAATTGTTGTAGCCTTCTTTACCTTTGTTGCCATTCCAACTTCCTTTTCCTTTCTTTTCTTTTGTTGATTGCGCCTGCAAAGCCACACCACTCTTCGACTTTCCTGCAGCTCTTTCATCCATTCTTTGTTCATGAGATTCAAGCGTCCCTTGAAGCTCTTCCTTTGTGAATGTTGACAAATCTTTCTACTCTTTTATGGCGACTACCACGTGGTCGAATTTTGGAGCCAATGACCTCAAGATCTTTGTAACAACTGATCTTGATGTCAACACTTCTCCACATACTTTGATTTGATTCACCAGTTTCGTAACCCTGGTGGAGAAATCAGTTATGCTTTCATTGTCCTCCATTTAAAGCAATTCATAGGTTCTTTTGTGAGTTTGTAACCTCACCTCTTTCACCTTTTATGCGCCTCCAAACGATTTCTCCAGAATTTCCCATGTTTTTTTCGCTGATTCTACATCACTAACCTTTTCAAAATTATCTGGATCAACACATTGATGAATTATAAAGAGAGCTTTATAATCTTTTTTCTTTAATTCTTTGTATGCAGCCTTTTCTTGATCCGTCGCATTTTCTGCAAGTGGTGTTATTCCTTCCTTCACAAGATCCCAAAGATCTTGATAACAGAAAACCACATTCATCTGCTTGCACCAATTCTCATAATTATTGTTCTTGAGAACCGGAGCTCTAGATACTAGATGTTGGAATTAACCCAAGACTTTGAGAATTCCAAATTAATCTTGATGAACAAGATTTAATCAAACGATCAAAATCCCTTGTTCTTCACTCTTCACTCGAGTGTATCAATCACACCTTGATTGCAAGAATGATTCTGCGCAACAATTGTTAATGGAAGAAAAAGAAAGAAAATTGTATAAGAAGGAAGATTAGGATTTGACAAAAATTAGGGAAGAAGAAGATGATTTCTACAGAGTTTATCTCTGCCCACAACTTGTGGAAAACTTCTTAATTTTGCAAGTGCAAGTGATTACAAGATTATTCTTCTCTCTTATGCAAAATAGGGGTTACTCCCTCTATTTATAATTGAGCTAGCTTGCCCTCTAAGTTAAAGCCCAAAAGCCCAAAATTTCTATTTTGGTCTAAGTCGAAATCCTGTGTCAAGTAACATGCTTCGAGACTTCGACATCTAATACAACTCGGCACACACTACAAGTTTTGATACATCCTTGTTTCTGTCGAGCAGTACCTGCATCGACACGAGGAATTACATTCTCAACAATTTCTACCCCCTCCCTTGTTTTTTTCTCACCTTCACTTGGCATCATAGAGTCTATATTTTATTTTCACTCTTAACCATGTATGACTAAAATATCCTTTTAGAAAAACATGGATGAAAATCATGGTTCCACCTCTAACTTAGAAAATAATGGTAATCATTCTTTTCTTTCTAAACCATATGTATTAAATGGATATCCTGGACAATTTTCATGCTGGAAGAACGAGTTGTATGGTTTCTCAAGAAGAAGATCCATGGGACATGCTTAAAAATTCTCACATTATACTTGTTAATAAGCAAGGAGTTGATATAAAAACTATCACCTAAGGATAAGAAGAAATATAAACTTCATCATAAATTAAAAAGAATATTGGTGAACATTATATCTTTCAAGGATTTTATCAAATTACTTATCAATCTACTGCCAAGAGTATCTATGTTTCTCTCGTCAATACCTATGAAACAGATTAACAAATCAAATAAGTCGATGTTTGGATTTATATTCAACAATATGATATGTTTAAGATGAAGGATAATGAAGACACTAACAAACTTTTCTCAAGGTTTCAAACTCTAATTTATGGACTTGTGGTCCGAGACAAGAGCTACACTATCATAGATCATTTGAAGAATATTCTTATAAGTGTACAACCCAGATATAGACTCATGGTCACATATATTCTAAAAGAAGAATATTTGAATAAATTGGCACTAAAACAACCCATAAGATCTTTGAAGAGTCATGAGCTTGAGCTAGATGTAGATGAACCTCTTAATAAGGTCAACTCAATAGATCTAAAGTCAAAAGGTAAAGCAGTGAAAGCCATAACACTCCCAACTTAGAAAGTGACGTCAGGTGATGAGACCATAGACAATGAAGATGAAAAAGTACTAGATAATGAGGAGCTAGAATTTTCCACCAGCAGGATCCAACATTTGTACATAAGGAAAATTTACCCTAGAGGGAAATAATAACCCTATAGAGGATCAACATTCAGACCAAGAAAAGAAGATCATAAGGTTTTCTATGGTTGCAAAAATCATGGTCACTTCAAGAATGATTATCCATAACTTAAAAAGGAGAAACCCGGAGGTGGAAACTCCAAAGGAAGAAACAACAAAGGTCTTACTATAACATGGGATGAATCTGAAAAGGAAGAGGGTGATGTACACGGTAATGTAGGTAGCACTGTTGACTACAACCTTTAATAGCGAGCAAGGAAGATATGATGAGGAAAAAGATGAGGTATTTTATAAACCTACCTAGATATGAATTACTAATATATACTGTAAAATATATGCCAAACCCTGCTCAAAGATTTTTCTAACGTCATCCCAAGAAACCCTGACAATAGTAATATTCTAACTGAAATATAAAAAAACTTTAAATATATATCCAAATACAATGGATAGATCTATATTTATAGATTTCTAAATATGTCATCATCTGTTGGGTAAGAAGTGATTTTTCCAACAACTTAACCTTTTGAATTTACTTGAACCAAAGTAATCTTCAAACCTCATTCCAAGCCTCATTGGTTTTCTTGGAAGAGATGTGATTCACCTAGCAAATTTTCCATGTTTCCATCTTACTTCATGTCCAAGTAAGTTAATAAGTGTGTGAATAAAATAATGATAAATAGGTCAATTACAAATTTATCAACATTCACCCAACTAAATACACAAATGAGTTATAAAGAAGTTTGACGTGGTGGAATTTATGCCTATGGAAACTCTCATGCACCATACTTCCACCCTAGACAAAGATGAAAGCAACACTAAGGTAGACCGAAAGGTATACATAGGTATGGTAGGTTCACTCATATATCTTACCACTTCAAGAGTTGATATTATATGCAGTGTTTTTTATGCACTTATTTCTAATCAGATTCTAGATAGTCTCATCTAATGGGAGGTTAAGAGAATGTTTAGATATATGAAAGATACTACTAATATTGGCTTGTGTTATAAGAAAACAAATCATTATAAGCCAGTAGTGTTATACGATGTTGGAGATAGAATGGAAAGAAAACACACCAGTGAAACTTGTCAATTCCTTGGGTGACAATCTAATATTGTGGATGATTAAGGAGAAGCAAAATAATAGTCGCTACGAGCAGAATATATAGCCGTTGCAAGTTGTAGCACTCAATTTCTCTGAATGAAATATCAATTTGAATATTATAAGATAAAAGAAAGTAAGATCCATATCTATTATGATATTACTTCAACCATTTTCCTATCTAAGAATCCAATATTTCACTCTAGAGCAAAGCATTTTGAAATTAAATAACATTTCATTAGAGACTATGTTCAAAAAAAAGATTTTAGATATAAAATTTATTTGATATAGACCATCAATGGAATGGAATGATATTTTTACTAAACTCTTATCTTAGTTGAAGATATAATAAAATTTATAAATTTTTTTTTTTAATATTTCTCTTGTAATAATGATGTTTGAAGTCATATGGGTGATCCTCTAAATAGATATCATCTAGATAGAAAGGCCACTATTTTTTTGAAAAATGGCCTTCTGGTTAGAAGTGACGCTCTAGGAAATTTTCTCAACCTCTTGTGATTTTAACCCTTTCTATTTATAACCCTTAGAGGTAAAATCACTCTCAAGGATATTTTTGTCAAAACACTCGAACATCTCCATCCTTTGGAATTACGCGTGGAAAAATTTCTGATGAGAAGTAAATGGAAGTCTGTGACACATGTCTCAAATTTTCTCACTCATGCATTTGTTATACCTTTTACATCATTGTGCCTCCATTCACATTTATTTTTTTATTTTCCTAAAAATCTTTAAACTCTAAATGTTTTTTTGTATAAACGTTTTTGAAATATCATTATTTATTTTCACACATTTTTTATAAATGTTTTCCAAAATATTTCTTTTCCATCAAAATACTTCTTTTCCATCATTACCGGCATTAAAGTTATTTTGTGTTTTTTCTTTTAATTTCCACTACAAATACATGTTAATACAATCATTTAACTAATTCACTTCCATTTCAATATATATATATATATATCACCATGGCCGGTTATTGGGTGAAGCGCCTAAAGCTAGGGCTTTAGGCCCCAATTATATTTTTAATCAAATTAATTAATGTAAAATAATTAAATATAAATTGATGTTTAAGTTCTAGAAAAAAGTAAAAGGAAGTATTTTGTTTTTTTTTTCGTTTTTGAATAGTTGAATCTTGACTCTTCTTTTTCTCAATATTCCTATAATAAATTAATATATAGTCTTTTATCATTAAATTCATCAATTTTTAAAAAAATTTCTTTGTGAATTTTTATCTACCCACTTCAAAAAATTGGGTAGAGTTATCTATAGAGTAAATTAGGCTACATTGCATTGGAAATCTACAAAATTTAAATCATTAAATAAATAATTAAGTATAATAAAATGATATGGCATTAGTGGATTGATTGAAGGTAGACTACCCAACTTTTTGTGATGGGTAACGAAGTTGTCTCCAAAATTCTTCTATCATTTTCAATTGAACATTTTTTCAAAAGCAAAAAACTTTACAATTGCAATTACATTATCTCTGCAGATTTATATTTGTAATTTATCAAATTTACAAACTCTGAATTTGTGTTTGTGATATTGTAGTTTGAAAAGTAAATTTGAATAAATATTATAATAATTTAATTTAATTTTTTATTAAAATATAAAATGCCTCAAATCGAAATTCGCTTTACGTCTCATGTACTGTTGGACCGGCCCTCTATATCACACACACATACATACCCACACCCCTAAACAACTCATTGTTATTGTGTTGAGCTAGAGAAGCTCTGCGGTTTTTCCACAACGACCACCTAGCTAAAGCACACTTTTAAAACGGGAAGATGACTATGTTTTAGCTTTACCCTTTGCTAAGTATGAAGAAATTTCTTCTTCTTTATCATCTTTGTCTTCTTCATCTTATCCATCATCTACGGGCTCTAACTCTACCAAATAGGGTTCATTCTTCTCTAGATTACAACAGTAAATAGAAAAAGAACATTGGTTTGTACTTGTAGATAGAGTTTATTTAGTCTTTGAGTTTTACCTCAACCTCCTTCAACATCATTTCTTCCATTTGTACAACGTCATTGTACAAATGGTTAACATGACCACTTGCCATCAAGGAAAAATTAGTTAAATGAGGGAAATGGTTGTTGGAATTTAGGTATGATACTCCTGGATAACTTCGAAGAATCGTGTTCGTACACTTTCCGAACAAAGTATTTCGACCCTATTCTTGCCTGGGTTCACGAAATCTTTGTGGGGATAATTTTTGAAGAACAATCTGTTTCTGGCAATAGAGAACTGATCAGGAATGTAGAGAGAAATTATCGTTTTTTCTGTAACCGAAACCGAGGCCAAATGATTCCTTATATAGGAGAACAATAACAGAAACCGAAAAGACACAATTGTTTAGAAACGGTTATGTCGGTTGGGAAAGGGTGCAACTGTTCAAAAAAAATTTCGAACGGGACCCCAGCCAGGGGCTCTGCCCCTTGGACCCCAACGGGGCGCTGCCCCGCACCCCGCCAGGGGCTTCGCCCCTTGGAACCCCGTTTCAATTATTCGCATTCAATTATACGTTGGCTCGACGAGCGTGCACTCCGCACTACCCTAACTCGTTTCCAAGCTTAACGCAAAATTGCATCGGCCTATAGCAAATCACATTACTACTAAAATACATTGATGATACTAAAATCACCAACAATGGTCAACCTTATACAAATGGTCAACCTTATATATATATCTAGTGTTCATATCTATCTAGTCTTTGAGTTTTACCTCAACCTCCTTCAACGCCATTTCTATGATGACTAAGCTTAGTTTTGGTGTGTACTTGTAGATAGAGTTTATTTTATTTTTATTTGATCATTTTTTGTTTTCCCCTTTGGGAAATTTTTGTCATGTAATGCAAAAGTTATATCAATGAAAAAATGGTTCCTTTCCATTTTCACTATGTGTTGTTATTGTTTCATTTTTGTGTTAAAGTTTCACTTTGTATTTCAAAAATTGCTTATTTTTTATCTTTTCTTATTTAAAAACTTTTGTTGATGAGAAAAGGAGAAAAAAGTATAATGTTACAATGTGCATACAGAGAGATACATACGAGCTAAAACAATGTGGGTTTATACGTGAAATATCATAACTAAACACTACCAAAACCAGATTTAAATATTGGCTAATATTTAAAACTCGGTTTCCTAATATTATGAATCTAATAAAACAAAAAGTATCCAATATCTACAAGTTATTCAAATTGTTTAACTTTCCTTGTAATTATTTATTTGGAAAATTGTTCATAAATATATATATTTGTCATAATAAAAAAAGAGAAGATTGTTGAACTAAATATAGTTTTAAGAATAATAACTTTTAATTGTAGAGTTTTGATAATAACAATACAATTAAGAATAATTGATACTTTAATGTGTTTATTTCCATGTATAGTACAATTTGCGATCATCTACAAAAAATATAGTCATGATCGTCTACAAAAGAACTAGGAAAATGATCATATGTACTAGAATAAACAAGTTTGTCCACCTAGAATCCAAATCTAAATTATCATTTACATCTAGATATAAGAAATTATTATCAGCCCATGATAGAGCAATGATCATATGTGTCAAAGTCAACAAGGTTGACCATTTGTACAATGGTTAACATGACCACTTGCCATCAAGGAAAATTTTATCATTTGTACCTAGATAGATATGATAATCTATATTCAATGAAAGTGACCACATATGCCCAGATAAAGAACTTGTTTTGGGCCGACCACATGGAAGGAGCCTCATTCCTTCCAGAATCTTCTCAGTACACGATGATTATCATCTTAAGGATCACGAGAGATCTCAACTACAAATTCACCCAATGGCTCTCTAAATTTCACTGCTAACAAATAGCAAGTTCATTATTCCCCTCCCCCCCTCTCTCTGTAACACCCCATTTTTTACCCAACGTTTATTATAAATTAGAGTGCAAAATTTTCAACATAAAACAAATGAGATGTCACATTTTCAACTTGAACAACAAAACCAATAACATAAACCTGTATTTCTTTTTAAAATAGATACATAGCATTCGACATTCACAACTTATAAATCAGCTAACAACTTTATTCAACTAGATCAAAACTTCGTTCAATTTATAATTATTCAACAATTAGTAATAACAACAACTTAGAAACAACAACATAAACATTCCCCCCAAGTGCTACGTATCAGAGCAAGACCAACTCGAACTAACAGCAACTAAAGGACTTCATAAAATTACTTCACTTCCACAGCTATTCTTCAGTACCTACTCAATTACCCATAATAGGTAACATCATTACAGAATGGGTGAGATATCGAATAATATAATCAAAATCATGATAATTAATATATTAGACTAGAATCATACAATTTCACCGCTTCATACAACAGTCATACAACAACTATTAGTAACAACTTAAGAGCAACCACAACTTATAACAAACAACAACTTATAACAACAACTTGTATCAAGCGACAACTTACAGCAATAACAATTTATAACAACAATAACTCACAACAATAACAACTTATATCAACAACACCAACAATCAAAACACAACGTAATAATATTAACAACTTCAACATGCAACTCAAATGCGACTCAACTATGCAAATGCATGTGGTACCATTTGGAGTAAACTCCTAACTTAAACATATGCCAGGTTATCGAGGCATTTCAACAAGGCATAAGCCTTCAACGTGGTGCCATCAAGGCCAACTTAAACAGGTGCCATCAAGGCCAACTTAAACAATGCAATGTATGCCATGCAACCTCAACTTCAACAATGAATTCACGACAACGAAAACAACAACTTAAATAGGCATCAATTGCATCAACTTAATCCAACATTGGTCATTCGACCTACAACTTAAACAACAACTCAACTCAAACCATATTGGCCATAAGACCTGCAACTTAAATAATTCGCCCGTAAATCGGGACAATTCAACCTATTCAACTGTACCTGCAAATCAACTTAATCGACATAATTACCACAGAACAAACCAACCAAGAATACCTACTAATTTATATTAGTTATCCCGCCAATTTTCATTAAATTCCGGACAACTAATTCTCCGCTTAATTTGGCTAATCGGAACTGTTTTATAAATATTGTACTGCTACTTAAATGGTCTACTATTAAAGACACGTGCCAATTCTTTAAATAAAAATATTCTATTACCTACTAACAGCAACCAAAATAAGGTGGTTAGTACATGTATATTATTAATTATGATACTACTATTAAATCACTTAGTGGATTTTGTAGAGAAACCATAATATAAAACTAATATAATGTTTACCCAGCTGTACCTGCAATTCCACACAATCAACCTAATTTAACAAGAATAAACACCATTCACGTATCTACTCGTATATCCGAACTTCCCCATAAATTTTCATTCGATTCCGGGTAACTAAATATACCGCTTAATTTCTACCGGTAGACTAAAATTCCTACTGTTTTCAACTTCCAGCATCCTTTCAACAAAATAAATCAACCACACTGCCTACTAATTATTACGAACCTCCCCAAAAATTTTCATTCGATTCCGGGCAATTAATTATACCGCTTAATTTCACTCTCGGCACTGTTTTCTGTCCAGTTCTGCTACTAGTTTATGTTTCTGCTACAACATATAAATTTACTAACTTGATTATATTAAATAATCCAACTATATATTTATATCTCTAAATTCAACATGCCTAATTAATATATATACTACTGATACACATACAAACAAAACAAAAGACACTCCAATACACACCAACATGTACCGCCTGGAATCAGCAAAAAGGGAATTGTTTTTCCTCTTTTACTCATCACCAAAACCACCGCCCCCCTTCTACATATATAATTCAAAATTACTCAATGACCATACCGCTACACACTTGTAGCGATTGGAAAGGAACAATGTTGACCGCCCCCACACGTCCAACACATAAACCTGCTGCGATATTCTTTTTTTTTTTGTTTCATAAACTCTTCCATTTGCAAACATATAATTATATATATTATATCTAATCACCAATATAACATATCTACTTTAATTAGGTGTCATTCTCCACTTTTCAATTATTATTAAAATAACATCATAAGCCATTAGTTGGAAGAAAAGTCAACAATGGCTACACGTATTGCTACAGGCTACGGCTTGAAAATAGTTTCTAATTACTCTATCAAATAATAATGGTTCTCTATAATATACCAATTTCAACCCAATAAATACCACACAGTGACAATTTATATAAATCCCAATTCCTACATATTAACTATCATTCTCCCGGTTATAAAATTCAAACCCCACCCTTACCTGTTTGGATCGAAGGTAGCTCGAATTTCTTGATTTTTCCACCGATAGCAATTTCTCCTCTCCTTCTTCTCCTTAATTTCACTGTTCGTAACTTGTTCTTCTCTTTTCCCCCAAATGCTCACGCTCAGTTCTTTTTCCTCTAACTGATATCCCACTCACTCCTATTCTTTTCTATTATTTTAATTTAATAGAATTATAATTATTAGTTTCTAATTGGGCTTAAGTTCTCACACACCCTTAATTGCTACTAAAAACCCCAATGTAGGCCCAATAGTACTATTTCTCACAAAATCAATTTAATAAAAATACAATATTAATTCTAGTGTTAATTTCTCGGCTAATTTTACCCGACTATCAATTTACCAACTTAACCACATAATCGACATATTCATAAATTATTCAGAAATTGCTTAATAATATTTTAATTATATTATTTCGAATATAATTCTACGACTAAACCAACTTAAATACCAACTTATCAATTAAATCTCCTCAATACAAAATTAACCAAAATAATAATTCGCGACCAACTACTTACTCCCGGCTTAATAGATTAATTCTGATTATCAACCAAATGGTCCAACAATTCAACTTAGTTAATTAAATAAGATAGTCCAATAAATAAATAATATTATTCTTAATATTATTCCTCCGATTTAACCGACTAAAATCCGACTTTAACTTAATAATCCCAATACGCCTCTTAAAATAATACCGACAAATCCAACTACTCCGATTAATTCTCAACTTCGTCTAAATCCAATAATTAAATCCTTCAATAATTTAATTAACTAATTAATTAAATTCAGGCGTTACACACTCTCTCTCTCTCCCTTTCTCTCTCTCTCTCTCTCTCTCTCTCTCTCTCTCTCTCTCTCTCTCTCTCTATATATATATATATATATATATATATATATATATATATATATATATATATATATATATATATATATATAGAGAGAGAGAGAGAGAGAGAGAGAGAGAGAGAGAGAGAAGGCGGCAAACTGAGTTAACAAGTTTCAAATCTAATTTTTCATTTCACTCTTCTCCCTCATATACTGACTTGAGCATTGGAGTGATAACCTTGCAGGTCTCCCCACTCCACCGTATCAAAAGTTGTGATCCACCATCACCGCCATACGTACACTCATTTCTGGTTTTAGAATGAAACAAAACTTGTCACTTTTCCTAAATGGCGAAGACCTGCTATGTTGTGTCACCATAATGAATGTTCCATCGATAATTACATAATGATAGATGTGACAATACAAGAAATAAAAGAATAAGGATCAATACAAGGAATAAATGATAGTGACTCCATAAGATATTACAATTCCAATGGCTTTAGTCCTAACGGATACAAAATATGCAAAAACAATTGATTGGATAATCAGAACTTCCAAGGTCTGTATAAAGGAAAATTTTGAATGTTAAAGTTGAGGCACAACCATGACCAACAAATTTCACTATTAATGTATCACTGCAACGGTATTTTGAATATTTACAAGCTTTGTAAAATATTGTAATATCTCAAAGAACAAACACGTAGACACAAGTCCTATTTTTTTCATTATTCTTTATTAGGAAAGTTAAACACTTGTAACCAAGTTGAATTTAGTTTACCGCTCGGAGTGATTTTTTATTAACAAACACATTTTTAATTTTTCCAAAGCCCTCTAGTGTGAAGCAATGAAATATAAGACTAGGTTGTCTTAGTGATTGTCTATAATCAAGTTTAATTATAGTGGAAATCTTGCACGTGTTAGGGGTTGATTTATCCTCTAGTTAAAAACGTGAAATATTATAAATTGTGTGAGTGGTTCTCTTCTATATTCTCTTACTTTTCTCTGCATTATTACTTTCTGATTGAGATAAATCAAAAATGTTTTTAAAACTAACTCAATTTACAACCTCTTTCTTATGCTTTTCTCACCTTCACATAAGCTAAGTCTTATATAATACAAATCATACCATGCATGATCCTTCCAACCCCATTTTAATTGGGAATACTCTCCATCATCTTTTCTTCTTCTTTGTTTTAAGGACATTTCATTACCGAAATCTTTGTGCGATGGTCCAAAGAAGTATTGACGGTTTAATCATTTTGCATTCTAAACAATTTCACCGCTTTCTTCTAGTAACCAAATTGAGATAATAAAAATTCATTCATTCAAATTATAGTAGTATAGTGTTTTTCCGATCAAAACCTACATATGTGTCTTGAAGTCTATTTCTTGTGGATGGAAAAATTGTTGATCAGGTAAGCTAATGTAGCAATGGATTCATTCTATTACTCCTTTATAACCTATCTCTCAGCAACATGTATTTTACCCTCTCTAAAATGGTTTTATTCTTAATACATTCTTTTTAAAAACTCATTAAATTACTTCGAAATAACTCCTGATTGTTTTTAGTTATCAACACATTCAGTTTAGTTCCCAACTGATTTTCTATAAGAGTATGCATTCCTTGAAGTTTCAAAGGTGTCACTTTTTTCCTTAAAAATATAAAGTCACATTCTTCTAGAAAAATCATCAATAATACTGAGGAAATACAAACCACCTCATATGTTTCCAAGCTTTATGGACCCCATAGATCTGAATGAACATATTAAAACAGTCTACTAGAATCATGTATATCGCTCCCATACTTCACCTTGTGTTGTTTTCATAGTATGCAATTATCAAAAAATTCTAGTTTATTAAATTTCCCACTTCCTAAAATACCTTATTTTGTTAGCTCGGCTAAACCTATTTAACTAACATGCTCTAATATCAAATGACATAACATGGTTTTGTTATGAAAATAATGATAAGATAATGATGCAATACCAAAAACGTTAGAACCTTCTAACATATAAAACCCACACATTTTAGACCTTTTATCCATAATCAATACACCATGCAAAATTTTTAACACTCTACGTTAAATTTCAATTGAATAACCTAAATCAACGCACATGCTTATATAAAATAAAATTTTCCTAAGCATGGGAACATACCTTGTGTTGTATAGATGAAACTCATGGTCAACGAACATTTTAATTCTAATCCTACCAATACCACAAACTTTGTAATACTTATTGCTACAAAGTCGAAGGATTCCATCTTCTTTCAGCTCAAAATTTTGAAAGTATTATTTCTACAAGAACATGTGATAAGAACATCTTGAGTCTATTCTCAAAGATTGTGGGTGATGAGCTAAAAAAAGTAGATTCTTGTCTTTATCATCAAGCTTCACCTTAATATTTTGCAAGTCATCAATAATCTTGTTGAATTCTATCAATTTCTCCACAGTGGTTTTGTTACCATTCAAAATGAGTATAGTAGTTAATTGAAACACAATATGTGTTCTAGGGACTTGGTCATATACAACGATTCAAACTTGAACCACACTCTCTCAGCCTTATCATCATCTCATTCTTCTCTGCTTGTGTTAGGCTTGCATGCATCAATGTCTCGCCTTTCAATGCATTTACACACTTTTTTTAATTAAGATTTATTGCACCTTCAATTTCCACAACCCAAAATTGATGACTCCGAAAAAATTCTTAATATCCCATATAGAACCCATGGTGATCACTTGTAATCTTAAACCCTTTGTTCGATGATGGGCGCCACATGTTGTTAAATTGAATGGTTCAACCCGACTAGAATAATAATTTGTGGGACATAGAACAATGACAACCAAAATAAATGGTCTCAAGAAAAATTTAATCTTACAAATAATGTAAGCAACTTTAGACGAGCAAAAATAAAATAAAAGATGAGTACACATACAATTTCTTTACACAATTTGATTAAACAAATATACACTGAGGGACCGCTCTTTGAGCCACTATAATCCAGGACATGTTACAAGAAATTACAAGATGAGTTACATAAAAAATAGTTTTTCAAGTACATAAGAACATCTCATATTTTCTATCCAATTGTTTCTTAAATCTCTCATTTTAATATATGAATCACACAAATCTAATGTGTTTAAAAGTGTTTCTTAAATCTCTTAAAAATGATTGTGACTTAGAGTTTCGTTAGAGATATATCTTTATAAATAACATTGATGACTAAATTGCTACATAAAATATGTAGGGGGAAATGCTTTACGATAATTTTTATTGGCATAAATAAAAGTTGATGTATTTAGAATTATGTTATTTGAACATACCATATGTGAAATTGTAGATTGTTGTCTCTCTCTCTTTTAACCTTATGTATTTTACAAAATTTAAAAAACAATAATACATCTAAATACCATATATGGAGAAAAAATTAGAGTTTCAATAATATGAATATCATAATTTTTTTGTGTGTAAATAAAGGTTACATCGAGAATATATAATAAAACATAAATAAACAAAATTATACATAGCCCAACTATAAAAAAAAAAGACTTATTACATATTATCTAAAATCTCCACTCAAACTCACAATATATTAACATGAAGCATTTTGAACTTGTAAAACAAAAAAAAAAACATACTCCATAATAAATAATGTAAATCTAAAACTCTAACACTCCCTTTATAGAAAAAAGTTTGTTAAACTTTAAACATATTACAAATTAACCTAAAAATAAACGATTAAATCAAACTAGCTAATATCATACCAAAAGAAAGAGCAACCAATAAGAAAAAAACATCATAGAGAGAAACAACAACCAAAGAGAGAAGAAGCATTTGAATAAGTCAAAGAGAGAAACCAATTGAGAGAGGAGAAGCATCCAAAGAGATGGACTAAACCAAACCAACAAGTCAAACTAAACTAAATCAATTTGAATCAAATCAAAATTAAACAAACTAAATCAATTCATATTAAATCAAACCAATCAAATCCAATCTAATCTAATCAAATTAAACATAATGAATTTAAATCGATCCATATCAATTTGACTCAAATCAATTCATACCAAATCTAATCGAACCAAATCAATTTGAAGAAAACATACTGAAACAAACCAAACCAAATATAATCAATCCAAATTGAACCAAATCAATTTGAACTAAACATAACAAAACCAATTCAAACCCGCGTAGAGAGTAATCAAATAAAAACAAACTAGATGAAACCTAACGAATAAAAAATCTAAACGACAAGTGTGTGTGTGTGTGTGTGTGTATGTGTGTGTGAGAGAGAGATAGAGTCACATGAATAGTACGCATGACCAATACAAGAACGAATGGTGAGAGAATAAACTAAAGTCATACTTAATTCAATCTCGATCTTCATGCACACAAAAGTTGAAGACGACATGCCGAGAATAATTTAATATTTCAATGGAAATATTATTTTCTTCAATAGACTTATCATTAAAAAAAATCACATCTCATGCCCATGGTGAGTCGTCTCCCTTAACTAACGGATTTACACACGTCATTCATGCACATGGTGAGTCCTTAAGTCATCACTACGATACCTCTCTTGGGCGAGGGCGCCCTTGTTTGGACCGCTTACAAATATAACACTACATAGTCATTCAAGCACGAGGGCTTTGCTAAAGCCAAAGTGTTTTTAAGATTCTTTTACATCCAATATGCGCTTCTTGCCCTACCTAAGTTGAGGACGTCCTTTTAATAAAGAGGAGACTCCTTCAGCTTAAGGCAAGTCCTACGGCTGAAGATGAATATTCGTTGGGGATAAGTCTCTTAGCATGAGGCAAGTCTTCAGCTTAAGCAATTAGACTATATAGGGATATGTTCAATTTCTTCTAATTAGACTCTGAGGTGTCAAAACATCAATCACTATTGAAAGCTTGAGTACTTTAGTGGAAAAGAGCATGGGTGTAACACCTCATTTAATTATTTAGTCATTTTGTGATTATTTTGTGTGATTATTTTGGCATTGTCTTGGTTAAGGGTGTGTGTGTTAGGGTGGGTGTGAGAGTTAGTGGAATGAACTAAATAAAATTAAGTCTTAGGATAATATTGTAATAATAATGATATCAAGGAGGAGTATGATAGGGGGCCATACGCGTATGGGGGCGTTCCAGGGGCATACGCGTAGTATACACACCCAATACCCAGAGCCAGTACGGCCCTCTGGTCGTACGCATAAGGTACACGTAAGGGGGAGTGGTCCATACACGTATGGGCTAGCCATTACGCGCATGGGAAGTTTTGAAGGGGTTTTTGGAGGAAAATACCTCTCTGGTCATACGCGTAAGGCCTAAGGCAGTACGCGTATGAAGGCCTGGGAATTTGAGCCCTACGTGTATGATACGCCGACTTGGGGCGAGGGAAACAGGTCCATACGCGCATGGGTATGGGCAGAGCTGTAGTGAAATCTTCCCGTTTTCGCGATTTCTGTCCCAATTTCGCGTGCGATGCAATTTCTCTTGACCCGTAACACTACAATGATATAATGGGATATAGGGGAACCGGTAACGATAGTAAATATGATAAAACATGGGATTTTACGTAATTATCTTTATGAGATGTGTTTCATGCTTGTGCACCTAGACAATTGTCATGTGGACGGTATCGGGCTGTGGTGGTAATTCTGGAGGGAATTACGGCGAGTGTGTGGCTCACGTGTGATCATTGATGATCGTGGGTTATGCATGATTGATTATTATATTGTGCACAATTGTATGTCATGCATTCATGTCATGTTGTGTGGAGATGAGCTAGGTGGGAATCCATGATGGGTGCCTAGTCTCGTCCGGACTTCATGTGGGAGTCGAGTGGAGATAAGTTGTAATTCAAAGGAACGTATACAACTTATTCGGATTCCGACGAGAATCGGGTTCTAGGGTGAACCGTGTGTAATTGTGATGGTACCACATGCATTGTGTTGTGTCAGTTGAGTCGTATTACATATGTATATGATTGAATGTGGGCAGAATATGCCGAGTATTGTTGTGGCACTTGTACGTGCGCTGTGATTGTATGATTGGTGTGATTTTTGTGATAACTACTCCTTAGCATGTCATTTTCACCGTGTATTATTGACTGTAGTTCTCTCCCATTTTTGTTGTTGTGTCTGTGCTTCTTATGGGAGTACAGATGATCAGGTACCCGAGTAGTTCTTGGAGCATGTGTTGTTATTTGATCGAGTCTTAGGAGTCGCTTTGATACGTAACACGGGAAGGACGGGGATTTCGTTATTTTTTCACATTATTTGTTATTTGTTACGTATCATGATTTGTTTTTATTAATGTTGCTGAACCACGTATTTTGTGGATATTTGATGTAATTGGAGCATTAATGCTAAACCATTTGACTTGTTTCCGTTGTTTAATCAATTTATGTATTTTTATAAGGAAATAAATTATGAAGTGATTTGATACTTTATGATAATGTTTTGTTGATGTGGCATCCTACATGTGTAACCCTGATTAATTTCTGCAATTATTTTTTGTATTTTTTATTATTATACGAATGGGTAGAGTAGGGTGTTACAATTGGTATCAGAGAAGGTCGGTCCATCCAGCCAGTTTCATAGTAGAGTTTGACTATAGAGTCCGTATAGTCGTGTGTTTCTTCTAACTTGTGTTTTCCTTGGTGTTGAGCAGTATGGCTGGTAGGAATGATGTTGCGATTGCTGCTGCGTTATAAGCTATTGCGCAGGCGGTGCAGAATACCAATCAGAATGCTGGGGATGTCGAGTTCCGCAATTTGGAAAAGTTTTAGAACAACAAGCCACCTAAGTTCGAGGTTAGGCACGAACCAGCTGTGGTGTAGAAGTGGCTGAAGGACATTGACAAGATCTTCAGAGTCATGGGATGCACTGAGACTCAGAAGGTGCATTTTGGAACTTATATGTTGACCGGGGAAGCTCAAGATTTATGGGATAATACCCATCAGAGGTTAGAAGCTGCAGGTAGTCCTATTACTTGGACGATGTTCAGGGAGGAGTTTTTGGAGCTGTATTTTCCAAAAGATGTTTGTGGCAAGAAAGAGATTGAATTCCTAGAATTGAAGCAAGGAAACTCGACAGTTGCAAAATATGCGGCCAAGTTCGAGGAACTGGTGAAGTATTGTCCTCATTACAATACTAATGCTGTTATGAGTTCGAAGTGTATCAAGTTTGAGAATGGGTTGTGCCCCAAGATCAAACAAGGTATCAGTTATCAGAAGATCAGATACTTCCCTGAGTTGATGAACAGGTGCCGAATTTCTGATGAGGATAACAGGGCTCGGATTTCTCACTACAAGACCCTGAGTAACAAAAGAGGTAGGCAGAGACACGGGAGTACACCTTACAGTGCTTCAGCCGATAAAGGGAAGCAGAAAGCTATTGTTGGCAAGAAGCCAAGTGGGGGAGGAAATTCTTCCAATCCTATCAAGTGTTTCAGATGTGGTGGCGCGAGTTACCGTGCTAATGAATGTCAGAATGAGGTGAAGAAATGTTTCAAATGCGGGAAGCCAGGTCATGTTGTGGCAGATTGTATGACCAATGTACCTACCTGTTACAACTATGGTGAACAGGGTCACATCAGCACCCACTGTCAAGAGCCGAAGAAGTCGCAGACCAGTGGGAAGGTATTTGCACTGGTGGGGGCTCTGCCTACCAGTGAGGATCATTTGGTCAGAGGTAATTATTACATTTATAACACTCCTTTGATTGCTATCATTAATACAGGTGCGACCCACTCGTGTTGATTGTGTGAATAAACTAGGACTTGTGCCGTCTATTTTGAGTAAAGGGATGGTGATTGATACTCCATCCATTGGGTCGATAACTACATCGTTAGTATGCTTGAACTGTCCTATGTCGATCTTTGGTAAAGATTTCGGAGTGGATATGATTTTCTTACCACTCAGTGATCTGGATGTTATTTTAAGGATGAATTGGCTATAGAACAATTATGTCTACATTTATTGTTATAGGAAGAGGTTTCTATTTCTTACCTCAGAGGAGGAAGATTTGGCTAATTTTATATCTACCAAGGAATTGAGAACCTTGTTGGAAGATGAAGCTAAAATGTTCGTGGTATTTGCCTCATTGTCTGTTTAAGGCAAGATGTCGATTAATGAATTACCTGTAGTGAAAGAGTTTCCATAAGTGTTTCCGGATGATATTTCAGAGTTGCCTCCAAAGCGAGAGGTGGAATTTGATATTATCCCTGGTACCAGACCAATATCTATGGCACCATACAAAATGTCAGCGTTAGAATTGGCGGAGTTGAAATCTCAACTCAGAGAATTACTTGATATGAAGTTTATTAGACCTAGTGTGTCGTCGTGGGGAGCTCCAGTGTTGTTGGTTAAGAAAAAGGATCGTAGTATGAGATTATGCATTGATTATCGTCGGATGAATAAGGTTATCATCAAGAACAAATATTCACTTCCAAGAATTGATGATCTAATGGATCAACTTGTGGGAGCTCGTGTTTTTAGTAAAATTGATTTGAGATCATGTTACCATCAGATTCGGGTGAAAGAGGATGATATTCAAAAGATGGATTTCAGGACTCGGTATGGACATTACGAATATGTTGTGATGCCGTTCGGAGTGTCCAATGCGTCGGGCGTATTCATGGAGTTCATGAATCGTATCTTCCATGCCTACTTAGATCAGTTTGTTGTAGTTTTTATTGACGACATTTTGATTTACTCCATGTCGGAAAGAGATCATGCAGAGCATCTGAGGATTGCATTGCAAGTGTTGAAAGATAATAAGTTATTTGCGAAACTTTCAAAATGTGAGGTTTGGCTGCATGAGGTGAGTTTTCTGGGACATGTTATTTCTGGTGATGGCATAGCAGTTGATCCATCCAAAGTGAGTGTTATACTTTAGTGGGAACCTTCAAAATCAGTGACGGAGATTAGGAGTTTCTTGGGTTTAGTAGGTTATTACCGCAGGTTTATCAAAGGGTTTTCTAATTTGGCCCTTCCTCTGACTCAGCTGACTAGAAAGGGTCAGGCCTTCGTGTAGGATATCTTGTGTGAAGAGAGTTTTTGGGAATTGAAGAAGAGGTTGACTACAGCGCCAATATTGATTCTACCAAAGCCAGATGAACCTTTCGTGGTATATTGTGATGCGTCTAAAATGGGATTAGGAGGAGTATTGATGCAGGATGGTAAGGTCGTGGCTTATGCCTCACAACAATTGAGGGTACATGAAAGGAACTATCCTGCTCATGATCTTGAGTTAGCTGCAGTGGTTTTTGTGCTGAAAATTTGGATACATTACTTGTACGGGTCGAGGTTTGAGGTGTTCAGTAATCATAAAAGTTTGAAATATTTATTTGACTAGAAAGAGTTGAATATGAGATAGAGAAGATGGTTGGAGTTCTTGAAGGACTATGATTTTAGCTTGAGTTACCATCCCGATAAAGCTAACGTCGTGGCGGATGCTTTGAGTCGGAAGATAATTCATATGTCGACATTAATGATTAAGGAGTTGGACTTAATTGAACAATTTAGAGACTTGAGCATGGTTTGTGAACTGACACCTGAGAGTGTGATGTTGGGTATGCTGAAGGTTAATAATGAATTCCTTAATGAGGTTAGAGAGATTCAGAAACTTGATTTGAAGCTGGTGGATTTGATGACCGCAGGAGGGTCGGATGCAGAAGGTGACTTTAAGATAGACGATTTTGGTGTGTTGAGATTTCGAGGCGGAATTTGTGTGTCGGATAATCCTGAATTGAGAAAAATGATCTTAGAGGAGAGCCACAGGAGTATCTTGAGTATTCATCCAGGAGCTACAAAAATGTATCAAGATCTTAAGAAATTGTTTTGTTGGCCAGGTATGAAGAAAGATGTAGCTCAGTTTGTGTATGCTTGTTTGACCTGTCAAAAGCAAAAGTGGAACATTAGAAACCTTCCGGTTTGATGCAACCAATGGAAATACCAGAGTGGAAGTGGGATAGTATCGCGATAGATTTTGTGACTGGGTTATCGAGTACAGCGAGAGGCTTTGATGTTATTTGGGTGATTGTGGATAGACTGACAAAATCGACACATTTTATACCGATTAACATCAGTTTTCCTTTGTCAAAGTTAACAGAGATCTATATCAGAATAATAGTGAAGTTGCACGGGGTTCCATCGAGCATTGTGTCTGACAGAGACCCGAGGTTTACTTCCGGATTTTGGAAGAGCTTGCAGTAAGCTTTGGGTTCTAGCTTGAAGTTGATTTCTGCTTATCATCCGCAGACAGATGAACAATCTGAGAGGACTATTCAGTCACTGGAAGACTTGTCGAGAGCTTGTATACTCAAACAGGGAGGTGCTTGGGATACTCATTTACCGTTGATTGAATTTACCTACAATAATAGTTACCATTCTAGTATTGGAATGGCGCCTTTTGAAGCATTGTATGGTAGGAGGTGTAGGACACCTCTATGGTGGTATGAGTCGGGTGAGAGCACTGTACTTGGACCCGAGATTGTGCAACAGACTACAGAGATAATCCAGATGATTAAGGAGAAGATGAAGGCATCCCAAAGTAGGCAGAAAAGTTATCTTGATAATAGGAGGAAGGACTTGGAATTCAGTGAAGACGATCATGTGTTTCTAAGGTTCAATCACGTGACCGGTGTCGGTCATGCACTGAAATCGAAGAAGCTAGATCCTAAGTTCATCGGACCGTATCAGATTTTGCAGAGAGTTGGAACTGTTACGTATAGTGTGGCGCTGCCACCCGAATTTTCGAATTTTCATGATGTGTTTCATGTGTCGCAACTTCGGAAGTACAATTCTGACTCATCCCATGTGCTTCAAAGGGATGAAGTGCAAATTCAGTATAATCTTACCGTGGAGGCGATGCCGATAAGGATCAAGGATCGCATGATGAAATAGTTAAGAGGCAAAGGCATTCCTTTAGTGAGAGTAGCTTGGGGAGGAGCTGCTGGAGGAAGTGTGACCTGGGAATTGGAGAGTAAGATGCGAGATTCGTATCCGAAATTGTTCTCATCAGGTACATTTTTTAGGATGAAAATATTTTAAGTGGGGGGGAGTTGTAACACCCCATTTAATTATTTAGTCGCTTTGTAATTATTTTGTGTGATTATTTTGTCATTGTCTTAGTTAAGGGTATGTGTGTTAGGGTGGGTGTGAGAGTTAGTGGAATGAATTAAATAAAATTAAGTCTTAGGATAATATTGTAATAATAATGATATCAAGGAGGATAAATTCTATTATTATTATTATTATTATTATTATTATTATTATTATTATTATTATTATTAGTGTTATATTTATTATGATGATTACTAATATTACTATGAGTATTATTAGGATTATTATTAGGACATGGAATATTTACACTTAATAATAGTTGTAATAATATCATTATTATTGGAATTAAGAAACTCAAGATAATTAAGGAAAATAACCCATAATTAGGAGAAAGTAATAGAGAACTTATAGAAAAGTCAGTTTCACGTAAAAGATAAAGAAAGGAAGAAAGAAGGGAGCTACGGCAAGAGGAACAAGGATTTTCCACCATTTTTAAAGAGAAGAAAAGCTTGGTAATTCAGGTAAGGGTGGAGAATGAGATTCTTTAATTGTGGTCTGAACATGAGAGAGTTCATTTCCCTCTTAGAATTTTCTGTGTATCTTTTCTTCTTCTTGAATTGTTTGTGTGCTTGTGTGGTGATTGTTGGGAATTCGTATCCGTGTACTGTTCTGATATGAATCTGTGTTGCATGCTGATTTTGAATAGTAATTTCGTGTGAATTATGCACTATTATTGCTGGGTTCTGATATGGAAACAGATCTGAAATTTTGGGGGTTACTAAGGTTAACGAAAATGGATCCTAACAGTGGAAAACGTTGATAGAATGACGAATTAATGAAGTAGAATTAGGACTCTAAGATTATACTTAGATAAATGGTGTTTTAAGTTTGAAATAGGAGCTTGAAGGTGCTCCAATGGGGGAAAAATCGTACTGATGCGAAACTGGGTTTTTCATTGTGCAGACTGGCTATACGCATATAATAGGGGACCATACGCGTATGGGGGCGTTCCTAGGGGCATACGCGTAGCATACGCACCCCGTCCCAAGAGCCAGTATGGCCATCTAGTCGTACGCGTAAGGTACGCGTGGGGAAGTGGGTTATACGCGTATGGGCTAGCCATTATGCGTATGAGAGGTTTTGAAGGGGTTTTGAAGGAAAATCCTCTCTGGTCATACGCGTAAGGCCTAAGGTAATACACGTATGGAGGCCTGGGCATTTGAGCCCTACGCGTATGATACGCAGGCCCGGGGCGAGGGAAACAGTCCCATATGCGTATGGGCATGGTCATTCGCGTATGGACAAAGTTATAGTGAAATCTTCCCGTTTTCGCGATTTCTGTCCCGATTTCGTGTGCGATGCAATTTCTATTGATCTGTAAGACTACAATGATATAATGGGACATAGGGGAGCCAGTAATGATAGTAAATATGATAAAACATGGAATTTTACGTAATTATCTTTATGAGATGTGTTTGATGCTTGTGCGCCTAGACAATTGTCATGTGGACGGTCTCGGGTTGTGGTGGTAATTCTGGAGGGAATTACGGTGAGTGTGTGGCTCACGTGTGATCATTGAGGATCATGGGTTATGCATGATTGATTATTATAGTGTGCATAATTGTATTTCAAGCATTCATGTCATGTTGTGTGGAGATGAGCTAGGTGGGAATCCATGATGGGTGCCTAGTCTCGTCCGGACTCCATGTGGGAGTCGAGTGGAGATAATTTGTAGTTCAGAGGAACGTATATGACTTATCCGAATTCCGACGGGAATCGGGTTCTAGGGTGAACCGTATGTGATTGTGATGGTACCACATGCATTGTGTTGTGTCAGTTGAGTTGCATTGCATATGTATATGATTGAATGTGGGCTGAATATGTCGAGTATTGATGTGGCACTTGTATGTGCGTTGTGATTGTATGATTAATGTGATTTGTGTGATAACTACTCCTTAACATGTGATTTTCACCATGTATTATTGAATGTAGTTCTTACTCCTTTTCTGTTGTTGTGTTTGTGCTCCTTGTAGTAGTACAGATGATCAAGTACCCGAGTAGTTCTTGGAGCATGTGTTGCTATTTGATCGAGTCTTATGAGTCGCTCTAATACGTAACACGGGAAGGACGTGGATTTCGTTATTTTCTTCATGTTATTTGTTATTTGTTACGTATCATGATTTGTTTTGATTAATGTTGTTGAACCACATATTTTGTGGAGATTTGATGTAATTGGAGCTTTAATGCTAAACCATTTGACTTGTTTCCACTGTTTAATCAATTTATGTATTTTTATAAGGAAATAAATTATGAAGTGATTGGATATTTCATGATAATGTTTTGTTGATGTGGCATCCTACGTGTGTAACTCTGATTAATTTCCGCAATTATTTTTTGTATTTTTAATTATTATACAAATGGGTAGAGTAGGGTGTTACAATGGGTGCATTTAATACACCTCGTGATAGCGTTATTTGGGGAAATCAATTTATCTTATATTTCTTACATATATCTCTCATGTGTAATGACCTTCCCGCTTCTTATGGTAATGACCTCATTGGGTGAATCTATGGTTTGTGCCACTGGGTTTCCCTAATATTATTTCAGGAACCCTTTCTTTCCATATTATTTCCCATTTCTTTTTCTTTTTCATGAGGAAATACCCAGGTGGGAACATCATGTCTTCATTTTCTTTGCTCCTAATGATCATGGGAAAGAAAACTAAACATGTTCATGTTCGAGACATCGCATCTCTGTATTCTAATGTGGATATGATTGATAAGATTTTCCATGGCATTAAATTTTCCGGTACATGTCGTGAGAGAGATGTGATAGTGGAACCATGTTCAAAGGAGGAGAAAGTTTATATGGATACCTCTAGCGAGCCATTCGCTCCATGTTTTTATGTTCACTTCCCTATTATTCTTTCGAAATGGATTTTCTGACTACCGTCAATGTTGCTCCTTCTCAGATTACCCAAAACTTTTGGGGTATGCTCAAGTATTTTCAGGTATTCTGTTGGGTGTGTCTCATATGGTCGGAGTGTTTCTTTATTTCTTTAGGAAAGAAATCCTCCCCACCAATGGATGGGTGACGTTGTGCCCTTTTCCTGGTGGTTATCTAATAAAGCTCTTCGGAAACCCTTACGCAGAATGGAAAGATAAGTTTGGACCAATAAGAAGGTGAGATTGTATTTCTCCTGTCACTACTGGGACGAGGGGTGATCCCTTTTTTACTTTATCCTGGTCGTCGCATCCATGGATTATCGAAAGGGTGGACTTGAGTGTTCTTTCAACCCTTGATCATGAAGTGATTCAGCTTTTGAGATGTTTCCGCTCTCTAGAATTCGATACCATTATTAATCGGTATCGCGAGGATGACGATGGAGTGAAGGCTTATTTAGGTACAAAAGAACGCATTTCTTGGCCAAATCTTGTTTTTGCTGCTTTTATGTTTTAAAAATATTTTTATCTGCAGAGGAGATGGCAGAGGCCCCTCTTGACACGAGGAGGGAGCTCTTGGTTATAATGTAAATGGCTCAACAACGGGCGTGGCTTTCTATTTCCCTTCCCTGAGTCGTGACTCGGGACAGTGATGCGAGGCAGTGCAGGACTTCATGAACTTTTGAGGCCACCCTTCCAAGGTTCTTTGAATAGAGGAGGGACCTTATGGACCATCGGAAAGCCGCGAGGCTGGACCGTGGGAGGAAAGGGTAGGAGGTGAACATGTCTCTCCCGAGCCCTGTTTATGGAATAACCATGCTTTTAAGGCAGTGAAGTTTTTCAATCGTCACTTCTTCTTTCTTAAGAAAACGTGGAGTGATAAGTATTCTCACACCATCTGAGGACTTCAGTATAAGATGATTCATGTGAATAAGAATGCTCACGAAGGAGGGAGAAATGAGAAACATTGAAGACGCTTACTAGGGAGATAGCCATTGAGGCTCCCGTCCAGTTTGAAGAGGTAGAACGTCTAAAACAATGTGTTAATAAGGCTCGAGGCACCTTGGATAGCCTAAAGGAGAAGGTATTACAACTCAAGGATTAAGTGGTGGCGACTTCCATTCATCACTTTGAGAAGGCAAGAAGACAGATTATTTCCCCTTATCTTTATTTGGATTTAAGTTTAGGATGGGCAGCTGGTGGACGAAGAATAGACCCTCATATTTTGACCTTTTGTTGTATTAATATGCCCCGAAATGGATTTTTGTAATTGTAATGAACAGTGGCACCCCTTGGGGGCTTCTTTTATGTTAAATGCCATTATTGATATTTACTTTTGTAATCATTTGTTTGATTTTAATCTTTTAGAATTTAACTAAGGGAATCTGTCATCATCGTCCCTATTGTATTGAATTGACTCCTTGTAAGGGGATTTAACAAGGATCCCTCATAACGTTGTGGTTTCCTCTAAGGGAAGAAAGGACTCCTACTTAATGATCCAGCGAGGTGATCACCTGTATGGGTGACAAAGATCCCACTTAAGGGTCTAACTAATTTGATCTCCTCTAGGGGAAACAAGGATCTCACTTAAGGGTCTAGCTAAATGATAGCCTATATGGGCGACAAGGATCCAATGTAAGGGTCCAGCTAAATGATCACCTTTATGGGTGGAAAGGATCCCATTTAAGGGTCCAATGATTTTTATCCCCTCTAGAAGCGCTAAGGATACCACTTAAGGGTCCAACTATTTTGATCGTCTCTAGGGGCAGCAAGGATCCCACTTAAGGATCCAACTAAATAATTTCCTCTAAGGGTCCATCCAAATGATCGCCTCAATGGGCGGCAAGGATCTCATTTAAGGGTCTGGCTAAATGATCACCTCTATGGGAGGCAAGGATCTCATTTAAGGGTCTAGATAAATGATTGCACTTTATGGACGTTATTCTCTTGAGTTTTTAGGTTTCCTGTAAAGAAGAGAATATCCAAACATACAGATTCTCTAAAATGATAAAAGTGAAATGCCTCATTAAAAACCCTCTCCCTATGATAAAACGTAGAGGGAAAAGAGTGCTCCCTATGAAATAGCTTATCTTTATAATCAGCAGAGATACAATACTCACCTATAAAAATTATCAATGAAGTAATCAAATAGTAATAAAGAAAAATAAATGACATTTATGCTGATGCCTCAAGACATCATCCCTTCTCGACCTTCAGCCTTCAATCTCCTTCGAGTTTGGAGAGGAAGCCTTCTTGCTTATGCATATTTCTCCTAGTGGCGTTATTCCTGAGCTCATCCTCCCAATTTTTGCGCCAAGAGCACAGGTCCTCTTCACCTAGAGGCTTTATGTGTAACACTTTATGGTGAACTCATGGTCTCCTTGTATAAATCCCACTCACCTATTAGGGAGTGGGTACTTAATGCAGAAATACATAGTGGACAAGGTGGTGCCCAGCCGGTTAAAAGCTGGTCGCACTATAATCATATTGTATGAAGAGGGGGCATCAATAACCAAATACCTAACCATTATCTCTTTGGCATGATCCAGCTCTCCAAAAGTGATCTTTAAGGTGATACATCCTTTACCCATACCTGTTCTCTAAAGAATCTAACCAACGATCCTCTGAAAGGCTTCAAATCCTCTAGATTGAGGTGAAGTCTTTCAAACTTCTACCATGATAGTATGTCTGCGTAACTCCCTTGATCAACTAGAACTCTCTTAATTCCCCAGTCTTTGCACTTGACGGTAATGACCATGGGGTCATCATTGTGAGAGTGGATGTCATCTACATCCTTCTCCGAGACGGAGATCGTGATATCAAGAGTTTGGCATTCGCCTTTGGTCTGGACTTTTGGGAGGTTTTCTATGCTTAGTATCAGGCAAGCATACCTTCTTCAGGCAGAGTTGGTTGTGGAAAGAGTATTAGTGTGGGTTTTTGTTATCGTATCCGTAGGGATTGTGTGATATTACCGCCGTTCTACAATTGGAATCGTTTTAAACAAAGAAAATATAAAGTTGTTGGTTTGATTTCATATCGCAACGTTCGCATAAAAATTATAATCAATGGCAAAAAATTTCGGTTTTAATCGATTGGTAAAAACATGTCAAGATTAAAGTTCGTTAATCCTTTTTATACGTATCTAATTAATCAAGCATACGAACTTAGTTTTGATCAATACAATCGTGTATCCTCGCGAATCTGTTTATGTCTAAAGAGACTTCGTGAGTATTATTGTTTAAATCGTTAGGCGATGTCTCAACCCAACAATCAAAACAATAAATATTAAGATCAATACAAAGCAAATATTAACTCCCAAATCTATGTCTAGAGCTTGGTTGCTAATAGATAAAGACATTAGATCAAGATTTGAAAAATCTATGTCTAGAGTGATCCAACCCATATAAATACAACATTAAAAGCAAACAACTTCATCATATATTGATCATCAACCTTGTTCATATACAAAAGATCAAAAGAAATACATATAAGCAAGATTAACTACCTCTAATCTAGACACAAATGTGTTTAGCTACCCATCACCATGGTAGCTTGCTTCACAAGTTTCGGAAGGAGATGAAAAAGCATCAATATCGAATAATCAAACTCGAATGTGAATCCACATTCTCAATGTAAAATATCACTCTTGGATGATGAAAACTCAAAAAACTAGGTTGTGGTGTGTAAAAATGGGTTATGATCCCCCAAAAATGACCAAAAGTGCTTAAAGATAACATTCAGGATCTGTCATGTTCGCACTGCGAACAGTTTATTCGCCTAGAGAACATTAAAATAGGCACCTGATGTGCCTCTGCACAGTTAAACCGCCTCTGAGATATTTCAGAAGTTCGCAGTGTGAATGATAATTTGCCTACAAGTTCGCACAACGAACTTAGGCCCATTTAGCTACTGCCTATTTTCTGAGAGCCTTCGCCAGGTCTTCGTTGGAGCGCTGCCACAGAAAGCCTTCACTGGCTTATTCGCACAGCGAACTTAAGGGCCTTTTGCTACTGCCTCAAATATGGGAGCCTTCGCTGGTGCCTCGCCAGACGTTCGCCAAGCGAACATTCGCTAGCAAGTTTGCCTAGCGAACTTACTAAAATTCTTCCCTTCCTTTGGCAACTTTACTCACTTTCCTTGTGTCTCACTCTTTGAAGACTTGATGCCTATTTTCTGCATAATAACACACAAATTAAAGGTACCAAAGGTATTTTCACATATTTGAATAATGGCAAACTTCCAAGTACAAATTTCAACAAATCAAACATAAAAGAGTTGGAAAATGCCAATTATAAATGAGAAATTTAAGGCATGATTGACATCTAACAAACTCTCTCTAACTAACTCTTTGCTTGTCCTCAAGCAAAGTATGCCTCTCATTGAAAACAAGAGGATTTGCTCAAGCATTTAACTCAACCAAGAAGAGATTTATGGCTAAAATAAACAACAAATGTAAACAAGTAATGATTACAAATTCCTAGAATCGAACAATGCAAAAGAACTTAGTTCTTAAACAAATATCAAACAAAGTTTCAAGTAACAACTAAACTATCATGCTCATATCACTCTAACACTCCTCTTCGAAAAAGAATTGAAGGAAATGCGTGCTTACAAACGCGGGGCAAATTCGCTCATCTGACAAATGATGCAAATACAAACCAATTCATACAATATCTAAACGATCAACAAAGAAATCATGGAAGCAAAAAGATCACTAAGGGCTTTTAAGGTTGTAGCTTGGTCTGGTTTACAATAAAGGGACATTTCTAAAGGCCATTGAATCGAAATTTCCGATGCAAAAGAACATTCACTATACAAGGTATTTACACATCCCAACTTCATTCACCACTTTCATTCCTCTATCACAAATCTTCTCAAACTTCCTTATGCACAATTATTTTGGTCTCTATTTTTCTCTTTCAATCCAGCATTCTTTTTCTTTGTTTTTCACATTTATATTCACACATTTTCTTTTTCTTTTCATGCTTGCTTGAAATTTTTCAAAAGTTTTCGCAACATACCATTCTTCTTTTTTATTCTCCCCAACTTATTTTCAACCAAACTTTAAGTGAATGCTCCTTGCTTTTTATGGCAAGGAAATCGATGAAAACAATGTTCAAAGGTTCAAGAAGAAAAAAATTTTAGAATCTCTCAAAATTCAATGATGAACTAAAATTTCAAATTATGTACATACACAAAGTTCATCACTAAAACGAGATCTAAACTGTTTAGGCTCAAAAGGTTAACGAATACTGACTTACTCACGGGTAAATTACTGTTTAGAAATGGTTGTGCTCATTATCAACAAATGTCTTGATCATTTCTAATGCTTCCACAAAATCAAACAAATCATAAGATAAAGCATGAATCAAAAGTACTAAACAAAATTTATCAGCCATCCTATGCATTTAGTAGACAATGGAGGTTTTCTCACCATTTTGGCTTTTGGACCTAAGTGATACAAGCATTCAACAAAGTTGCAACAAGAAACAAAATTACATTTGTATAAGGAAAAGAAGTTCTTAACATTCTAAATTCTAGAAAGAGGTAACCATGTACCTTGCCAACATTTATATGCTTAAATACTATCATTGCCATCCAAACTTAGAAGAATCTTCCTTGATGAACTATCATCACCAACCTAGAAATTATTACATTTCCACACCAAAAATGGAAACATTAAAATTCCCACAAGAATACCAACAATACACAAAAATAAGCATACCAACGATAACACCTTAAGAGTTTAACATTCCTAACTAAAGAATTCAACTCTTAACAACAGAAAAAAAACGAAAGTAAAAACGCAAGTTGAACATTTGTAACTAAAAAATTCAACTAAATAACAATAATAATAATAATAATGTGCTATAGTGTAGAAACACCAACAAAAGTATTTGTACCCCAAAATGGTACTTAGTACAACAATATTCAAAATGCTCCACAAAGTGGATAAAGTACAACAAAAGATAGTACAATAATCATAAATATCTAACAATGATCAAATGCAAATAGAAACTTCACTTTGTAGACCAAAGGAAGTTGCATAGGATCATGCTCAAAATGACATCGACAAAAAAAAGAACTAGTCCTCCTCGAACTCAGTCTCCTCCAGCTAAACCTCATCACCAGAACCAGACACCTCCATAGAACCAGACTCAGAACCATCATCACCAACAACATCATCATCTATGGCCTCCTCAACAGCATCCTCATGACCTACATCTGCCCCCTCGCCAAACTGTGGCCTGGCCTCAGGCCACGCAGCATGTGCTAGGAACTGCTCCCTAGACATCATCGAGTGCTCCACTGTGGGTTCCCTATACTGCAGCTGAAGTACCTGCATAGAGTCATGTAAGTCAATCATGGCGCGCTGAGTCGCCTCCATCCAATCCCAGTTATAACTGCAGACCTCCCTCTGAAAGGGATCAAAACCATGAGAGTCAGCCAATCCTGAACCAGATGCACCGTCAGCATCAGTACCAACGCTAAATTTCTGTCCTCCTTTCCATCCTTTGGGACTACAGAACTTGTCCACATATCGGTCATCAATAGCGGCAGGAACCGTCACCTGACGATGGGAGGGTACTTTCACCCTTGCATGCACACACAACAACATAATCAAACAAGGAAAAACTAAAGGACAGTTCTTCCTAGATCCAGAACCAAGTCCGCTTTCAACCACTGCACGCATCTCATCCGCGATGATTCGAGCCACATCAATCTGCACATTTATTAGAATATTGTGGACAAGGTGAGCTATAGGGATTGGCACAGTGGAGGTGTGCGACTTTGGCTTAATATTGGTCAAAACCAACAAAAGAATAAGTTGAGCAAAAGGACGCATGTCCTCCCTATGATATCTCCTAGGAACCCCAGATGGGTTCAATTCAACAGTCTTTCCTTCAACCAACAAATCACGAGTAATCGTATCAACATCTCTATGCAACCTCAAAGTATGGTGATAAACGTCTATCTCATTCTCTCCTAAAGTCAAAGGGTTACCTAAAACAGTGTTGATGGTGTCACGGTCGAACTTTACCTCCCGTCCGCAAACCAAAGTAGTCCATGTGAACACCTCATCATCATTCGGGAGTGCATTTGCGTAGAACTCTCGAACTAACTCCACATTGTAACAATCACCAGGTGTGATCAATTTCCCCCACTTTTTGCTTTCAAGGAATCCCGCTACCGCCCGGTAGGATCCTTGTGGGTTGAGGTTGAAACGCTTCTCGGGTAGGATGCTCCTCTTCTCAAGCGTGAGGTATCGAGCAGCTTTTTTTGCTCCTTTAAATCGGTCCAAATCAAACTGGATTAGAGCCGGACGTGATGTGCTTCCGACTTTTCATTTCTTGGAAAGAACGATCTTAGGAGCCATATGCAAAACCATCAAACAAAACCAACCAGCCAATACACAATTTTCATTAGTGAGGAAATAAAACAACTAACATCAGAATCAAAAATTAACATCACAAAAAAATTGAAAAATCTGCCTTGTTCGCCCATAAGTTCGTAGGACGAAGCCCTAGCGAACACTCGCCCCAGATTCGCTAGGCGAAATCCTGGCGAATATTCGCCCCAGGTTCGCAAGGCGAACTAATGGCGAACCCTGTGAATTTCTGATACTGCAGGTTCTGGCTACACTTACGTTAACAACAAATTCTTCACAAACACATTATATTCCCTTCCTATTGATAGAACCCACTTGCAATATAACAGAATCAACAAGAACACAACATGCATTGGAAAACTATTTAACCTAGAATCAAGTTTTTCTTTATGTTCTACAACTAATCCTAACCACATTTTACTATGAAGAATTAAAGGAGAGAACGAACTCAAACCTGTGATACTGATAAGATTTGTTTGGAAAATTAGCAAGATGTTGCAGAATTATTCAAAGTGCTCATGAGATGTTGTGAGGGTGAGACTTACAAAGTTTATGAGTATTGTGAAATGAGAGTGGTAAGTGAGGTGCGGTAGGGTTTCCTCAACAAAGTCTGAAGAATGGGTCTTGGGCCCTAACATCTGGCCCACTCACTTATTTCACACTTTTTAAGTGATGTGGCAGCAGACAAATTAAGCCTGTCTCGCTATGTTTGCCGTGCAAACTAGCCAGCGAATGCTCGCTCCAGGTTCACAGTTAGAACTTCCCAGAGAAGCTGACAGAAGTTTGAAAATTTTTAGTGTCTGCTAGCACATCCTTCACACTCATTCTAAACAACTTATAATACACAAAACCAGTAAAAATGCAGGAATACTTACAATGTTGAAGTGCCTCCCAACTAGCGCTTTGTTTAACGTCGTTTGAGCTCGACGGTCTAGAGGCTTGAAACCTCGAAACTAAAAGCTCATGGATTAGCTTCCGAGAAAAACACTCCAACAACAAAGACTTCAACCATTATCATGACCAGCTCTTGATCCCCTTTTCCTTAAGAAGGAAAAGTCCCAACACGATTTCATCATTGCCGATTTAGCGTCTTCATCCTTCTTTTTCCACAAAGCCTCTCTTGCAAATTCTTTTTCCTTATGAGTGTCTTCTTCCACTAGACTTGAGTACATCACTCATTCGAAGAGTGTGAAACATGCTTCTTCCTCACTAGTCCTCACCTTTATGATGCCTTTATTAACATCTACCACCATGTTTGCTGTTTTCATGAAGGGTCTTCCAAGGATGATTGGAGTATCCTCATCTTCGTCCATATCTATGACCACAAAATCAACCGGAAAAAAAAATTTATCCACTTTTAATAACACATCCTCCACAACACCATGAGGACGAGTCCTTGACTTTTCCTCAAGTTGCAACATCATGGTGGTTGATTTCACATCCATGTTCTCAAGTCTTTTGACCACGGACAAAGGAAATAAATTGATGCTAGCACCCATGTCGATCAAAGCTTTACATTTAAACTCATTACCTATAGTGATAGGTAAAGCTACTCTTCCTGGATCTTTTTCCTTCCGCAGAAGTATACTTTGAACAACGGCACTATAATTGGCATTGAGATCAATGTTTTCCTTATCCGTGTACCTCTTCTTTTTTTCGTAAGTATGTCCTTCATAATTTTGGCATACTTAGGCATTTGTTCGAGAGCCTCAGAGAAAGGAATAGTTACTTGCGACTGACTAAATAAGTCCAAGAATCTCGCTTAATTCTTATCATTTTCATTTTTATTAGGAGCAAGAGGATATGGTAACCTTCTTTGTAGAACTTCTCTTTCATACTCCTTTCTTTTTGTCTCTTTTTTCTTCTTCTCCTCTACATTATTTTTTTCAACTTCAACCTCTTCATCATTTTTTTCAACTTCCTCCTCTACAGTCTCATTCTCATTTTCTACTACCACCTCTTTTTCAACTTCTCCACCTATTTTTCTTCCACTTCTTGTAAAAATGGCCTTGCAATGTTCCTTTGGATTTGTTTGAGTGTTAGCGGAAAAGGATGGCCCCGGTTGTTGCTCGGCTAATTGCTTCGCAAGTTGCCCAACTTGAGATTCAAGATTCTTGATTGAAGCTTCAGTACTCTTTTGGGTGGCCATTAACAATTGCATGAATTGAGTGAAAGTATCTTCCATCTTTGAACTTCCACCTTGATCTTGTGTTGGTTGATAAGGATTTTGACGGTAACCTTGTTGATAACCAGGATTACTCCCTCTTGGTTGGTAACCTTGGTTGTTTTGGTATGGTTGTTGAGTGTTTTGATAAGGTGGTCTTCCTTGATAACCTTGATTTGGATTTCTAGCATAATTCACTTCTTTTACAACCAGAGGACAATACCCGGTAGGGTGATCTCCTCTGCATAATTCACAAACAGCTACCTGAACACTCTTGCTTGGCAATTCTTGCATCTCTTTTAGTTGTTGTGGAAGCTTTGAGATTTGTTAAGTTAACAACTCCACTGGTTGGGATAGCAATTTGTATTAAGCAAGAATTGCATCACTGGTTCCCAACTCGATCATTCCCGGCTTTATTTGCGTAGTACCACGATTATGGTTCCCTTGATGATCATTGAGTGCCATCTTATAAATGATAGAAATTGCTTCTTTAGCACTTTTGGTCATTAAAGAACCGCCTAAAGTAGCATCCAACAAGGTCTTGTGAACCGGTTGGAGACCATTTCTGAAAATGTGCACTTGCGTAAGTTCATCAAAACCGTGACCCTTGCATTTTCGTAGCATGGATTTGAATCTCTTCCAAGCTTCGTTGAGGGATTCATTTCCGCCTTGAGAGAATACTGTAATTGTCGTTTTTGCCTCCATGAACCGATTATGTGGGAAAAATCATTCTAGGAATTTTTCTTCTAACACATTCCAATCCGTCATAATCACAGTCGATTGATCAAGATACCATTCCTTCGCCTTCTCGATTAAGGAATGAGGAAAAAGTCTCTTGAACAATGACTCCTCTTCAGCTTTAGGCGCTCCCGTTGCACCTGCAATTTCGTAAAATTTTGTGAGATGAGTGAAGGGATCCTCATGATCAATACCGGTGAAAGGATTTTGGTATAGAAGAGCAAGAATTCCGGTCTTCATCTCAGAGTGCCTCCCATTGTGGGCATTACACGCAAACTGAGGCGTGTGCCTCAGACTGTTGGTACAAGGCGTTGAAGCAAGTGGTGGTGGTGTTGGTGATGCTGCCATGTTTGGCGTAAACTGTGGTGCAGGTGTACAAATAGAACTTTCTCCTCTCTCTCGTCTTTCCTTGGCAAGTTGCATCCTCCGTATAGTTTTGTTATTCAACTTACGCGCAGTTCTCTCAATCTCAGAAAAGAAGTTGATCTGCAAATAACTTTCCTCGCATAAACAGGGTCTGCAAAACTTAGCCAAACAAATTAAGAAGCTCAAGAAAAAGTAACTGAGATAAACAAAGTATAAAACATATCAACTATTGCAATGCTTGCAATATCAAACAACAATCCCCGGTAACGGCGCCATTTTGTTGAAAGAGTATTAGTGTGGGTTTTTGCTATCGTATCCACAGGGATTGTGTGATATTACCGCCGTTCTACAATTGGAATCGTTTTAAACATAGATCATGTTCCGGACTGGGCCGGGGACCTGCTTCACATCCGAGCAGGCCCAGCCCACATGCTCTGGGGCGGTCCATACGAAGGATTTAGTCAAGCCAGTGTCGGGCAAGTGTCACACCATAGTGTCGGGCACAAATGGTGTAGAGCTTCGGGCAGAAGCATTGAGCCTTCCCCGGAGTCATCCCCCTCCCCGACACGAGGATGTTGCTCCTCGCTAGGAGTCATCTCCGTCCACGCAGTAAGTCCTCCCTGCGAGGACACGTCTCTCCCCGCCATGCAAGAGTCCTCCCCGCGAGGACACGTTCTCACGTAACCGCTCCACTCCCGATGGAATCGGTCTGCCCTAATTCCGGAGATCTAGGAACGGTTACCCCAGGGCGAAGACCACGTGCTGGTCTTCACTACGCCACGTAAGCCCTGGCAGTTACTTGGATTGGGCCTGGCAATCCAGCCCAATGCAAGTAACCATTGGCCCTGCGCTGGGGGCTCTATAAATACCCTCTCACTTGAGAGGGTCAGGTTACACACTTTCTTACTCTCACTTCCGTACTTGCTTTTACTCTGACAACCACCTTACTTGAGCGTCGGAGTGCCTTGCAGGTACACCCCCCACCGTCTTTCAACCTCACCGGAGCTAAAGTTCAACAGACGTCGTTGGCCACTAAAAACTGTCTGATCCAGGTACGATCAGTGGCGCCGTCTGTGGGAAATTATAAGCTTCCCCGTTTTTCTGCTCGATAAACCAAAGCTTTCTCCATTCATCACCAACATGGCCAATCCGACAGTTAACCAGGCTCTAGACACCGTGCTCGCACAACTTGAGAACGGGAACCACCGTGAGGACGTCGTCATCCTCAACGGCGGCGAAGGCAACATAAGAGACGGGCAGAACGCCTCCCCGGACTCCTAAGATGTGGCTTACAACGCCGCCCTCCAGGACGATCAGCATGCCATTCTCCAACCCGTTTCTCCGCCGCCCAGTGCGGACCCGAGCACCGTGGCCTTGTTTGCATTGATCAACCAGACCAATCAGCTGATCACGCAACAGAACACCAGAATTGAAGCCTTGGAGCAAGGACGGGCACAACGATCTTCCGCGCGAAGACATCATCGTCCCCCGTCACCTCGCCGTTCTCCTTCCCCGCGAAGGACCCCTTCCGAAGAATCTCGGACCCCGTCGCCGGTGCGCCAGGGTCACCGACCGCGTCTCGAGCGCCCCCAGCTGAAGATGTCCCAGAAACGCCCTTGTTCCCTGCCTCAGATGGAACCCAGGGCCTCCACCACCTCCAAGAAGTCCAAGCAGACCGAAGAAAGACCAAAGAACCGTTCGAGGAACTCCCCTCCACGGCACCATCGATCACCTTTGAGATCCCCGGCTGGCAGCGACGACGAGGACCAGAGGACCCCTTTGTCGTGGGAAATCATGAACGCCCCAATCCCTGCGGACATGGAGAAACCCCCACCATTGGGGACCTATGACGGGCTGACCGACCCTGATGATCACGTGGAGAATTTCGAAGCAATGCTCGACTTCCGAAACGTCAGGGGAGCCATCAGGTGCAGGTTGTTCCCCACCACCTTGCGGAAGGGATCCATGACTTGGTATAAGGGTCTGGAACACGGGTCGATCACTTCATGGAAGCAACTGAAGCAACGCTTCACTAAACACTTCACCGCGTCTCGTCGACACCCGAAGATGGAGGCTGCCCTAGAAAGCATCTTCCAAGGGAGGAACGAATCTCTCCGAAACTACATCGAGAGGTTCAACAAAGAAGCCGTCGAGGTCCATACGACCGACGACATGAAGAAATATTTAATTATCCATGGACTGCATGTCGGGTCTGACTTTGCCAAATCCATAGGCCTCCGAAGACCCCGGTGTCTCGAGGACCTTCTCGCTCGAGCTCAGAAGTACATCGAACTCGAGGAGACGGAAGCAGCTCAGATCACCCTTGAGACGAGACGCAGAGAGTGCCCCGGCGGCCACAAAGATGAAGACTCTTCTCCTCGACGAGGAGGAGAGAGAAAGAAAGAGAACTGCAACCGTGATCCTCGGGAACCGCGCGGACCGGCTGGCCGATTCACGGGGTACACCCCGCTCAACGCTCCCCGGGCTCGGATCCTCTCCGAATGCCAGAATTCCGAGTTTGTGAAAGGAGGAGTTTGCTTCCCGAAGCCCGCTGCTCCCAAATCAAACGTTGACAAATCAAAGTACTGCAAGTTCCACCGGAGCCACGGGCACGTGACCGAAGACTGCATCCATCTCAAGGATGCAATTGAGATTCTCATCAAAGAGGGGCACTTGAAGAAATATGCCCAAAAGAATGACCCTCCTCGTCCGAGTTCATGGGAAGCGCAGAACGTCGAGGAGACAACACCTCCTCCCGGCGACAACCAGCTTCAGGTCGCCCTCAGCGTCACTCGACCCGAGGACTTCTTCGTCCCCCCCCCCCCCGATCATTGAGGGTGAAGAGGTAATCCGCAACATGTGGGCGACCTTCCCCGACGAGGACCCCGTCACTGCCCGCAGTACCTGGGAAGGCTTCCCCAAAGCAATGGTCATCTCCGGAGGCGGTCCCGAGAAATTTTCGGTTGGATCAATCAAGCGAAAGTTTGACGAACTGGAATCCGCGACATCGGCAAAAGCGACCACCCTCGAGAAAGTGCGGGGAAACTCCAATCCCATCACCTTCTACCTCGAGGAACTCCCCGGGGGAGCACCAAATGCCACTATTCCCCTCCTAATCAGGGCGCAGATGGCGAACTTTGACGTCCGAAGGATCCTAGTCGACCAGGGGAGCTCGGTCGACATCATGTATTCTCATTTGTTCGCGACCCTTCAGCTTGACGAGAGGCATTTGACCCCGTACGTCGGTTCAGATCTACAGGGGTTCAATGGAACCACCACCAGACCATGGGGTTACGTGGAGCTAATGGTTACATTCGGGGCTGAAGACACTGCCCGACAGGTGAAGATCCATTTCCTGGTGGTCGATTGCCCGTCCCTTTATAACTACATCCTCGGGAGGACCACCCTGGCCGAGCTTACGGCGGTACCATCAATGATCCACCTCAAAATGAAATACTACATGACCAGGGGACGGGTAGTGACGATGCACGGGGATATCGACACGGCCAGAAGGTGCTTCGACGCCGCCATCAAAGGCCTAAGTTCCATCGGCCCCAAACCCAAGACCGTGTCCAAGCCACCCCAAGATGCCGAACAGGTACCTCTCCCGCGCGTCAACGCGGTCGACCTCGACAGCAGGTTCTCCGGCGAGCCCGACGAAGACAGAGTCGAAGATCTCAACTACCAGGCGGAGAACAACGGGCAGCCTCTCCACCCAGCTCGCCCCATCCCAGACGGAGACTTTGAGCTCGTGGTACTCGGGGACGATCCAGACCGCAACGTGAAGATCGGCACCGGTATCCCCGACCTGGCGAAGGAGCAGCTGAAGGCGTGTCTGAGGGAGAATGCTGACCTCTTCGCGTGGAGCGCGACCGAGATGCCTGGCCTCGACCCCGAGGTGGCTTGCCATCAGCTCGCAGTAGATCTGGCCGCTAGGGCCATAGCACAACGTAGGCGTAAGCAGTCTCCCGAGAAAGCGGAGGCTACCGAAAAAGCTGTAAAAGACCTCCTAGAGGCAAATTTTATTTCGGAATCCAAATACACGACATGGCTGTCCAACGTTGTACTTGTTAAAAAGAATAATGGAAAATGGAGAATGTGCGTTGATTACACTGATCTTAACCGGGTTTGCCCGAAAGACTGTTATCCCTTGCCTAACATCGACCAGCTGGTCGACAACTCTGCATGTTACAAACTATTATCCTTCATGGACGCTTACTCGGGATACAACCAAATTCCCATGGACAAGGTTGACAAACAACACACGGCCTTTATGACCGCGTCGGGCAACTACTATTACAACGTAATGCCCTTCGGTCTGAAGAATGCCAGTGCGACCTATCAACGGATGATGAACAAGGTTTTTCGGGCTGAAATTGGCGACATGCTCGAGGTCTACATGGACGACATGATCGTCAAGTCTGCAGAGGAAGTCGACCACGTCGCGCACCTCAAGAAAGTGTTCGACACGGCGAGGAGGTGCCGCATGAGGTTTAACCCCGACAAGTGCACCTTCGGCATCTGGGCATGGAAGTTCCTCAGATTTTACCTCACAGAACGAGGAATCGAGGCAAACCCCGACAAGTGTAGGGCATCATCCGAGCTCCCTACCCCAGACTCAAAGAAGTCGATACAATCATTGAACGGGATGTTCACCGCCCTTTCCCGCTTCGTCGCCAAATCCGCACAGTACGCACTCCCATTTTTCAAACTTCTTCGACAAAAAGCGGAGTTTGATTGGAGCGACGAATGCGAGCAAGCACTCGCCCACTTAAAACAAGTCCTGTCACAGCCCCCGGTCCTCTCACGGCCTGAGACCGGGGAGACACTCTTCTTGTATCTTGCGATCACGAGTGAAGCAGTCAGTGTTGTCCTCATTCGGGAAACCACGGATGGGCAGAAGCCAGTTTACTTCACGAGCAAAGCCCTCCAAGGCCCCGAGCTCAAATATCAACAAATCGAGAAAGTCTCCCTGGGCCTCGTCATCGTGGCCAGGAGGCTACGCCACTACTTCCTCGCCCACACCGTCGTCGTAAGGACCGAACAGCCTATAAGACAGCTCCTCGGGCGACCGGACATGGCGGGGAGGATGCTCAGGTGGTCGCTTGAACTCGCCGAGTTTGATATCCAATACGAAGGGAGGAAAGCCCTGAAGGCACAGGTGCTGGCCGACTTCGTAGCAGAGATGACCGTCCCAGAGACTTCGACCAATAGATCACATAAATGGACGATCTACGTCGACGGGGCGTCTAGCCCAAAGGGAAGCGGGGCGGGCATCATCCTCGAAAACGAGGAAGGCATTTTGATCGAGGTATCCCTCGAGCTGTCATTCCCGACATCGAACAACCAAGTCGAATACGAGGCCTTCCTCACAGGACTTCGGCTGGCGGAGGACCTCGGCGCCAAGGAGGTCAAACTCTTCACCGATTCCCAGCACGTGGCCTCGCAAGTCCGAGGGGAGTACCAAGCCAAGAATGACAGCCTCATAAAATACTTGGCTTTGGTAAAAGAAAAAATGAAAAAGTTCACCTCCGCGGAAGTAACTCACATCCCCCGCGAGCCCAATGCCCGAGCAGATGTCTTATCCAAGTTGGCAAGCACCAAGAAGAAAGGCGGGAACAAATCCGTCATACAAGAGGTGCTTTCCCGCCCGAGCATTGACAAACCGGCCATGGTTTCGGACATCAACGCCATCGGGGACAGCGATTGCTGGATGACCCCGGTATACGAATACCTCGCGACGGGAAAACTTCCCGATGATCCCAAAGAAGCAGGAATGGTCAAGAGGCGGGCGTGCTCGTACACTATTGTCGAGGATAAGCTATACCGGCGAGGGTTCTCTATCCCCCTCCTCAGGTGTGTCGAGGAGACTAAGGTCCCTGGCATTCTCTAGGAAATCCACGAGGGAATCAACGCCCAACACCTCGGCGGCCGCTCATTATCCCGTAAGGCGCTTCGAGCGGGATACTACTGGCCCACCATACAACAAGACGCCAAGGAACACGTCAAGAAGTGCGAGAGATGCCAGCGACACGGGGACATGCACCTCGCCCCTCCCAGTGAGCTCAAAATGCTATCCTCCCCGTGGCCGTTCGCTTGGTGGGGAATGGACATCCTTGGCCCCTTCGTCGTAGGATCATATCAAAATAAATACCTCATCGTCGGGGTGGATTACTTCACGAAGTGGATCGAGGCGGAAGCACTGGCCAAAATTACGGCCTTTAACATACTGCATTTTTACAAAAGAAACATCCTTGCCCATTTCGGCGTGCCTCAAGCTATTGTCACCGACATCGGGACCCAGTTCACCGACAAGAACTTCCAAGACTTCGTCACCAAACTGGGCACGAAGCAGCACTTCACGTCGGTCGAGCACCCCCAAACAAACGGGCAGGTTGAGGCGGCGAACAGGGTAATCCTCCGAGGATTGAGACGCCGATTAGGCGATGCCAAACAACGGTGGGTCGAGGAGCTACACAGCGTCCTATGGGCCTACCGAACGACCCCGCACTCCACGACCGGGGAGACCCCTTTCCGTTTGACCTACGCAACGGAAGCAGTGATCCCCGTGGAGATCAGGGAACCCTCGAGAAGGACAGAAGCCCCCCTCGACGGGGACGCGAACGATGAAGCCTTGAGGGAAGAGCTCGACTTCGTCGAAGAAACACGCTCGGGCGCTTCTCTCCGAGAAGCGTCACTTAAACAAAAAATAACACTACGTTATAAATACAAAGTTATCAAACGTGATTTTCAGGTAGGCACCCTCGTCCTGCGCAGGAACCAGAAGGACTCGCGAGAAGGAAAACTCGCCGCGAACTGGGAGGGCCCGTACCGCGTCCGCGGGGAAAACGGGGCAGGAGCCTACTTCCTCGAAAATCTGCACGGGGAAGAACTTGCTCGACCATGGAATGCTGAGAAGCTCAAACAGTACTATAGTTAAGCACTGCCCGCGGCTCACTAGCACCGCGATCACGGGGACACGCTTAGGTACGAACGCGACACCCCTATACAGAACACGATGATCAGAGACCGCGTTGTGTGTGCGCGAGGACCTTTGATCCGACGGGGATACCTCGATCGAGGCCCGCCTTCATTGTACCAACTGGGCAGAACACCCAGCTCGCGATGGGAAATTCATGCCACGAAGCTAAGACCTCGATCGAGCTCTTAGCCTCGTTGAAGGTCGGAATATGCCTCCGGCCGCCCGACCAGCTCTCCACGCGGTCAGGGACTATCAAGGTCGAGCAAGTCTCAAAGCCTTATTACTTAGGCAAAAATAAAGTATAACAAACAATACATCACACACGATTCAAACCATGCAAACAATACTAGCAAGTAAACAAGGGTACATTAAAACGGGCAGAAGCCCAGTGTACAAATATTACAAAAATGCCAAAAAGCCCCTGGCACATATGCCAGGCACAAATCATTACAAAGAAAACGGCGCGCAGGCCGAACAACCAAAAGAACTACACAGGGATCTCATCCTCGATCCGCCCTCCATCTTCCTCCTCCCTCTCCTCTGGAAGATTGAGCTTGTCGTCGACCACACGAAGGAACGGGTCGATTCTGTCGAGCACCAGCGGAACCCCTGGATTCTCAGCGCCGATCTGATCCACGACATTCTTAAAACCTATCTCCAGAGCTTCCAGACTATCTGCCTGAAGCTCCAGAATCTTGCCAATCAGAGCGGCGCGGTCAGCAAGGTTTTTCTCCACGGGAGATTCATCCTCCGCGGGACGGACAGCAACCTCCAACTCCTTGACCTTTTCTCGAGAGCGATCAAGCTCCTCTTGAGTCGCCCTCAGGGCAGATTTGACCTCGTTCAGCTCGTAGAGGGTGTTGGCTTGGTCCTCACACTCGGCCTGCGCCTTCAGCAAATCAGCCGCAACCTTGTTCTTCTCCTTCTCGAGGGCAGTATAGTCGTCTTTCAGCTTCTTTAGCTCAGAGGAAGAGGGGGCCCCATCGTTCAATATCAAGGCAGTCTCGAAGACCCGCATCATGGCCGCAAGGTCCTCGACAAGCGCCTCTCTCCTGGCCGCCCCGTCCATACCCAGAACCGCCTTCACCTCGGCGTCAGCGATGATAGGGGCGCTTCCCCCGAAGAAATTCCGCTGGAGATGGCAAGCGGGAATCTGAAACTTCTCCGGCGAGGCAGGGTCCACGAGATCCACGAGGGCAGGCCCCTCGGTCCTTGCTTTCTTGGCAGGGGTGCTCTCCGGGGGAGGGGACTGGCTGCATTGTGGCGAGGAGGAGCCACTCGTCATTCCAACCGGCACTGCAGTCTGGATAATCTCTCGGACACGGCTCTTGGTGCGCTTGGGTGTCCGCTCGGCGGCCAACTTCATGATACGCTCGGTGGCGTTAGACATTTGAGCTACAAGAGAAAACACAGAAAAAGTTAGCACAAAGAGACAAAGCAAAATAAAGGCCCGAACAGGGCGAGGAAATCCCACCTAAGAACCTCTTGGCCTCGTCGGGAGACTTGCATTCGAGGAGCCCCCGGGTGTTTATATAGTGAGCCTCTCGCACAACCCTCCCTTGGGAGTCGAGGAGGAAGTTTCCATCCCTACCGACACATTCTGCCCGGTTGAAAGCATTGACAAAGGCGACCAACGTGGCATACGCCCCCCTGTCATCCTCCGACAACGCGCTATGTTTCACAACGTAATCCTCGGTGCCGAGCGCGAAGTGGGCGTCCTCCCACTCCAGGGGACACTTGGACACGAACCTCTCTCCCCCAGATCCGTCGGGAACAATGTCATAAAGTGTACCCACGGCCGAGTGCGTCGCGGGCATGACATAGTAGAACCTTCTCTTGAAGCCCCTTATTGAATCTGCGTACGCCTTGAACAACTTCCTGGGTTGTTTGAGAGAAACCCAACTATGTCGCTCATTGTCCGTTGAGCGTTGCAAATGGAAGACGCAGAAGAAGAGCTCGAGGGTGATCCCAATCTGGAGATAGTCGCAGACGATTTCAAACGCCCGCATAAAAGCAAGCGCGTTGGGGTGAAGCTGCGACGGCGCCAAGTGCAGACGGTTGAAAACCCCTAGTTGGAAGCTATTGAAGGGGAGGCGGATACCGGCCTCTTTAAAGGCGAACTCGTACATGGGAAACCGCAGCCCGCGATAGTTCGAGCAGATGCGATGGTGTACCCGGGGCTGGTAAACTGTCCATGTGGCCTCCTCTCCTTCGGGGACGTTCTCGACAAAGGCGAACGCGTCTATGTCGTCAACTGAGAAACACGACCCTAGACGCAGAGGCTCTTCCCCGGCCCATTCGGCTGCCAGACGCACGGTCGCCTCCCCGGGGATCTGAGCGGGTCCATCCACGTCGGGCTCGGTGTCTACGTAGAGAATCCCCAGAATCCTCGCGGCCATTTTTACCTAAAAAGCAGAGAAAACAGGTGAATTCGTCGGTCACGATCAAGTCCACCCTTCCACCGCAGATCAAGTGAAAGGGCAGCGAGCAAGAAAATATTCGGGGACACGGCGAACTGCCCGAGGCCGTCACCCCGTCCTTTCTCTCTTCGCTCCCCGATCTCCCCATCTCACTTCCATGTGACATTCATCGCGCGTCCTCGGCGCATTCATAAGAGTCCTCGGGACATTCATCTTGCCCTCGGTATGTTCATCCTAAACCACCGTCAAAACCCACCGGAACCCTAGGAACGTCCCGCCGTTCCCGGCGGAACCCTAACGGAGCGCCGGGAATACCCTCTACCCGCCGGAAAACTACTAAAAAAGATAAAACAAAATGAACCATAAAGGATAAAGAACTTACTTGAGCAATGGAGAGCGGACTAGAACTGCAGAAACGGCAGTGCACGGCGGCGTACGGCGGCGGAGCAGTAACGGTGACTAGATGAGATGCAGAGCGAAAAAGGTGGGAACGTGAAAATGGCACAAACTCGCCCCTTTTATAAGCCCCTCACGAGCTTCGAGGAGTCCCTAGGCAATCGAGTATGCTACCCTAGGGTAGCCGCCCTATGCAATAATGAGGTGTGACATGTGGCGCACGCTTCCCCATGCACGTCTGTTCATTCCCTCACACACGTCTCTTCATTCACCTCGGCCGTGACTCCTCGTATCCCCGCGAATTTTCTCCTCTAAGGCCAGTCTCGCACGAGCATGCCTGTTCATTTCTGCCCGGTTCACCAACTGCTCCCCTCTCGAAGCCTCTTCCCGAACGAGCACGCCTTCGACATAACCTGGACCCTTAAGTCATCACTCTGACGTCTCAGAGCAACGACTTGGGGGGCTCCTGTTTCGGACTGGGTCGGGGACCTGCTTCACATCCGAGTAGGCCCAGCCCACACGCTCTGGGGCGGTCCATACGAAGGACTTAGTCAAGCCAGTGTCGGGCAAGTGTCACACCACAGTGTCGGGCACAAATGGTGTAGAGCTTCGAGCAGAAGCATTGAGACTTCCCCGGAGTCATCCCCCTCCCCGACACGACGATGTTGCTCCTCGCTAGGAGTCATCTCCATCCACGTAGCAAGTCCTCCCCACGAGGACACGTCTCTTCCCGCCATACAAGAGTCTTCCCCGCGAGGACACGTTCTCACGTAACCGCTCCACTCCCGATGGAATCGGTCTGCCCTAATTCTGGAGATCTAGGAACGGTTACCCCAGGGTGAAGACCACGTGCTGGTCTTCACTACGCCACGTAAGCCCTGGCAGTTACTTGGATTGGGCCTGGCAATCCAGCCCAATGCAAGTAACCGTTGACCCTGCGCTGGGGGCTCTATAAATACCCTCTCACTTGAGAGGGTCAGGTTACACACTTTCTTACTCTCACTTCCGTACTTGCTTTTACTCTGACAACCACCTTACTTGAGCGTCGGAGTGCCTTGCAGGTACACCCTCCGCCGTCTTTCAACCTCACCGGAGCTAAAGTTCAACAGACGTCGTTGGCCACCAGAAACTGTCTGATCCAGGTACGGTCAGAACATATAAAGTGGTTGGTTTGATTTCGTATCGTAACATTCGCATAAAAATTATAATCAACGGTAAAAAGTTTCAGTTTTAATCGATTGGTAAAAACATGTCAAGATTAAAGTTCGTTAATCCTTTTTATACGTATCCGATTAATCAAGCATATGAACTTAGTTTTGATCAATACAATCGTGTATCCTCGCGAATCTGTTTATGTCTAAAGCGACTTCGTGAGTATTATTGTTTAAATCGTTTGACGATGTCTCAACCCAACAATCAAAAAAATAAATATTAAGATCAATACAAAGCAAATATTAACTCCCAAATCTATGTCTAGAGTTTGGTTGCTAATAGATGAAGACATTAGATCAAGATTTGGAAAATCTATGTCTAGAGTGATTCAAACCATAAATACAACATTAAAAACAAACAACTTCATCATATATTGATCATAAACCTTGTTCATATACAAAAGATCAAAAGAAATACATATAAGCAAGATTAACTATCTCTAATCTAGACACAAATGTGTTTAGCTACCCATCACCATGGTAGCTTGCTTCACATGTTTCGGGAGGAGATGAAAAAGCATCAACGTCGAATAATCAAACTCGAATGCGAATCTACCTTCTAAATTAAAATATCACTCTTAGATGATGAAAACTTAGAAAAGTAGGTTGTGGTGTGTAAAAATGGGTTATGATCATCCCAAAAATGACCAAAAGTGCTTAAAGATAACATTCAGGATCTGTCATGTTCGCACTGCGAATAGTTTATTCGCCTAGAGAACATTAAAATAGGCACCTGATGTGCCTCTGCACAGTTAAACCACCTCTGAGATATTTCAGAAGTTCCCAGTGCGAATGATTATTCGCCTACAAGTTCGCACAGTGAACTTTGGCCCATTTAGCTACTGCCTCTTTTCTGAGAGCCTTTGCCAGGTCTTCGCTGGAGCGCTGCCACAGAAAGCCTTCACTGGCTTGTTCGCACAGCGAACTTAAGGGCCTTTTTCTACTGCCTCAAATATGGGAGCCTTCGCTGGTGCCTCGCCAGACGTTCGCCCAGCGAACATTCGCTTGCAAGTTTGCCTAGCGAACTTACTGAAATTCTTCCCTTCCTTTGGCAACTTTACTCACTTTTCTTGTGTCTCACTCTTTGAAGACTTGATGCCTATTTTCTGCACAATAACACACAAATTAAAAGGTACCAAAGGTATTTTCACATATTCAAAGAATGGCAAACTTCCAAGTACAAATTTCAACAAATCAAAGATAAAAGAGTTGAAAAATGCCAATTATAAATGAGAAATTTAAGGCATGATTGGCATCTAAAATTGGTTTCCCCACACCCTGGAGAAACCTCCTGCTATGGTGTTGAGCGTGTAGCACACAACTTTATTACTTTATCCTTGAGGCACCTCATTGTATTTGTTGGCCCCAAAGCTTCCACCGTCATCCCGCTTTTGCGAGTAAGACTTATATTTCGAATAGGAGGATTCACCCTTCACATATTTATTGAGGCGTCCCTCCTGTATTAGTCTTTATATTTCCTTTTTGAATTTGTAGAAATCTATGGTAAGGTGTCCCTTGACTCTATGAAATTTGCACCATATTCTCAGTTCAGATCCTATCACATTCGCCTTGGGAGAGGGCAGCATAGGGATGTTATGCACATAGAGAACCTTGCACCATATCTTCTTGCAGCAAGTATTCATGGGTGTGAAGTTCTCTGCCGCTTTACCCACCCTTTTAAATGCAATCTTATTCTTTATGGGTGACGAATAATTGCTTCCTCTGGTGATGTGAGGCTTCGGTGTTGGGAATGCGCTCCTTGACATCGCTCACCTTATTTTCAGCGATGCTCTCCTCGCTCTTTATGTAGTTCTCTGCTCTGATGACCACTTCTTCTAATTAAAGCACCGACTTCTTGGTGAGAGTCTCGTTAGAGTATCCCACATTGAGTACATTTTGGAATGCCCCCACAAACATTTATAGGTTTTATGGAAATACCATGATGGTGGTCTTGTTAAAGCGGCAAAGATAATCTCTCATAGATTCTGACGGACCCTACTGTATATTGAAGAGTCTACTGTTCGACATCTTTTTGTGACGGTTGACGGAAAATTGGTGCACAAAATTTCTCACCAACTCCTGATAGCTGGTGATAAAGGCACGAGGACAAACCCGTATATCATTGAAGGGTGGCATCTCTGATGGTGTCAGACAGTAACTTGCACTTCACGAAGTTAGATGCTCCTATGAGGGCTATTTGTGTGTTGATGAAGGCGACATGCACGTATGGGTAATTGTGCCCATAACTGCGCCCATATGTTATCTCTGAGTGGTTGGGGGTCCAACAATTCCATCTCTTCCAAGGGATTGAATTCCTATTGGCGCTATCAGATGTTGTGGACATCATCCTCCACTGTCTAGTTATGGCGGCGTAACTCATCCATGGAGGCACGCATCTCTGTCAAGGCGTAGGTGTCACCGCTACCGCTGGTACCTTATAGTGTATGGGGTGGAGCTCTCCTATTAACCATGGTTGAAAAATCGATAAGTATATGAGTAAAAGGTAACCATGTATAAGGTGATGTTTATGGAGAAGGTATGGTCTAGGTTAGTCTTATCGAGGCCCCATAGTAGGTGTCAGTGTACTAATCAAAAAGTATAGGAGTGTGTGTTCCTCCTGCAAGTTAAGAGGAACTCAAAGTACTTAGTAGGTGTGTAATGGATAATGGTGGTTGAGGGCTTACCTACGGCGGTGAGAAGCCATGTATGACAGTTTTTATGGTGGTTTTAGGAGTCCTATTCACGTGAGGTAAGAGGCTCTGCAGATAAATGGTGTTCTTATGTGTAAGCGTGTGATGGGTGTGATCAGTATGAGCTATAATCTGTATGGCTTAAGCTCCTCTTCTCTCCTCGAGGAGAGGTGTTTATAGATGCCTCATAATATTTCAGGAGCAGTGGTAGACTTCCTCTCCCTTGACTGATGGCTTTACACATACCATCAATGCCTATGGCGAGTCCTTAAGTCATTCCCCAGGCAATACCGCTCTTGGGCGAGGGCGCCTAGTTTGGGTTGCTTACAAATATAACACTACAAAGTTATATAAAGAGAATATATAAGGGGATTAATTTTTCCAACCATAAGGGTGCTCACCCTTCTATGAAAAAGTCACAACTGCCCATAGAATCTAGAGATGCATCTTTGGACGCACCTTTTTTTCACACTCCTCGGCGTAAATGGATAAGACACCCTTATTTTGTTAAAAATTTAGTCCAAAGATGCATCTCCATATGCATAAAAGGTTAATATATATATACATCTCCGTAAAAACCCTTAATTTAAAATTTAATTAAAAATCAGGGAGTTATCCGGAGATGTATCTCCGAATGCTTTTATTTCATGTACTCGTACCAGACCCTTCCCTTTTCCTCCTTCATTTTCTAAAAAGTCACTAAAAAATACCATTTGAGCTCTTTCTCATCTATTCAAGCTTCTCATCCATTCATGCTTCTCATCCATTCAAGCTTCTACCATTTGAGCTCTTTCTCATCCATTCAAACTCCTTTTTTCATGGCAAAATATCCTTTTTGGTCTTTTCACTGTACCCTTAGGTTCAGATTAGTCCCTTGATTTTTTTCGTGTCGGATTGGTCCCTTAACTCTTAAAACGTGTCTTCTTAGTCCTTTTTGTCTAATTACTGACGAATTTAGCGACTGATTTTTGAATTTTTCAGTCGCTAATTAGAAGAAAAAAAGACTAACATGATACATTTTAAGAGTTAGGGACCAATCTGACACAAAAATAATTAAGGAAGAAATATGAACCCAAGGATATAATTAAGGGACCAAAAAGAGTATTTTGCCTTTTTTTCACCCATTTGACTTAGTATGTTTTTCAAAATTCTATCTTTTTTTGGGTTTTAAATGATGTTTTAGGTAAAATAAGTTGTTTAAGCTATATTAGATAATAGTTCAATCAAAATAGGTAGCCTAAATGGAAATGCATTTCCCTTTTATTAGAGGTTAGGGGAGCAATGGGGTATATTTCATGGTTGAAAATTGTGACTTCATTTGGAGATGCATCTCTGGATTATGTCTGAACTATTTTTGAAGATGTATCGCCGGATTTGTCCCTAGTTGAATTTTGGTTGAATTTGTGATGTGACTTTCTGGTTTTAAAGTAGGCGCAATGTATGAAAACATTCTTAGCATAATTAGGATAGATTGTGTGTCCCTAACCACATTTGTACGGCGTGAGAAGGCCGCGGCCAGGACCACAAGGCTACGAATCAATGATAACTTTTTTTATGTTTCAAAATGTAGAGGTTCGCAACTATCTGGTTCTACTTCTTATAGTCGCATGTCTCAGGCCTCTACTTCACAGGGTCACGTGTCCATAAAAGATGAAGCACCTAAAGGCCCTAAAGCTTAGAAGGAACCTGTTGTTGATTCCCCTAGAGAGAGTTATCCAAGAGGCCCATTTGACACCTTTTTACTTCATCTCTATGGAGACCATTTTGATAGTCATGTCTAAGAAGGAGAGGTATAGTTATTTACTTTTGCATTACATATGTTTTAAACTAATTAAATTGCAACTGATGGTGATATAAATTTTTTACAAGAGCGTCAGTGTTTAAAATTGGTAAACCACGTCAGGAAGATATTGGATTTGGAATAGCTCAACGCTAATTGGTTCAGGAATGCTATCCACTATTTTGGTTTTGCCGGCTCATGTGTTACTTTGTATATGCCCATAAACCATGGCATCCAAGCGGTATTTGCATAGAGACGACATTCAAAGACGTCATGTAATACCCCATATTCCCTTAAATGCCCATTTGAGTGTCACTTGGATTTATTAAAGCTCTTAAGTGCTCTAAGTTTCATCAATTGGGACCAATAGAGTAGCTAGTAGACTCTGAAGAGATCAATTATTGATAAAAGAGATAAACCAATATTAATAAGTAGAAGAGAGGATATTTTGGTAACTCTAATATTTGGTCAGTTGGTGTTAGATGAAAAAATATCAATTGAGGATATTTTATATCATTGGATAATATTATATAATATGTTTATTATATATGTGGTGGAGAGAAGAGAAAGAAAAAGATAGTAAGAATAGAGAGAAAGAAGAGAAAGAGGAGAAAGTGAAAGAAGAAGGAAAAGGTTATGGAAGAAGAGGAAAATCATCATCATCCCATCTTCATCAATCTTCTTCATCTTCATCTTGTTCTAGAGGTGAGTTCCATTATATAACATATCATTGGGGGAAAAATATGAGAACATGGTGGATTTAGGGTTTTGTGTGAAAGCATGCTAAATGGAATTTATATGTTGTTTACATGATGATTTGATGATGTTCTTGATTAATCATGCTAATATGTTTTCTTATGAGTGTTTGAATGTGTATTGTGAGCATTGGGTCTTGGGGTTTTGGAGTTTTCCCCATGGAATGCAGTTTTCTCACGCTGCTAGAAATCCCCATTTCGCAGGGTTCGCACTGCGAACTCTAGTGAGCGTCTAGCGAACGTATCAGCTTACTACACTCGCACTGCGAGCTGGCAGTGAAGTGGAGGTGAAGGTTCGCCCCAGGTTCGCACAACAAACTTTACCCCCTTTCACCACTGCCTCCAAATTTTCTGGTTCACCCAGAGTTCGCATTGCGAACTCAAGGCGAAGGACCTCTCTTGGCCTTCTCACTATGAACCCTGCAGTGTATTTTTCCTGTTTTGTTTTCTTTATAACTTTTGAATCATAACTCGGATCGAGGCACAGTCGGAAGCGTTGATAGGATGGACTTGAATTTAAAGAATGTGGTATATTATGTGAATAGGTGAAGATGAACACCTAGTGTTGTGTTGAGCACTTTGTGATTAGTTTGATCTTTGGTAAGGGGCTTGGCTTCGAAAGACCTATTTATTATGTGATCACAAACTAACTGAGAATGTTGGTAGAGCAATAATGATAATTTTATGTCTTATGTGAGAAGTTTATGCTTGATGTGCTATACTATTTTACCATATGTGTTTATGCATAATATATTTATATGAATGTGATTGTGTGATAACATGCTTAAAAGACTATAAGAATGGTGAGAAAACCCTTGATGTTAACTAATGAAATGAATTAGTAAGATGACTAGGTCATGATAAATAACATAGATGGCAATGCTTGTGCAAGGATGCCTAGGTGTGTATCATTGGCAAGTAGTTGTCTAGTTGTGATGAGAGCTTTGTATGGAGCATGTATGGTTGTGCTGTTATGGTTAAGGCGAGTGTGATGCCTTGTGATTGTCGAATACAATCACGATATCCTTAGTGATTACATAAGCAAATGGATGCGGGGATTCGAAAGGTTGATGTTATCCCTTAGAATCCTAATTCACTCAACGTTATGTTATGCTTTATCATGTAGTCGGAAATAATCCCTTGCGATGTGTCATTCCTAGAGTTGAGGCTTATGTAGAGCACTCCTCTGGAATGTACGCACTACTACTTGATAGGTTTGATTCCCGTGTGTGAGTACGAATGGAACCTATGGGTAAAGGCTTGTGATGGGGGGACCCATGAAAGCGACGATTCATGTGTTTTGTACCTTGAATTCGAATCCATTTTATATGTCAAGTACATTACAAGGATCCATGACCTGGCCGAAAGTCCTAGACGTATGTGAGGACGTGAAAAGGGGATACCTTGGTATAGTTTTCGACTAGTGATTATTTGAGTTGATGGACTCAAGAGGCATGTTTTCATACATTGCGAATTGTGTGAACTCAAGTCTTATTCCCTTTCCCTTTTGACTTGATTTATGATTTGGTTAGAACCTTGTAGAGTTGAGAGAACCCATAAGATAGGGGAACTCACTGAGATTATTATCTCACCCCATTATTGTTGTTGTTTTTCAGGTATTGTTGCAGGTATGATTTACAAGTGGAATTACGCTTGGATGTTTCAAGAGAACTTAGTTTGGGTTTATTTAGTTGTGTATTATTTTCTTGTAGAATGAAGGATATTGTACCTTGATCTTAGATATTATTGTTTTGGCTAATCTCCATGTCTTGTACCATAGGTTGTGTTTTATATTTTAGAATGCTCAAGTATGTGAATTATGCCAATTGGAACTTATGATGGTGTTAGTACCAAATAAAACACTTGTATGGTATTATTCTAGATATATATTATACAGGATGTTACATGTCATATTTCCACCTTTCTATTAGCGAGATGACCATCACCCTGGATGATGTCTTATGCATCCTGCATCTTCCCATCTGGGAAAAATTACTGGACCACGAAAGGCTTGGTAGAGAGGAAGCTAGCGAGTGGCTGGTTACATATTTGGGGGGTCACCCAACATATGCCACAAATGAGGTAGCTGACACCAAAGGTGCTGATTCTAGATTTAAATTATTGGAAAAAAAATTAAAGACCACCTACAGTGGGCTAAGGGTGCTGATGGTGACGATATGCAGGTTAAGTACCACCGGCAGTGTGAATTAAGGTGTTACCTCTTATTCCTGGTTAGCACATCAATTTTTATGGACAGAAGTGCAACCTAAGGCGATGTGGTCTACCTTAAATACTTCATAGACTTAACGACGATTCACGAGTACAACTGGGGAGGCTGCCTATTTGGTCTACATGTACTCGAAGCTAGGCGAGGGTTGTCTTTGGAAGACAAACAGATGATAGGAAGTTGCACGATGCTTACGGTAAATTATTGTTACTAATATTTTCATAATTATTTTGTTACACTTGTTATTAATATTTTTTCTGAATCATTTTTAGGGATGGATAGTCTCCCAATTTCCTCGCATCATCGAGTGGGAACCTGTTTCTGTCTACACGGAGAATTGGCCCCGTGCTGCTGTCTTTGCACCGTACAGAGGGAATAATGTGATCGATCCATTTTGGGTGTATCTTGACCATCATGCAGCAAATGACATTGCCTTATGCACATACAGCGTTCACCACCAAACACGTCATCTTGACCTCATTTTTTTATACTTTGGATGGATGGCATATGGGCCAGGTCTGGTGTATCTCTATCTTCCCGATCGAGTGATGCGCCAGTTTGGGTATCAGCAGATTATTTCGAGTCTCCCCTCAGAGTTCGCTTCTCTCACCGTCAACCACAGAGATCTCGATGCGATACTTTATAATTTCAAGAGCCATTTGGTACCAGAGGAGTATCGTAGGGTGACAACTCCTGTACAATGGCCTTATCATAGGGTGACACCCTATTATGACACCAGACGCTCCTAGAAGACCACCTAAGCCTTCTAATCAAGAGGAGCATGAGGCTAGGGATAACTACACTCAAGACGTGAGCAGCGTTTGTTGGCGTATTGTGGATATGGCGAGATCAGGTATAGAAGCATGACTTTTTTAGGAAGGCAGTTCCCAGTTATCCCTCATAAAAAGCATTATTGTGGAGGCACTGAATACCTTACAGTACAAACGAAAAAGTCAGAAAATTAGATATACCCGATAAATTATGTTCAGTTGTATTGTTTTATTTATTTATTTTGGAACAAGTTTAGACATATTCATTCCATATTATCTAACATGAATATTATTTCTCATGTAATATAGATGGAAAAAACATATTTAACTATTTCATTATTTGTTCTGTAAGTTGGTTGTTTGTTAAAACATAGTCGATAGAAGCTCATAAGCTTGTTTATAAGTTATAACGAATATTTTTTAGTTGATCTTGAATAAATTTTTTGATTTAATTTCTAATATTTATTTAAATAAACAATCGAACAAATTAGCTAATACGTATGAAATGATATAAAAATTTTTTTTTTTTTTTTTTGAAATTTTGATATCTGACTTTACGATCGATTAATTTAAGTGGATCAATTCTACCATTCTTTTAACAAACCCAACACAAGAATTGTTAATATCTAATAGGATTCAAATAAGAAAAAAAAATTATTATTTAATTTTTAAATTAAAATAATATGAGTAAAATTACAATGCTTTGAACTTTGAGTAGAGGAAAGAAAATTGTAAAACTAGTATGTAGGTTACAGGAACTGAGTTTAAGTTTTCAAAATATATACCTATACAAATAATATAACTACTAAGCCTAACAAACTATACAGCTCTAGTAACTGAAATAACCAATGTTATTATTTATGTCAATATCTCCTCTCAAGTTAGATTATGGATAGAATATAGGAACAACTTTGACAGAAAAGAAGAAAAAGCAGGATGATAAATTATATTATTTAGTAGTATAATTAAAAGGAATAATTGGAAGGTTTAGTTCGGTTAAGTAATGATCAATGATCATGTTGATTTGTAATGAGTAGAATGTAACAATAAGAAGAAGAACGCGATGAGAGGAAGAAGATGAATCAAGGGTTACACAAATTCTATATTGATCATTGATTGAATCGAATTGGTATATGAAGTTAAATATTTATAGCTAAAGTTTGTTAGTTACCATAACTGGAAGTTAGTTACATAGATTGTAACTAACTTCTCAACTACTTTAACAACTAACACTAACAAATATAATTAACTTCTTAATAAGGATTGTACAGTTCAGCAAGAAGAGATTCAAACCATAGCAACTTAGAGGTTTGTGTGCAAGTGTCATGTGTTCCACCTCCGTGATGGAGCGAGCAACTAAGGCATGCTTCTTAGAGCTCCACGGAACAAGGTTAGGGCTAAATAATAAGCATGATTCTGAGGTAGATCTTCGATCATCTGGATTACTATCCCAGTCTAAATCATTGTAAGCATGAATAGTGAACTAATCTGTAGCAGTTGGAATAAGCATTAAAACATGTGTTATCGCGCCACTCAAGTAATAGAGTATTCACTTGACTGCACACCAGTGTTTTTCCAATGGTTATACCATAAACTGACATGCTTTGCTCACTACAAAAGCAATGTCGGGTCGTGTAATAGTGAGGTATTAGAGAGTTCTAACTGTGGACCTGTAGAGTAGTGGATCTGAAAGAACATCTAAGCCATGTTTGCTCAACTTGCAGGTACTCATCATAAGAGTGTGGACACCTTTAGCTCCAGTCATAGTTACCTTGTTGAGCAAGTCATGAATGTATTTGGTTTGTGTCAGCAATAAGGATCCACCAGGTTGACTATGCACTTCAACACCAAGAAAATATTGAGGAGCCCCAAGTTATTTTAGAGCAAATTTCAAATTGAGTTTGTTAATAAGGTCATGAATACGTTTAGAGGGGGACCCTGTGATTAGAATGGCATCTACATAAATAAGTGTATAAAGTGTAATATTGTTGTGATTATACACAAATTAGGAATGATCACACATGCTCAAGGAAAAACCAAATTGAATGAGATCATGGTGCAACTTCTTATACCATGCACATGGAGGTTACTTTAGGCCATAAATGGCTTTGCTGAGTTTGCAAACTAACTATGAATCGGCTTCAGTAAAGCCTGGTGGTTGTTGCTTCATGAAGGTCTCAATTAAGAAACGTGTTATTGATGTCTATCTGTTGAATGTTTCGCTTGTGTGTGATGGCCAAAGTTAAGATAATATGAATGGTAGTGGGCTTGACCACATGAGAGAACGTTTCATGGTATTCAAAGCCTTCATGTTGATGAAATCCTTTAGCTACTAGTCGTTCATTGTATTTGTTTATGCTACCATTTGGATTTTCTTTGACCTTAAAGACCCGCCTGCAACCTATAGCTTTTCTATGAGGAGGTAGAGTCGTGAGATTCCAAGTCTCATTTTTTAGAAGAGAGACATACTCAGTTTTCATGGCATGTAACCATTCAGGCTGGTCATAGCTTGTTTAAACGTGGTAGGTTTAGAGTGAACCGTGTAGACCTTGGGTTTAAACTTGTCTGTTTTACCTCTAGTTAACATACGATAAGCATTAGTGATTAGAGAGACTGTGATGTGACCTATGGTACTTTGAAAAGAAGGTGACATAGATCCTGATGTGTTACAACCGATAATGTTGAGGCTCAAGGAACTAGGTGAAGTAGATTAATGGTGACGTGTCAAAGATTGATCTAGATGAGAAGGCACATTAGGACTTGAGAGAGAAACATCAGTATCGTACACATGGGACACATTTGGAGTTGGAACATTAATTTCATTTTTATGATATGACACTGATTCAGATCAACATGTCATAGAATGACTTGATACCATGTTTAACTATTGGCCATGCACATATAGAAATGATGGTGTGGATGAGTCAATATGTTGGTCAATTGTATTGATTAATGGTTATTGTTGTTGAGATCCAATTGATGCCTTGAGGATGACATTAGTCATATCAGGTATAAGTGACTTAGTTGTAGGTAAGTAAAGTCTCATATCATTAATGCTAGAAGAGGGTGAGGTTTAATTAGCTGTTATGTTGAAACCAACTTTGAATGGAAACTCCTCCTCATGAAAGATAACATCTTTGGATAAGAAGATTCTCCCTTCCCGATTCATGCACTTGCGACCTTTGTGTGTTGGGGAGACTCCCAAGTAGACACATTTGGAGCTCCTGAATTCCATCTTGTGTTAATTATAGGGCCTCAAATGTGGATAGTAGGCACAACCAAAGATCATGGGAGAGTTGTAATCATGCTTCATTTGATAAACTGCATCAAAAGGTGATGAAAATTTTTGTAATGCACTTGTAGGAAATTTATTCATCAAGTACACTGCAAGAGTAAAACTATGGTCCCAATATGTGATTGGGATGGCTGCATGAGCTAGCAATGTGAGACCTAGTTCCACTATATGTTTATGCTTCCTTTCAACCTTTCCATTTTGATATGATGTATGAGGACAAGTAAGTTTATACATGATGCTTTATGCATTAAGTAACTTGGTGAAAGGTCTGAAATCACCACCAAAATCAAACTGGACTGGCTTTATTTTGCCCTAAAACTGAGTCTCAACGTACTTTTGGAATAACATGAAGGCTGAAAGAGCATCACCCATATTTTTCAGAAAATAAATCCAAGTAAAACTTGAATAAGCATCCACAAAAGCAATGTAGTAGTTATAACCCCAACTTGATAGAGTTGATGCTGGTCCCCGCAGATAAGTGTAAATTAGATCAAACAAGTTATTAAATTGGGTTTATGACAAAGGAGCATGCATTTTGTGAGACTTACCAAGACAACAAGATTCACAAAAATTAGTGAACTTTTTATTACTGAAATGCATGTTACATATTTGAAAAACACTTTGCATGATCTTAGTGTTGGCATGACCTAACCTAGCAATGCCACTAAGCCATAGAACTAGGATTTTCAAGTTTTTTGGGAAACTGACAAGAATTGACTAAGATAGTTCCTAAAGTGTTATTAACTACAAGATTCAAACTACATTCCTTGCGAGACACACTAGCTCTTGACTAGTCCAAAGCAATTGTAGTGAAGCAATAAAGGTCATTTTCATCAAGAATGCCTTCAAGGAGCAGCTGATTAGATACCTAAGATTTAACAAAACATTGGTTAGTGTGTAACTCAAAATAGACCTTATTGTCCTTGGAAAACTTGGAGACATATATTATGTTTCGAGTGATGTAAGGAACATAAAGTAAATCATTGAGTTTTAGCATGTGATTGGGCACAAAAGTATAAGGAAACTGAGAACATCCTATAGACTTGACCTCTAGACATTGTCCATTACCAATTATAACTTTGTTTGGTCTTACTCTTGATGTATTATGTTGTATATGTAAGCTATGGGATGTGATATGATGATAAGTACCTGAGTCTACAAACTAGAACTGTGCTTCAAGGTCTTGAGGTATTTCCAGTTGCTCATGGTGTTCCAAGTAGGCCGAAGCTTCAGGAGTAGTGGTTGTCTGTGGAGTTGAGCTTTAAGCATCACTTGTGCTAGAAGATGCAGAGCTTTAAGCATGAAATTTGAATGCAGAAGGGTCAAAGTGTTCATCAAATCAATGCCAATACTAAAGAATTGAGTATCCATACTTGTTACACAACAGACAAGTATGTCTGTTGCCTGAAGTAGAATTTTGTCTTGCACCACGACCTCTACCATGAGTAGATTTTCCTCTACCTCGAGCGTAACCACGTCTAGCAGTATTTGGTACAAACAACCTTGTTCTATGTTATAAGTTGCACTTTATGTAGCAACTTCTTGCTTGTACTTGTCTAACTGAGCTTCCTACACATACAATAGTTCTTCCACATCATAGATGTCAATTGGATCACCCTTGATGTAAATCATCATGATAAATGGATTTTACTCTTCAGGTAATCCTTGAAGAATGGCATACATTTAATCCTTTTCAAAAATAAGATCACCTATGACCAAGATGGAATTTAAAACTGTTTTGATGCAAAGTACATACTCAAAAATGGATCATGTACCTTTCTTGTTGGTCTTTAACTCTGACCTAAGCTGATGGACATGAGCTTTCATCACACGAGGTAAAATACTTTCAGAGATTGTTGAAAGTATCCAAGTGAAAAGAGCTTGATCCTGCACAATCCATGTTTCATAGTCCTCAAATAGAAGATTTGAAATTCAATCATGTTCAGTTTTTAACATTAATGGTATATGGGGATTCACAACGATCTTGTGAAGCTTTTGTGAAAGAATAACTTTATTCACTTGTTGATTCCACAGCAAAAAGTTGTTATCTTGCAACTTGATTGATAGTTTAGGCCATAATTTAGTGGATGACCCTGAGAAACCAAGTTGAGACGTGGAAATCTGTGAAGTATGAACTGGTGGAGGTGTTGATTGCACTCCAAGATCTGATGAATGTTCAAGATCTGCCATTGTTATTTCTCTGAAACCTTTGCTAGCAGATGCAGATGATCGATAAGGTGCAGAAATAATGAGTTTCTCTAAAATTTCTCGATCAGTTCAGCTTTTATGAAGCTTGAGCCTTCGATCTTTGGAGCTTCTATGAAGCTTGTAACCATGGAGTTTCTATGAAGCTTGTAACCTTTAACAATGCCTGCGATTATGCAGATCTTAAAGGTTGGAATGCAGTAGAAATTCGGTCCCCTATGGCCATTTATACAATGTTAATGAATGATCAATGATCATGTTGAGTTACAATGAGTAATATGTAATCAAGAAGAAGAAGAAGAAAGTGATGAGAGGAAGAAGATGAATCAAGGGTTACACAATATTTATGTTGTAGATTAGCTAATGCATGAGATTCTATATTGATCATTGATTGAATTGAATTGGTACATGAAGCTAGCTATATATATAGTTTGTTAGTTACCATAAGTGGAAGTTAGTTACATAGATTGTAACTAACTTCTTAACTACTTTAACAACTAACACTAGCAAATGTAACTAACTTCTAACTTTACTAACTACTTCTCTAATAAGTTTCTAAACATGCATGCATCTTCAAGGAGTTCAAGAGTATATTTCTTTTGATTAACAAAGATGCCAGTGTTAAAACTTGCAATTTCCAGACCTAAAAAGTATCTCAATTTTTTAGATATTTAATTTTGAAATTCTAGTCTAAAAATAGGTTTGACAATTTGTATCCAGTGAAGAGAATTATCTACAAGAACAATGTCGGTAACATATACTAAGTTTAATACCATATTGATGCTCTGAATTTTGAGTAAAGGGAAAAAAATTCATTGATGAAAACTAGTATCAAAGTTATAAGATCGAGATTAACTTTTCAGGATATATATAGAGTTGTGTTAATTTTTTCGGAGGCACTGCATAAATTAATCATTGTTTAATCATGAAAAAACAAATATAGTCCATATCTAATTACATTTTAACCATTATAAATATTTTAAGGGATTCTATTCAACCATAAATTAACTATGATAAATTTGAGGCTCTGTGCGCTAAACCGTCTTTCACGTCCTTAAAGACGGTCCTAAATATATACCTATACATATAATGTAACTATCAAGTCTAACAAACTATACCATTGCAGTAACTGAACTAACAAAAATAATATTACGATATTATTTACATCAATAAAATCAAGTAAAAAAACTATAAAACTTTGAATTATAAATTCATGAAATAATTTTTTTACTAAATAGATATCTTTTAGTTATATAAATTAAGATAAATATTTTATGTTGTCTTTTATGTTTGACTTTTATTATGATTTTATCATTTTTATTTATTTTTATTTTGAAACAGTTATTTTTATTTTGAAATAATCTTTTATAAATATTTTATTAAAAAATAGTTATTATTTGCAACATAATAATAATAATTTAAATTGCTATTTTCTTAAAAATATTTAATTTGAATGATGGCTTGAAACAATTGTTTTAAAATTAAAAAAAAAAATCAAATCAAATCAATATAAAGATCGAACATAAACAATTGCAAAAAGAATATTTGACTAATATATCATTATGGATTAAAATTTTAGTCAACCCAAGAGCATTTGGTTGAGATCATAAATATCTCTTCCATCTTAATCACAAATATTGAATTTGAATTCAGTATTGGAATGCTAAATTTTTTAAGGGAGTTTTTTACACATACGAATAAATAAGTAATTGTTGAAAACCCCAAATTCTAAGCATAATAAAAATAAAAATAAAAAGTCAATTCAAAGTTTTCGATTTTTTAAAAATTAAGATGGCGTTGAAGAAGGAAACGTATATAAGGATATTCCACAATAAATTCAGTGACAATTGGCCAAGCACGAGGCACATAAATATTGCCACAGTGCTTAAATGTTCATTACATTGGTTTGGAGTGCCCGCCAAGAAACATAACACATTGCCAAAAGAGCTTTAGTCCTTCAAGTGTTTTCTAACATTTTCCTCTTCTTCCTAATCAGCATCACATAAGAAACATTTGTCAAAAAACTCTCTTTGGAAACTTATACATTTGCATTGCAATTTGCAAGAAGTGTAAATTCCCAATATTGGATAACCATCACATGTGCATGTACTCCCCCGTCAAGTTGTTTGTCTAGGCCAACCCAAAGTATATTTTTCTTTATTGTTAGAGATAAAAGTTAGGTTGTTAACCGAAGTAAATGGTGTTTATTAGGGAACTATTATTCTAGTAGTTAGGAGTTAATTTCTGTTACCTCATCTGATATATATTTTAAGGGTTAATATCTTTTTTAGTCACATATTTTAATCTCGGCGTTTATTTTGGCCTCTTAGCTTTAAAAAAGTTCATATAGTTTCTTAACTCTTCAAAATGTTTCATATTAGTCATTTTGTCTAATTAGCGACTGATTTTTGAATTTTTCCGTCGTTAATAGGGCAAAAAGGATTAATATGAAACGTTTTGAAGGGTTAAGTGACCAATATGAACCTTTTTAAAGTTAAGGGACCAAAATGAACTTCGAGGTTAAGATACGGGACCAAAAAGGATATTAAGCCTATATTTTAATCATTGATGTAATGTCAAGGTTATAAAATCAATTCATCACTATTCACTTCATCTTCTACATTTCGTTTTTTGTTTTATGTTTCTCACTCCCTGGTGCAGCAGAATGATGAACACCAAAGTTCATCTCTAACATGACATTATTCGCATGTTCCAATCATTCGCGCTTCCATAATCGCTCGTCTACGATTCATTTGGTTTGTCACCGTCAGCATAACTAATTGTCACAAAATGGTGATTACAGTTCCTTCAATGGAGTTTATAGAAAATCAAGAATAGGCAATCAAAGATCCAATTTAATCGCAAGAAATCTCCACCGTCTTTGCTTTAACGAATACAACAACTCTTTTGGGCTGAAACTCTTTATTAAACTGCAAGAAAACAATTATCTGTTATGGAATCAACAAGTGGAAGGAGTGATTCTAACTTAGAAGATGCACAAGCTAGTTGGAAATCCTTATATTCCACAAAAGTTCAAATCAACTCAATATCGCATCACATGTACGTTTTTGGAAGAATATGAAGCTTGGATCGTGCAAGATCAAACGATATTCATCTGGTTGTTATCAACAATTTCAGAATCAGTACTCCCTAAGGTTCTTGCATGCAAACACGCTTTTGAAGTTTAGGATAAGATCCATCAATTCAACGCTCAAATGAAATCTAGGGTTCGACAATTGCGCGTAGAACTCAAATTAACTAAGAAGGGAAACAAGTCAATCACATAATTTGTCTTAAGGATCAAAGTGATTCCAAACTTTCTGTTAGCTGTTGGTGACTCTATCACATAACAAGATTAGGTCGATTCAATTCTATAAGGTCTTCCTGAAGAACACAATCCCTTTGTCATGCAAATGTATGGCTGTCCTACACCTCCTACTCTGTGTGATGTTGAAGCACTTTTGTATGTGCAAGAAGCGCAGTTAGGCAAATTTCGTCAAGAGTTGGCTACTTCAAACATCGTTGCAAATGTTTCTCAAACCAACCAAGAAGAGAACAACTCCAGAGGGGCATACTCTGTCATTTGAGGTAGGGGAAGGTTTAGTCGTGGGCGGGGTCGTGGGAGTGGAAGGCATAAACTAGAAATCGTCCCACATGTCAATTGTGTGGGAATTATGGGGACTTAGTCACAACCTGTTGGCACCGTTTTGATTAAAATTCCATGCCTCAGAATACAACCAGCACTCACGCTAACCCTGCAAACAGCTTTAATCCAAGTCGAGAATCCACTCAAGAAACTTTACTGAGCTCTCAGACTATGGCAATGATGGCTACCACCAGTCGACCCTCTGCTTATATGCAAGAATACTCCTTGCCTTCACAACTAGAATCTCAAGCTTGGTTCGCCGACTTAGGTGCTTCCCTCCACTTAACTCCTTATGTTTTCCTTTTATAAAACAAAATAAAATATGCAGGGTCAATTAAGGTCTATGTATGGAATGGCCAAACTCTTAGAATACAGTCAGTATGTTCCACACATTTTTACTCTAAGTTCAATCCAAAACATAAATTAATTCTTACTAATATCCTACATGTACCTTCTATCACTAGAAACTTGTTGTCTGTTTCGAAATTCTCCAGTGATAACAATGTTGTTTTTGAATTCCTTTCTGATAAATGTTATATTAAATCCTAGGCTTCTAAATAAGTTATTGTTGAAGGAGTTCTAGATGTTAATGGCCTTTATTGCTTTCCTCAGCTATCTTTGGAGTTCACAAGCTCTCATAACCTGAATAACAACTTGAGTACTACAACTGGTGCTCAAAGTTACATTGTTTCTCATTCTAATTCTCCTATGTCAAGTAATTGTAATACTAGTATACTTTGGCATCACAGGCTAGGCCATGCCAACTTTCATTCTGTTACTCAAATACTCAAACTCTGTAATATCCTTTCATCTAATAAACACAATGCTATTGTTTTCACCTCTTGTAATCTTGGTAAAACACATAGGTTATATGTATCTTTAACTAACACAGTTTATCATAAACCGTTTGATATGATATACAGTGACTTATGGGGTCCATCTCCTAATCCCTCTAGTTCCGGTTACAGATATTACATAGCCTTTATAGATGGACATACTAGATATACATGGTTGTATTTTCTTAAACAGAAATCTGAAGCCTTGCAATCCTTTAAAATCTTTCATGTGTTTGTCTAAACTCAGTTTAATGTAACCATTAAATCTGTTCAGTGTGACTTTGGTGGAGAATTTCGACCATTTATCAAATTCTTGATCGAACTAGGGATCACACATCGCCTCACTTGCCCCCACCCTTCCCATCAAAATGGATATGTGGAAAGAAATCACAGACACATAGTTGAAATGGGTCTTACTCTTTTAGCTCACTCTTCCTTACAATCATACCCCAAATTTTGACCACCAAGATTTCCCATCATTATGCAAATCATCACCACAATATGGATATGCCATCATGCCTCATCAATCTCCTCAAGGATTGTTAAGCATTCACTACAATCAAGAATTAGGGTTTTAAGCCCTCTCGGAGCACTTAGACAAATGATCAATCAAGAAATGACATGATCTTCAACTTGTCTAAATATCTCAAACACCCATAAGGGATCAAGAGGACTCCCACATCAAGAATCAGGCACAGGAGTGCAACATTCCAAATGGATCAAGCCTCGAGATCGCTAGTGTCACCAAATAAGGGTTTTGGTCGACCAAGGCCTCCAGATGAAAATTTTCATCTGGGCATGAGCCAATGCTTCAAAGCACAACCCAAGATACTCAAAGGGACCTCATGGACCCAATCATCAAGTAAACTTAGCCTCAGGGGATGCATTCACAAAAAATCAGGAATTAGGGTTTCTTGACTTAATTCACCCCTAAGTTGACTTTTAAGGCAAAACATAGGCCAAGACCTCAAGACATGATTTGAGGGCCTCAAATACACCACATTAATCCATTTACAATAATGGATTAATCCAAGAAGCTTGATCCATAAGTTTCAATTTCACCTGGACCACAATTAGGGTTTTGAAGAGAAAGTCAAATGTATCTTTGACTTTTGACCAAGACATGCTCCCAAACCTTCGGACATGATTCAATACACCCTAAAACACCTATGGAATCCATCCATTAGGCTTAAATTAGGTCAAGGACTTGATTGCACAAAGGATCGCACAGTTTGGATTTCATCCGATAAAAAGTCAACTGTGCACAAAATCAAGTTTGAATTTTTGGAATTTTTCACAAATATGGTTCCCCTAAGTCAAAAATAATGTTAATGTATGGTATTGATCATCATTCATTAAGAAAATCAAGAAAAGTGAGGTTTCTTGCAAAAGGGGCAACCATGTGAAACCAAAATTATGGAACAAAAGTGATTTTGTACCAACTTTGCAAGGTCATAACTCCTAAACCACAAGGCTTTTTTCTCACATTCAAAGCTCAAATGAAAGTCCATCTGACATACTAAGTGTCAACTATAAGAGATTCCAAATCCTCATGGATTTTGAGTTATGGACTGATCAAAATGGCAAAAATGAAGAAAATGACACTTTTCCAACACTTAGTGAAAATCTGCCTAAGTTACCAGCCTTGGACATCAATGTTCATGAGGATTTTTCAGTTGAATTCAAATAGTTTCAAGACAAACTATGACCACACATGTATTGTATCATATTAGGGCTTTCTAAAAAGCACAAGAGCCTCCCATAACTCAACCTGAGCAAGGAGATATGATCCGCTCAAAATCACCATTTCCAACTGTCTTGTACAAGGCAGAATTTGGCATTTTGCTCGATTTGGAAAAATTGGACAACTCCAAGCCTTGTCATCCATTTGGACACATTAGAGGATAAAATCCAAGGGGAATGATCTGATCCCCAAGCCTCCCAAGTCCAAGAATCTACATATAGCCATAACAAACCTAAAAAGGCTAAAAAGTGCAAAAGACTTCAATTTTGTTTCCAAGCATTCAATGGATGCATCAAGGTGGCATGGACTGAGACATTTCTAACTGAATGAGTCAAGATTCAGCTCTGAATCAAAGGACCATAGGTTTGTGCCCTAACCTCAAGTCAATGGCTAGAGGAGACTAAAGATTCCCTTGGATCAACATTGGCCAAAGGCCTGTACCAGCTGCCATTCATTATTGCTTGCAAAACAAACTTGACACACTATAAATAGAGCTCATTTGTGATCAGTTTGAGTACACCAAAGCACTACAACTGATGCTTTCCTTAAAATCTCTCTCTTTAGGCCAAATTGCCTTCTTTTGCAAGTCCTCTCTGAGTTTTTGAGTTAGAGAGCAATTTCGCCACAGCTCATGATCCAAACACATCCAATATGTCATATCTAAGCCGTTCAAACACTCACTTGTGATCTGAAACACCAAAATCAGAAAGTCAACCTCCAAAACCTCAAAATTTGACTTTTCTGCATTTTTCAAGCCATGTCTTGATTCAGTCACTTCCAAAACCAAACCAGGCCTCAAACACACTCCAAATATCATCCTCAAACTGTCCCAATTGGTTTCCCTCATCTGGAACATCATTTGAGAGAGTTACTATCTTGGTCACTTTTGCAAGAAAAGGCCTATACTTGTTCCCGAGGATTCCAGCTGGTTTTGATCATCCTAAAAGCTTCTAAGGGATCAATCAAGAGTGTTCAAAGCATTACATTATTTCTGGCACAAGGAACTTGGCAGATAGCACAAGAAGCTCCAAGAGGTAAGTGCATCATAACTTGAACTCTCTAAATCATGCATTGCTTTGAGGTCCATTGACCATGGACCTCTCATACATATCATATGTGTTGTGTTTGAACCAATTTATCATGCTATTATTGTCTGTACCATGAGATAGCATAGAACATGCAAAATTTGACCTATTTTGAAATCACTATCGGATTTTAAAATGGAAACATTTTCTGAAAATTCCAAGGGCACCATTGGAATCCTCATGAAATTCTAGACAGGATACACCTAAATTTTGTCTCAATCCATGAAGAAATGAGAAAGTTAGAGGCTTCATGCAAATTGGCAAAACTAGGCCTTGCCTTAGGCAAAGGCCAGGCCATGGCGCCTTGGTCAGGCCTAGAAACTTGGCACCCTTATGTATTAATGGGGTGGTTTTGATACACGGATGTATCACCACCCCAGTGATAGCGCGCATGTGTGTTTGTTGTTGAGGTCGTGGGTTCAACACCCACCCAGACCATTTTATCATTTTGCCATATTTTGCTATTTTTCATTTTTTTTATGGTTTTTGTTGAATTAATTCCAAAATGAATTTCTCTCTCAATTTTAATTATTTTTTATTGGTTCTTTTTTTGAAAATTTCCAAAAATGTTAAAATATTTTATTCCATAAAAATTTCACAAAAATATTATTTATTTCATATATTTAGTATTTTTGTAAAGAATTATGTTTTATTTGTTTTTAAAACATTTCAAAACATTTCATTCTCTTGATTTTGCAAATTAAAATGATTTCCAAATCATTCTATGAATGAAACATAATTTTTCAAACATTTATCCAAGATCACAACTTGTTTTTCACACATGTTTAATAATTTTGATCATTTTAATTGAATTTCTATTCAATTAAAATACATTTTAAAATCAAATTAGGGTTTTGATTATTTTCACCCTCACAAATCTTTTTCAAAACACTTTGGGCCTCTATTAGAGTGTAAGACTCATTCCTTGTACATAAAAAACCATTTTGGGCCTCAGTCATTGTATAAGTCCCACTGCGATTTTAAAAATCTCGGCGCGATCGTCGCCTTTTAAACGAAAAACCATCTGGGCCTACCCTTGTGTTGTAAGTCCCGTTTCTTTTCTTTTTTTTCAAACCTTTGGGCCTCTCCTTAAGTTGTAAGACCCATCCCTTTATACAGAAAACCTTTTTGGGCCTCAGTCGTTGTATAAGTCCCGATACAATTTTTCAGATCAACGGTACGATTACTGTTTTTCATCTGGGCCTTTCCTTGAGTATAAGCCCCAACAATCTTTTCAAAAACAACTTTCCCCTTTGATTTAGGTTCAAATTCATAGTTGTTATCAAAACTTTCTTTAATTTCTTGAACAACTAACCATACAGCTGTTACAAGGGAAGCTTGCTCGCGTGTAAGTTTTAACAGTTTTCTTTTACATATTTGCACATATATATATATATTTGTGCTGGAAGCTTGCTCACCTGTAAGTCCTCCTACCCTCTTTTACATACAGTATATGTTTCATCTGTATATATATCCCTGTATATTATCTGCTTAGAGTTTTCCCCGACAATTAGGTCTAAGACTAGATAAAGCCAGTGGTCACTCTTTCAACAGTCAAAACTAGTTCCCCATAGGAATTCCAGATACAGTCTTGCCTCCTCTTGGGCTTATACAATATGGAACAAAGAGAAAGGCATTATTCCCGGTGAAACTTTTCTCAAACTGTCACTATTAGAAAATTGTCAAAGAAATTCATTTCCCGAAATTCATTTCCCCCAGAGAGGATTAATCCCGGTGAAAACCTCTCTTGAATTTCTTCAAACCCTAGAACTGTTCACTAAAGAAAAGATTATTCCCCGGTGAAACTATTTCTTGAACTTTTCTTAGGTTTGGACCCACGGGCTTCCTAAAAGCATCCCGCCTCCTCTTGGGCTTTGTACAAGGACCCTCTGACTTCTTAGAAGTTCTCATGCCTTCTCTTGGGCTTAATACAAGGACCTTGAAGACCTCTTAAAGGTATAAGGACAGAACTTAGTCATCCTTTGTTAAAGCAGTCTTTCTGAAGAGTCAAAATCTTATCCCTTAAAACATCAGCCTCCTCTTGGGCATCATACAAAGATAATCTCATTCATACCAGTAGACTTGGACAGTCTAATCTCCTCTTGGATCTCAAAGACATCCTCAAGTTCCCTACAAACACAGGAAAAAAACCCTTGTCATTTACTAATCTCCAGTAGAGTTAAAACCCTCACAGGATCTAAAACTCAGTCTTTCATCCTAAATTTCCCCCAGCTAGGTCAAACCACTATCAATAAACCTTTATCAGAACCTCAAGGCATCTGATATTTCAACTCTTCTGTAAACCCTCAGTAAGAGTTGATTCCCCAACTTGGACCTGTCTCTGGATCTCAATAATCCTCAGCAGAAACTAGCCTCCTCTTAGGCTTTGTATAAAGATTTTTTCCCCACCCTCTTGTTGAGTCAATCATTTCAGCCTCCTCTTAGGCTTTGTATAATGATCTTTTTTTCTCAGAAAAAGTCAGCCTAAATCTTGGGCTTTGTACAAGACAGATAAAAACACTCTCTTGTTGAGTCAATCTCTTTTCAGCCTCAATCTTGGGCTTTGTACAAGACACCCATAAATATCTTCAGCTGAGTCAGTCAAATATCTTTCAGCCTCAATCTTGTGTTTTGTACAAGACTCATATAAATCTCCCTAAGCAGAGTCAATCCTCTTTTCAGCCACAATCTTGGGCTTTGTACAAGACAGATAAAACATCTCACCAGTAGAGTCATTTTCCCCTTTTTGCCTCAATCTTGGGCTTTGAACAAGACAGATAAAATATTTCCTCGAAAAAGTCAACTTTTAGCCTCCTCTTAGGCTTTATATCATGATATCCCCAAAAGAGTCAAATCTCTGTTAGCCTCAATCTTGGGCTTTGTACAAGACAGATAAACATTCTCATATTAAGTCACTCTTTTCCAGCCTCCTCTTAGGCTTTGTATAAGGACTTCCCCAGTAGAGTCAATCAATCTCTTAGCTTCAACCTTGGGCTTTGATCAAGGCACACAAAAATCAACATCCCCTCAGAGGAAATCAAAATCTCTCTGTAGAAAGATACTTCCCTGTATATCACACATCAAAACAAACCCTAATCCCAGATAACTGCTGTAAATGGCACACTTGTTGATTCAAATATCCAAGTTGTCGTCCATCTCTTATCCTGGTAAAATTCCTCTTTCATCTAATTGCTATAAGTGGCAAGCCTCTAGATTATTTACATCCAAGTCAATGTCCCCTCTCTTAGCATGAAAGACTCCTAAGGAAAAATGACATTGCTCTACACTGAGTTAAAGTTTTCTCCTTCAGGATAAATCCCCTATAAAGGAAATTATGGCATTGCTGGATTCACATATCCCAGTTAAAGTAATTCTCCTTTATAATCAGTCGCCCAAAAGTTGTGATAAAAAGACGAGAGTGTCTCCCTTTAGAGATGACGAATTATCTCTCAGTCAAACCTTTAGCTTCAATCTTGGGCTTTGAACAAGACACAAATAACCTTTTAGCTTCAATCTTAGGCTTTGAACAAGACACCAAAACATCATCTCTTTTCCTCCCATAGAATAGGAGGAAACTACGATTGCTCTGATTTCCCTGTTTTATTTAACGGGAATACGTAGGCATAAGATTGCGAATTCTTAGCGAGCACACCAATCAAAAACTTTAGGTCCAGTACCTTTACTCATCAAAAACATCGGAAAACCCAAAATCAACAAAATTCTCTCTCAAAAACCTCCCAAAGGGGAAACTTTCCCAAACCCACAACAGACAAACACCCAGTAAGTAGAAAGCAGTAAGGATAATTGCTAACAACCTGTGGATAACCACATATAGAATGGGCAACTGACAACTCCCTATTGTATAACCTGACCCCGAACTCCCCGAATCTCTTAAAGCATTTGTTCAGTTAAACATTTACGTGCAAGGTTAGTTTTAGATAGCTTCCCTTTCCTTTCCAGCTTCACAGGATAAATAAGAAATCAGAAAGTAGCACCCCCACTCCTACCATTGCGGTGGAGGAGAAACCCCATGGCGATAAGGTGGTCGCGTCACTGACAAAAATCGCACGCTACACTTACCTCTAACATATTGGGATCATATTTTCTCAACATATGTTCATGTAATAAAATAGGTTACCTACCCCATCCTTAACCAAAGCTAACTCACCTTTTCATGCACTCTATGCACAATGTGTTTTTTGACACGTATGATTTTTATTAAATTAATTATTTTTATTTTATATTAAAGGCAAAAAGCTGAAAACCTAACCCATTTCCTTCATCTTCGTCTTCTTCAGCTCCACTTCGTCTTCTTCTTCGGTGAATCCCTAATTCTTTTCATTCTTCTTCGTCTTCTTCAACTATACTTTGTCTTCTTTAGCTCCACTTCGTCTCATTCTTCTTCTTCTTCTTCGCTGAACCCTAATTTCTTTTCATTCTTCTTCGTCTTCTTCAACTACACTCCGTTCACTTACAAATTACTGATAGTATGATATCTTCATCAAGGCAAAGCAAATCAGTATCATATCATTCCACAAGTGTGAGCAACCGTCCAGGGAGAAGGTGTGGGTGTAATGCTCGTGTGATATCATACCATTGTAAGAACGGACGTAGTAAAGGGAGACTTTTCCGGAGATGTTCGTTTTTGGCAAAATGAGGAAACTTGCAATTTATCCATTTGGAGTCAATTTGTCTTGTATTTTTGTTTATGGTCAACATGTACTTGTTATTGAAGTGTAAATGTTGAAATGCTCTACTGTTGTTTTACTAAGTTTGTAATGTTGTTTAATAGATACTGAAATGTTATTCATTTCTTGTTCAAGTATGTAAGCATCACTTTATGTAATGCATATCAGTTATGCAATGTACTGTAATTTGGTTTAATTGATATTATAAGTTTCATTTGGTATGACCAATAATTTGGTTTAATTGATTTTGTAAGTTTCACTTGGTATGACCTATAATTTGGTTCAGTTATGTAAAGTACTATAATTTGGTTCACCATCAAACACCTGCATCAACATATTCATCAAACCCTTTCATCCTCTCATTCTCACTATCATCATAGTGTAAACACCTTACAAATTCATCACTAGAATCACCATTACATTCACTTAAGTTGCCATCCTCTTCATCACATGTATTCCCCTTGTCTTTCTCTCTAACCCTATCTATAAAGGTGGTCTCTCCTGTAACTGGTTTTGGCTCAGAGAATATCTTAACTTCATAATTATTTCCAACAACATACACAACTAACTCTGAAGCATATCCATCATCCCTAAATGGTTTTAAATCTTCTTCAAGAGATCCTTCATCATGTTTCCACCATATTTTAACAACATTAAAATCAAACTTAGGGACAGTCGTTTTCACTAAGTCACAGGCTTCAAAAAAAACACCAATAATCGGGATCTTGACTACAAAATGCATATACTTCCCCACCATCATATCTTATGTTAGGGTCTTTTACAAAACATCCTTTTGTGTAGAACACAATCTTAAATTTATCCATTTCATGTACAATAAATTGACTTGGGTTTAAAATTTACCAAATTAGATCAAACAAATATGGTATGCAATAGAAATTACTACTTATATACGGATACAAATATGAAATCGATATTAATAACAGAAGAATGAATTTGTATCTAACCCTACCATTACTAAATATGCAACAAAGTGAATTACTTAGGACCATTGAATGCGACTAACTAGGACCACACTTGCTTCCAAGTGAAAGGAGGGGAACAAAGCCAACGACAAAGTTGTTGTTAGGACCACGCGAAAGAAACTTTGTTCCGGGACCACACAAAAAAAATTCAACGCAGAAGAAGAGTTTGTTATTCTAGGGATTCACCACACACACACACACACACCTCTCTCTCTCTCTCTCTCCTCACTCTCTCTCTCCTCTCTCTCTCTCTCTCTCTCTCTCTCCTCTCTCTCTCTCTCTCTCACTCTCTCTCTCTCTCCTCTCTCTCTCTCTCTCTCTCTCTCTCTCTCTCTCTCTCTCTCTCTAAAAGTATGAGTTGTTTAAAATTATCAAGCTGGTAAGTATTATATGATAATATAATTATGTTATCAACACATCCGCGCTAGCGAATTAGTAATAGAAATATCCACGTGAGCAACATAAAGATCTTACACGTAAGCCTATGTTAGTGGAAATTAACGACATGGACAAATTTTAGGGACAAATAAGTTTGCGAGGACCATTGTTTGAAGGAAAATTTTAGAGAGACTAAAATTTAATGTTGGCTATTTATAGGGGACTAAAAACATATTTAACCCCTTGAATCTAATATTCTACTCATTGAACCAACAAGGTTTCTCGGATTTGTTTTAGAGATTCAGTGAAAAACATAAAGTTTGTAAGTTAAAAATTATAAGATTGTCTGAGATGATTTTGACTTAGGATTTTCTTTGTACTTCTTATTTGTCCTTATAATTAAAGTATTGTCATATATAATAATTCATTTACAAAACTATTTAATCTTAATCCCTTAGTAATAAAACCTTTAACAACTTAAACAAACTTCTTAATCCCTTAGCAAGTTATAATTTAAGGTTAAGCATTTACACTTAACAAAAATATACAAGTGTCAAGGATCCACCTCTATCACTAAGTGGTGGCAAATTAAAATATCTAATTCGAAGTGTTTATTAATGTCACTCTCGTTTTACAGCGTAAACCGTAAATCAAATTATTGGTGATCAATCAATAAAAAACATTAAACATAAATATTAGATAAATAACATAAGAACAAAAGATTAAACCATCAATTACATCAAATAATATAAGGTTATTTATAAGATCAAATATGTATCACAAAAGGGGTGTTTAACTACTCATAGCCAAACTAAACATAGTTAAAGTGTTTAAGAAAACAATACATATGAATCATACGAGAATGTAATTGAACTTCATTGATGAAATAACATCAACTTCTCTCCTCCAAAATTCCATAAAGACTCGTATTCGATTCAAAATTGGAATCCCTATTCTTTGGCTTAAGGTTAGCCTTTAAACTAGGTTTTTTTGCACAATCATGCAACAATTTGGTGTAATTATATTACAATTCATCATTCATCTTGTGTGGCATAGGTGAGTGATTAACGAATCGCGTCACAGTCTTATCTAATTGCAATGTGATATTTCTAGAATGCCAATCATTCATTTGCATTGTGAATCCCACCACGATCTAATCGCGAGGCGATGTGAGATGAATTTCACTTTATTTTTCTTTTACTCAAATCTTGAGTATTATCCCGCCCCGCTTCTTATCAGTGGTAAAAGCCACCATGTAAAATATTGTAGAGTAGAGTTGTCTATGTTGGTGTACAAAGTGAAAATAATGATGAAAAGAAGAGAATATATTATATTGGGAATGACGGCTACAAATGATAAGGATATAATGATTGGAATGACATCTACACTACCCTATGTATAAGCTAAAAACTAGGGCTACAAAGCAACAATAAAATACTAAAATACCCTCTAACAAACTTGGTCACCAAGTTTGTAAATATAAAATAAAATATAAATTATTATTCTAATATCATCCCTTAATTTATATTTCCTCAAAACTAATAACTCCAATTCCATCCCTTAAGCGAAGGAATTGATCAGTCTTGATAGCCTTCGTCAGAACATCTGCCAACTGTTTCTGGGTGCTACAGTGCAGAACTTCTAACACTCCATTCTGAACTTGACTTCTCAGATAGTGATACTTTGTCTCAATATGCTTGCTTCTCCCATGCAAACACTGGGTTTCTGGCAAGATTGATTGCAGACTTGTTATCAATCATCAGCTTCAGAGGTTTGTCAACTTTGATCTTCAGATCCTCCAGCAAGTTCAGAATCCACACAGCTTGGCATGCAGTAACAGCACCTGCAATATATTCAGCTTCACAGGTTGACAACGCAACAACAGGTTGCTTTCTTAGAAACTCCAAGAAATAGGACCTCCCAGAAACTTAAACAAGTATCCAGAAGTACTTCTTCTGTCAACTCTGTCTCCACACCAATCAGAATCTGAATACTCAGAAGTTCTGATTCAGTCTTTCTTCCAAAAAGGGAATAGCACTCCATACTTCAGAGTTCCCTTGATATACCTCAGAATTCTGACAGCAGCTTGGTAATGGGACCACTTAGGTTTACTCATGAATCTGCTAACCATTCCAACTGCATAGCAAAATATCAGGTCTGGTATTACACAATACCTCAGAGAACCAACCAACTATTTGAAGGTTGTAGCATCCACATCCTCACCATCAGAATTAGAATCTAGTTTCTGATTCGTATCTGCAGGTGTGATAGCAGTCTTACAATTCTGCAGCTTAAATCTCTTCAGAAGTTCTCGTTCATACTTCAGCTGATGCAAAATGATACCTTTCTCAGAATATCTGAACTTCATCCCTAGAAAGTATGTCATTTTCCCGAGATCAGTCATTTCAAACTCATTCATCAGCACCTTCTTGAACTTAGCTAATTCTTGTTCAAAACTTCCGGTCAGCAATATGTCATCAACATACAAACACACCAGAATCATATTGCCATCAGAAATATGCTGAACATAAACACCGTATTCCATCTCACATTTCTAAAAACCCTGTTTCTTGAAAAATGAATCAATCTTCTGATTCCAAGCTCTGGGCGCTTGCTTCAATCCATACAAAGCTTTATGTAATCTGTACACCATCCCTTCCTGATTCTTTTTCACAAATCCAGGAGGTTGTGACACATAAACTTCTTCTTCTAATGGACCGTTCAGAAATGCAGATTTCACATCTAAATGCATCAGAGGCCAATTCCTGTTAGCAGCTATTGCAATCACCAATCTGATTGTTTCATGTCTCGCTACAGGTGCAAACACTTCAGAATAATCCAGCCCAGGTTTCTGCAGAAATCCTCTTGCTACCAACCTCGCTTTGTATTTGCCAATTGATCCATCTGGCTTTAGCTTCTGCTTGAAAACCCATCTGACGCTGATAGCTTTCTTGTCCTTTGGAAGTTCTGTCAGCTACCAAGTCTTGTTTCTCTCTATGGCCTCAAGTTCTTCTTTCATGGCCTTTAGCCAGAACTTCTGCTTGAGAGCCTCTTCTGTACTCACTAGTTCAGAGTCTACTAACATGGCACACTGAATAATTTCTCCTTTAGAATCTACTTCAGTGTCTTGCAATATGTCAAACTCTTCAAATCTTCTTGGAATGTTTCTGATTCTCTGTGGCCTCTGACCTCGTTCAGAATCTTCTTCAGATGCTTGAACCCTAGAAGTTCTGTCCTCGGAAGTTTCTCCTTCAGAAGCTCTTGCTTCAGAAGGTTGACTTCCTCCAGAACCTTGACCATCTTCAGAGTCTGGCATATTCCCAGAGTCTGAATCACCACCAGAATCTGGATCATCATCAGAATCTGGATCATCAGAATCACCTTCATCTTCTGAGTCTCCTTCAGAGTCAGAATCACCATCAGTTTCAGAAACTCTTATTTCTGACCTTCCTTCAGAAGTTCTCACATTAGAATCAGATTGAGACTTATCCCAATTCCAAACTTCTGATTCCTTTACAATAACGTCTCTGCTAAACTCAACTTTATTAGTTTCTGGACAATACAGCTTGTACGCACCTGTACAGTGGTACCCCCACCAGTAACATTACTTTGCTTCTATCATCCAGCTTCTGTCTTCTAGCTTCTGAAACATGTTTGTAACACACAGAACCAAAAACCTTCAGATGACTAACACTTTGCTTTTCCCCAGTCCACTTCTGAATAGGAACTATTTCCTTCAGCTTCTTCGTTGGACATATATTGAGCACATATGCTGCGGTGGCAACAGCTTCTCCCCACAAGTTCTGAGGAAGCTTCTTCTCCTTCAGCATGCTTCTCACCATATCAAGCAAAGTACGATTTCTTCTTTCAGCAAGACCATTGTATTGAGGAGTATAAGGAGCAGTAACCTCATGCTCAATTCCATTCTCCTCACAGAACTTCTGAAACTCTTTGGAGTTATACTCACCCCCACCATCGGTTCTGAGAATCTTCAGAGTCTGACCACTCTGATTCTGAACCTTCATTCGGAACTTCTTGAATTCAGCAAACACCTCGTGTTTGAACTTAATAAGGGATACCCATGTCATTCTCGTGAATTCATCAACAAATGACACGAAATATTTATTCCCTCCGATCGATGCTACTGGATTGCTCTTGGAGCAACTTCTGACGTAAATGGCAATCTTGGTTGCTTTCCTTCCATGCACACTTTGCATGACTTCTCAGGCTTCTTAATTGTAGGAATTCCTTGTACCAGCTTCTTTGAATTCAGATGTTCTAAGCTTCTGAAATTCAGATGACCAAATCTTCTGTGCCACAGCTCACTTTCTTTCACAACACTTGTTGCACTAAGACATTCAGAGTCAGAAGTTCTGACATTCACCTTGAATGTTCTATTCCTTCCCTGTTCTGACTCCATAATCAGCTTCTAATTACAGTCATACAGCTTCAGAAGATTGTCCTTCATGGTAACTGAAAAACCTTTCTCAATTAATTGTCCCACGCTCATCAGATTGCTTTTTATGCCAGGTACATACCACACTTTCTGAATCAATGATGTTTTCCCATTATTCAGAACAACTCTGACATTTCCCATACCTTCAGCGTTAAGATATTTGTCATCAGCACATCTAATCTTTGTCCTCTTCTCAGAATCAAAATCAACCAGCCATTTCTTATTTCCAGTAAGATGATTTGAGTAGCCAGTGTCCATATACCACCAGTCTGTCAAATTCGTATCATCAGATTCAGAAGCCATCAGTAGCAGAACTTCTGGCTATATTTGCTTCTTCTGACTTCCTTTCCTTGTTTGACCAACAATCTCTAGCAAAGTGACCAAACTTCTTGCAACAGTAACATTGGATCTTCTTCTTGTCATACTTCTCTTTTCCCTTCTGAGCATTCTTTTGCCTATCAGAAGTTAAAGTTTCTGACTTCTGACCACCATCAGATCTTCTCCTGGCTTCTGACCACGACTGTTTCTGATGCTTCTTATCAGAAACTTGCTTTCAGAGCCTGCTGCTCTACTTCCCTTTCAGAAGTTCTCTCAGTCAGACGCAACTCTTGCGCTTCTAGACTGCTTTGCAGCTCTTCAATTCTCATGGTGCTCAGATCCTTAGAATGTTCTAATGCTACCACAATGTAATCAAACTGAGGAGTAAGGGATCTCAATACTTCTCAATGATTACTTATTCAGAAAGAGTTTCTCCACACGCCTTCATCTCATTAGTGATCAGAATCACTCTGGAGATGTACTCAGAAACTTTCTCATTGTTCTTCATGTTGAGATTCTCGTACTGCTTACGTAGAGACTGAAGCTTCACCTTCTTCACTGATGCGTCACCACCGTAACATCTGACCAGTGTGTCCCACGCCGCCTTTGCCGTCGTTGAATCTGCAATCTTCTCAAACACATTCGCATCCACACACTGATGGATGTAGAACAATGCTTTCTGATCTTTCTTCTTTGTATCCTTCTGCGCGTTCTTCTGCTCCTCCGTCACATCTGCTGCTACCGGAACGTAACCTTCAGTGACAAGATCCAGAACATCTTGAGCACCGAACAGTACACGCATCTGAATCATCCAATGATTCCAGTTTTTGCCGTCAAATACTGGAAGCTTGGTGTTCATGCCGCCGTTGCCGTTCATCATCTTCAACCTTGTACAGTACACTCAGAACTTATCACGCACAGTGTTTTCCAACCCACAGAATCAAAAAATTATGATTCTGATCAGAATTTTGTTCTAGATTCAACACGAACCCAGAATCAAAAATCAATCACACAGCCTCACGTTCCACTCGTGTTTCCCGTGTTTTCCCGTTGATCCTAACCGGAGCTCTAGATACCAATTGTTGGTGTACAAGGTGAAAATAATGATGAAAAGAAGAGAATATATTATATTGGGAATGACGGCTACAAATGATAAGGATACAATGATTGGAATGACATCTATACTGCCCTATTTATAAGCTAAAAACTAGGGCTACAAAGCAACAATAAAATACTAAAATACCCTCTAACAAACTTGATCACCATGTTTGTAAATATAAAATAAAATATAAATTATTATTTCTAATAGTCTAGTTAGAGTTTTTTTTGAGGTAAAATGAGATTTTCTATAATATTTTGAATTATTAAATTTTTTTATTATACATGTGATGTTAGCACAAATATTGTTAAGATAAAAAAGAAAATGCTAAGAATAATTATTATGACAGAGTCTAATCATAACCTCAAACATGAACTATTACATGTCCTCAAGGAACATGGAACATGCTTGTAAGATGAGAATTTACAATTAAGTAACATATTTTACTAAAAAATTATAAATTCCAAGTATAATGCTATTATAGGAATACTTTGATGATCATTACCTAAATGTTACTTTCATTCTAAAATTTAAAGGTGAATAAGTTACAAAGAAATATTTTCAACTTTCAATTCTAGTCAACTTTTTATTTTCTTTTATTATCATTCTTTTAAGTGAAAAATCAAGTTGATCACTCAATTTACACAAAAATATCATTTTACTATAGGCTTGAAAAAGTAAAAAATTAATAAAACCATATAACACACACTTTAAAGGTTTTTAAGGATTGTAACGTGACTTAGGTTAAGGTGGGATGATTTTGAGAATAAAGGTAAAATTTTGTTGTTCAGTAATAAGATGTTGCACATAATGTTGAAATAATGTGTGAGATAATATGATCTGAAATAGTCAATGAAAATTAAACAAATAATAAATAAGAGACCTAAATAATTGGTAACCTAGTTCGGCGCAATCGTCACCTACGTCTGAAGGGTTAAAGTCCAAAGGAAAAGACACTTAATAATTACAAATAGTCAACAGTACACGACGGTCTCATCTGAACTCTCCCAGTTCAATACTCTTTTCTTAATACTATTTGTGAGTTTCAACGCAGACTCCCCTTGAATTTGAGATCCTCTTACTTTCACTCAAACATTTTTTCTGAGTATTTGCAAAAATCAATTATTTAGGATGTGATAACCTTCCCAAGTACATACCAAACACTCTATCTTCCCTAATTAGAAAAGAATGACAATGGTAGAGTTTTACACAACAATGATAGAGTTTTTACACAAAAAACACAATACAAAACTCGACAACAAAACTCTCCAACGACATGAGTAATCTCTTAGAATTTTCTTTTCCTCAAGGTGAACAGTCTATTTATATAGAGATATTTATCCGGAAAAAAAGCCAATAATAAAAACATACAAAATCCAATCTTCAGTGAAACGCAATCTCTTAATTAAAGCAAATTCAATTTTTAGCTAAACTCAATCTTTTAATTAAAACAAATTTAATCTTTAGTTGAACTCGATCTTTTAGTCAAAGCAATTCCAATTTAAATATTTTCAAGCCGGATTTATTTAATAATTATTTGTCAATATAAATTTGAATCAAATCAAGTCTTCAGAAAACCGAATTTTTTATTGAGAGAAAATCCAATTAATCTTTTAATGAATGCAAATCCAAACTAATCTTTCCAAAACACATTAGCATAATTTGGAGTAAATTATATCTTTCCGAATTAAATATGAATTAAATCTTCTAAAATAAATCTGAATTTAAATGAGTGAATTATATCTTTCTGAATTAAATATGAATTAAATCTTCTAAAATAAATATGAATTTAAACGAGTGAAAACAAATATTTCCAAAAAGTGCGCCAGAGGAAAACTGAGCTAGGATATCTCAATATCATTTGAGACATTTTACTAAACATGTTGCCTAAAAAAATATGTCAACCAATTGTAATAACAGACTCCTTTTTTTGGCTATTTTTTAGTTAAAGTAAAGATGTAAACACTTTTTCTAAAAAAATAGAACTTACTAGATAAAACACACCACAATTAAGCCAATAATAAACATAATCTAGATTAGAAGTGAGCCATTAGATGTGAGCCATTGAAGTGAACTTTTCTCCCCCCCCTTGTATGCCAAAAAAACTAAGGGGATAGAGAATCCAATGAAAAGAAAATCACAGTTAACAGGCGAAGAGGGTCAACATGTCCAACCAAACAAATTAATCAATAAATAAACAACTAACCAATAAAAACATCAAAGTGAAACAATAGTATTGAGTAACAGAGTCAATATGAGCTGTTTTATCCATATAAGCACCACCATCATCATTTCAAGAGTTGGACATACCTTCAGACTAGTCAAAATGAGCTACTTCTCTTTCAATACCAGGAATAGTAGGTTGAGATGAAACAAGCTCTAGTAGATTGGGGAGTTAATGTTTTGATTATTCCTTCACACACATTCTTCCTTGTAGTGGACATGGCTATAATCTCTTAAAGATAAATTTCATTGTGAATAAACGTCTTGAGAATATGACTTATTCCAGGTCCAGAAGAGGGAGCAACATGTAGCATTTCTTCATCAAAACCCAGACCCATTTCATCACCAGGAGCAATATTGGGTATTAAAATATCAACAACATGTTTCCCAACAAACAAATTATAACTAAAGTTAAACAGACTCGGGGCAGTACATATCTCATCATTAATAGTTACAATATCATTATTTTGACTACTCAAAATAACACAAATTAAAGAGGGAAGACGGTCGGTAGTTATCAGTCTTTCACAACCAAGATATTTATTTTTTATTACAGGAGAACATGCAAAACGAATTCCTCAGACATGGACCTTTCTGTATTCTCTAATATTGGAATTCTTAAACTCACTTAGAAGATTAACAACAAATTCTTTCAATAGGTTTAGATGATAGTGCCCAACATTCATCGCGGTCTCTAATAGTTGAGCATCACTAAGAAGATCCATAATATCACTGCACTTTTGTGCATCAACAAAAAGCTCTCTTTTTGGTGTCAATCACCTGTGATAGACGAACTTCCACTTGGTTACACTTTTCTTATAATGGAAAGAAACATTATCAAGATGGACTATTAGAATTTTCTTGGAAAACTTCTTCCCTCCAATAGAAATTTTCATTTATTTAACACATTTTGCAGCCTGCTCCTCAATATCATCACTGTCTTCAATTTCCCTCATGATGTTAGTGACATGTTTCTCAACATTATTTTTTATGATGCTAGGAGCAGTCTTCTTTCTTTTCACATACTTGTTTTTCTCATACTTTTTCTTCTCCTTCTCAGCATTTTCTCTATTCTTCTAAGCATTTTCCATGATCATCTCTATTCTTTTATTCTTTTTCTCTACACACTTAACAACCTTTTGTGGATCTATGTGTTTGTAGATATTGAAAATAATGATGCATTGATCCTTTGAGTGATCATAATGGTTATGATGATGACTTATATGCTTGGTGGAATCATGATGGTTGCTCCTATTCACGGTCAAGTTGACCTCTAGTATGTTTTTCTAGATGTCTCTTATAATGTTACTCATCCTGATTTTATCTCAATCATCATCAAAGACAAGATTCAAGGTTCCATTCAAGTGCTAAAGTTAAAGATATTGTAGCTAAGAACTTGAAGCTTGAAAGTTGTGAAAGAGAGAAAGTGTGAAAGCTTGATGGTTGGTCGTGCACTTAGCGCAATGTTTGAGTGACTATATTAGACTAAGGAAACTCTCACACACTCACAAAAATCTTTTTGAAGACCCTCTTTTTTGATAAAATCACCTAACTTTTTCTCCGCATATAGTGATTTGATTACAAACTCAAATAATCAATTATGAGTGAAAATTACACTGAATAATTAATTATCCAAAAGGCCTAGTCGATTATCCCAATTGTAATGCCTCATAGTCGATTATTAGGGTTCATAGTTGATTAGTAATAACACAATTTGAAATTTTTCCATTTTTATGTGAAGTATGGTGATGAAAATTGACAAGTATGGTGATGAAAACTGGAAAATATGTGATGACATTTGTCAAGAGGTTTTGATCATAATGATGGCATCCAAATAAGAAAGAGATACCACAAGTCTTATCACTCAAAGATACCAATTCCAGTTGAAAGTGCTAGACATTGTTGAATCAAGCAAAGGGACTTGAAGACTTAAAGCTATGATCTTAAAACTTGAAGACTTGAATCTATGAAATTGTGAAAGCTTGCTTGGTCTTTCGCTTAGGGTTTTTTTTTCATAGCCTTGATCAATTTATTATAAAATGAATAAAAGTAAGTCATCGGGTACTAAGTCAATGCACACACACACACACACAATGTTTTTCAAACCTCTCTTGTCTTTTGATAAAATCTCTAAAAACTAATTCGGCATGCGCTTAATTTGTTAGAAGCTTGATTAATCATTTAGGAAGGAAAATTACACTAGTTAATCGATTAAAAGCTTCCTCTAATCGATTAAACCTATTTGCAACTCCCCCTAATCGATCAAGTAGGCTTTTAATCAATTAAATGATGTTAAAAATCAAACTTTCCTATTTTGATTGGATAATCAATTATCACTTAGGTTTAATTGATTATCACTTAGGGCTTATCGATTATCACTTAGGGTTAATAGATTAAATTATAAAAAAAAACATTGGTCGTTTCCTTTTTTAGCCAGATTTTTTCCTGTATAAAGGAGGGTTCTCCTCATTGCAAAATACACTAGCTTTCTGATATAAACCTTCATACTATTCTTTATACTCTCTTTGTCTTCTAAAGTTATTTTCTCACTAGAATTTCCTTAGTGCCATGAGAGTGAAAAGTTCCTTCTGAGAGTTGTGTTGTAATGATGTTATTCTAAAATTTGTTTTATTCAAAAGCTTAGTTCTCTTGTGGAATATCTTTGTAAAATATTTAAAGTTTTTAAGCTTGTAGTTTTTTGGATCAAACTCTAATTTCGACAAGGATAGATTCATGTTTCGATAGAGTTGTGCATGTTGTAGTCGAAGTTTATTCAAGCATGCAGTTTTCTAAGTTAACTTGTTGTTCAAGTTAGCTTAGTGCTTAAGTTAACTCAGTAGTCTATAAATAGGTTGCTCTCTTAAGTTATTGAGAGAGGGTTAAGTGTTGGTTGTTGTTATTCACTTGTAACATTTTTCCCAAATTGGAAAAGTGAACAGAAAAATGGTTTTAACCAATTTTTGTTCTTCTTCTTCCCTCTTATCTCTCTTTCGTAAAACTAAAAGGGTTTCTTGTGTTTGTTTAAGAAACTCAATCTTTCTCATAATTTTTTTATTTGTTCCTGGTGCGGCCTTTGTCACAAGAAACTAGTGCAGTGAGCGTGGATCAAAATGCCGTCAATGAAGTATGAGATTGAGAAATTCACCAGAGTGAATGATTTCAATTTATGGCGCTTGAAGATGCAAGCTCTTCTGATTCAACATGGTTTGGTATAAGCATTGAAAGGATAACAGAAGATGAATGATTCCCTAAAGGAGAAGGAGAAGACGACAATGATTGAGAAAGCCCATAGAGCCATCATATTGAGCCTTGGTGATAAGATTCTCTGGCAGGTCTCAAAGGAGAAGATGGCAGTAGGTGTGTGGAGTAAACTCGAAGGGTTATACATGATTAAATCCATGGTAAATCGCTTGTACCTGAATCAGGCTCTATATTCATTCAAGATAAGTGAAGATAGAGTCTTGATAGAGAAATTAGATACGTTCAACGGGATGATTCTTGATTTAGAGAATATCGAGGTTAGTATCAATGATAAAGATCAAGCGATGTTATTCTTGTGTTCTTTACCTAAGTTTCATGCTCATTTCAAAGAAACTCTCTTGTATTTAAGAGATTCCATGACCTTTGAACAAGTTCAATTAACCTTGTACTCTAAGGATTTGAATGAATGAAAGGAGCACAAGCCATCGTCTGTTGGTGAAGGTTTATCCGTTAAAGGGAAATTCTTTAAGAAAGATGGTTGGTTTGAGAAGAAGAAGGGTAAAGGTCGGCAGAAGTCTTATTATGGTGATGCTCATGGAATTTGGTGTTACCACTATAAGAAGGAGGGTCATACAAGAAAGGTGTGCCTTGAATTCCTGAAAGATCATGGTGGTAAGGATAATGGAAATGTAACCATTGTTCAAGATGATTTTGAATCGTGTGATGTCCTAGTAGTTTCGAGTAGTAATTCTTGCAAGGAATGGATCATAGATTCAAGTTACACTTGGCACATGACTCTAAATAAAGATGTTTTTGAGGAATTATGTGATCAAGATGGTGGATCAGTGCTGCTGGGAAATAGCAAAGCCTGCAAAATTGCAAGAATTAGATTTGTGAGATTCAAGCTCCATGATGAGTCAATAAAGTTATTGGCTAGTGTCAGGTATGTACCCGATTTTGAATAGAATTTTGATTTCCCTTGGTGAATTTAACAAGAAGGGAAATGTTTTTAAAGGATAGCAAGGTATCCTAAGAGTCGTGAAGGGGGTCAAAGGAAGTCTTGAGAGGCGTGAAGAAACAAGGCGTGTATACCCTTGAGGCTAAGGTTGTAAATGGATCAACAGATTTTGCATCCATAAAACATGTGTCGAAGACAGAAATGTGGCATATGAGATTGGGTCATGTCAGTGAAAGGGATCTTGTTGAACTGGGGAAAAGCTAGAGTTCTATGAACCTTGTGTGTTTGGTAAAGCCTGTAGAGTGATGTTCAACAAAGGCAAACAAAGAACACATGGATCCCTTGATTACATTCATGCTGATCTTTGGGCCTTACAAGAAATCATTCACACTCAGGGGCAAGGTATTTTCTATCCATATTTGATGACTAATCCAGAAAGTTATGGATATTCACTCAAAATACTAAGGATGAAACTTTTGAAAATTTTAAAAGTTGGAAGACTCTTGTCGAAAATCAGACTGGATGAAAGGTCAAGAGGTTAAGAACTGATAATGGCCTTGAGTATTGTAATGAAGCTTTCGATAGTTATTCTGTCATGTCTGGCATTGCTAGGAACAATATTATAGCAGGTACTCCACAACAAAATGGCATGGTTGAAAGATTCCATCGAACTATCCTTGAAAGGGTTAGATGCATGTTGGTTAGTGTTGGATTGAAGAAGGTGTTTTAGGATGAGGTTGCAATGACTACAACATACCTGGTATATAGGTGTCCCTCGACTACCTTGGGGATGAAGACACCTGAACAAGTATGGTCGGGACATCCACCTAATCTCGACACACTTAAAGTATTTGGTTGTTTAACATATGCTCACATTAGGCAAGATAAGGTAGAACCTAGAGCTCTAAGATGTATGTTTCTTAGATACTCTAAAGGAGTCAAAGCTTATAGGTTGTGGTGCCTAGAGCCAGGTCGTAGGAGGTGTATCATAAGTCAACATGTAGTTTTCAATGAAGTTGATATGGCTTTCAATAAAACTTATGACGTTGATCGAAGTACGAAGATCTCTGTAGAGAAGTCAGAACATGAAGAGATTCTTGTTGTGGTTGAGCATAGTGATGCTGAATTGCATAACCCAGATGAAATCGAAAAAGAAGCACAAGTTGCTGATGAAGATGAGGAGACGGATAATGACTACCTCCTAGAAAGAGACAGGTCGAGAAGAGTCATCAAGCCACCTCAGAGACTTGGTTATGCATATCTCATAGATTTTGCCTTAATCTTTGCAAGTGAGGTTTTTGATGAAGAACATAGATACTACAAGGAAGCTGTGAGGAGTAAAAATAAGACTGAATAGATGAAAGGCATGGATGATGAGATGAAATCTTTTCATGATAATAACACTTGATAGCTGATCGAGAAACATGCAAGGGGCAGGTTAGTCTGTTGTAAATGGATTTTCAACGTTAAGGAAGGAATCAAAAGAGTATTGTCGATGTGATTTAAGGCAAGGTTGGTTGCTATGGGGTTCACTTAGAAAGAAGGAGTTGACTTCAATGATGTGTTCTCACCTCTTGTAAAGGGCAAACCCATTAGAATGTTGTTAGCCATGGTCGCAAAGTTTGACCTAGAGCTTGAATAGACAGATGTGAATACCACCTTCTTATATGGTGTTCTAGCTAAAATAATCCCGATGAGGCAGCCTGAAAGGTATGTAGAAAGAGGAAAGGAAAATTATGTGTGTAAATTGAATAGGTAGGTATATGGCATGAAATAATCTCCTCGACAATGGAATATGAGATTCAACATGTTCATAGCATGCATAGGTTTCACTAGGAGCCAGTTCGACCACTGTGTTTACTTCAGATTTTGACCTGGAAGTTATCTTGTTATTTTGTTGCTTTATGTGGATGACATCCTCATAGCAAGCAATAGTGTCGAGGATGTAATGAAGGTGAAGGTTGTACTCGATAAGGAGTTCAACATGAAGGATCTAGGAGCTACCACTAGGATTCTTGGGATTGACATTTGGAGAGATAGAAAGTAGTCGAGATTATGCTTATCTCAAGAGACATACCTAAAGAAGATTCTCGAAAAATTTGGTATGTCGAATTCAAATCCTGTTGTAACGCCGACTAATCCTCAATTCAAGTTGAGTACTACTCAAAGTCCAAGTACTGAAGTTGAAAGAGCCTATATGAATAGAATTTTATCTACTAGTATAATATGTTTTTTTATGTATGTTATGGTTTGTACGAGGCCTGACAAAGCGTACAGAGTGAGCCTTATAAGCAGGTATATGGACAATCTTGGGAAGGCACAATGGCAAGCTTTGAAGTGGATTCTGAGATACATAATAGGATCCCTGAGTAGAGTCATGATTTATGGTGGAGCCATGAGTGATGGCGAAGCCGAAGTCGAAGGATTTGTCGACTCTGACTATGCAGGATGTATGGATACCAAAAAATCATTTTCTAGATATGTTTTCACAATGTTTGGCATAACAATTAGTTGGAAGACTTCTCTTCAGAAGATTGTTGCCTTATCAACCACTAAAGCCGAATATATTACCCTCACTGAAGTTGTGAAAGAAGAATTGTGCCTTGAAGGGTTTGTTAAGGAACTGAAACTTCAAGGTCGAGCTATCACTATTAAATGTGATACTCAAAGTGTCATACACCTGTCAAAGAATTCAATCTATCGTGAGAGGACTAAGCACATCGATGTTAGGCTGCATTACATCAGGGAGAAAGTCGAGAAAGGAGAAGTGAAAGTGCTGAAGGTTTCAACTAATCACAATGTTGTAGATATGATCACCAAGTCATTGCCAAGTAGTAAGTTCTTCCACTGTATGCAGTAGATAAAGCTGCATGGTAAAAGCTAGTTTGTTCCCTTGATGTTGTAGATTTTGTGGTATTTTTGATTGAACTCTAGTCTCAATAGGGACATCTTCATGTTTTGATAGAGTTGTGCATGATGTAGTCGAAGTCTATTCAAGCATGCAATTTTTTAAGTTAGCTTGTTGGTTAAGTTAACTTAGTGCTTAAGTTAGCTTAGTAGTCACAACAAAGCTAAACCTGGTGATGGACGAAAATGGATATGAGTCTTAATAAAACAACTAGCATATCATTTAAAATTAAATTTTCTCTTGTTGATCTTTGAAACCTCCATATTGGTAACGGCCAAACACTTGTTCATATTTATTTTTATTCCTTTCCAATAAGCTAGTTTAAAATATAGTATATACAAATGGGGAGTGGTGTATATGATTGGAGGTTTGAGGCAAAAATGATTTGAATTATCGTCACTAACGGAGTATTTTTTTTTGTAAGCAAGGATTCATTAAAGGAGTACTAGGAGTACTCAAACCCGATTACAAAAGACGAAATGAAATCCGATACACCAAGAAGAGATTAAAAACCAATTAAAACTTAACCTAAATAATACAAAGGGTCTTTGCAAAATTCATAAAAGTTGTAATTGGAGTGAGTAATATCTCCTATAAAAGACCACCCCAAGCTAGAATTTTGATGTTCCATAGAAGGTCTGAAACATTGCAAGCTTCATCTTTATAGAAAACTAGTGGGATACCCGTGCGTCCGCACGGGTACAGCTGTGGACCGCGAATTGTCACCAGTTTGTCATAGAAATTCAAAAAAATTAGAAAATATCAAAATATTATTGAAAAAAAAGAAAAAAAAAAGAAATGGAGTGGAAGATAATTATATAAGTCTTTAAAAATAACTATTGTTAAGAAAAACTATTAAACACATACTTTGTAAAAAACATTTGTGAAAATAGACAAAAAAAAAAAATTCAGGGTTGATAGAGTTATAATAAATGAGACAAATAAATATTCTAAATTAGAATTAATTGAAAATCATTAGAAAACTAATTTTACTATGGTTTAGAATATAAAAAAAAATGAAAAGTCAGTAGTACAACCGACATAAACTATACATTTATTTTCTTTAAATGTAAAAAAAAAAGTAAAAACCAATGCGTTCGCACGAATTTTGGTATGATTACCCGTACATTGACACAGTATTGGTGTGTTACTTGTGCGTTCGCACAGGTACAGCTGTGGACCGCTGAATTGTCACCAATTTGTAATAGAAATTGAAACAAATTAGAAAACTAAAAAAATTATTGGAAAAAAGAAAAAATAAAAAATAAAAAATGGATTGGAAGATAATTGTATAAGTTTTTAAAAACAACTGTTGTTAAGAAAAACTATTAATATTTGATAGAGTTTTTTTAGGGTTTATAGAGTTTTTCCCGTTATCATTAAATATTTGATCAATTATTTTATTTTTCCTGTTTCATATAATTTCAAAATTTACTAAAAGTTTAAATAAATATAATTTTCCTAATTAGCTATACTAATACTTGAAAAATATATATTAAGTATATTAAATATAAAACTAAATGAAATAATATCAAGTATATTGAAGAAGAGATATGGTTTATTTGAAGAAACAATTGAAAGCCAATTACCGACTTTGGTAAGTCCAAAAAGGGTTGTTTTGGTCACCCCATACATAGACATAGTAGTTGGTAGGTGATAACCAGAAATTGATGACATGATAACAACAAATGAACCCTTTTGATGTGAGGGGCTCTTCCTGTGTGAAAATAAAAAGGGGGATATAACACATAATACACCATTCCGAAGGAGTATAGAGGCTTTGACACATTAAAGGCATTGTCACATTAAAAACAGCCACATTAAAACATCAAAAGAGTATCACTCGAAGTTATAAGTGTAGTTATTCAGGCAACTATCATGAAGCCTCAGGCATACTGTCATGGAGCCTCATGCATACAGTCATGGAGCATTCAGGCATACTGTCATGAGCCCTTTTGCACTCAGGGGCTCCTGTACATATTTAAAAACTAACACAAACAAATACATAGTAACTGAGCATTATGGATGTGTCAAAAAAAACTGAGCATGATGGCTATTACTACAAATGCGAAATAGACGTTTTCCATAAATACAATCATGGTGCTTAATATATTATAATAAAACTATAATAATCATGGTCCCATGTACTACTGTTGATGAAGATGGAACCTCAGGAACATGAAATATAAAGAAAGATGGTTTCCAAAACTCGTAGCTGACATAAAATTTGAAAGAAATTTTGCATTTTTAATCACCAAATCTAAAACTCCTAGCCGACAAAAAGTTACTCCAGGTATAGTCTTGTTCATCATCATCATCTGAATCAAAGATTTGATAGTCTTGTTCATCATCATCATTTGAATCAAAGATTTGTATCCTTCTCACCCTTGTTTCGATACCTTCATGCAGCTGCTGGACCTGTTGAACAATACCATTAAATGAGGATTGTGAAGAACATCAACAGGCAAGTCTGCTGCAACTACAGATGCCCCAATATCCCAATATACATTAGGGATGGCCCCATGAACTAATAGCAATAAGAAACCTGCACATGAACAAAGGCTAAAAAGAATCACAAAAATGCAAATTTAGCTGCTGGACCTGTTGAGGTTGTTGGACGTGGGGAGGTTGTTGGACCGGTAGAGGTTGGTGGAACTCCGAAGGTGGTTGAAACTCCGTAGGTGGTTGGAACTCCGCAGCTGGGTGGACCCGGACGGCATGTTCGACATGTTTGTGCATCTGTTGATGAAAATAAAAAAAAATGATTAAAAGAGGAAGAAAGAATAATGGAGACATATTTCTAGAGATATAAAAATCAAATAGCTAATGTAGCTGCTGGACCTGTTGAGTTTGTTGGACGTGGACAGGTTGATGGACTTATAGAGGTTGTTGCAACTCCGTAGATGATTCGAACTCCGCCGCTGTTTGCACATCCGAAGGTTCTGCGACCTGGAGAACGTTGTTGGACGCCATACAACTTATTTCTCTTTGATGAAGTTTGCTCTGTGTTGTTGAGAAGAGGAGGCAGGTTTTTATAATTAAACTTATGACTCTTTATCTTCTCCCCCACTTTGAAAATGTAAATGCATTAATTGTTTTGAAACTGTAACATTGTAACATTGGGAGGTAAAATAATAATGAATGATGATGGTCAAGTTTATCATTAAGTTGTAAATACAGTGTTATATATGATGGGTCATTAAAGAAAAAGAGAAGGAACGATAAAAAATATTATCGATGGAAAACTTGAGTTTAAAAGTTACCATATATATCAAACTACATGCACACATTTATCTGAAAATAGGCTTTCCTATATTTCCTGGTATTTTCCATAATATAATTGCAGCTGCTGCAGGAACACCAGATGAAAAAATACTTCAGTCAGTATATTTCAAGTGTTTGTATAAGGACCTTGCTTATCAAAGAATAAAATTCTTCCTCATTATAAATGACATAAGCAATACAAATTGGAACGATACTTCTTGATTTTGTTAAAACATATTTTTCATATAATAATTCAAACAAATACCAATACACTTCATAACAATCATGATGCAACAATGACAGCAAGTGATGTACTAAGCAGTCCAAAAGTGATGCAACAATTGATAGCAATAGGAAACCTGCACACGAAGAAAGGACACTTTTGATACACAAAATAGATAATGCTTAGAAAGGACAAAAGGAAAAAATGCACCACAAAATGCACCACGAAATAGCAATTAGTAACATTGAAGAATATCTGTACTCAGGATAACCACTTAGGATCAAACGAAACCTAAATAAATCTACACTTCAAAACTACAGGAACTACACATTGTTCTTGTAACACTTAAAGCCATACTTTGGAACATCTACTGCTTGGTTATGCATCAAATTGTCCATGACAGTAATCAAAATCTCTGTATCAAAAACTTCTGGAGATATCAACAACACGCATTAGAAACAATGCAAGGAGCTGCAGTAGAAGTCAATAACCAGCATTCAGATATGCAGTACGAAAATTCAGAGGTCTTTCAATATAATTTTGCTACCTTATCAAATTTCAGGTGAATTCATTTACTACATGGCTACTAACATTGCTACAGGATATTTAGGTACTTAAATATCTACGCTCACACGAACTCCAAATAACCAACAGCAATGACACTAACCTCCAGCAGCACAAGAACACTACCACCAATATACAAACATCTCAGTTATGGATTGTGAGGATTGTTTAAACATTGTATTAGTGTTTAGTGATTCATAATATGAGGAAGATATAAGTTATAATTATTATATAGTATAATCACCTGAAATGTATCCTTACATTTGATATTCTTCCAATGGTAGTAAGTGGATGAAGAATACTGGATTTATCATAAAAGGTAGACGAAAGAGAAAACCTGAAACAACAAACATGGCTTCCGGATTCAAGCTATGGCTATTTTATCAAGCTTTCAATCAGTAGCATTTTCGATCCGGTCTCACATTTCATCAAAATAAATAGATTAGAGATCTCAGTTCATTAATATATGGCAAATCATTAAGACTTAAAAGCTGGCATTTTTATGTCCGTAACGCCGCTGCTGAGCCGACTATTACGGCTAGTCAACTATTTTCTCTATATATTTTCTCATAACCTGCATAAAAAATCTAAAACAGCCCCTGTTCATCATCATCCTCATCAATTCATAACAACCTGTAACAACAGTAACAAATTACAAATCATCTTCTTGCTTCTGTGATAAAGTTTAATCACAAACCACAAACCATAAACAACATGTTCACAATCAACATATCCATAAAAATCACGAATTTAATTAAAAACAGAAACGGAGAGGAAACGAAATCGCGATCAAACCAAAGTTGAGTCGAAACCGTGTCGACCACTACAGATCCATCGCAAACTAACCCAACCTCCGCAATTCCGGCGTCGGCGTCCTCCGCATCTCTCTCGTGGAACTTCCGATCTAACCGCAAATCCATCCCCATCACGAACCCCTGATGCCGCACATCACCACACACAGCAAGAGCCTGCCGCCGATACTATAACTGTTGCGGGATCTTTGAGTGATTTTCTCATAACCTGCATAAAAAATCTAAAACAACCCTTGTTCATCATCATCCTCATCAATTCATAACAACCTATAATTATTATATAGTATAATCACCTGAAATGTATCCTTACATTTGTGTCGCGGTGAAAATTGGATACCATAGTTATTAGTTAACTAGGATCGTATTTTTAATGTCACCACCGGTCTTTGATTTTATCCAAGGGAAGGGAGAAAAACCGAATTCCCACAATGCAATGCAAATGCACTAAGATTCTAAGTTCGGGGGTTGGTTATACCTAGGGAAGGTGTTAGCATCCTAGATATCTGTAGTACTCAACAGGAACCTCTTGATTTTATTTTATGTTATTTGTTATCTGTTTTGCTAAGGGTTTAAGGGTAGGTGATTTATTATTTTTATTCCTAAGTGTGCTCGACAAGATATCGCATCTTGTGCCTACATATCCTGTCAGGAGGGAATCAGAGCACTTGTAGTTCCTTATTAAGGATACTAAAGTGTTTTAAAGGTTTAGGAGAGAACATGAGTCATCATCTTAAGAAAACCACCACAGTTTTAAAAATGTTTATATTTTGTGGGGTATGGGATTGTATGTCCCTTCTTCGAGATGATTAACATCTAATTCTCTTGTGTGGAGAATTAGGTGGGCTAAAATTTGATTAAAGAAATCAAAGTTGAAGGGGGACTAACCTAGGTAATTTATCCTAAGTTATCTAATTGACTTATCTTAAGGTGTCGATTATGATGCAAATGATATGCACCATGTACAATAATTTGATTATCATGCATGGGGTTTTCCCTTGGATATTAATGCGATTAATTATTGTTATTTAGGCGAGGGTGCTAGCAAAGTGATGCTAGACTTGTGTCTTGTGATCGGTAGGTCGAATGCGATGCCCGAAGGCGATCGACTTATATAGGTAGAAAAGTTGATTCGACGTTGGATCGAATTTTTTTTTATTTTTTGAAAAGATTTGAACAGAAACACATAAGCAATATTCAAATGAAACACAACCAAACAAAACAAGGTATTCAAACGCTCACAAACCTATGACTAAGCAAAAGGTTTCTAATCGGGGACGATTTGTTAAGAGAAAATGATTTAGACTCAGTTATATTTTATTATTATTCTTACTTGGATAGGGATGTCCCCTTTTTTTAATTAAAAGGATTTTTAGTTCTTAAAATTAAAAGTGTTTTAGAGATTAGTGTTAGTAAATTCTATGTTATCCTAATTTTAGTTAGGAGTTAAAAGGATCTTAATTTTAATAATTATTATGAAATAAGTTAAAATTGATTATTGAGAGAAAGTTGGACTAATTATTATTAAAAGAAAAAAGAAGTCTTAATTTTGATTAAAAGATTTTCAGATTAATTATGATGAAAGAAAAAGTTGAAATTTTATTACAAGAATTTTAATTATTGTTATAAGAAGATTTTAATCATCATAAAAGGTTTGAAATTAATTAAGAAAAGGGGTTTAAGTCTTTGTTAAAACAAAAAGTTATACAAATAATTAGAAGTTTTTTTTAGTTATAAAAGGTTTTAGAATTTAATTAATATTAAAAAGTTAAATTTAATTATTGTGAAAACAGGATTTTAGATTATTATATAAAAAAGAGTTAAATTAAAGGTTTTTTCTTTTACGTTATAAAAAAAGATAGATTAAAAAAAATAGGTCAATTATTAAATAAAATGCTCAAATCAACTACTAACAAAATAAAAACGGAAAAATTACAAAGTTTAGTTTTATTTTATATAAAAAAAAGTAAAAAAAAGGTTAGTTGTTATTAAAAGGAGTTTTAATAAAAAAGGATACGGCTCATCTCACTCGCCTCTCATCGTTCTCACGCGTACCCTCTCTTCTCTCATTCTGCAATTAGGGTTTTCTAACCCCAATCGCCGCCGCTCAACACTCTCATTTTCTCCCGCGATCTCTCTCTCTCTCTCTCTCTCTCGACCTGCAAAAAAGAATAATCAAGCAATCAAAACCCCGCCCCACACAGCCCTAATACCCCGATTTCACTATATTTTTTATTTACAGATTACAATGATGCGAAAAATGAAATATGAGCAAGAAAAAGGTGGCGAAGGTTGTGACGGCGCGGACGGCTCTGTTGAGGGAAGCTTCTTTCTTCTCCTTTACCTGTTTGCGATTTTTGTTTGTGTTTTTGTTGTTGCCTCTTTTCTCTTTCTGGCTGTTGATCGTGAGTTTGCGTGATGATTTCTGATGAGCTCGTTTGGGTTTGGTTCGTGATGGCTTTTTTTTTAATTTTTGTGTGAGATCGTGAATGGTTTTCTGGAGGGTTTCTCCGTGTGAATCTCTTTGCTAGGGTTTTTCCGTTCGTTTCTTGTGTGTCTTTCTGATGCATAGGAACTATGTATTTATAGGGGCCAGTGATGAATCCTTGTTTGGGAAATATCTTTATGTTGATTGATTTGCGTTAACTGCTGATATGATTCTGATTGTAATTCGGGAAAGTTTTTGAATTGTTGCCTTGTTTGTTTTGGTATGACTGGGTTTTTTTTTTATATGGAAAGTTTTTGAAATTGCTGATTTTATTGACTCCTTCGATTCTCTGATTTTTGTGTTATTTCCGGGAGATTGTGCTGGTGGTGTCTTTATGATATTGCCCATAATTATTCCCTTTTTTGGACATGATGAAAATTTCTGATTCAAAAGATCTGAGGCCAAACTAAGAATTTTTGAAATATTGCTTGGAAGATTGTTTTGGAAAGAAATGAACTGATTTGATTATGGTGAACCGTTTTGACTCTCATTCCAAGGCCCTTTTTTCAATATTTGAAAATGACGTGAACATTTGATCTGTTCGAAGAAAACTTACCATCTTTGAATTCAATTCGCTATTTTTGCTTTTGGCGTGTTGCTGATCTTTCATGCTAACAGCTTGTTGTGTTTACTTCCCAAAGTTCCAAAGCCAAAACTTTTCTTCTCAAAATCTGGCACTATGATGTGATTTGGAATTGACTTTGCGATAAATATAATGATTGTAAGCTAAGGTGAATCTGTAAAATGCAGGTGATTCGTTTATTTGATGACATTAGGAGCAGATGCAGCTGACCGGGGTGAAGGAACAGAAGATGAACTTAGCAAAGATTCCTTCTGAAGGATCTCTTCAAAACCAGTCATAGAAGAAGTGCCACCACAAACCAAAGTAATTCCAGAAGTAGCCGATAGTTTTTTTTTTATTGATAGTTTTGTCATTCTCTTTTAGATTCGATTCAATGTTAATTTGATTTCCTGTAATGTTGGGTACATTGTATCTGTTGAGGCATTGTATTAGACCAGTAGCAAAAGTGCTCGGAACTATTAACTTAGCATAGTCATTATCTATTGTAGATATTTCAGGATCTTGGCCAAGGAAAATGAGAATGGATTCCAAGTAACTGATATAGGAACACAAGCAGTCATTAGAATCACAAATATTCTTCGCATGTGTATGCTTGACAACTTATATTGGTTTTTTTTGCTCTATATGATTGTCCACATGTGTCCAATGCACTTGCAAATCTTACCATTTCATTTATAAACCGAAAAGTTACCAAGCGCTGATTATTCCACCTCTTTTGTAGTACCTTAAAGTTGAGGGATCATGCTGCTCTGAATTCTTCTTTGACTTTATAGCGCTTGATTAAGAATATGAAAATCCTTTGCACTAACTTCACATATGAACGTAATTTGAATCAAGATGAAACTTGGTAATTTCAAGGAAACTGAGTACTAGCCCTCTTGCTTTGAAATCCAATTCTCCAAATATGTATCAGAAGTGCATCCACCTTAATGAAGTGGATATTGGCATACTCGCCTTTATAATTGACTTGGAGCTTGTAATTCCCAAGCCTTTAACCTCTAAATTTATGAGCATGAATTGGTAAACTCAACGGTGAAATATGAACTCATAGTAACTGGACCACAATTGAAGTTTCACTAGTGATGACATGATTTGAATCAACTTGAGAGTTTTAACTTTGATTTCCATCAGCACTTGTAACATACTCCTTATGCTTTAAATATCCCTCCATCACATATTGAATCTATTCCTTGATTATAAGTGGATTGTGCCATGAGTCTCTTAATTCAAACTTTTTTCGTTAATTTGAAAAACCAATTATCATGTCTTGAAATAAATTCACTCATGTAGCTTAGGAAAATGATCAAGTCATGACTATCTAATCATGAGAATGAGGGTGCGCCTCTCCTTTGCTTCCTCTTAAAATTGCCATACCTACACAAACTGGTTAGTGATAAAAAAACAAAACACACAAAGACCTAAAGATGCTATGAAAAGAATAAGGGATCTTAGGGTCAAAAATTAGGGTGCGACAGATGCCCCTATTTAAGTTTCTCCTATTCGGAGACATGGAGATTGAAATCTTCGTCTCGACGTGATAGGAGAGACTTAAATACAAACATGCACAAATTTTTGGCCCTAAGATGCCGTCAGATGCACATGATATGGTATGGAATGATATGCTATGCAAGACAAGGATCCTATGAGGAGTAACGTCATAGGGGATAACTGATGTTGAAAAGATAAAACACCGACCCGACGAGGACGACTCAACGAGATAAGACTCCTCGGGGAGATCTAACTCCACTGAGGGAAAAGAGACTACTAAATGACAATCACAGGGTATCTTAAGCATCAAGGCAAGAAACCTGAGCGGGAGGATAACTTACTACCAACAGCTGGTAGCCTAAGCGAAGGTATCCAGTTGCAATAAAAGGGCGTATATTACCTACTACGATAGCCTAAGCAGAGGTAATAAACTGGGGAAGAAGGATCACCTACTGCCAACTTGTGGCAGCCTGAGCAAAGGCGTCCAACCAAAAGAGGTGTGTTACCTACTATCAAGCATATGATAGCCTAAGCGAGGTAAACACAAAAGGAAAGATGACCTACTACCACCACGGCAGCCTAAGCAAGGCATCTGACCAAAATACAGACGTATTACCTACTATCCCACGATAGCATAAGCAGAGGTAATAGACTGGAAAAGAAGGATCACCTACTGCCAACTTGTGGCAGCCTGAGCAAAGGCGTCCGACCAAAAAGGGTGTGTTACCTACTATCAAGCATATGATATCCTAAGCGAGGTAAACACAAAAGGAAAGATGACCTACTACCACCACGGTAGCCTAAGCGAGGCATCTGACCAAAATACAGACGTATTACCTACTATACCACGATAGCCTAAGCAGAGGTAATAGACTGGAATAAACTTCAACGATCAAGATGATGATTCAGCTTCCTTAAATGTTCCGCTTAGGAAGAGTAAATACTTTCCCATGCCCCACGGTTGTATGCCACGGGCAAGTCTTGAAAATAAGTGTTGTGAGGTGGTCTGCCTCGAGCAAGGTCTTGAATTTCCCACGCTCTTCGAAGAGATATCATCTGGTGGGAGTAACTTGAATAGTGGATTCACTGGAGATAACCATTGTAGAGCAATATTGTTGTAGTTGAAATTTCAGTGAAGTAAATATGATTCTTGCAACGGGAGTTCTCAAATAAAGAGAATGCATGTAAAGTCTTCAATAAGTTTCTTTGACGGATTTCCGGGGAGGTAACATCTAACAGAGAATAAATGGAAAATCTTGATAACTTGCTGGGGACAGACAAACTGTCTTGAGGAGACTACCATTTGTCGTAGAAGTCTTGATAACCAAACTGCTCAAATAAAGAGCTGCTACTTGTTGTATGGCATACATTCCAAGGAGATGTAGTAATAACTGTTGGAGAAATAAATTCTCTCTTCCATAGAGATCTTCAAGTAAACTCTTCTTGGGAGACAAAATGCAAAATAAATGCACGCTTAGTCCAGGTTCAACATCTCAAAATAGTGATTGTCAGGGACCAAAGTTCAATCCAGGGAATAGCTGGAAAGAAACGGTCAAACAAGACTCCATCCATTGAGGATTGAACTCAACGGGTTTATCTTTATCCAAAAATGTAAAAGAAAGCTAAAGCAACCATCTTCCACGAGGATCGAACTCGATGGGGAATTAGAAAGAATGTGTTCTTTCTGCTTAGGGCTGACGACTATACTTGGAGGGAGAAGACAAACCCAGTCACTTGGGGATAAACACGGCCAAAGTGACAGAACAAACAAACAAGCAACACAAAAATGCAAAATGCACAGATGCCATGAATCTACATGAAAGAATGTCATGCTATGCTTATGCTTATGCTGACAAAACAAACAACGAAACAAACTGGAGACGTAGACAAGCATCTCGATACGGGTACTCGGCCAATCTTTGCAATATAAGAAGCGTCATTGGGGATGAATGGAAGGCCAAATATGGAAACATGTCCCACTTCAAGCTTCAAAATTCTCTGGGGAAAAGAGAGCATTCCACTTGGGATAAACATCATGACTTCACTTAGGATTGTCAAGATGAACCTTGTGATTCTGTTGGGAACGAGAAAGATTCACTAGGAACGAATCAAACTCATGATTGAAGAAACTTCATGGGAATAAAATAAATATCCACTGCGAACTGAAGTAGTCTTGAATGAAAGTTGTAACTGGACAAAGTAAATGTCCACTTCAATCGGGGAAGCTTGAAGATAGCAATATAGCGGTTAAAGATGTCAGAGATAAAACTTCGAGTGGATGAAATAAACACCCACCTTCACTGGAGAAGATCGCGATAGTGAGAAAATCCAACGAGGAGTGAAATAAACACTCCCTTCGCTGGGGAAGGTTGAAGTTGTAAGAGGATCCACAGAGGATTCTTAGGTTGCCGACTGGAGAAATCTTGCGTCAAATGTGCCATAACTTCTTGAAGTGAAGATTTACTGGGGAATAGTCGTGACTACCTGAAGTAAAACTTACTGGGGAGTTGCCACATTACTTGGGATAGAAACTCTTTAGGCCATGGGTGAATAATGTCGTGAGACTGATGTAACTCTGCATTGATATTGTATGGTGGTCGCCATTTTAAACAATAATTGTTGTGGATGAGAAGCAATCTTCATTTCTCAAAATTCCCCAAATCACTTGGTTTTTTGAGAAGAAGTCATTCCAAGAGGATTTTACAGAAAACTTGGCATCCAACTGTTCCAATATCTTCAAACTCTTGGAGAGATTTGTCGAATCTCGACGGAACTGGCCCAGATCGACTATATCTTGTATAACTGACTCTTCGAATTTGGAGAGATTTATCAAATCTCGACGTAACTGCCCCAGACCGACGATGTTCTGAGCCTTCAAAATTGGAGAGATTTATCAAATCTCGACATATCTGCCCCAGATTAACCGCGTTCTGAGTCTTCAAACTTGCCCCTTCGGGGACAGACTATGAAAGAAACAACCGGGAAACAACTTGCCCCTGCTCAGCAAAGTCTTCAGGTATCGTGCCCCTGGGTATAGTCATCCTTTTGAAATGGTCTGCCATTTACTCATCAGAGCTTCAAATCTCAAAAGATTTAGCTCATCGCTGATGTTCGTATGCTAGCTTCTATGATGTCAAGCAATGTTAGCAAGCAGAAAATGTTAATTCTGAAACTGATAATGCAACGTATGTTTGTCTTGAAAATTTTATTAAAATATATTTTCGTGATTGAATTACTGATTTTATAATGCCAACACAAATTTTTGAGCATAGCTCATAAGAGTCAGGAAACGATATCTCAATGAGTATGCTTTTGAAATAAACCTTGCTTCAATTAGGACTTTTAAGGGTTGTATTATGGATTGGTTCACGGTTTAAGAAATAAAGGATATAAGGCTCAAAGTTTGTTCATACCCACCCAACCTTCGTGATGTTTTACTCCATTTTTTTTTAAAATTACCCTGCCCCAGGTGAAGAATTAGGGGTTTTTTTTGGAAAAAGAAGACTCCTACTTCAAAAGGTTCAAAAGGGTTAACGAGGATTTATCTCCTTATGCCTCCAGTGTTTAGGGATTTGAAACAAATGCCTCATATCATTAGCGGAGTTTTATTCAAAAGCATACAACAAAGGATCTTGCGTTTGTTTTCGTCATCCTCCATTCAATTCTCTGCCAAAGCAAGAGATTGGGCAACATTGACATTATAAAATAGAAAAAACATTTTAAAAAGAGTGAATCGAATGGACTTCTTCGAGACAAACATTATTCATTGCATCAATCATTCAAAATAACAAGTTCTTACATGCAAATAACAAATGCATTAACAAATAAAAACATCACACGCGAAAAGTAGTAAATTAACTAAAGCTTTAAGGAGTTCGTCTCAATCTGAGCTTATGGTTTTCACATTAGGTCTAGAGTCTCAAAAAACAAGACACCACTTCGCATTAGCCTTTGTACTTCATGTTTCAAAGGAAAACAGTCTTCGATGTCGTGTCCGGGTGCACCTTGATGGAAAGCATAACGAGCTTCAGGCTTATACCACCACGGGAGATTCTCCAGGATGGGTGGCGGAGCTCGTGTCTGCACCAGATTCCTTTGTATCAAGTACAGATACAATTTCGTATAGGTCATCGGAATCGGATCAAATTGCCTTTGAACGCGGTTTTGATTGTTGAATGATAGATGAGCCTGTGGTTGATAAGCAGGAGCGTTGGTGACATGAGATGTAGCAGCAATATGCTGAGGTCGTTGATACCTTCTTCTAGATCGTTCGTGATACACAACACTTACTTCTTGCTCCTTCCTTTTGAACAAACCTTCTCTAGGATCCTTAGAGCTGTTAGGAATGTTACTGGGAACCGTAAAAATGGGTATTGGCGTGACTTTAGAAATCCTGGTCCTTTGAAACGGAGTCTGAGAAATATGAGGAGAAGGTTGACTTCAGGCAGCAATCAGAGTTTCAACCAAAGCAGAGAGCCTCTCCACACTGTCATACCCCAAATTTGTCCTATCTGTGTATAAATAACTTTTGTACCTCCTTTTTCGTCCAAACCATTTTTAATCCAAACTTTTAATCCATTAAGCCCATTTTCATAATTCATTTTTTTAAACATCCATTTCTTCATATCCATATTCCCCCTTTATCATATCCATTTTCTTTACCGTGTCCGTATCTAATTCTTCATATCCATTTAAACCCATTTTTATATTTTTATCCATTAAACTTTCTTCAAATCCATTTTTCAATTTAATTCATTATCCACTTTTAATATCAAATATTATCCATTTTTATTCAAAATTCATTTTCATCCAATCCATGTCCATTTTAATCTTTTTTAATTCAAATTCTTTGTTAATCCATTTCAAATACATTTTTATCCAAATATCCAATTTAATTATTCCATATCCAAAAGTTTAACCCATAACCATATTTCTTTTCAAATCCATTTAATTAAATCCTTATCCACTTTAAATCCTTTTTCTAAACCCAAGCCATTTTTCAAATCCACCTTTTAATTTAATTCATTTTAAACCAATTCAAAATCCATTTCATTCTCAAACAATTTTCCATTTTTACAATTTTCCATTTTTAGTCCATCCGATTTTTTATTTTCAATAACCACTTTCTAAATCCATTTATCATTATCCCAACCTCCATTCATTTCTATTTCATATCCATCCATATTTCAAGACATACACACTTAAAAATATCACCGTCACTTTTCTTTTGTTCAAAAAAACTGGTCATGTGATACTTGTATCAAGTTGGTTGGACACTTTGGAGAAAGAGAAAAACTCATAGACAAATTCAAAACAGCTGCACTTATCGCTACATTAAGTTACAAAGACCCCACAATGTACAAGACTGTACGTCTCACTGCTCCCAAAGCCCCACAGCTTGCCATGCTACACCAAAACAAAAATTCGTACGAACCAGCAACAGCGACAATACTTCAAACCTCACCCACAATGCAATGCAACAGACCTGTACCATCTGCACCATAACACTCCAAAACCCTGCGCAATGCTGTGACCAAACAACACTGCTACAACCTGCAGCAAAACAACAACAAAATTCTGCAGCACTTGAGATGGACATATCACACAACAACCAACAATAACATGTCATGAAAGCAACAATTCAACACAAATCCCGCACTTGAAAACGACTTAACAACAATAACAGGACAAGGGAATCGTGCCAAAAAACTGAGCAAACCATTGGTTGTCTTGATTTTAAAAGAGAGAGCTTCAGAAAGGGAGGGGGACCGAATTTGAAAAGAAAGAGTGAAGAGAAAATCAGTACAACCCTTCATTTCATTTTCTGCACAAAAGATTGAAAAACCTTCTCCTTCCACCAAACCACCACCGCGGTTCCACCTCGAACCACCACCGTTGTTTCTCATTCACCCCCCGCCACTGCTCACAAAAACATATTCGAAAATCTCGTGACCTCCTTCCGCGCACAACAACAAACTTTTCAACAAATTGTTCCTCAGCTTTTTAGAGCCCAACCTTATTCACTCAAATTCCTCACTCTGTTTACACATCAACTAACCAAAACCTCACCCAAAACAAATCTCGTTCATCCATCTTCTTCAGCAATCCTTCAACCCAAACTTTTCTTCTCAGATCCAGAACAGATCAGAAACATAGAAGGAGATTGAGGTGAGAGATTGCAAACTTGAAGCGTATCTAATCAACATGAGATGAAGAAGAGGGTCGAACCTGAAACCGTGAAGTGGAGAAGGAGAGAGCTTGTCGCGACCGTCTGAATCACTCGAACCTTAGCAATCCTCGACGTGAAACTGCAATCGCCGGGAGACAGAGACGTATAGTTTCGAAAGTTGGTTGAGAAATTGAGTGCGAGAGGAGACGTTGAGACGTATCTGGACGGCGGGTTCGTGAACGGCGATGAAGGGAGAACGCCGTAAAACCTCTTCGTGATGTTCAAAAGAAACTCCTGACCCTTTTCTTTCATTTTTTTTCATACTTTGTGCGCCACTCATCAGTATTCTTGGTTATTAATTTTTGTTTATTATCATTTATTTAATTAAATTTTTTTTCATTAAATATTGTTGTTGATGGTACTTTCACCGGGTCTTATTTTGAGTGTGAGGAAATCTGTGGATGTCATTGTTACCTCTTGTGGGAGAGGATTGTAGTTTTTGTTGACTGAGCGCCATGCGCAAGATGGTGGGTCGTGGAGCCCATGTTGCTCTACATTACCCTTAACACCTTGGTATCATGAAGCCATGGATGATGGGCTTTGTTTTCGGCCCATATGATTCCATCTCTACACCCTTGTTTCTGACCCACACCTCTAATTTCAATTGGCTTTATTAGGTTTTGTTTTTATTATTTTCATGATTTGATTTTTGATACAAATTATGTTCCCAATCTTGACTTTGATGTTAGTTCTAATCTTATTTTAATTTGGGTTTTGAATAATTTGGTTTTGATTAGTGATTAAACTTTAGTTTTAATTAGATATTGGATTCATTATTTTGTACTAAAACTTTTGATGTTCATTCTTGATTAATTTTCAATATTATTTTTTTGAGTTATTTTTGTTCAAATGTTAATTTCTTAGTTAATTTTGATTAGAATTGTAATTGACTTTCTTTTTTTTAAGTTCTTACTAACTTTTGGTTTCTCTTGTTAGCACTTTTGATTTTTGGCTTAGTTGATCTTGGATTTTGATTTGTGACGTTGGACACTTGAGGATTAATTGAATTGACAACGGTGAAGATTCTAACAATTCCTGAGCCTTTTTGCATGCTTTGAAGAGGCAACGGACCTTCTCCGTTAGGTACCCCTAGAATCTCGATTTTATCTTTCATGCCTCATTCTAGGATTGTATCCATATTAGGAGCATATTTCTTCCCCCCATTTTATTCATGATCTTTAGATGAGGTGCATGATCTTCTCTCGTAGAATTATTTCATGCCTTGTTTATGTATGTTATTCATGTTATGCTTGTCCAAACCAAAAACCTTTTTCAAACTAATATTGTGACTTTATGTCAACCATTTTCGTACCTTGTAAGTCGATCGTTTTCACGATCACAATCGACCTCACAATGCCTCCTCTTGGGCTTTATACAACGATAATTGTTGCACATTTCACTTTGGTTTGTATGCATGTATGTGATTGGTTTATGTTTAATCATGGCTTAATTAATTCCATAGGATTAAAATCAACCCTTTTTATAAGAATAAAACAAACTTGATCCAACATCAAGTATTTTCCAAATAAATTCAATCAATTCAATCTTAAGCATTTACTTTATCCATATATCAAGTATTTCCAACCTTCACTTCACACCATAACTTCCTTTCCTTCCATTGCTTAACATCTTCATACGCAAATCCAAACCTCGATCCAACGTCGAGTGCTTTTCTCAAATCAAACTAACATACGTAATAATACTTAAACACTATTTCTTAAAAGGCGAAAAAGAGGGGGATCAAGTCTTTGGTCTTTCTCTTCAATTGTTCGGGTGCGAGTTTTCTTACTCGTGTGTGGACAATTGACGCCTTTAAAACACGCAAACTCGACAATATTCAAACATTTTCCTAATCAATCACCAATGCACTTAATCCTTACTTAAACATTTTCACTAAAGGTGAAGTGAGGGTGGCCAAGTCTTTGACCTTTCTCCTCAATTGTTTGGGTGTGAGTTCTCTTACTCGTGTGTAAACAATTAACACTTCTAAAAAACACGAACTTTAATTTGTCGATTGTTTGGGTGCGAGTTCTCTTACTCGTGTGCGAACAATTGACGCCTCTAAAAAACTTAAGCTTTAACCTGTCAGTTGTTTAGGTGCGAGTTCTCTTACTCGTGTGTGGACAATTGACACCACTAAAACACTTGTAACTCGACAACATTCAAAACATTTTTCCACGTAATCATTAAAACACTTAATCTTTATCTAAACACATTTTACTAAAGGTGAAGTGAGGGTGGTCGAGTCTTTGGCCCTTCTCCTCAATTGTTTGGGTACGAGTTCTCTCACTCGTGTGTGAGCAATTGTTGCCTCTAAAACGCATACGAATCAAATCCTCTTTTTTTAGTCAAACTCCCTAATACACTTAATCCGCAACTCAAAGAACATTGTTTAAGTCATTCTTTCGCGCATATGAACTCATGCTTCAGTCTCCCCTAGCGAGCAGACAAGCCAACGTTTAGCAGTTAGAATGCAACCTAAACTCTCGTTCGCCTAAAACACGTCCAAATCAAACTTTTTTCTCCATCAAATCTCTAATACACTTAATTCATACTCAAACAACATTCACAAAAAGAACATTGTTTAATCCATTCTTCCGCGCATATGAACCAGCGCTTCAGCCTCCCTTGACGAGCAGACAAGTCAACGTTTAGCAGTTAGAATACGAATTAAACACTCGTTCTTTTAAAAAACACAAACCAAACAACCGTAGTCCCACGAACTACGAATGCTCTGACTTTCCCATTGCACGAGGGAATACGTAGGCCCAAGGGTTCTCAATCCTTGCCTAGCACACTAATAAAAAACCACCCCTTTTTTCCCTTAAAATTAATCCTTTTACCTTAGAAGATAAACAAACAAACCCTATCTAACCTTTCTCACGAATCGAATCAAGAGGTTCCCGTTGAGTACAACGGACGTAGAGGGTGCTAATACCTTCCCTCTTGCGTAACCGACTCCTGAACCCGAATTTGGTTGCGACGACCATGTTCTTATCTCCCTTTAAAGGTTTTATCGATATTTTCCTTTCCCTCTTTTGGGATGAATAAAGTTCGGTGGCGACTCTGTTTCGAACAGTTTTTTCCGCGTCCATCGCGAGGATTGTATTTTTCGAGGTACGACAGATGGCGACTCTGCTGGGGACTTGCATTGCCCTATGCTAGAGAGAGTCAAGCCTAACTTGACTCGAATCGTGAGTGTTAAATCCGCTTGTTTGTTTATCTTCTCTTGCTTATTTGCTTGCTTGTTTGATTATCTGTTATCTACTTGCTTGCTTATTTTTATTATATCCTATTATTATCTCTTATGACACTGTGGGGTTCTCTGATCATTGGGAACTTTGTGAGATGGCTCTACACCCGAGTCTGAGGAAAACCCTAGGATTAGGATGGTGGTTGTGTAGTGGAGGTTTGCGTGGTTTCTTCCGCGTGAGCCAAAGCAAAGACCCCGCTTGGAGTAGATTCCCTTGGAAATGTTATCGTTTTGATGTTACTTCGTCAAGATGATAATGTTTTCGAGCCTGAATCGTCGATCCCAAGGACCAAAATCTAATTACCCATGGTGGTTAGTAGTGTTAATTCTATGTGAGTTAATGCGAACGCCCCAATCAGATGAGATCCCTCGAACGTATTGCTTCCTGATAGTAATATTTTTGACCTCAATTTAGGATTCTGTGAACCCTAAACCCGTGTGTCGATGATTGTGTAGTGAGCGCCTCCGAGGAGTCTTTCTCGTGGGGAAGAAACGAAGACCTCACCTAGACGAGATCCTTTCAAGGATATTATCGTCTGATGTTCCTTCGTTGTGGCTATAATGTCTTTGAAAGGTATCCATAACTCTAGGCACCTACCCGTTTAGAGCCTACCTGTGGGGGATCCGATGATCAGAGATATCCTGTGTCTAACTCCTTCCTCAGAATCAGATGTTATTTTGATCCTGGAACCGTGCATAAGCATTGCATACTCATGACACCAGCATTGCATATCATCTTCCAAAACCAAAAACTCAACCATCCTTTGTCTGTAACCCGCAGTTGATTTCCCGACACCCGCATCGGAATTGAAGCCGCTTTTGGAATAATCATGGACTCAGAAGGGCAGAACCAGTTTGCGTCAAGAGCAGATGTTGACTTGATGAAAAACCAGCTAGACCAACTTGTGGAAGCTATGGCAAGGAAATAGGACAACATTCAAAGGCCTACAGTCACTGAGAACGTCATTCTGCCTCAAGTGAATAATCTTGCCCAATTTTAGCCTATGCGGATCCCTGTTGGGGACCAGGTCATACAAGAATGTCACACTATTCGAGATGAACATGCCTCGTCTCATGACGCAGTTGAATACCATAGCTTCGCATTCACTACACCGAATTCCTGAGGGACAAGCCTGGTGGTGAATACTGAACGACCTCAAGATGTTGAGTTTGCTGAAAGATGTCGTGTGTTGGAAGAAAAGCTTGAAACCATGAAGGGGCGTGATGCTTTTGATCTGAATGCTTTGAACATGTGTTTGGTACCCGGACTTGTGATACCTCCAAAGTTCAAGATGCCAAAATTTGAGAAATACAAAGGAGATAGTTGTCCAAAGCAGCATTTGGCAAGGTTTTGCAGAAAGATGACCTCCAATGCTCTCAATGATAAACTTATGATCCACTGTTTCCAAGACAGTCTGAGTGGGGCATCGTTGAGTTGGTACATGCAGCTGCAGAGTAGCCATATCCAGTCGTGGTTGGACTTAGCCAACGCCTTTGTGAAACAATACCAATACAATCTTGACATGGCTCCCAACCGCATACAGTTGCAAGGCTTATCTCAAGAGGAGGACGAATCCTTCAGAGGTTATGCTCAGAGATGGAGAGAGGTAGCCGCTCGCGTTCAACCGCCACTTTTAGATAGAGAATTGGTTGACCTGTTCATAGGTTCTTTACAAGGCCCATACCTAGAAAAAATGATGAGCAATGGGACATCAAACTTCTTTGACTTGGTTTTAGTAAGAGAACGCATTGAGAGTCATATCAAGAGTGGAAAGATCCAAGACGCCTCGAGCATCCAGGATAGAGAGACTGAATCCATTGTCAGTTCTCAAGAGGAAGAGGAGGATGAAATCAATGTAATCTGGGACACTCTACAAGCTCCATCTCTGGTACCTTATCCTCAATACCCAAGCCTCTCAAATGTTCAAAGTCAACAATCCTATGGGCCTCCCTGTGCGATTCCATTCTCTCCACATGGTCAATATACTCCTGCCAATAGAGGTCCCCCTCGTCAACAACAGATTGCACAACAACACTCTTCACAACCCCGACGCTACTATAATCAAAGACCAAAAAGGCATTTTGATCATTTGTCAGTGCCATTCAGTTATATATTGCCACGTTTGATTAGTAGCAGGCTAATAGTGCCAAAGGGCTTGGATCCTGTTATTCCTCCATACCCACCAGGCTTTGACGCCAATGCACGATATGGATACCATGCTGGCGCCATGGGGCATTCAACTGAGGATTGCAAACAGCTCAAAAACAAGGTCCAAGATATGATTGAGTCCAAGCTAATCTCATTTCCGCCTCGTGGTCTTTAAATCAACATCAAACCTTCACTTGATCAGGTGGGTCCATCCGCTCATGTTATAGAAGAAGTTGCTGAGAGTAGGTGTGAAGAAGGTTATCATAGTGGTCTCGATGAATAAGAATGCTAGTTCAACAGTGGGTCAAGAAAGAAAAGCCCAGTCCCCAATGCTGGCAATTTTTAGATCATGTCATTTCTATGCATTTGTAGTTTCTTTTTGTTATGCGCTATTTGCTTTTAAACATTGTTGTTTATTAATGGTAATATTAATGAAGTGATCATGCATTTTTTGAACTAATCATGTTGCATTCGCTCACATTTTCTTCACTTATATAAAAAAAACAAAAAAATCATCTATATACCTCTCATTCACTTTCTTTACCAAATAGTTGTTTTGCAAAGATTGGAGGGAGGATGACGAAAACAAGATACCCATAATTATTCCTAGTATGCTTTCGGATAGAATCTTGCCAAGGATGTACAGGCATTGTTTCAAATCCCCAAACACTGGAGAGATAAGGAGTTAATCCCTAGTTCACCACTTCGAGCCGAGAAGTAGAAGTTTCCTTCGGATATTTAAACCCTTACCCTAAACCTGGGGCAGGGTAGTGTTCAGTTAATCTGACTCCATATTCTTCGTACACGTCCCGAAGTGACGAAGAAATCCTGCAAAATCCAGAAGTTATGACGGTTGTTCTTCAATGACCAATGATTTAGCAGTCACAAGCCTTACTCTAAAAAAGAAGAGAGCCCGCTAAGTCAAACACCTCAAAAAGGAGACTTAGGCAAAAATTAGGGCAATCCCGATGGACTCGTAGCATAAAATCAGTCCATGCAAAATTAGGGATCAAAAAATAAAATAAAAACAAAGAGGCCCTCGAATCCTCACCAAAAACAAAATAAAGTCCAGTGACCACCATGCCAAAATCAAAAGGTCACTGACATCCATAAAAAACAAAATAAGATGACTGCCATTTCAAGCGAATCTTGAACCTTTATCTTCATTCTTACACCGTCAACATCTAAGTGCGTGTGTCGATTTAACTGAACGTAGGACTGAAGATCATCACGAAGAAGGGGTGGGTACAGATATAAATTTGAGCCTTATATCCTTTGATTCTTAAACCGTGAACCAGGCCATGTTACAACCCTAAAAAACCTAATTGAGGCGGGGTTTATTCTTAAAGCATACTACAGCAAGGTTGCGTAAACTGACTCCTACATATTTGCTAATCTTCTAAGTTGGTGTCATATTCTTGTTATATCTCCACACACCAGTAAATCAGCACTGTGTTTGGACTAATGGTTCACTCGTCACACACTGACACATCATTCCAATAAACGATTTTTTCAAAACTTGCATGAACGTTGCATTAAAATTACCATTTCTAAATGATCAATTTTAGCTGCAAATCAGTACTTGATATTTTAGAAATTCCAACAAAGTGCAGTCAGAGTGAAATTTGAGCATTCGTTGGCACTGACTCGAATCGAGGCTATCTCATAACCTTGTCAATCTAGGGCAAGTCCTTCAAAGCAGTACTTAGTAAATCTGAGGCAAGTCTTTCAAAAGCCAAGATTGGGGCAGACCGCTGCAAAAGCCAAGACTGGGGCAGACCACTGATCCAGACACTGAGGCAGACCACTGCAAAAGCCAAGACTGGGGCAGACCATTGATCCAGACACTGGGGCAGATCATCTCATTACCCTCTAGATAGGGGCAGATTCCCTTCATACATTCAAGTTGGTCAAGCTGGCCATGTCATGCACTAAGCGACCCTTGAATTCAACAAGCATTAAAAGCCTTGGGGCAGAGCAAATGCACAATCAGAATGCATTGGATAAGTCGCTACGCTCACACAATCAACATGCATTGGTTATGTCGCTGCGCTCATACAACCATTTGCAAACCATCAGGGCATATCAGCTGGAAGTGAGGTTCTCTCATGAACCAAGCACGCAATTTCTGCAAAGGATCAGACTTGGGGCAACAAGAGAACCATATGGGCTTACTGATCATGATATCTTCCATTTTCGAGTGTCGGGAAATCAAATATTTCCATCAAATCAAAGTCCAACCTTGCTTGGCAACTCCTCTCCAAGTACAACCTTGCTTGGCAACTCCCAAAGTCCAACCCTGCTTGGCACCTCCAAAAGTCCAACCCTGCTTGGCACCTCTAAAAGTCCAACCTTTCATTGGCAACCACTAAAAGTCCACCCTGCTGGCACCTTCATAAAACCAATAACCTGCTTGCATCCACATGTGCATCACCTACAACATACGTGCACCATATGCATACATATAGATAACCTATTTCCTTCCTCAACCCCCGCGTTGATATATATTGATTTGTTCTTGACCCCTGAGTCAATGTTGTCTCTATTTTCTTCGACCCCCGAGTCGATATTTACCTTTCTTTCAACCCCCGAGTTGATGTTATTTTGTCTTTATTTTCTCGACCCCCGAGTCGATGTTGCTTTATTTCCTCGACCCCTGAGTCGATATCATTATTACGTCTTCAACCCCCGAGTTGACATCTTATTACTTGTACTGACCCCCGAGTCATTGTTGTCTTTACTTCCTCGACCCCCGAGTCGATATTTGCTTTTACCTTCAACCCCCGAGTTGATATTCTGTTATTTCCTTCAACCCCTGAGTTGATAGATTACCTCACCTTTATTTTCTCGACCCCCGAGTCGATATTGTCTTTATTTCCTCGACCCCCGAGTCGATATTACCTTTACCTTTCTTTCAACCCCCGAGTTGACGATAGTTTAGCTTAATGTTTCTCGACCCCCGAGTCAATAGTGTATTTCCTTTTCTCGACCCCCGAGTTGATATGCCAGCATTCCCAGTGAGTCTTTCACTTTGCTCCATCTAATACCCATTAATCCTTCTTTGGAAACCAGAAGTGAAGCCTTGCCTAGTTGCATTCCCATATGCATCTCATATAAACAGTTCATTTGCATTCCTGTATGCATGGCATATCCATCTCCAGCATAGCATAGCATAGCAGGATCCAGGATCAGTTCGCAAGCATCTTGGCCAGTCCTCCTTCAAAGTCGGCAGTGTCCATCTGAAAAGAGTTGATACCCCGCACGTGCTCAAGGAATTCTATTCCCCAGCAAGTCCTTCTTCAGCCAGGCAGTTGATAATGACAATCCCAACATCTGTTGCTTTTAATTACTCCCCAAGCAGAGGCTATCCTAGAAAGTTTCTTGTGAGCTTTCCCCTGTAGAGCCAGCACATTTCCTCCGACAGAAATCTTGCTCAATTATTCCTCAGCAAATTCACTGCAAAAATACAACTTTGGTATCATCGGAGAACCTTCATAAATAAGGGACTGCTTCGACCACCCAAAGGATCTCAAGTTATTTTGTTCAGTTTGAACCCCGCTACTTCATTCTGTCAACTCTCACTCTATATCACTTCACCTTATGTCGGACAAATTTTGGGGTCTTCTTATATCTAATTGACTTCCACCCTAAAAATGAACGTCATACAGCAGTTCATTTTCTCGGGTTCAAGACAATAAGATAGGGGCATCTGTCATACCTCAAATTTGTCCTATCTATGTATAAATAACTTTTGTACCTCCTTTTTCTTCCAAACCATTTTTAATCCAAACTTTTAATCCATTAAGCCCATTTTCATAATTTATTTTTTTAAACATCCATTTCTTCATATCCATATTCCCCATTTGTCATATCCATTTTCTTTACCGTGTCCGTATCTAATTCTTCATATCCATTTAAACCCATTTTTATATTTTTATCCATTAAACTTTCTTCAAATCCATTTTTCAATTTAATTCATTATCCACTTTTAATATCAAATATTATCCATTTTTATTCAAAATTCATTTTCATCCAATCCATATCCATTTTAATCTTTTTTAATTCAAATTCTTTGTTAATCCATTTCAAATACATTTTTATCCAAATATCCAATTTAATTATTCCATATCCAAAAGTTTAACCCATAACCATATTTCTTTTCAAATCCATTTAATTAAATCCTTATCCACTTTAAATCCTTTTTCTAAACCCAAGCCATTTTTCAAATCCACCTTTTAATTTAATTCATTTTAAACCAATTCAAAATCCATTTCATTTTCAAACAATTTTCCATTTTTACAATTTTCCATTTTTAGTCCATCCGATTTTTTATTTTCAATAACCACTTTCTAAATCCATTTATCATTATCCCAATCTCCATTCATTTCTATTTCATATCCATCCATATTTCAAGACATACACACTTAAAAATATCATCGTCACTTTTCTTTTGTTCAAAAAAAATGGTCATGTGATACTTGTATCAAGTTGGTTGGACACTTTGGAGAAAGAGAAAAACTCATAGACAAATTCAAAACAGCTGCACTTATCGCTACATTAAGTTACAAAGACCCCCACAATGTACAAGACTGTACGTCTCACTGCTCCCAAAGCCCGACAGCTTGCCATGCTACACCAAAACAAAAATTCGTACGAACCAGCAACCGCGACAATACTTCAAACCTCACCCACAATGCAATGCAACAGACCTGTACCATCTGCACCATAACACTCTAAAACCCTGCGCAATGCTGTGACCAAACCACACTGCTACAACCTGTAGCAAAACAACAACAAAATTCTGCAGCACTTGAGATGGACATATCACACAACAACCAACAATAACATGTCATGAAAGCAACAATTCAACACAAATCCCGCACTTGAAAACGACTTAACAACAATAACAGGACAAGGGAATCGTGCCAAAAAACTGAGCAAACCATTGGTTGTCTTGATTTTAAAAGAGAGAGCTTCAGAAAGGGAGGGGGGACCGAATTTGAAAAGAAAGAGTGAAGAGAAAATCAGTACAAACCTTCATTTCATTTTCTGCACAAAAGATTGAAAAACCTTCTCCTTCCACCAAACCACCACCGCGGTTCCACCTCGAACCACCACCGTTGTTTCTTATTCACCCCCCGCCACTGCTCACAAAAACAGATTCGAAAATCTCGTGACCTCCTTCCGCGCACAACAACAAACTTTTCAACAAACTGTTCCTCAACTTTTTAAAACCCAACTTTATTCACTCAAATTCCTCACTCTGTTTACACATCAACTAACCAAAATCTCACCCAAAACAAATCTCGTTCATCCATCTTCTTCAGCAATCCTTCAACCCAAACTTTTCTTCTCAGATCCAGAACAGATCAGAAACATAGAAGGAGATTGAGGTGAGAGATTGCAAACTTGAAGCGTATCTAATCAACGTGAGATGAAGAAGAGGGTCGCACCTGAAACCGTGAAGTGGAGAAGGAGAGAGCTTGTCGCGACCGTCTGAATCACTCGAACCTTAGTTATCCTCGACGTGAAACTGCAATCGCCAGGAGACAGAGACGTATAGTTTCGAAAGTTGGTTGAGAAATTGAGTGCGAGAGGAGACGTTGAGACGCATCTGGACGCGGGTTCGTGAACGACGATGAAGGGAGAACACCGTAAAACCTCTTCGTGATGTTCAAAAGAAACTCCTGGCCCTTTTTATTTCATTTGTTTTAATACTTCATGCGCCACTCATCAGTATTCTTGGTTATTAATTTTTGTTTATTATCATTTATTTAATTAAAAAAATTTTTCATTAAATATTGCTGTTGATGGTACTTTCACCGGGTCTTATTTTGAGTGTGAGGAAATCTGTGGATGTCATTGTTACCTCTTGTGGGAGAGGATTGTAGTTTTTATTGACTGAGCGCCATGCGCAAGATGGTGGTTCATGGAGCCCATGTTGCTCTACATTACCCTTAACACCTTGGTATCATGAATCCATGGATGATGGGCTCTGTTTCCGGCCCATATGATTCCATCTCTACACCCTTGTTTCTGACCCACACCTCTAATTTCAATTGGCTTTATTAGGTTTTGTTTTAATTATTTTCATGATTTAATTTTTGATAAAAATTATGTTCCCAATCTTGACTTTTATGTTAGTTCTAATTATATTTTAATTTGAGTTTTGAATAATTTGGTTTTGATTAGTGATTAAACTTTAGTTTTAATTAGATATTGGATTCATTATTTTGGACTAAAACTTTTGATGTTCATTCTTGATTAATTTTCAATATTATTTTTTTGAGTTATTTTTGTTCAAATGTTAATTTCTTAGTTAATTTTGATTAGAATTGTAATTGACTTTCTTTTTTTTAAGTTCTTACTAACTTTTGGTTTCTCTTGTTAGCACTTTTGATTTTTGGCTTAGTTGATCTTGGATTTTGATTTGTGACGTTGGACACTTGAGGATTAATTGAATTGACAACTGTGAAGCTTCTAACAATTCCTGAGCCTTTTTGCATGCTTTGAAGAGGCAACGGACCTTCTCCATTAGGTACCCCTAGAATCTCGATTTTATCTTTCATGCCTCATTCTAGGATTATATCCATATTAGGAGCATATTTCTTCCCCCCATTTTATTCATGATCTTTAGATGAGGTGTATGATCTTCTCTCGTAGAATTATTTCATGCCTTGTTTATGTATGCTATTCATGTTATGCTTGTCCAAACCAAAAACCTTTTTCAAACTAATATTGTGACTTTATGTCAACCATTTTCGTACCTTGTAAGTCGATCGTCTTCACGATCGCAATCGACCTCACAATGCCTCCTCTTGGGCTTTATACAACGATAATTGTTGCACATTTCACTTTGGTTTGTATGCATGTATGTGATTGGTTTATGTTTAATCATGGCTTAATTAATTCCATAGGATTAAAATCAACCCTTTTTATAAGGATAAAACAAACTTGATCCAACATCAAGTATTTTCCAAATAAATTCAATCAATTCAATCTTAAGCATTTACTTTATCCATATATCAAGTATTTCCAACCTTCACTTCACACCATAACTTCCTTTCCTTCCATTGCTTAACCTCTTCATACGCAAATCCAAACCTCGATCCAACGTCGAGTGCTTTTCTCAAATCAAACTAACATACGTAATAATACTTAAACACTATTTCTTAAAAGGCGAAAAAGAGGGGGATCAAGTCTTTGGTCTTTCTCTTCAATTGTTCGGGTGCGAGTTTTCTTACTCGTGTGTGGACAATTGACGCCTTTAAAACACGCAAACTCGACAATATTCAAACATTTTCCTAATCAATCACCAATGCACTTAATCCTTACTTAAACATTTTCACTAAAGGTGAAGTGAGGGTGGCCAAGTCTTTGACCTTTCTCCTCAATTGTTTGGGTGTGAGTTCTCTTACTCGTGTGTAAACAATTAACACTTCTAAAAAACACGAACTTTAATTTGTCGATTGTTTGGGTGCGAGTTCTCTTACTCGTGTGCGAACAATTGACGCCTCTAAAAAACTTAAGCTTTAACCTGTCAGTTGTTTAGGTGCGAGTTCTCTTACTCGTGTGTGGACAAATGACACCACTAAAACACTTGTAACTCGACAACATTCAAAACATTTTTCCACGTAATCATTAAAACACTTAATCTTTATCTAAACACATTTTACTAAAGGTGAAGTGAGGGTGGTCGAGTCTTTGGCCCTTCTCCTCAATTGTTTGGGTACGAGTTCTCTCACTCGTGTGTGAGCAATTGTTGCCTCTAAAACGCATATGAATCAAATCCTCTTTTTTTAGTCAAACTCCCTAATACACTTAATCCGCAACTCAAAGAACATTGTTTAAGTCATTCTTTCGCGCATATGAACTCGTGCTTCAGTCTCCCTTAGCGAGCAGACAAGCCAACGTTTAGCAGTTAGAATGCAACCTAAACTCTTGTTCGCCTAAAACACGTCCAAATCAAACTTTTTTCTCCATCAAATCTCTAATACACTTAATTCATACTCAAACAACATTCACAAAAAGAACATTGTTTAATCCATTCTTCCGCGCATATGAACTAGCACTTCAGCCTCCCTTGACGAGCAGACAAGCCAGCGTTTAGCAGTTAGAATGCGAATTAAACACTCGTTCGTTTAAAAAACACAAACCAAACAACCGTAATCCCACGAACTACGAATGCTCTGACTTTCCCATTGCACGAGGGAATACGTAGGCCCAAGGGTTCTCAATCCTTGCCGAGCACACTAATAAAAAACCACCCCTTTTTTCCCTTAAAATTAATCCTTTTACCTTAGAAGATAAACAAACAAACCCTATCTAACCTTTCTCACGAATCGAATCAAGAGGTTCCCGTTGAGTACAACAGACGTAGAGGGTGCTAATACCTTCCCTCTTGCGTAACCGACTCCCGAACCCGAATTTGGTTGCGACGACCATGTTCTTATCTCCCTTTAAAGGTTTTATCGATATTTTCCTTTCCCTCTTTTGGGATAAATAAAGTTCGGTGGCGACTCTGTTTCGAACATTTTTTTCCGCGGCCATCGCGAGGATCGTATTTTTTGAGGTACGACAGATGGCGACTCTGCTGGGGACTTGCATTGCCCTATGCTAGAGAGAGTCAAGCCTAACTTGACTCGAATCATGAGTGTTAAATCCGCTTGTTTGTTTATCTTCTCTTGCTTGTTTGCTTGCTTGTTTGATTATCTGTTATCTACTTGCTTGCTTATTTTTATTATATCCTATTATTATCTCTTATGACACTGTGGGGTTCTCTGATCATTGGGAACTTTGTGGGATGGCTCTACACCCGAGTCTGAGGAAAACCCTAGGATTAGGATGGTGGTTGTGTAGTGGAGGTTTGCGTGGTTTCTTCCGCGTGAGCCAAAGCAAAGACCCCGCTTGGAGTAGATTCCCTTGGAAATGTTATCGTTTTGATGTTACTTCGTCAAGATGATAATGTTTTCGAGCCTGAATCGTCGATCCCAAGGACCAAAATCTAATTACCCATGGTGGTTAGTAGTGTTAATTCTATGTGAGTTAATGCGAACGCCCCAATCAGATGAGATCCCTCGAACGTATTACTTCCTGACAGTAATATTTTCGACCTCGATCTAGGATTCTGAGAACCCTAAACCCGTGTGTCGATGGTTGTGTAGTGAGCGCCTCCGAGGAGTCTTTCTCGTGGGGAAGAAACGAAGACCTCACCTAGACGAGATCCTTTCAAGGATATTATCGTCTAATGTTCCTTCGTTGTGGCTATAATGTCTTTGAAAGGTATCCATAACTCTAGGCACCTACCCGTTTAGAGCCTACCTGTGGGGGATCCGATGATCAGAGATATCCTGTGGCTAACTCCTTCCTCAGAATCAGATGTTGTTTTGATCCTGGAACCGTGCATAAGCATTGCATACTCATGACACCAGCATTGCATATCATCTTCCAAAACCAAAAACTCAACCATCCTTTGTCTGTAACCCGCAGTTGATTTCCCGACACCCGCATCGGAATTGAAGCCGCTTTTGGAATAATCATGGACTCAGAAGGGCAGAACCAGTTTGCGTCAAGAGCAGATGTTGACTTGATGAAAAACCAGCTAGACCAACTTGTGGAAGCTATGGCAATGAAAGAGGACAACATTCAAAGGCCTACAGTCACTGAGAACGTCATTCTGCCTCAAGTGAATAATCTTGCCCAATTTCAGCCTATGCGGATCCCTGTTGGGGACCAGGTCATACAAGAATGTCGCACTATTCGAGATGAACATGCCTCGTCTCATGACGCAGTTGAATACCATAGCTTCGTATTCACTACACCAAATTCCCGAGGGACAAGCCTGGTAGTGAATACTGAACAACCTCAAGATGTTGAGTTTACTGAAAGATGTCGTGTGTTGGAAGAGAAGCTTGAAACCATGAAGGGGCGTGATGCTTTTGATCTGAATGCTTTGAACATGTGTTTGGTACCCGGACTTGTGATACCTCCAAAGTTCAAGATGCCAAAATTTGAGAAATACAAAGGAGATAGTTGTCCAAAGCAGCATTTGGCAAGGTTTTGCAGAAAGATGACCTCCAATGCTCTCAATAATGAACTTATGATCCACTGTTTCCAAGACAGTCTGAGTGGGGCATCATTGAGTTGGTACATGCAGCTGCAGAGTAGCCATATCCAGTCGTGGTTGGACTTAGCCAACGCCTTTGTGAAATAATACCAACACAATCTTGACATGGCTCCCAACCGCATACAGTTGCAAGGCTTATCTCAAGAGGAGGACGAATCCTTCAGAGGTTATGCTCAGAGATGGAGAGAGGTAGCCGCTCGCGTTCAACCACCACTTTTAGATAGAGAATTGGTTGACCTGTTCATAGGTTCTTTGCAAGGCCCATACCTAGAAAAAATGATGAGCAATAGGACATCAAACTTCTCTGACTTGGTTTTAGTAGGAGAACGCATTGAGAGTCATATCAAGAGTGGAAAGATCCAAGACGCCTCGAGCATCCAGGATAGAGAGACTGAATCCATTGTCAGTTCTCAAGAGGAAGAGGAGGATGAAATCAATGTAATCTGGGACACTCTACAAGCTCCATCTCCGGTACCTTATCCTCAATACCCAAGCATCTCAAATGTTCAAAGTCAACAATCCTATGGGCCTCCCTGTGCGATTCCATTCTCTCCACATGGTCAATATACTCCTGCCAATAGAGGCCCCCCTCGTCAACAACAGATTGCACAACAACACTCTTCACAACCCCGACGCTACTATAATCAAAGACCAAAAAGGCATTTTGATCATTTGTCAGTGCCATTCAATTATATATTGCCACGTTTGATTAGTAGTGGGCTAATAGTGCAAAAGGGCTTGGATCCTGTTATTCCTCCATACCCACCAGGCTTTGACGCCAATGCACGATGTGGATACCATGCTGGCGCCATGGGGCATTCAACTGAGGATTGCAAACAGCTCAAAAATAAGGTCTAAGATATAATTGAGTCCAAGCTAATCTCATTTACGCCTCGAGGTCTTCAAATCAACGTCAAACCTTCACTTGATCAGGTGGGTCCATCCGCTCATGTTATAGAAGAAGTTGCTGAGACTAGGTGTGAAGAAGGTTATCATAGTGGTGTCGATGAACAAGAATGCTAGTCCAACAGTGGGTCAAGAAAGAAAAGCCCAGTCCCCAATGCTGGCAATTTTTAGATCATGTCATTTCTATGCATTTGTAGTTTCTTTTTGTTATGTGCTATTTGCTTTTAAACATTGTTGTTTATTAATGGTAATATTAATGAAGTGATCATGCATTTTTTAAACTAATCATGTCGCATTCGCTCACATTTTCTTCACTTATATAAAAAAAAAAACAAAAAAATCATCTATATACCTCTCATTCACTTTCTTTACCAAATTGTTGTTTAGCAAAGATCGGAGGGAGGATGACGAAAACAAGATACCCATAATTGTTGCTAGTATGCTTTCGGATAGAATCTTGCCAAGGATGTACAGGCATTGTTTCAAATCCCCAAACACTGGAGAGATAAGGAGTTAATCCCTAGTTCACCACTTCGAGCCGAGAAGTAGAAGTTTCCTTCAGATATTTAAACCCTTACACTAAACCTGGGGCAGGGTAGTGTTCAGTTAATCTGACTCCGTATTCTTCGTACACATCCCGAAGTGACAAAGAAATCCTGCAAAATCCAGAAGTTATGACGGTTGTTCTTCAATGACCAATGATTTGGCAGTCACAAGCCTTACTCTAAAAAAGAAGAAAGCCCGCTAAGTCAAACACCTCAAAAAGGAGACTTAGGAAAAAATTAGGGCAATCCCGATGGACTCGTAGCATAAAATCAGTCCATGCAAAATTAGGGATCAAAAAATAAAAAAAAAACAAAGAGGCCCTCGAATCCTCACCAAAAACAAAATAAAGTCCAGTGACCACCATGCCAAAATCAAAAGGTCACTGACGTCCATAAAAAACAAAATAAGATGACTGCCATTTCAAGCGAATCTTGAACCTTTATCTTCATTCTTACACCGTCAACATCTAAGTGCGTGTGTCGATTTAACTGAACGTAGGACTGAAGATCATCACGAAGAAGGGGTGGGTACAGATATAAATTTGAGCCTTATATCCTTTGATTCTTAAACCGTGAACCAGGCCACGTTACAACCCTCAAAAAACCTAATTGAGGCGGGGTTTATTCTTAAAGCATACTACAGCAAGGTTGCGTAAACTGACTCCTACATATTTGTTAATCTTCTAAGTTGGTGTCATATTCTTGTTATATCTCCACATGCCAATAAATCAGCACTGCGTTTGGACTAATGGTTCAGTCGTCACACACTGACACATCATTCCAATAAATGATTTTTTCAAAACTTGCATGAGCGTCGCATTAAAATTACCATTTCTGAATGATCAATTTTAGCTGCAAATCAGTACTTGATATTTTAGAAATTCCAACAAAGTGCAGTCAGAGTGAAATTTGAGCATTCGTTGGCACTGACTCAAATCGAGGCTATCTCATAACCTTGTCAATCTGGGGCAAGTCCTTCAAAGCAGTACTTAGTAAATCGGAGGCAAGTCTTTCAAAAGCCAAGATTGGGGCAGACCGCTGCAAAAGCCAAGACTGGGGCAGACCGCTGCAAAATCCAGACACAGAGGCAGACCACTGCAAAAGCCAAGACTAGGGCAGACCACTGATCTAGACACTAGGGTAAATCATCTCATTACCCTCTAGACAGGGGCAGATTCCCTTCATACATTCAAGTTGGTCAAGCTGGCCATGTCATGCACTAAGCGACCCTTAAATTCAACAAGCATTAAAAGCCTTGGGGCAGAGCAGATGCACAATCAGAATGCATTGGATAAGTCGCTACGCTCACACAATCAACATGCATTGGTTATGTCGCTGCGCTCATACAACCATTTGCAAGCCATCAGGGCATATCAGCTGGAAGTGAGGTTCTCTCATGAACCAAGCACGCAATTTTTGCAAAGGATCAGACTTGGGGCAACAAGAGAACCATATGGGCTTACTGATCATGATATCTTCCATTTTTGAGTGTCGGGAAATCAAATATTTCCATCAAATCAAAGTCCAACCTTGCTTGGTAACTCCTCTCCAAGTCCAACCTTGCTTGGCAACTCCCAAAGTCCAACCCTGCTTGGCACCTCCAAAAGTTCAACCCTGCTTAGCACCTCTAAAAGTCCAACCTTTCATTGGCAACCACTAAAAGTCCACCCTGCTGGCACCTTCATAAAACCAATAACCTGCTTGCATCCACATGTGCATCACATACAACATACGTGCACCATATGCATACATATAGATAACCTATTTCCTTCCTCAACCCTCGCGTTGATATATATTGATTTGTTCTTGACCCCTGAGTCAATGTTGTCTCTATTTTCTTCGGCCTCCGAGTCGATATTTACCTTTCTTTCAACCCCCAAGTTGATGTTATTTTGTCTTTATTTTCTCGACCCCCGAGTCGATGTTGCTTTATTTCCTCGACCCCTGAGTCGATATCTTTATTACGTCTTCAACCCCCGAGTTGACATCTTATTGCTTGTACTGACCCCCGAGTCATTGTTGTCTTTACTTCCTCGACCCCCGAGTCGATATTTGCTTTTACCTTCAACCCTCGAGTTGATATTCTGTTATTTCCTTTAACCCCTGAGTTGATAGATTACCCCACCTTTATTTTCTCGACCCCCGAGTCGATATTGTCTTTATTTCCTCGACCCCCGAGTCGATATTACCTTTACCTTTCTTTCAACCCCCGAGTTGACGATAGTTTAGCTTAATGTTTCTCGACCCCCGAGTCAATAGTGTATTTCCTTTTCTCAACCCCCGAGTTGATATGCCAGCATTCCCAGTGAATCTTTCACTTTGCTCCATCTAATCCCCATTAATCCTTCTTTGGAAACCAGAAGTGAAGCCTTGCCCAGTTGCATTCCTATATGCATCTCATATAAACAGTTCATTTGCATTCCTGTATGCATGGCATATCCATCCCCAGCATAACATAGCATAGCAGGATCCAGGATCAGTTCGCAAGCATCTTGGCCAGTCCTCCTTCAAAGTCGGCAGTGTCCATCTGAAAAGAGTTGATACCCCGCACGTGCTCAAGGAATTCTATTCCCCAGCAAGTCCTTCTTCAGCCAAGCAGTTGATAATGACAATCCCAGCATCTGTTGCTTTTAATTACTCCCCAAGCAGAGGCTATCCTAGAAAGTTTCTTGTGAGCTTTCCCCTGTAGAGCCAGCACATTTCCTCCGACAGAAATCTTGCTCAATTATTCCTCAGCAAATTCACTGCAAAAATACAACTTTGGTATCATCAGAGAACCTTCATGAATAAGGGACTGCTTTGACCACCCAAAGGATCTCAAGTTATTTTGTTCAATTTGAACCCCGCTACTTCATTCTGTCAACTCTCACTCTATATCACTTCACCTTATGTCGGACAAATTTTGGGGTCTTCTTATATCTAATTGACTTCCACCCTAAAAATGAACGTCATACAGCAGTTCATTTTCTCGGGTTCAAGACAATAAGATAGGGGCATCTGTCATACCCCAAATTTGTCCTATCTGTGTATAGATAACTTTTGTACCTCCTTTTTCTTCCAAACCATTTTTAATCCAAACTTTTAATCCATTAAGCCCATTTTCATAATTCATTTTTTTAAACATCCATTTCTTCATATCCATATTCCCCCTTTGTCATATCCATTTTCTTTACCGTGTCCGTATCTAATTCTTCATATCCATTTAAACCCATTTTTATATTTTTATCCATTAAACTTTCTTCAAATCCATTTTTCAATTTAATTCATTATCCACTTTTAATATCAAATATTATCCATTTTTATTCAAAATTCATTTTCATCCAATCCATATCCATTTTAATCTTTTTTAATTCAAATTCTTTGTTAATCCATTTCAAATACATTTTTATCCAAATATCCAATTTAATTATTCCATATCCAAAAGTTTAACCCATAACCATATTTCTTTTCAAATCCATTTAATTAAATCCTTATCCACTTTAAATCCTTTTTCAAAACCCAAGCCATTTTTCAAATCCACCTTTTAATTTAATTCATTTTAAACCAATTCAAAATCCATTTCATTTTCAAACAATTTTCCATTTTTAGTCCATCCGATTTTTTATTTTCAATAACCACTTTCTAAATCCATTTATCATTATCCCAATCTCCATTCATTTCTATTTCATATCCATCCATATTTCAAGATATACACACTTAAAAATATCACCGTCACTTTTCTTTTGTTCAAAAAAACTGGTCATGTGATACTTGTATCAAGTTGGTTGGACACTTTGGAGAAAGAGAAAAACTCATAGACAAATTCAAAACAGCTGCACTTATCGCTACATTAAGTTACAAAGACCCCACAATGTACAAGACTGTACGCCTCACTGCTGCCAAAGCCCCACAGCTTGCCATGCTACACCAAAACAAAAATTCGTACGAACCAGCAACAGCAACAATACTTCAAACCTCACCCACAATGCAATGCAACAGACCTGTACCATCTGCACCATAACACTCCAAAACCCTGCGCAATGCTGTGACCAAACCACACTGCTATAACCTGCAGCAAAACAACAACAAAATTTTGCAGCACTTGAGATGGACATATCACACAACAACCAACAATAACATGTCATGAAAGCAACAATTCAACACAAATCCCACACTTGAAAACGACTTAACAACAATAACAGGACAAGGGAATCGTGCCAAAAAACTGAGCAAACCATTGGTTGTCTAGATTTTAAAAGAGAGAGCTTCCGAAAGGGAGGGGGACCTAATTTGAAAAGAAAGAGTGAAGAGAAAATCAGTACAAACCTTCATTTCATTTTCTGCACAAAAGATTGAAAAACCTTCTCTTTCCACCAAACCACCACCGCGGTTCCACCTCAAACCACCACCGTTGTTTCTCATTCACCCCCCGCCACTGCTCACAAAAACAGATTCGAAAATCTCGTGACCTCCTTCCGCGCACAACAACAAACTTTTCAACAAACTGTTCCTCAACTTTTTAAAAACCAACTTTATTCACTCAAATTCCTCACTCTGTTTACACATCAACTAACCAAAATCTCACCCAAAACAAATCTCGTTCATCCATCTTCTTCAGCAATCCTTCAACCCAAACTTTTCTTCTCAGATCCAGAACAGATTAGAAACATAGAAGGAGATTGAGGTGAGAGATTGCAAACTTGAAGCGTATCTAATCAACGTGAGATGAAGAAGAGGGTCGAACCTGAAACCGTGAAGTGGAGAAGGAGAGAGCTTGTCGCGACTGTCTGAATCACTCGAACCTTAGCAATCCTCGACGTAAAACTGCAATCGCCGGGAGACAGAGACGTATAGTTTTGAAAGTTGGTTGGGAAATTGAGTGCAAGAGGAGACGTTGAGACGCATCTGGACGGCGGGTTCGTGAACGCCGATGAAGGGAGAACGCCGTAAAACCTCTTCGTGATGTTCAAAAGAAACTCCCGACCCTTTTTCTTTCATTTGTTTTAATACTTCATGCGCCACTCATCAGTATTCTTGGTTATTAATTTTTGTTTATTATCATTTATTTAATTAAATTTTTTTTTCATTAAATATTGTTGTTGATGGTACTTTCAGCGGGTCTTATTTTGAGTGTGAGGAAATCTGTGGATGTCATTGTTACCTCTTGTGGGAGAGGATTGTAGTTTTTGTTGACTGAGCGCCATGCACAAGATGGTGGGTCGTGGAGCCCATGTTGCTCTGCATTACCCTTAACACCTTGGTATCATGAAGCCATGGATGATGGGCTCTGTTTCTGGCCCATATGATTCCATCTCTACACCCTTGTTTCTGACCCACACCTCTAATTTCAATTGGCTTTATTAGTTTTTGTTTTAATTATTTTCATGATTTGATTTTTGATAAAAAATTTGTTCCCAATCTTGACTTTGATGTTAGTTCTAATTATATTTTAATTTGAGTTTTGAATAATTTGGTTTTGATTAGTGATTAAACTTTAGTTTTAATTAGATATTGGATTCATTATTTTGGACTAAAACTTTTGATGTTCATTCTTGATTAATTTTCAATATTATTTTTTTGAGTTATTTTTGTTCAAATGTTAATTTCATAGTTAATTTTGATTAGAATTGTAATTGACTTTCTTTTTTTTAAGTTCTTACTAACTTTTGGTTTCTCTTGTTAGCACTTTTGATTTTTGGCTTAGTTGATCTTGGATTTTGATTTGTGACGTTGGACACTTGAGGATTAATTGAATTGACAACGGTGAAGCTTCTAACAATTCCTGAGCCTTTTTGCATGCTTTGAAGAGGCAACGGACCTTCTCCGTTAGGTACCCCTAGAATCTCGATTTCATCTTTCATGTCTCATTCTAGGATTGTATCCATATTAGGAGCATATTTCTTCCCCCCATTTTATTCATGATCTTTAGATGAGGTGTATGATCTTCTCTCGTAGAATTATTTCATGCCTTATTTATGTATGCTATTCTTGTTATGCTTGTCCAAACCAAAAACCTTTTTCAAACTAATATTGTGACTTTATGTCAACCATTTTCGTACCTTGTAAGTCGATCGTTTTCACGATCGCAATCGACCTCACAATGCCTCCTCTTGGGCTTTATACAACGATAATTGTTGCACATTTCACTTTGGTTTGTATGCATGTATGTGATTGGTTTATGTTTAATCATGGCTTAATTAATTCCATAGGATTAAAATCAACCCTTTTTATAAGAATAAAACAAACTTGATCCAACATCAAGTATTTTCCAAATAAATTCAATCAATTCAATCTTAAGCATTTACTTTATCCATATATCAAGTATTTCCAACCTTCACTTCACACCATAACTTCCTTTCCTTCCATTGCTTAACCTCTTCATACTCAAATCCAAACCTCGATCCAACGTCGAGTGCTTTTCTCAAATCAAACCAACATACGTAATAATACTTAAACACTATTTCTTAAAAGGCGAAAAAGAGGGGGATCAAGTCTTTGGTCTTTCTCTGCAATTGTTCGGGTGCGAGTTTTCTTACTCGTGTGTGGACAATTGACGCCTTTAAAACACGCAAACTCGACAATATTCAAACATTTTCCTAATCAATCACCAATGCACTTAATCCTTACTTAAACATTTTCACTAAAGGTGAAGTGAGGGTGGCCAAGTCTTTGACCTTTCTCCTCAATTGTTTGGGTGCGAGTTCTCTTACTCGTGTGTAAACAATTGACACTTCTAAAAAACACAAACTTTAATTTGTCGATTGTTTGGGTGCGAGTTCTCTTACTCGTGTGCGAACAATTGACGCCTCTAAAAAACTTAAGCTTTAACCTGTCAGTTGTTTAGGTGCGAGTTCTATTACTCGTGTGTGGACAATTGACACCACTAAAACACTTGTAACTCGACAACATTCAAAACATTTTTCCACGTAATCATTAAAACACTTAATCTTTATCTAAACACATTTTACTAAAGGTGAAGTGAGGGTGGTCGAGTCTTTGGCCCTTCTCCTCAATTGTTTGGGTACGAGTTCTCTCACTCGTGTGTGAGCAATTGTTGCCTCTAAAACGCATACGAATCAAATCCTCTTTTTTTAGTCAAACTCCCTAATACACTTAATCCGCAACTCAAAGAACATTGTTTAAGTCATTCTTTTGCGCATATGAACTCGTGCTTCAGTCTCCCCTAGCGAGCAGACAAGCCAACGTTTAGCAGTTAGAATGCAACCTAAACTCTCGTTCGCCTAAAACACGTCCAAATCAAACTTTTTTCTCCATCAGATCTCTAATACACTTAATTCATACTCAAACAACATTCACAAAAAGAACATTGTTTAATCCATTCTTCCGCGCATATGAACTAGCGCTTCAGCCTCCCTTGACGAGCAGACAAGCCATCGTTTAGCAGTTAGAATGCGAATTAAACACTCGTTCGTTTAAAAAACACAAACCAAATAACCGTAGTCCCACGAACTACAAATGCTCTGACTTTCCCATTGCACGAGGGAATACGTAGGCCCAAGGGTTCTCAATCCTTGCCGAGCACACTAATAAAAAACCACCCCTTTTTTCCCTTAAAATTAATCCTTTTACCTTAGAAGATAAACAAACAAACCCTATCTAACCTTTCTCACGAATCGAATCAAGAGGTTCCCGTTGAGTACAACGGACGTAGAGGGTGCTAATACCTTCCCTCTTGCGTAACCGACTCCCGAACCTGAATTTGGTTGCGACAACCATGTTCTTATCTCCCTTTAAAGGTTTTATCGATATTTTCCTTTCCCTCTTTTGGGATGAATAAAGTTCGGTGGCGACTCTATTTCGAACAGTTTTTTCCGCGTCCATCGTGAGGATCGTATTTTTCGAGGTACGACACACACCAGCCCTCAAAGTAGTCACTTCCTTGCGGAGTTCACGATTTTCTTGCTCAATGTTATCCATCCTTCCTGCAACTGGCTCGAGTATTGTATCGATGACTCAGCTTGTCTGAGAAGAGAAACATGGATGAGAACCTGGAATGCAAAGGAATGCAAATGCAAATGATGCGTATGATGCAACAAGATTCATGGAACTCAGCTATTTATAATCATCATTAAAAATGGTTACGATAATTAATATCCGAAATATTAAAACAGATTTATTAATAACGCGTCGGTACACTTTCCAAAAGTCATAACGGAAAAGCTAAATAAAAGCTAATAATGATGGATCTAAGGAGACTCTTCCAACGGTCTTCGTTTGACTTCTTCTTCCAATTGAGCCTCCAAGGTATTGATTAAGGACTAGAGTAGCCTCTTTAAAGAATTTCTCCTTTTGTAGTCATGTTGGCTTGAATATTAACCGAGGATGAGAAATGAATACTGGTATTGAATTAGTTATTCCATTAGCTGAGAATATTATTTATGAGTTGACAACAGCTAGTAATCAGGAATAGTGATAGGCTGCAGTAGAACGGAGATGATAACTTCCCAATTTGGTTTTGAACCTTTCTTCGTTTGTCAGCAAGGTCTCCAGTCCCCTTAGATCGTCCAGGTTACGACTCTTGTAAAGGTACTTCAATGTTTTTTTTTTTAATTTTTTTTTAGAGTCCATGATATCCATATGATGTTTATAAACAAGACTAAGTTCCATGAATCTTTATGATATGATGCTAATGCAACACAAAGGCAAAGCACAAAACACAGAGCACACATAAGTAAACAAACAGACAAAAGTCTTAGGTTCAAAGGAGCGTGAATGGAGTCAAGGTCTACGCATCTCATAGGTAGTATGGTTTCAAATGTACCTGCCGAACGGGTTCTAAAAGTTCCCAAAGTCTACAACTCATCTTTCGGATATTATCGACTTCCCAAATTACTTGATTAGTCAATAATATTCTCAAGAGAATCTCGTCTAAGTGTAGTATCGTGTGACAACTATTTGGAAATAGACTCCCACATAGTCACCGCGCTACATTCTAAAAGGCCAAGTGGGGTTAAAGGTGTTACGGTCCTCAGTCTTTAGGATCCTTGGTCAAAATTAATACTGTTTTCACGAATGAACTCGTTCAAACAATATTAATTTCAAAAGAACCTAAACTGAGCGATGATTTTCTCAATTCGACTTTTCAGGAATCGACTCCATCAAAGTTCCCTTGACCATATCATCTCCTATAATTATACTCATGTCCGGGTCTAGGACTCCTCACCACTCAAGAATCCCTCCAAACAGCAAAACAAATATATAACAGATAACATTAAAAGATCAAGTTAGAGGGAACCCTCTTATGAGAATCCCCAGTGAAGTCGCCATTTCTGTCGCGGTGAAAATTGGATACCATAGTTATTTGTTAACTAGGATCGCATTTTTAATGTCACCACCGGTCTTTGATTTTATCCAAGGGAAGGGAGAAAAACCGAATTCCCACAATGCAATGCAAATGCACTAAGATTCTAAGTTCGGGGGTTGGTTATACCTAGGGAAGGTGTTAGCATCCTAGATATCTGTAGTACTCTACAGGAACCTCTTGATTTTATTTTATGTTATTTGTTATCTGTTTTGCTAAGGGTTTAAGGGTAGGTGATTTATTATTTTTATTCCTAAGTGTGCTCGACAAGATATCGCATCTTGTGCCTACATATCGTGTCAGGAGGGAATCAGAGCACTTGTAGTTCCTTATTAAGGATACTAAAGTGTTTTAAAGGTTTAGGAGAGAAGATGAGTCATCATCTTAAGAAAACCACCACAGTTTTGAAAATGTTTATATTTTGTGGGGTATGGGATTGTATGTCCCTTCTTCGAGATGATTAACATCTAATTCTCTTGTGTGGAGAATTAGGTGGGCTAAAATTTGATTAAAGAAATCAAAGTTGAAGGGGGACTAACCTAGGTAATTTATCCTAAGTTATCTAATTGACTTATCTTAAGGTGTCGATTATGATGCAAATGATATGCACCATGCACAATAAGCAATATTCAAATGAAACACAACCAAACAAAACAAGGCATTCAAACGCTCACAAACCTATGACTAAGCAAAAGGTTTCTAATCGGGGACGATTTGTTAAGAGAAAATGATTTAGACTCAGTTATATTTTATTATTATTCTTACTTGGCTAGGGAAGTCCCCTTTTTTTAATTAAAAGGATTTTTAGTTCTTAAAATTAAAAGTGTTTTAGAGATTAGTGTTAGTAAATTCTATGTTATCCTAATTTTAGTTAGGAGTTAAAAGGATCTTAATTTTAATAATTATTATGAAATAAGTTAAAATTGATTATTGAGAGAAAGTTGGACTAATTATTATTAAAATAAAAAAGAAGTCTTAATTTTGATTAAAAGATTTTCAGATTAATTATGATGAAAGAAAAAGTTGAAATTTTATTACAAGAATTTCAATTATTGTTATAAGAAGATTTTAATCATCATAAAAGGTTTGAAATTAATTAAGAAAAGAGGTTTAAGTCTTAGTTAAAACAAAAAGTTATACTAATAATTAGAAGTTTTTTTTAGTTATAAAAGGTTTTAGAATTTAATTAATATTAAAAAGTTAAATTTAATTATTGTGAAAACAGGATTTTAGATTATTATATAAAAAAAGAGTTAAATTAAAGGTTTTTTCTTTTACGTTATAAAAAAAGATAGATTAAAAAAAGATAGGTCAATTATTAAATAAAATGCTCAAATCAACTACTAACAAAATAAAAACGGAAAAATTACAAAGTTTAGTTTTATTTTATATAAAAAAAAAAGGTTAGTTGTTATTAAAAGGAGTTTTAATAAAAAAGGATACGACTCATCTCACTCGCCTCTCATCGTTCTCACGCGTACCCTCTCTTCTCTCATTCTGCAATTAGGGTTTTCTAACTCCAATCGCCGCCGCTCAACACTCTCATTTTCTCCCGCGATCTCTCTCTCTCTCTCTCGACCTGCAAAAAAGAATAATCAAGCAATCAAATGAAACCCCACCCCACACAGCCCTAATACCCCGATTTCACTATATTTTTTATTTACAGATTACAATGATGCGAAAAATGAAATAAGAGCAAGAAAAAGGTGGCGAAGGTTGTGACGGCGCGAACGGCTCTGTTGAGGGAAGCTTCTTTCTTCTCCTTTACCTGTTTGCGATTTTTGTTTGTGTTTTTGCTGTTGCCTCTTTTCTCTTTCTAGCTGTTGATCGTGAGTTTGCGTGATGATTTCTGATGAGCTCGTTTGGGTTTGGTTCGTGATGGCTTTTTTTTTGTTTGTGTGAGATCGTGAATGGTTCTCTGGAGGGTTTCTCCGTGTGAATCTCTTTGCTAGGGTTTTTCCGTTCGTTTCTTGTGTGTCTTTCTGATGCATAGGAACTATGTATTTATAGGGGCCAGTGATGAATCCTTGTTTGGGAAATATCTTTATGTTGATTGATTTGCGTTAACTGCTGATTTGATTCTGATTGTAATTCGGGAAAGTTTTTGAATTGTTGCCTTGTTTGTTTTGGTATGACTTGGTTTTTTTGATATGGAAAGTTTTTGAAATTGCTGATTTTATTGACTCCTTCGATTCTCTGATTTTTGTGTTATTTTTGGGAGATTGTGTTGGTGGTGTCTTTATGATATTGCCCATAATTATTCCCTTTTTTGGACATGATGAAAATTTCTGATTCAAAAGATCTGAGGCCAAACTAGGAATTTTTGAAATATTGCTTGGAAGATTGTTTTGGAAAGAAATGAGCTGATTTGATTATGGTGAACCGTTTTGACTCTCATTCCAAGGCCCTTTTTTCAATATTTGAAAATGACGTGAACATTTGATTTGTTCGAAGAAAAGTTGCCATCTTTGAATTCAATTAGCTATTTTTGCTTTTGGCGTGTTGCTGATCTTTCATGCTAATAACTTATTGTGTTTGCTTCCCAAAGTTCCAAAGCCAAAACTTTTCTTCTCAAAATCTGGCACTATGATGTGATTTGGAATTGACTTTGCGATAATTATAATGATTGTAAGCTAAGGTGAATATGTAAAATGCAGGTGATTCGTTTATTTGATGACATTAGGAGCAGATGCAGCTGACCAGGGTGAAGGAACAGCAGATGAACTTAGCAAAGATTCCTTCTGAAAGATCTCTTCAAAACCAGTCATAGAAGAAGTGCCACCACAAACCACAGTAATTCCAGAAGTAGCCGATAGTTTTTTTTTATTGATAGTTTTGTGATTCTCTTTTAGATTTAATTCAATGTTAATTTGATTTCCTGTAATGTTGGGTGCATTGTATCTGTTGAGGCATTGTATAAGACCAGTAGCAAAAGTGCTCGAAACTATTAACTTAGCATAGTCATTATCTATTGTAGATATTTCAGGATCTTGGCCAAGGAAAATGAGAATGGATTCCAAGTAACTAATATAGGAACACAAGCGGCCATTAGAATCACAAATATTCTTCGCATGTGTATGCTTGACAACTTATATTGTTTTTTTTTCTCTATATGATTGTCCACATGTGTCCAATGCACTTGCAAATCTTACCATTTCATTTATAAACCGAAAAGTTACCAAGCGCTAATTATTCCACCTCTTTTGTAGTACCTTAAAGTTGAGGGATTATGCTGCTCTGAATTCTTCTTTGACTTTATGGTGCTTGATTAAGAATATGAAAATCCTTTCCACTAACTTCACATATGAACGTAATTTGAATCAAGATGAAACTTGGTAATTTCAAGGCAACTGAGTACTAGCCCTCTTACTTTGAAATCCAATTCTCCAAATATGTATCAGAAGTGCATCCACCTTAATGAAGTGGATCTTGGCATACTCGCCTTTATAATTGACTTGGAGCTTGTAATTCCTAATCCTTTAACCTCTAAATTTATGAGCATGAATTGGTGAACTTAACGGTGAAATATGAACTCATAGTAACTGGACCACAATTTAAGCTTCACTGGTGATGACATGATTTGAATCAACTTGAGAGTTTTAACTTTGATTTTCCATCAGCACTTGTAACATACTCCTTATGCTTTAAATATCCCTCCATCACATATTGAATCTATTCCTTGATTATAAGTGGATTGTGCCATGAGTCTCTTAATTCAAACTTTTTTCGTCAATTTGAAAAACCAATTATCATGTCTTGAAATAAATCCACTCATGTAGCTTAGGCAAATGATCAAGTCATGACTATCTAATCATGAGAATAAGGGCGCGCCTCTCCTTTGCTTCCTCTTAAAATTGCCATACCTACACAAACTGGTTAGTGATAAAAAACAAAACACACAAAGACCTAAAGATACTATGAAAATAACAAGGGATCTTAGGGTCAAAAATTAGGGTGCGACAATTTGATATTCTTCCAATTGTAGTAACTGGATGAAGAATACTGGATTTATCATAAAAGGTAGATGAAAGAGAAAACCTGAAACAACAAACATGACTTCCGAATTCAAGCTATGGCTATTTGTTCAAGCTTTCAATGAGTAGCAGTTTCGATCCGGTCTCACATTTCATCAAAATAAATAGATTAGAGATCTTAGTTCATTAATATATGGCAAATCATTAAGACTTAAAAAGTTAAACAGACAATCAGTACCTCCCACATTTCCAACGACTTCATTCTAAACGCTAGCAGAACGCCCGATAAACTCAACAACCCTCCACCTCTGAGCAATAACCCGATCTACACAATTTAATTTATTTTTTTTAATAAAATAATATTAAGAACTTTTATTATAATTAAATAAAAAATAAGAATCACATTTGTTTCATCCAATAAATATTAGAGAATAATAATGATTGCAGGATCTAAGTTGACATTTTAAAATTATATTGGTTCTAATAATCAGTGTAGTATTTGTTTGGAATTTCACTAAGTGAACTTCACTTGGTGAGTTGAGAGATATTAGGAATGAAGTGAACTTTAGTATTTACTTTGCTACCTTTATATATAATTTATTTTCTTCAGTTTTTACATACAAACTACAAAGTCTCCCAATCACAACAACATATTGAACGTAAGAAAAGTGATAGACATGTTGTTAATATAAAAGTTGGCATTTATATGTTCGTAACAAATTACAAATCATCTTCTTGCTTCTATGATAAAGTTTAATCACAAACCACAAACCATAAACAACATGTTCACAATCAACATATCCATAAAAATCAAGAATTTAATTAAAAACAGAAACGGAGAGGAAACGAAATCGCGATCAAACCAAAGTTGAGTCGAAACCGTGTCGACCACTAACGATTCGTCACTGCAGATCCGTCGCAAACTCACCCAACCTCTGTGATTCCGACGCCGGCGTCCCCTGCATCTCTCTCGTGGAACTTCCGATCTAACCGCAAATCCATCCCCATCACGAACCTCCGATGCCACGCATCACCACACACAGCCAGAGCCCGCCGCCGATACTATAACCGTCGCGGGAGCTTTGAGTGATTTTCTCATAGCCTGCATAAAAAATCTAAAACAGCCCCTGTTCATCATCATTTTCATCAATTCATAACAACCTGTAACAACAGTAACTAATTACAAATCATCTTTTTGCTTCTGTGATAAAGTTTAATCACAAACCACAAACCATAAACAACATGTTCACAATCAACATATCCATAAAAATCACGAATTTAATTAAAAACAGAAACGGTGAGGAAACTAAATCGCGATCAAACCAAAGTTGAGTCGAAACCGTGTCGACCACTAACGATTCATCACTGCAGATCAGTCGCGAACTCACCCAACCTCCATGATTCCGATGCCGACGACCTCCGCATCTCTCTCGTGGAACTTTCGATCTAACCGCAAATCCATCCCCATCACGAACCCGCACATCACCACACACAGCCAGAGCCCGTCGGCGATACTATAACCGCCGCGAGAGCTTTGAGTGATTTTTATGGGTTTAATTATTTGGGTGGCTTGATTTAAAGAAGGGGAGGAAGGAGAATAGGAAGAGGAAGGAGAATAGGAAGAAGAAGAGGAGAGAGAGTGAGAGAAAGATTGTTGGCTTGTAGAAGTGTTTTAGCTTCAGTAGTTCAGCACATTGAGCAGTGTGTTTGCAGACCTTGAAAGTATTAAAATAATTGTAAACCAAATAGATGATAGTTGAAAACAAATGGATTTGGTTGTATCATTACGTTTTTGTAGTGAAAGTACAATAAATGCCCTTCAAAAGCAAACGTGGAAAAATTATACAGTAGGGCAAAAGAGTAAAGTCATAGGTATGAGATTTTCTTATATGGTAGATATCATTCCTCAACTTCAAAATGCTCGAATAAGCAGCTATCCAAATGCTACCTTCCTTTCCTACCTTTACTTTCTTCCTTTTTAAAAAATTCACCCATGTCAAGAAGTTGTTACACAAGTCTGTCACAATAGAGTCCTCTATCCTGATCCACTCCACAACTGCGCTCCAAACCTTTCTAGCGATTGCATAAGGAAAAAGGAGATGAATAATAGTTTCCTCAACCTTTGAACAAAGTAAACACCCGCTCTGATAGGAAGAAATAATACCTATGCGCAATAGAAGATCCTTCGACAGAAGTCTATTTAAAATGCATCTCCACCCAAACACCTTGAATCTGAATGAAAAGGAAGATTTCCACAAAGCTTCAAAACAGAGTTTCCTGCCCACATCTGGGACAACACTCTGCAGTTCGAAACTCAGAACTGCATACCCTGATTTTATCGTGTATCCTACCTGCGGGTCAGACTCCTAAAAAATATCATCCCCAATATCGTGAGATGGAGAGATAGAAATGAGCCGCTCCTTCAAAGACTGAACTCTTGACATAACAGAGTGTGAAGACATATTCGGGATACCAAAATCACCCCAAAACCAAGATGCCTATGACCATCTCCTTTTTCGAAGAACTTAAGTGATACAAATCCGAATAAAATTCTTGCAATCTAGCTGCTCCGAACCAATGAGCAGACTAGAAAGGGATTAAACAACCATTCCCCAGCGAAAACCTATAAGTCTGATTGAACAGTTCAGCGTGGTGTCTCTTTTCTAACGAAATGATGTCCTTCTACCAAACAGAACAAGATGAATTGTTGTAGCAGCTTTTCTTCACAGAAATAATATGAGATAAAGGCATGTGCCTAACTTTTAAAATGTCAATCCATAGAGACTTCTTTCCTTCCAATATGCGCCATCTCCACTTCATAAGTAAAGCAAATTTAAATTCCTCGACTCTCTTCAAACCGGGACTGCCTTTATGAAGAGGCAAACACAATTGATCCCATCCCACCCAATGTAATTTCCTTCTACCAACTGACCCTCCCCAAAGAAAGGAGTTTTGTAACTGAGTGATTTTCTTATGCACCATTATAAGGGCTCTGTAAAAAGATAGGAGAAAGGTGGGTAAGCTACTCCAAACCGACTTCAACAAAGTGATGCGACCACCGAGTCTAAGCATTCTACCTTTCCAATGAGAGAGGAAAGCTTTTAGTTTTCTTAATAGAAAATTCCAAGAAGAAATTTTCCTAGGATTCAAACTGATAGGTATACCAAGAAAGTTGAATTCCCTGCCTTCTGACTTGCAAGAGAGAACATTGGCAGCTGCTTCCAAAAAATGAGAATTAGTGTTGATTCTAATCAGTTTACTTTTCAAGAAGTTTACTCCTAATCCCAAAATTATTTCAAAACCTCTTAGAACTAATTTCAGAGCCCAAACATGATTCCAATTGCCATCTCCTATTAACAAAGTGTCGCCAGCGAACTGCAAAATATCCACCTTACAACAATCTTTCACGGAAAAACTGGAAAAATCTCCATTTTCGATTGACCTCCTCACCAACCCAGAAAGACCTTCTGAAGCAATCACAAATAGGAATTGAGATAATGGATCTCCCTACCTAAGCCCTCTGCTGCCTAAACTCCTTTGTAGGACTTCCGTTAACTAAGACCGACATATGACTTGTAAAAATTGTGGCCTCTATCCACCTCATCCAAAGGTCCCCAGAGCCTATCCTTTTCATCATGTATTTGAGGTAATTCCAACTCACCTTATCGTATGCCTTTTTGAAGTCAACCTTGAAAAGTAAACAACTTTTCTTTTCCTTCACTGCATAATCCACTGTTTCATTTGCCACCAGCACTCCATCCAACAGCTGCCTGCCAGGGACAAACGCACTTTGGCAAGGAGAAATAATTGAAGTAAGAACGTTTTTTTCAGTCTGGTGGCCAGAAGTTTAGATAAAGCTTTGTATAAGAAACCAACGAGACATATTGGTCTAAGCTACGCTAAGCCCAAAGGATTGTAAGATTTAGGAATCAAAGTGAGGAAATAGGAAGTGATCGCCTTCGAGAGAGTCGCCTTCTTATGGAACTCATTAAAAATCGAGTTATGTTGTCTTTAATAAAATGCCAACATTTTCTTAGAAAGAAGAAGTTGTAACCATCCGGACCCGACTCTTCGACCCATTGCACCCCCAAAACGTCTCTTTAATTTCAGAGTCAGAAAACTCAGCTTCTAAAGAAACCCTATCAGCTTCAGAAAGCCTATTGAGGGAGACACTGTCGGGAGTAGGACGATGGAAATTGTTTTCCTTAAAGCACTCTGAAAAAAAGCTACAGACTTCATTTTTCACTTCACCTACTTCTTCGACCAAGCCCTTGGAAGAATGGAGAGAACCAATCAAATTCCTCTGACGCCTATCTTTCATAACACTGTGAAAATATTTACTATTGGAATCTCCTTCTCTATCCCACTTAAGTCTGGACTTCTGTAACAACATATTCTCCTTAATCTTCAATTTTTGCCAGAAACGTTTTGTTGCATCACTCCTGGCCGCTACCAACTCAACCACAAAAAGATCATCACAACTACCTAACAACTAATCTGCTTCATTGATAGACTTACTCCCTTCTTCAATTTCCAAATCAATCCTCCCAAACACTCTTGAATTCCATTTACGCAATCTGAATTTCAGTAATTGAAGTTTCTCTTTAATCACAAAATCGCTTATTCCCCCACCCTTAAATTCCTCCATTCTCTCTCAATAAAAGGAAGGAAATATTTCATATCGAACAAACTATTATTGACTTTGAAAGGTTTCGGATCCTAATCGGATTTGTTGATCACTAGCCAAATAAGACAGTGGTCAGAGATGTCCCTTTTGCCAATAAATTGCCCCAACTATCCCCCGTCTTTCTATTAAAGAATTCGATAACAGAAAACGGTCTAACCTGCTCATCGATTTTCCATCGCCACTGAACCAACTGAAGGTATTGCCTTTGCAAGGAAGATCAACCAAGTTGATGTTTTCCATAAAGTCACCAAACTCCTTCATCTCATAATTTTTGCTACTCGAAGATTTACCTTTCCTCTCTCTGATGTTGGCCGTAGAGTTGAAATCTCCACAAAGACACTAGCCCTCATTTAAATATTTAATTCTCAGATCCAAAAGCTCCTTCCATAATATCCTTTTAAGCACCAAAGGATAGGGAGAGTAAATATTGATCACATATGAATAAGTACCCTTCCAAATCAACTTAACCCCTAAATATCCTTCTCCTTTGAAGCTGAAAATAACATTGAAAATCCCTTCCTTCCATAAGGTAATAAGGACCCCAGATTGGCCATTGGAATTAGAGAAAGACCAACCAATGTTTTCCCTGCACCAAAAGCTCCTAGCAGTATGAATATCAACCAAAGGCATTTTTGACTCTTGAATAAGAAACATATCAGCTCTACCCTAATTAATAATCTGATTAATCCTCTTTCTTTTAACTACACCGCAACACCCCTAATATTTAAAGAACCAATGATCATTTTCCCTTGTTGTTCGTCACCTTCTGAATCCGCTTCCCCTCTCTATCACTCGCCACCATTGCATAAATTTTCTTCTTATAATCCTTATCTGAACCTTTGGAAAAGATACCGAGCTTCAAGATCACCTTCTAAACTTTGTTCCCAACATTAGAGTCTACATTCTCCCAGAAATGATTATGCAATGCACCATTTCTGAGTCTGTTGTTTGTTCACAACACATGACGACACCAGCCGAGAATCTATCTTCCTCCCCAGAGACAGTAACCTTTTTAGATACGGTGAGGGGGTGAAGCAGAGAATTGGACTGAATAGATTGAATAGATGAGGATGAAGACCCAACGGGGTTGAGAATAGGCTTAATGGGGTCGAAAATACTCAAAGACCTTTTCTTGGGCCTTCTCTTCTTTATGGAAAGCGGCCCACCCACTTCATATATACACCTAGATTTCTTTTTCGCAGTAAATAAGTTGTTACCGTCCATAATATTAATTTTACCCGCTATTGATTTATCTAGGGAGCAAATAACTCTGGTACCCAAGGAAAAAGGTGACACCTGGTTAGCCCCACCTTCAGAAGTACCTCGGACAATAGCTTTCTTCGCCTCCCCTATGGCATCATCGAAACTCCTGTCTATTACATCACATCCATCAACAAACTTAGACTCGGGTACTCTACGACTACCAATAACCCTGGTGCATACGCAACCCGATGAACCTACCCCGTCAATGGAAGGAACAGTTGCCTCCTCTACTCTAGTTGCAGAATCATTAGATGAAACCTCAAGCACTTCATCTTCTATGAAACCAAAATCAGGATTGGTCCAAGCCTTTTCTGAATCAAATGAAGAAGAAGCAGAAAGGGATGAAGAGGTTGAGGCAAGAATCTGAGAGAGACGAATAGGACCGTTCGAGTCTTCAGACAGTTTGATCCTAAAAGTCTCACCGCCAATCTTAACATTGAACGCCTTGTCTAACACCATATCACAAGACGTTCTAAGCATGATTCTTGTTATATCCATGTTCTCCGCTTTCAAAGTATTATCATCAGAACAAATGTACCTCCCAGCCTGATTTGCCACCAATTCGAAAAATTTAAAGTTACAGGCGTGACATGGAACTCCATGCAACCTAATCTGTGTAACCTTTTCCTTGTCGACATCGTCCTCCTTCCATTCCGTGATATTAGAGAACCATTGGGTCCACCAGCTTTTACCTTCCTTAATCAAATCTCTAATAGCACCTTCTTTAGCCTCCTCCAACAGACAAAAGTTTGCTCGAAGAGGGGTGACTTTAATCGAAAAATAGCCTTCAGTCTCAAAACAAGTTTGGATATTGTAAGCCATACCCGGATTGATAAATACCCCCACAAAGGACTTCTTAAGTCTTGTGAGATCATCCTTATCAGCAGTAAAATGCAAAAGGGGAGTTGAATGATCATCACAGGGAAAATATTGAATCTCGACATTCTTCACCACCTGAGCGAAAGATTTGGTTCCCACTTTGCCTACCTGCCACTTACCCTTTCTAGGTTGAGAGACAAACGAATTAAACTGTTTAGTTCTCTCTCCAGTTCCGTTCCTGGTGAAGTTATCAGAAGTATAGTTGACCGCTATTCAAATAATAAAATATAAAAAAATTACATTTTCATTTTTTATTATTGTTTTTTTCTCTTTTTATTCTATTTTATATTTTAAAAAATTATTTTATGAGAACTCGTTAAAAAAATTTTAAAAATCTTAAAAATAATGCATTTAACATCATAAAACTTTCGAAGAAATTGATTTTTATGTATAAAGTTTATTTATTATTATTATTTTATTTTTCCCATAAAGACATTTGTTTGCATGATCTTGACCACTATTGTTCATTTTCTTCTCTTTCAAACATTTTATAAAAATATTTTATATAAAGTAGTCAAAAAGTTTTTAAAAAATTGTCTTAAAATTAGTGCATTCATCCATTTAAAACTTTAAAATAATATTTTTTTTACATAAAACATAGTATTGCTTATTATTTATTTATTTTTTACTTTTTTTTTCTCAAGGACATTTGTTAGCATGAATATCATTTTATTTTTTTAAAACTACTCATTTACTTATTTTTTTTAATTATTTATTTTATGTTATATCGTTTTCTTATAACTGGGAAATGGTGTATATGATTGGAGGTTGGAGGTAAAAATGACCTGAGTTATCTAGAGCTACTAAAAATAGATTGTTGACCACTATTCAAAACTATTATTGTATTTTCCGTAAAAAAAATTATTACTTGTATTTCTCTCTCTTTCATTCTCGATTATTCTTTTCTTTCTCCTTTTATTCTATTTTTATATTTTTTTTAAACATATTTTGTAAGAACACGTTACAAAAATTAAAAAAAATCTTTAAAATACTACATTTAACATCATAAAATTTTAGAAATTAAATTTTTATAAATAAAACCTACTATTATTTATTATTTTTTTGACTTTTGCCGTAAAGACATTTGTTTACATGACCTAGTTTTTTCATTTTCTTCTCTTTCATACATTTTTTTAAAAAATATTTTATAGAAACTAGTCAAAAAGGTTTAAAACAATTGTCTTGAAATTAGCGTACTCATCGATTTAAAATTTTAAAATATAATCTATTTCTTACATAAAACATATTGCTTATTATTTTTTTATTTTTTACTTTTTTTTTTCTTAAGGACATTTGTCAGCATGATTTTCATTTTATTTTTTTAAAACTACTCATTTACTTATTTTTAAATTATTTAGTTTATATTATAATATTTTTTATAAATGGGGTGTGGTGTATATAATTGGAGGTTAAAGGCAAAAATGAACCGAGTTATCTATGGCTGCTAAAAAAAGATTGTTGACACTGTTCAAATAAAAAAAATTATCTTTTCATTCTCTATTATTTTTTTTTTCTTTTCTTATTTTATTTATATATATTTTTAAGAAAATTATTTTAAGGAAACTCGTTAAAAAAATTTAAAAATATATTGGAAATAGTGCATTTAACATCATAAAACATTAGAAATTAATTTTTATTTATAAAACTTATTATTTATTATTTTATTGACTTTTGCCATAAAGACATTTGTTTGCATGACCTTTTTTTTTTCTTTCTTATATATTTTTCAAAAATATTTTAAAGAAACTAGTCAAAAAGTTTTAAAAAAATTGTCTTAAAATTAGTGCATTCATCAATTAAAAACTTTACAATATAAGTTTTTCATACATAAAACATATTGCTTATTATATATTTATTTATTTTTACTTTTTTGTCAAGGATATTTCTAATTTTACATAATTAAATTTTCAAATTTTTTACAAATGCTATATAAATAAAAATTAATAAAAATAATTTAGAATTAACTATTGCAAATGTGACAATGATACATTATCAGTAAACTTCTATGTCATTAAAATTTGACCCTAAATTAAAAGGAGGACTAAAATTCCAAGAAAAAAAATTTAGAGATCAAAAAAATTAATTTTTAAAATGGAAAGATCAAAACTTAAAAAAATAAAATAGATGAAACAGATGCAATTAAACCCAAAAAAGTTGTTGACCACTATTTAAATAACAAAATAAAAAAAATTACCTTTTCATTATCAATTATTGTTTTCTTTCTCTTATTATTCTATTTAAAAAATCTAGGAAATAGTGCATTTAAACTTCATAAAACTTTAGAAATTATTTTTTTTATATAAAACTTATCATTTATTATTTTTTTGACTTTTGCCATATAATAATTTGTTTGCTTGACCTTTTCTTTTTCATTTTCTTCTCTTACTTACTTTTTCTTTAATATTCTATTGAGTCAAAAAGTTCTAAAAACATTGTCTTAAAACTAGTGCGTTCATTAATTTAAAACATTATAATATAATATTTTTCTTACATAAAACATATCATTTATTATTTATTTACGTCTAGCTAAAGAGTGTTTCTGAGATACTCTTATAAAAAAGTTAACACTTTTAATTTTTAATAAATTAAATATTCATATTTTAAAGAAAATTTTGCTATTTTAAAACATTAAAAAGTGTACTTGAAACACTTGTTAGCATTTTTCTTTATTTATTTATACTTTTCATAAAGATATTTCTAATTTTACATTATTACTCTCTCTGTTTCTTTTTAAGAGTCATTTTTTTTATTTTTTATGCATATTAAAAAAGTTAATTAATATTATTACTTTTCATATAATAATTATTACTTTACATATAATACTCTTAATTATTTATTATATTTATTTTACTTTTTCTCTCTCTCTAATAATTATTTAGAGTAATTTTGACAAAAAATGCATTTAATACACCTTAAACTTTATAAATGACAATTAAAAAAAATAAAAATTTATTTCAAGAGTGATACTTATAAAAGAACGGAGGGACTAATTTTAATTTTTTTTAAAAAATATATAATTAAAAGTTAATAAAAATAACTTAAAATTAATTATTACAAATGTTACCGGGACACATCAATAAATGCAAAATTTGACTTTAAATTATAAAGAGGACTAACACCACCCCCACCCCCAACCCCAAAAAATACACAGGAATCAAAACAAATAAAAAATAAAAATAGAAAGAAAAAAATTGTAATTAAGTAAAAAAATGATTGATCACTATTCAAATAATAATTTTTTTTTACCTATTCATTCTCAATTACTGTTTTCTTTCTCTTTTAATTCTATTTAAAAAATCTTTGAAATATTGCATTTAAAATCATAATGCTTTAGAAATTAATATTTTATATATAAAATTGAATATTTTTTTAATTTATTTTTGTTTGCATGACCTTTATTTTTTTCTTCATAATTTTACTCTCTCTCTTACATTTTCTTAAATGTAAATAAGTTTTTAAAAAATTATCTTTAAATTAGTGCATTCATCAATTCAAAACTTTAAAATATAATCTTCATATCCTCTTGTTATTTATTTATTTTTACTTTTTATCTTTTCTAAGGACATTTATTAGCATGTTTTTCATTTTATTTTATTTTAAACTATTCTTTTTCTTATTTTTTATATTATTCATTTCTTCTCTTTTTTCACGTCTATTCTCTCTTTCTTTTTTAAAACGGTTTTATTTCAACTTTTTTTCTTCTTATATTTTTATTTTATATTTTAAATTTAAACTAATTATTTCCAATTTTAATATAATTTAATATAACATTTTATTCTTTATTTCTTTAATGAATTTTAGCTTTTTATATATTATTTAATTTTATTATCTTTTTCATATATTTTAAGTTTAATTACAATTTTCGTCTTCATACTTTTATCTGATTTATGAAATTAATTTCCTTTTTAAAATTCAAATAGTTTTAATCATCTTCTTGTATTTTTACACTTAAAATTTACTATAGTTATATTCTTTACACTTAAAATTTAGGGTTAATACCCCTTTTGGACCCTGCCATATAGGCCAAATCCCAAAAACAACCCTGTAAAAAAAAACACAGATTTCATCCCTGCCATTTGTAGATTCCCTCGTTTTGCCCCCTGAGTGGATTTGGTCAACCATATTGATGACATGGCGCTGCTTAGTTGGAATTTTATTTATTTTTTATTTATTTAATTACACACGTGGCATTTTTATTAATATTTTAATATTTAATATTTTTTTATTTTTTTTTTATTTTTTTTTTATTTTTTTTTTATTTTTTTTTTTATTTTTTTTTTATTTTTTTTTTATTTTTTTTATTTTTTTTTATTTTTTTTTATTTTTTTTTAATTTTTTAAATTTTATTTTATTTTTTTTTATTTTGTTTTATTTTTTTAATTTGTTTTTATTATAATTTTTTTAATTTTATTCTTTTTTTTTTATTTTTTTTCGTTTTTATTTATATATTATATATATATATATATATATATTTTTTTTTTTTTTTTCGTTTTTGGACCTAATTTTTATTTTTAATTCTATTTTAAACAAATTGTTCTTTTAAAAATTAGTTTCATTATACTAATCCATTTATTTCAATTTATTACCATACTAATCCATTTATTCTCATACTAATTTCAATTCAACAATACTTATGAGTGATTTATTACCATTATAACTTCACTCATCAACCATCTTTATAACCTCTCTCCACTTCTTTTTTTTTTCGTTACAATATTGTTTCATTTCTTCTCCATTGTTTTCAATACTCATCAACCATCCAAAACTCAATACAAAGCATACTCACAACACAACAATACCACACACCCTAATAAACAAGAATCTCAAGCTCTCATCACTCTCCACATCCTCATGAAAATGGTAACTTGCTACTGTCATGTTCACACCATAAGTTGGTAACTTACTATATCATTATCCTTTGGTATGAACAATTTTTTGTACAAAGAACATATGAATGTGCATGTAAGGGGAGGATAAGGATGTTGTATCTCAAAACAGTTATATGATTGACAAGTAACATATATAAGTACATATGAATGTAATGTAAGGTAATAGCAGACTGTGTGTGTGTGCCCTATTATCTCGTCGGTAATAGCAGGCTGTGTGTGTGCCCTATTATCGCGTCGGTAATAGCAACCCTAATTGGGAAGTGACCTGGTGATGCGCGCGTTCGATGGTTCTAAGAGGTCCGTTTTTGGAGAAATTGTATTGCCGATCAAAGTTGGTCCTGAAATTTTTGAAGCCAGTTTCTATATCATGGACATTCAACCTGCCTATAGTTGTTTATTGGATAGTCTGTGGATCCATGGTGCTGGGGCAGTGACGTCCACTCCAAGAGTGATCAGTCAGCCTGAGGTGGTTAATCAACCCGAGGTGGTAAATCAGCCAGAAGTTTCAATGTCTTCTTTCAAAGATGCACGCGCTGTAGTTGAAGTTGGTGATTCCCAGAAGTGGGGCCAAGTCATTAATGTTCAGGTGAAGCAGAATACTTATGGACTGGGATATAAGCCACCCCGACGAGCTCAAGAGCCTCTTAAGTTTTATGGTCCAGTCCAGTTCACAAGTGCTGGTGTCTTCTTTAATCGGGTTAATGCCATTGATGATGAGGGGGATAGTGATTGCGACATGGATGAGTGGATCCGCCCCTGCACTCCCGGTAAAAGTCTATGCAATTGGTCGTCTGAGAAAGTCATCCAAGTGACCCATCAAGAGTAATTGCCTTTGTTTTCTGTTTGTGTAAAATCCTACGTTCTGCCCAAGACGTAGTGATGTTTGTCTGTAGGGCTTTGATGTTTTTGTTTGCTTACTTTATCATCAATAAATGACGTTTTCACATTCAAATGTTTGTCTGTAAGGATAATGATATAGTAAGTTACCAACTTATGGTGTGAACATGGCAGTAGCAAGTTACCATTTTCATGAGGATGTGGAGAGTGATGAGAGCTTGAGATTCTTGTTTATTAGGGTGTGTGGTATTGTTGTGTTGTGAGTATGCTTTGTATTGAGTTTTGGATGGTTGATGAGTATTGAAAACAATGGAGAAGAAATGAAACAATATTGTAACGAAAAAAAAAAAGAAGTGGAGAGAGGTTATAAAGATGGTTGATGAGTGAAGTTATAATGGTAATAAATCACTCATAAGTATTGTTGAATTGAAATTAGTATGAGAATAAATGGATTAGTATGGTAATAAATTGAAATAAATGGATTAGTATAATGAAACTAATTTTTAAAAGAACAATTTGTTTAAAATAGAATTAAAAATAAAAATTAGGTCCAAAAACGAAAAAAATAAAAAAAATAAAAAATATATATATATATATATATATATATATATATATATATATATATATATATATATAATATATAAATAAAAACGAAAAAAAATAAAAAAAAAGAATAAAATTAAAAAAATTATAATAAAAACAAATTAAAAAAATAAAACAAAATAAAAAAAAAATAAAATAAAATTTAAAAAATTAAAAAAAAAATTAAAAAAAAATTAAAAAAAAAAAAATTAAAAAAAATTAAAAAAAAATTAAAAATAAAAAAATTAAAAATTAAAAAATTAAAAAATAAAAATAAAAAAATATTAAATATTAAAATATTAATAAAAATGCCACGTGTGTAATTAAATAAATAAAAAATAAATAAAATTCCAACTAAGCAGCGCCATGTCATCAATATGGTTGACCAAATCCACTCAGGGGGCAAAACGAGGGAATCTACAAATGGCAGAGATGAAATCTGTGTTTTTTTTTTTACAGGGTTGTTTTTGGGATTTGGCCTATATGACAGGGTCCAAAAGGGGTATTAACCCTAAAATTTACTATATAGTCATATTCATCGATGTGTTATTGGTGAAACATGACAAATAGTTATAATATAAATATTATGCAAAAATTTTAGATAAAAAATATAAGTTTAATCTCCATGAGGCGAGTCAGGTGAGATCACAAACATATTGTATTTAGAGTGATATTTTTTGTCTGTTTTCTCTTCTTTTGTGGATAGCCTTTGTATACTCGTCTTCAATCTCAAAGATCATTAAGAAGTGTCTCCTCAAATTCCATGTTAAATGATAGTCATAACATCCGCCGCTCTCATTACTATCATGTAACGTCTTAATAATTTTATGTAACTCTCGTGAGACCTTAGAGCTATCCCATAAACGTTACGTCGATCCGTACATGTTCTCTACCAGCACGTCTCTGATAACCCGAAAGCCCGGGTTCCGACTTGCTTTATTTATGGCAACTTGACACTTGTCATTCTCTTTAAGTACTCGACATACTGTCTCTCCATACTCAGTCTTAGTGACTTATAACTCGACTTCGCGAATTCCGGGATGTACATAAGTCCCCAATCACGAGGTCCAGCGGGGTGAAGTGTTCAGATTGAGAGTCCTGAAATTCTTCCTTCCTCGAATCGAGTCCTATTTTCGTCCAACGGTCACCTTTATGGCTCTTTAACGTGCGACAGTGGATTTTTAAAGAGTAATAATGACATTCGTTTTGTCATATTTCTTCTTCTTCTCTCTCTCTCTCTCTCTCTCTCTCTATCTATCTATCTATCTATCTATCTATCTATCATGACGACTTTTATGGGGAAGCCAATCACTATCATGACCCTAGTTTGATAGAGTTTCCTGATAGTTGTAAAACTCATTCCCATAAAAGCCCTTACCTCCATTATTCCTTTGTTCATCGTTTGTGACGCTTGTCCCCTTTTCTTCAAGATTTATTGACCGTTTTTTTTGCTCTTTCTGCTAATTATTTTGCAAGCACAAGTATCATGTATTATTTCGTTTCCCTTTTTACTCTTAATGTCAATTGTTTTACACGCGAGTGTGATGATTCGAGGAACATATTGATTCCCCTTAATGTCCGAGAGAGAAAAATGCTCTAGGATGAATGCGAGTGTGAGGGCCATCTGGGGAAAGCAGAATTTGATCAGATTATTTAGGAAGTTTATGGTGACATTTCTTCATCTTATAGTGAAACTGACTCAGAGTCTTCGTTGTCAGGTTTTATGGGAATTTTGATGGAGATGACATGATCTTTTATTGACAAAGAAGTCCTAAGCTACGACCACAACATACTTGACGACAACTATATTTCAAAACTCCTATCTAACAAAAAGATTTCTTCAACTGTGAATGAAGAAAATGTTGTGCTGGAACCCTGTGTGATCGGCGAAAGAGTTTGCAACACTCAACCAATGAGAGTATTAGACAAATATTTTTATTTCTATTCGGGGGTAATAGAAGATTTTAAGATCAATATCCCTTTTACTGATTTTAAATCCGATCTCCTTGAAATCTTAAACATCAACCCTTCTCAATTGCGCCCAAATGGATGAAGTTTTATTAAAGCTTTTGAACTCGTTTGTGAGGCAATGAACATACTTCCTACTTTAGGTTTGTTCTTCTCTTTCTTTGAGATGAAAGGAGCGATTAAAGGAGGTTAAGTTTCCCTTAATGGAATCCCAAGGAAAAGTTTCCTCCAGGCCTACACTACCAACTACAAAGGTTTCAAGGATAAGTTTCTTCGAGTAAAAAGTGAGAACAGATGTCCTCAAGTTATGTATGCGTTGGATGAGGATCATCGTTTCCCGATCTATTAGACGAATAATCTGCCGCCGGTGTTCGACTTTGATTATGACAAGTTAGACACTCTGGAAGTTCGAGCTTTAACTATTCTAGATATCTTTAAGGTAGTAAAGGTCAAGGACTTACTAAACATGGTTGATGATCCTGAACAAATCTCTAATTTCTTGGGTAATGCTTATATGTCTTTTGTTAAACTCTAGCGATCTCTTTATTTTATCCTCTCTAATCTTAGCTTTTCAATCTTTTTTAGCCGAAATGACGAACCTTAAGCTGATGGAACAAAAGAAGCTAATTGCTGAAGCAAGGGTGAGACAGGGAGAACAATCTGCCTCAAAGACCGACTTGATCTAGACTCGAGCCCTTAAAAGAAAGAAACTACTGGGAAAGTAGCCCCAAGTGTCTCAGAGCCCCAAAATGCTTCCCTTCCCCCTCCTGGAAGTTTGAAGCCGAGCTCCCCAAAGAGGATGAAAACTTTGGTGGGTGACCCTATACGTCATACCGATCTGGTAGTCACTATCCTGACGCAGGATTCTGGCAGCAACCATAAATCTAATCCATCAACAGAGTTCAAGTTTTGGTCCAACGGTTTTGATAGCCTAAAGTTTCTTTATGATCATTTGAATGTGACAGAAGACGTCGAGAAGGTGAAAACTATAGGTGCTCAGCAACTAACCTAAAATGTAGGGGCCTTTCTAATGAGGTGTGTTATTATGACCCGAGGTTGATTTAAACTCGGTGATGCCTATGAGTAGAATTAAACTCGTTTTAAAAAGGAGATAACTCAATGAAAGGATAGTCTTAAGGTTCAAACCAACAAGGTGGAAGATCTAACCAAACAATTATCAGAAGTGAAGAAATAAAAGGAAACTGCGGACTCTAAATGTTTGGAGCTTGAAGCAACCACAATTAGGTTGATCCAGGATATTGAACAGGCTTGGGGGCTTAATGAGACACTGAATAAATCCTTGCAAGAGGCCAAAGTAGACCTTCTTTTAGCTAGAGATAAGGCTTTTGAGAGATCTAAAGCTCAAACGTTATGCCTTAAACCTAACCTCAACGTGTCCGAGATTGATTTCTTCAAAGATCCTGGTGGATGGTCGGCTTATAAATATGGAGGAGGCTTGTCATGAAGCTGGAATTTCTAAGGATGCAACGACTGATGACTAGACCCTTGTTGCTCAAGAGGATGAACAATACAATGTTTAAGTTTGTTTGTTTTTTTTTATCGTTATCCGTCTATGATGATGCGCTTTTTGTAATGTTCGAATAATGTCTGTTTTATTTCCAATATAATGCTTAAGCTCCTCTAAGGCCTTTTTTTTGGGTATATAGTTATTATTATTATCTTGTATGCATTTTATCATCCTTATTCCCTGATTGCGTGTATAGCCTCGTGTGTATCTTAAATTGTCCATGTTTATATTTTAGTGGTATGCATCAAAACCCGACCTTGATGCATATTAACTCCTTCCTTCTTCAATTAATTCATAGATCTTAAGTGAACTAATTGACTTGCTGGAGATTTTAATTTAGATCTTTTGGTTAGGTTAACGACTAATATAACCGGGTTGCTAGAGGTTCTTATTTATTTGAACTTTCAATTTAATTAGGTCAGAGGTTTTATTAACATAATTCGGCCAGAGGTTCTTATTTATATGGCCGATTCGCTTAAGTCAGAGGTTTTATTAACATAACTCGGCCAAAGGTTCTTATTTACATGGCTGATTTGCTTGGGTCAGTGGTTTTATTAACATAACCCGACCAGAGGTTCTGATTTACATGACCGATTTGCTTGGGTCAAAGGTTTTATTAACATAAACCGACCATAGGTTTTTATTTACATGGCTAATCTGATTAGGTCACCGACGGTGTCTAGCATGCTCATCGCTCATGGACGAACTTGGTTTTACTGTAAAAAACTGGAAAGAATAACACATAACCATATGAATTAAGGGTGCCTCATTAAAAACTCTTGCCCTTGCAAGGGAAAAGAGTACTACCCCAAATTTATATTTAATAATAACATTACATAACATTAACTATAATAGAACCTTAGGCTGGAAATATTCCAAGCCTTTGGTATTTCTACTCCTTCCAAACTCTCAAGTTTATAAGCTTCGTTCTTCAGCTTCTGTCGGATCCGGTAAGGTCCTTCCCAGTTTGGGGAGAGTTTTCCCTTCCTTTTTTTTGTATCTTTAACCTTCTTCAAAACCAAGTCACCTTCTTGAAAACTTCTTGGACGAACTCTAGTGTTGAACCTCCTAGCCATTCTTTGTTTTGTTGCACATTCTCTAACATGGGCAGTTCTTCTGATTTCTTCTATGAGGTCGACCGACTTATCTAATCCTTCCTCGTTAAGACTATTGTCAAAATTTATTCGACTCCAGGTTAGATTATTGACTTCTACTGGTATCATCACATCTATCTCGTACACCATTAGAAAGGGGGTCTCCTTAGTGATAGAGTGAGGCGTAGTATGGTAGGACCATATAATTTCGTGCATATATTATTCCCAAAGCCCATTCGATTCATCTAGCTTCTTTTTCTTTCTTGAGAGTATGATCCTATTTGCTGCTTTGGCCTAGCCATTAGCCTGGGGGTGTTCGACAAATATAAGCTGGTTCTGTATGCCGAGGTGTCTACAAAACTCTACGACCAATGAACTTGCAAACTGCATGCTGTTATCGGAAACGCCGATCCCTGGTAGACCAAAGCGACATGCGATATTTCTCCAATAAAACTGCCTTACCCTTTCTAGCGTAATATAGGGTACAACCTCAGCTTCTACCCATTTGGTGAAGTAATCCACTACAACTATAAGAAATTTGAGTTTCCCGATGGCCAAAGGAAAGGGTCCGAGAATATCAGATCCCCACTGGTAAAAAGTATAAAGGGAAATTACTGAGTGCAATAACTCGGCGGGAGAATGTATGAATGAAGCGTAAATCTGAAACTTCTCACAATAATTGACGAATCGTGCACAACCTTGCAGCATACTCGGCAAATAGTATCTGACCCTGAGTATTTTTCTAGATAATGCTCTTCACCCAATATGACTTCCACACACTCCTTCATGCACCTCTTTCATTATAAGTCATACTTCTTCTTCAGCGACACATCTCACTTTGATGCATTTGGCGTTGTCTCCACTTCCAAATACGATCATGGTAGGTAGATGCCCTAATACCTGGAGTTGTTCCCCAGAGAAACCGACCATAATACCTTTGAATGATAACAACTCGGATGTATCCATGTTCACGCCATTGAAAGCATCCCAATACAATATGTCGGCAGAGCTTCCCGAGTAGATTAACACCCGATTGACACTCCAATCATGAATATGTACTTTTATGACCATTGGGTTATTCTCTTGCGCCAGCACACCTTTAGAATCCCGCTTTAAAAACTAACAACGACAGGGCATTCTTCTTTTCCCGAAGATAGATTCTATGACACATGCATTACTGATCGGGTGTATCTCTTTTTGGTCGAGCTTATTTCTCCTTTACCAGTGAAACCTCCTGAGATGGTGTTGAGCGTGTGACGGGCTATCCAGGTCTCGCACACTTCCTCGGTGTTGTTTTACCTTTTTGACATAGAGGTTCTCTAAGTTTGGCTCTCTCCTAGAAGTACTTCTATTTTCTGCTGATTTTTCGACCTCTTTTAAGTACGACATCAGCCGGCCTCTTTGGATCAAGATCCCGATTTCCCTTTTTAACTGAGGACAATCTTCAGTGTGGTTGCCTCTCAGACGATGATAGACACACCACACATCCTCATATTTTCCTAGCACAACGTTGACCCTCTTGGGGCAAGTGGGTTCCGGTATTAGCTTGAGATGATATACTTCTCACAGGATATCATCATGCTTTGCATTGAGTGAGGTAAAGTTCTCGGTGAAGTTTTCATATGGCCTCCAAGAAGGTTTTATCGCTGACTTTTCCCTCGACCCCTGCTTGTGGTACTCATTCTTGGGCCCGGGTCTGTCAGGCCTATGTTGTGTCTTTTCTTTAGCATCTCAGGATCTTTTCTCCATATTGCTTTCTTTACCCTTGATACAACACTCTGCTCTATTCATTACTTCCTCCATGCTAGTGGTTGGCTTTTGTGCCAATGATTCATTGAAATAGTTTTAGGCCGTTTTGGAAGGCTCCCACGAACATTTCCTGATTTGGTTAGGAAACTTTTATAGTTTCTTCATTGAATCGTGCCATATATTCGCGGAGGGATTCAGAGGGCCCCTAGCGGAATTGAACTAGCTGGGAGTGGTCACCTTTTTATGTTTGCTGGAGGAAAAATGCTACACCATCTTCCTGGTTAGATCTTGGTAACTGGTGATTGATAATCTGGGCAGACTTATGTACTAGCGTAATGCTACATCCTTGAATGTTCCCACCATAAACTTGCATTTTAAAGAGTCGGAAGCCCCAACTATTTCCATTTAATTGTTAATTGAGATTATATGCTCTTACGAATCACTTTTTTCCATCGAAGGATGGCAAATGTGGTGGTTTGAAATTTTCTGGAACTTGATCGCCCCAGATTTCCTCTGAAAGAGGTGGAGGATCAAGAAGCTCCTCCTCTTCTTCCTCTTCCTTAGTGTTTTGCGTTTACTGAAGTGTGTGAATACTTTCTTACAAATACTCATTCTGCTGGCGCAAATTCTCCACAATTGTCAAAAGTTGTGCCATGTCTGGCGGAGCGCGAAGTTCACTTCTACTGGGAGATAATCCAGACGTTGTGTTTCTATGGTGTAATATATTATTTTGTGCGGCCTGAGAAAGTTTTACCGAGGCCCTATAGTGGACGCCAAATGTTCCTGATAAACACTTTTTAGTTAATCTCCCTGAGGCGAGTAAGGTGAGATCACAAACATATTGTATTTAGGGTGATATTTGTTGTTTGCCTCCTCTTCCCTCGATGAGAAGCCTTTTTACACTCATATTCAATCTTAAAGATCATTAAGATGTGTCTCCTTAAATTCAATGTTAAATGATAGTCATAACGTCAACCGCTCTCATTACTATCATGTAACGTCATCTTGATAATTTCCTATAACTCTCGTGAGATCTTAGAGCTACCCTATAACTGTTACGCCGATCCATACATTTCGTCTATCAACACGTCTTTGATAACCTTAAAGTTCGAACTCCAAATTGCTTTATCTATAGCAACTCGACACTTGTCATTCTTTATAATTACTCGGCATATTGTCTTTCCATACTTAGCCTTAGTGACTTATAACTCAACTTTAGGCATTCTGCAAAGTACACTCGTTAATTTTCTATGAAAAAAATAAGAAAGAAACTAAAATCATTTGAATTTAAAATAGAAAAGCAATTCGTTAAACCTATATTTAACTATATCATTCTTATTGTCAGTAGAAATAATGAAAAAATTTAATACAAATAAATTTGTATACTCTCTTTATTATTATTATTATTATTATTATTATTATTATTATTGTTATTATTATTATTATTATTATTATTATTATTACTATTATTATTATTATTATTATTATTATTATTATTATTATTATTATTAGTATTAACCAAAAAAAGTAAAATTTTAAAATGTATCTCTATTATAAATAAAAATTAATTATCTTAAAACTTTTTTATATTAATATTCATAATATGTTATTCATTTCAAATTATATAATGAGTAATTGAGTCAACTTTTTTATTAAATATTAAAAAAAAACCACTTTAATAAATCTAATTTTTATTTAATATAAAATCTTAAAAAATTTATTACATATAATTTTTCCAACATCATAAAATTAGTTTTTAAGTTATGCTTCAATATTAAGCAATTTAAAAGCAAAAGTTTTATATTTAAAATAATAGTTTTTAAATTTTTGAAAAAATAAATACACATCTTTAAAAATATTTTTTATAAATCAATTGATCAACTTCATTGTTAATTGTGCAGAACATTTGACTGTAAAATTTAGGATTCAAATATGTAACATCTCACTTATTTATTTGTTTTTTAATTGGAAGGATGCATATTCAAATGTGTAATATCTTTGTGATTACCTAATTTAAAAATAAAAATTTAGATATAACATTATAAATTTTGTATTTAAAAAAAAAAGAAAAAGTAAGAATTATTTTGGCCATTAGCTCCTCCTATAAATGAACCCTCACACTCTCATTCAATACCATCACTTCCTTTCCTTTTCCCATCTCTTTCTATCTCTCTTAGACATGGAAATGGCCAAAACCCTAGCATTGATGCTACTCTTCCTCCAGCTAACTTCTTTCATTTCATTTGCTGAAGAGCTTGAATCTCTTCCCCCAACTTACCCTCCCCACACACCAGCTCCCCTTCACCCCCCAACCAAGTCACCGGTTCACCCACCGGCCAACCCCCCTCACCACCACCATCACCACCCCAACCACTCACATTCCCCTTCTCCCACCCCTGTTCATACTCCTTACCCTCCTCACTCACCAGCTCCCCTTCACCCCCCAACTAAGTCACCCGTTCACCCACCAGCTAGCCCCCCTCACCACCACCATCACCACCCCAACCACTCACATTCCCCAGCTCCCTCTCCCGTTCACACTCCTTACCCTCCTCACTCACCAGCTCCACTTCATCCCCCAACCAAATCACCAGCTCACCCACCTGCTAAACCTCCAACTCACGGCCACCACCACCACCACGCTCCTGCTCCTGCCCCCGCTCACACACCTGTTGTTCCAACTCACCCACCACTGTACCCTCCTACTCCTGCTCACTCACCATCACACCCTCCTCCAGCTCACTATCCACCACACCCCACTCCCACCCCTAGAAGCTTCATTGCTGTTCAAGGCGTTGTTTATGTCAAATCATGCAAGTATCCTGGTGCTGACACCCTCTTGGGAGCTACATCACTCCTTGGTTTGTTTCTTAATTTTCAACTTTTCTTTTTACGCTTAAACGCCTTTTTACGCAAATGTTGTTTTTTCACCTTATTTTCTGTGTGAGTAATTTCATTTTAACTTATTTTCCTAGATCTTGCGTTATACAGTTATTTTTCAACTTCAGAAATTTTTTCCACTCTTTTCGCAAATAATCATTTTTTATTTGTGTGGCTAAAATCAGTGTGCAAAATGTAGATAGATCTTATTTTACAGATCTCTATCTAGCTTTTTCTTTTCATAAATTAATGATTTTTTTTTATTTGAAACATAAATTAATGATTATTTAAAACATCATAAATTCCGCAAAAAGTTATGTTCCCCGAAAAACTTTATTAATGTTTGCAACGAAGGAAACAGAGTGGGTTTGTGTGTTAATTAAAACATGAGAATCCAAGAATGGTTAGAGATAAAGTTTTAAACTAAAGCTACTTTGTCGTTTTGGTAAAGCTGCACGCTTACTGAGAACACTCCATAATTTCTTATGTACTTTTTCATTGACATGACAACGTTATGGCTATTTTTGTCGATAAACGACAATAGTAATTAATAACTATGTTGGTTTGAATTTGAAGGTGCCGTTGTGAAGCTTCAATGTAACAACACAAAGTACAAGTTGGTGTTAAAGGACGAAACAGATAAGAATGGTTATTTCTACATTGAAGGCCCAAAGAGCATTACAAGCTATGCAGCTCACAAGTGTAATGTTGTTTTGGTGAGTGCACCTAATGGGCTTAAGCCTTCGAATCTTCATGGTGGTGTTAGTGGTGCTGCTCTTAGGGCTGAGAAAGCTTTTGTGTCTAAGGGTCTTCCTTTTGTTCTCTATACTGTTGGGCCTCTGGCATTTGAGCCCAAATGTTAGGGTTTGGAAATTTGGAAGTTTTTTATTTTTATAGATTGATGATGTGTTGTTTAGGAGTTGGTTTGAGTTTGTGTTGAAATATGATGTTAGGTGCTTGAATTATCAATGTGTAATAAGGAGTGATATTATGTGTGTGTGATTGATGGTTCTTGTAAGAATTCAGTATTTAAAGAAATGATGTTTATTTAACTTTACCTGTTTATCAGTTTTAGTCTATAAATTCAGAACACCCATGTTTATTTATAATTTAGATTGACATCTTCTAAATATGAACACAATGCAAAATTAAATATAAGAATTAAGTAACATCCTATCTACATGATGCATAAATTTTGACATAGGCATCTCTTTAGTCAAAGATCAACAATCATCAGTTCAGTGTTAATATATTTAATAACAATTGTTTGATCTTAAACGTGTTCTCTTGGGACTAAGAAGTGCTTAGTGTCGATATACTTTGACCTTCACTTTTTTTATTCTTAGCTATAAAAACTGCATATGAACACAATGCGTTTTCAACTAGTCTAAAAGTTAAATCCACAATTTTCAACCCACATGTAAAACTCTTCATACATACAAAATATGATGTAGCCTTAAAACAAGATACAAACTAAACTTCCATCGTGCTAGTGGAGATAAGGTTTGCTTTACGCTTTTTCTAAAAACAACCCTATAGGCTAACATGAAAATAACATGAAGCTGATTTGATTTAACCTCCAAATTTTTAGTTGAAAATTTCTTATGGCGTCCTAAGTATTTTTACCACATCATGTAAATTTCACAAATGTCATTGGTTTTCGGAGATATATCTTCGAATGCATCCAAATATAAGTAAACGTTAAAATATTTCGGAGAGACATCTCCGGAACATTTTGAAGTATAAGTCGCGTCAGATTCTTCTCATTTCCCATTTCACAGTTTTCTTCAACCACAACTTCAAACTCTCAATATACTATCCTACACCAAATCAAATTTCATCAAACAAGGTTAAAGAGAACTCAAGAGAACATCAATCTTTTTCTATACCATCATTCAATTTCATCAAAACCATCAATTTCAAGTAAGTTTTTCGAGTTTTTGATAAATGTTTGAGTTTTAGTGTAAATGAGTAGAAATCAATGATTAGGGTTAGAAATTTGTAGAAATCACATGTAATGTAGTTTAGACATAGTGTATAACTTGTATGTTGGTTGAAAATGGTGATCATTCGTCATTGACGCAACTGCTGAGTCTTTAGACATAGTGTATAACTTGTTTGTTGGTTGAAATTTAGGATATGCATCTCCAAAATCTTTAATTGTTTTATTTTTTCTGGTGCTTCCGGAGATCCATCTCCAGATTATTTCAGCGTTTTAGTTTTCTGGTGCTTTCGGATATGCATCTTCGGAATTTCCTGCAGTATATATATATTTTTTATTTTCTTGCTTGTGTGTGTTGTTTGTGTGTTGTTTTCTCGCCGAGAGCGGAGCCAACAGGTTCCAGGTACCTCTGATCAGGTAGAGCTGTCTACTTCTGAGGCGCTATCTACTTCTGGGGCTCGTGCTTCACCTTAGGCCACTCCACCTTCTTCTTTCTGTAGGAGACATGATTCACCATCTGACGCATCACTTCCCCTATCCTTCCGCAAGCGTCAGGATTCACCAATGCCACATCCTACGGATGATGCTGCTGATCGAGTCCCACCTCCCACTGATGATGCTGCTAATCCAGTGCCACCTCTGGAGGGTGAGGCTGTTGCGGATGCCGAGCCAGAAGCTTTTGGAGGAGGTCCAGTTGATTTGTCCTTAATTCCTTTGTATCTAGACCATATTGGTCCATAGAGATAACATTAGTTGGATTATTTTGTTTTATGCGTTAATTTTAATTACTGACATTGATAATTTCTAACATTGATTATTCCTGACATTGATTATTTTTGACAAATTTCAGGAGCATGATCCCTAGAAGTTTCTTAACCATGAGAGGAAGATTGCTGCATTGCCTCAGCCGAATGAGGATTAGTTTCAGTCAATTATGTCCTTATTTGACCTAAAGAACCTATACGTACATGACCGATTACACTCTGGTCAAACACAGGATGCTTAATGCATTTGTAGATAGATGACACTCTGAGACCTCGTCGTTTCATCTTCCTCGTTGTTAGATGTCTATCACACTCGAGGATATCTCGTGTTTATTACATCTTTCGATCAGGGGGAAATTCCTTGATCATGGGAGGATTACCAAAGACGAAACAATCGAGATGATGGTAGAGTGGGGGCTGATATAGAGAAGGTGATGGAGGAGGTGAATAAGACTAGGGGTACTCATGCTAGATTTGAGTTCCCGCGGACGCTCTATAAGGATGAGATCTAGAAGGCATAACAGACTCATGGTGATGATGAGCAGGTGGCGACCCACAGAACGCATGCATTGAAAGCATATTTCCTTTTTTTGGTTGGAACTTCGATTTTTAAGGACAAGAGTGTCACTTATACTGACGTTGTCTACCTACGGCACTTCTTGGATCTCTAGCGGATCCATGAGTACAACTAGGGGGCGGCTTGCCTGGTCTATCTGTATTCGAAGTTGAGAGAGGGTTGTATGTGGAATACAAAGCAGGTCACGGGCAGCGTGACACTACTGGTGGTAATAGTTCTTGATTTTTGAATGTTCTTTTTATCATTTTCATTTCATATTTACAAAACCATTGCCGATGATTCGTATGTTCCAAACTTTTTTATTTCAAGCTTGGATCCTCCAGCACTTCTTGCGCATCACTAGCTGAACAAGTGTGTCTGAGTACATTGAGGATATGCCGCGTGCTACTGCTTTTATCCTGCTCAGAGGGAACCATGCGATCAAGCCTTTCAGAGTATATCTTGACTATTTGGTTGCTGAAGAAATGCACTTTAACAATTACGTTGATCACCGTCAGATGTATCCATTTGATGAGATAATGCCATACTATGGATGGTTGGCCTACGGATCGCGTCTCACTGCTCCTCATCTGCCTAAGTGCGTCATGCGGAAGTTCGACTACACTCAGACCATTCCCAGGCACCCTGATGTCTCTGATCCTTTTACCTTGACACGTAGACAGATAAAAGAGATGTTTAATGATTATAGGAGTCATCTGGTACCTGAGGAGACACGAGATACCATAGCTGAGAGCGGCTAGAGCTACGTCGAAAGGTACATCAGATGGTTCTTCAGGGTGTCACATCTGTACATGGTGCATGCTGCTCTAGGAGATCTGTCGAGACCAGCATATCAGGAGATACTAGAGGAGGAATACGCTCAGCTAGTGTAGCGCGGTTTTCGTGACCGCCCGTATCCGTCTGCGGATGGGATTGGGTGCTACTTTCTGATTTCTTATTTATCCTGTGAACTTGGAAAGGAAAGGGAAGTTATCTCAAACTAACCTTGCACGCAAATATTTTTTTTAACAAATGCTAAGAGATTGGGGAGTTCGGGGTCAGGTTATACAATGGGGAGTTGTCAACTACCCATCCTATACATGGTTATCCATGGGTTGTTAGCAATTTTCCTACTGTTCTACTGTTTTCTACTTACCGGTATTTATCTGTTGTAAATGGGAAAGTTTCTCTTTTGGGAAGGTTGAGAGATGTTGAAAAGATATTTATGTTGTTTTCAGGTTTTTCGATGTTTTTGATAAGGTACTGGACCTAAGGTTTTTTGTTTAGTGTGCTCGGTAAGATTTCGCAATCTTATGCCTACGTATTCCCGTTAAAGAAAACCGGGAAATTAGAGCAATTGTAGTTCCTCCTATTCTATGGGAGGAAAAGAGATATTTGGGTATCTTATTCAAAGCCCAAGATATGAAGCTAAAGGTGATTTGTATCTTGTTCAAAGCCCAAGATATGAAGCTAAAGGGTTGAGTATTTTGTGTCTTGTTCAAAGCCCAAGATTGAAGCTAAAAGGGTGTTTGTGGGAATTGATTGAAAAGAGTGAAGAGATTAAAGATTGAGATATGAATATCCGGGAAAAACATCGGATGAAAATAGAAGGAATATCCGGGAAAACGTCGGATGAAAATAAAAGGAATATCTGGGAAATCATCAGATGAAAATAAAAGGAATATCTGGGAAAGCATCAGATGAAAATAAAAGGAACATCCGGGAAAGCATCAGATGAAAATAGAAGGAATATCCGAAAAAGCGTCGGATGTAAAGAAAAGGAATATCCGAAAAAGCTTCGGATGAAAAATAAAAAGAAAGGGTTTTTCCAGTGTTTAAGGAGATAAAAATGGTTCTTTGAAATCCAAAAGCAGATGAGACTGTCCGAGTCTACTGGGTTGAAAAGGTTTATCTTTGTATGATGCCCAAGAGGAGGCTGGTGTATTAAGGGATGAGAATCAACCCCAAATTGGTTTGATGTTTTGACTCTAGAAAGACTGCTCTAGCAAAGGATGACTAGGTTCTGTTCCTATACCTTTAAGTGGTCGTCTGGGTCCTTGTATTAAGCTCAAGAGAAGGCATGAGAACTTCTAAGAAGCCGAAGGGTCCTTGTACAACGCCCAAGAGGAGGCGGGGATGCTTTTAGGAATCCAGTGGGTCCCCAAACCCCGAGAAGTTCAAGACATGCCATTCACCGAGAATAGATCAAACCAAGAAAGTTCGAGAATTTGGAAGAAACTCAAGAGATGCCATTCACGGAGAAAAGATCATCTCTGGGGAGTAGAGTTTCTTTGACAATTTCTAAGGGTGACAGTCTGAGAAAAGGTTCACCGAGAATACTATACTGCCTTTCTCTTTGTTCCATATTGTTTAACCCCAAGAGAAGGGAAGATTGTATCTGGAATCCTACGGGGGATCTAGTTTTGTCTGTATTTTTAAGAGTGATCAACAGGGCTTTACCTAGTGCTAGACGTAGTTGCCGGGGAAAACTCTAAATAACTATACTAGTATATATACAGTTGATATATGACAAGTATTTTTTAAAAGGTATGAAAGAATACTAACCATGACCAACTTCCCACAATACAATTATGTATATGAAAGCGGGTAAAGAAAGCATATAAACACTTACTCGGTTGTAGAGCTTCCATGCTGTTTGGTTAGTTGTTCAACAAAGAAAAATTGAAAACAACAGTATATTTCAAAATCAAAAGAGAAAGTATTTTGAAAGTAAATTGGGGCTTATAGCTCAAGGAGAGACCCATAAAATCAGAGTCAATTATACATGGAAGAACGTCATGTGAAATAAAACATACACGGAAGAACACCGTGTTGATAAATAAACATACACGGGAAAGCATCGTGTGGTGAAACAAAAGTAAAGAGACTTATACTCAAGTGGAGGCCCAAATATATTTAAACATGATTGAATAAAAAAAGTGGAGGGACTTACACTCTAATAGTGACCCAAAAATTATTTATACTCAAAAGGATTGGGGCTTACACCTTAAGGGATGCCCATTGTGTACAAAGATTATGTCAAGCTAAAATTCACAAAAGAAGTACAATATTTAGAGAATAAACAAAGTGTGTTTGAAATGAAGAAAATCCTTGGAATTAATAAATGAAAAGGTAATAAATATGTTTAAGGTTTTTTTTCATTAAAGATAATAAATGAAAGATTTAACTAAAGTATAATCATATTTTAAATGACAAAAGTTTAAGTAATCAAAAGAAAGTTTAATAAAGTGATTAAAAGGATTTTTAGGAAAATAAAAAGATAAAATAAATGATTTAAAGGAAAATAAATAAGAAATTAAAATAACTAAGATAAAAGAAAATATTATTAAAAAGAAGAAGTTAAAATAATATTTGGTTAAAAATAAATAAGAAAATAAATAAATAAATAAATAAAAAGATACTAAAATAAATAAATAATATATAAAGGAAACAGTTTTAACAGCGCTCCTGGGCAGTACCGATGTGTATCACAGCGTAGAGGAACAAAAACAACAGGTTTTAACAGCGTTTGTTGCACAGCAGCGCTGTCTATTGCAGTGGTAGTAGCATAACTTTTACATGATCAACAACTTCTTCCAAACACAACTCTCTCATTTTTTAACCAAATTATATGTTCCAATATACCATTTTGAAGGGAATTTCATGAGGAATTCAAATATGTAATTATAAAAAGCATATCATGAATTTAAATGGATGTAAATGATGCATATTTCATGAAGTTTCAAAGTGAGAATCCTTACCTTCCAAACAATGATTGATTGGAGTAGAAGTTGCTTGGAGTTGAAATTCCACCATTGCACTCCTTATGAAGCTCAAAATTTGAATAGAGGAAAGAAGAGAGAAAACAAAGATGTTCTGGACTGGACCAATGGCTAGACATGGCCTAATCCGCTTCTGCTCCAGAGCGGCCCAAATTGCTCAAGTCCAATCCACAAAGGGGAAAAAGTTTCCTTTCTGCCCCTCCAACCGGGCAAGGAATGCAACATTCCTCCCCGGAATCACTGCCCGTTATGCACGGCTTAATTACTCCCCGAACAGTTGTGGGCAGGTGCTCGGAACCATGCCTATGCCCGACATAACGGCTAGTTTTGGGCACCCTGCCCGACATAACGGCTAGTTTGGGTAGTTACCTATTCTTTGTGGAAAATGGTTATTTCGCCCCGAAAATAGGACCGTTGGCCACGCGCTGGGGGCTCTATATAAGCCCTCTCGCTTGAGAGGGTCAGGTATCCAATATTCACCCTAAGAACTCATACTTTGTACTTGCCCCTTTTCTCTGACCCTTTCTTACTTGAGTGTTGGAGTACCTTGCAGGTGCACCCTCTCCTCTCCATACGACCAGCATCCCTGACGCACTTGGTGGCCCACTTCGACAGGATCTGATCCAGCCTTCACGATCAGTGGCGCCGTCTGTGGGAATCATTGTTCTCCCCATCTTTCTTTCCTCAGAAACCGAAGATCAAAATAATTCTCAAACATCATCACGATTATGGCCTCCCAAGATCGCACCAAGGATGCTTTCCAAACCACCATCCTCCCCGTTAACAAATCTGACGTTGACGATCACTCATCTCTCCTCCGAGATACTCGTTTCCTCAGGGACGGAGCCCCTGCTTCTCCTTCCCCTACCCCTGCTGATCGTAACAACGATCAGCCTTCACTTGACGTCCAGCCCGTTCTTGTTCCGCCCAACGCCGACCCGACCGTGGCAGCCCTCCTGGAGGCGATCAACAAAACTAACACCCTGATCCTGCAGCAAAACGAGAGGATCGAGGCGTTAGAAGAGTCCAACCATCCAAGATCCCCTCCTCTGCGGAGGAACCAACGACGATTAAGGAGCCCGTAGCCCCGGAGAGACATCGACCGAAGGATGCGCCAAGAACCTGATCCTCGCATAGCCCGGAAGCGCGACCAGATCTCCCCGCGTGACCAGCACGCTCACGACCACAAGAGGACTCGAAGGAATGAGCAATCTCCCCCGATCAAGTCTAAAGGCCGGGCCCGCTCACCTTCTCCTCGAAGGAACCGCTCACCTTCTCCGCGAATGAACCGCTCCCCTTCCCCCCGAAGGAACCGCCGCCGCGAGCATCCCCTTCGATCCCCATCATACACCAGTTCTAGCAGCGACGACGAGCCTCGCGGCCCGCTGTCCCAGGAGATCTTGGTTACCCGTCTCCCAAAAGGCTTGGAGAAACCCCCGTCACTGAGCATGTACGACGGAACCACTGACCCCGACGAGCACATCGAGAACATCAATGCGCTGTTAGACTACTACGGCGTACGAGGTGCCATCAAATGCCGACTGTTCCCGACCATGCTCCGAAAGGGAGCGATGACATGGTACAAGCAATTGCCCGAGGAGTCCATTACCTCATGGAGACAAATGGGCAGGATGTTCTCACGGCACTTCACAGCATCTCGCCACCACCCCCAAAACTGAGGCCTCCCGTGGGGCCATTATCCAAGGAAAAGATGAACCTCTCCGTGCATATATCGAGAGGTTCAACAAGGAAGCTGTACAAGTCCCTACAACGGATGAAATGAAGAAGTTTCTGCTCGAGCAAGGGCTCTGCCCAGGCTCCGAGTTTTCTAAAGCCATCTGCCTCGTACCACCGAGGAACTTAGATGCCCTCCTCCTCAAAGCCCAATCACACATTCAGTACGAAGAGAAGGTTGCGGCCAGCAACGTCCGAGCATCACGACATCAGGAGAATGCTCGAGCATCCAGAGGAGAGGAAGCTTCGACATCTCGTCAGGGCGAACGGAGGCGCGAGGACCTTCCTCGTGACTCCCGTGACAACAAGGGACCCTCCGGGCGGTTCCATGACTACACCCCCTGACCGTCTCCAGGGAAAAGATATTGTCCGAATGTGCCAATTCAGAGTTCAAGCAGGCGGGGGTCCGGTTCCCCAGGCAACTGCCGAACAGGCCAAACATGGACAAATCAAAATACTGCAGTTTCCACAAGAGTCACGGCCACACTACAGAGGACTACATCCATCTGAAGGATGCCATTGAGATACTGATCAGGGACGGCCACCTGAAACAGTTCGCGAAGAAGAAGGACACTCCTCGGCAGGACGCCTAGGAGTCTAAGAAGATAGAGGAGGAGGTACCCTCCTCGGAAGACGCCAATATACAGGTCGCTATGTCCATATCGCGACCAGAGGACTTCTACGTCCCAGACGGGCTCAGCGCCCCGCTTATTTTCCGGCCCACAGCCCGTGGGAGACATTTCCCTCCGCCATGGTCATCTCTGGCGGGGGTTTCAACAAAGTCACTGTGGGCTCCGTGAAACGAAAGTTCGAGCACCTGATCAACACAAGCTCCAACAGGGTGACCAGCTTGATCAGGCCCAGAAGGGCTCCGTCCCCATCTCATTCTATCGGGAGGAGCACCTCGGGGGTTCCCCGAACCTAAGCATACCTTTGCTCGTCAGAGCCCGGATAGTGAACTTCGACGTTCGCAGAATACTCGTCGACCAGAGCAGCTCGGTCGACATCATGTACTCTCAGCTGTTTTCAACACTTCAGCTGGACGAATCGTACCTTACCCCCTATGTAGGGTCCGATTTACAGGGGTTCAACGGGTCAGTGACCAAGCCGTGGGGATACGTCGAACTGATCGTGACCTTTGGATCAGCTGAGACGGCCAGATCCATCAAGGTGCAATTTCTGGTAATCGACTGCCCGTCGCTTTACCAGTGCATTTTCCGAAGGCCAACTCTGGCCGAGTTGGTAGCGGTGCTCTCAACAGTCCACCTGAAGATGAAGTATTACACTTCAAAGGGGATGGTCGCCACCCTCCACGGCGACATCGAAGATGCACGTAGGTGTTTCGAGGCAGCTACTAAAGGGTTCAACGCCATTGCGTCCAAGTCAAAAGCATCGGGCAAGCCAGCATTGCCAAGTAGCTCCGAGGAAGCCAAGCCTCTTCCCCAGGTCGACTCCATCGACCTCGACAGTCGCTTCCCAGAAGAAGACCATCAGGAGGAACAAGCAGCTTCAGCCAACCCATCTACATCGTCCAGCAGCAGCTCCCATCTGATGCGCCTAATACCGGATGGCAACTTCGAGATCATTCTGTTTGGAGACGACCCTCAGCGGGGAGTGAAGATTGGAGCAGACCTTCCCGACATCGTGAGGAAGCAACTCAAAGCATGCCTCCATGAGAATGCCGACCTCTTCGCATGGAGCGCTACCAAAATGCCCGACTTGGATCCGTCCGTCGCCTGTCACCAGATGACAATCGACCCGGCCGTAGCACAATGTAGGAGAAAGCATCCTCCGGAGAAAACGGAGGCTGCTGAAAAAGCTGTAAAGGACCTCCTCGAGGCCAAATTTATTTCGGAGGCCAAGTACACCACTTGGCTATCCAACGTTGTACTAGTTAAAAAATCTAATGGAAAATGGCGCATGTGCATTGATTACACCGATCTCAATAAGGCATGCCCGAAGGATGCCTACCCCCTCCCCAATATTGATAAACTCGTTGATAACTCTGCTAGTTTTAAACTTTTATCGTTCATGGACGCCTACTCGGGCTATAATCAAATTCCGATGGCAATGTCCGACAAAAAATATACGGCCTTCATGACCAAATCGGGCAACTATTACTACAACGTAATGCCCTTCGGCCTGAAGAACGCCGGGGAAACGTACCAACGAATGATGAACAAGGTATTCCGGGGAGAAATATATGACATGCTCGAAGTCTACATGGACGACATGATCATAAAATCCCACGAGGAAACCGATCATACTGCCCATTTGAGAAAGGTCTTCGAACAGGCCAGGAAATATAAAATGCGTTTTAATCCGGAGAAGTACACGTTCGGTGTCCGGGCAGGCAAATTCCTCGGCTTCTACTTAACGGAATGAGGGATCGAAGCCAATCCCGACAAATGCCGGGCATTCTCCGAGTTTCCTACGCCCAAGTCCAAAAAATCCATCCAGTCCCTCAACAGGATGCTCGCGTCACTATCTCGTTTCGTGGCCAAGTCCGCCCAACACGCCTTACCATTCTTCAAACTCCTCCGCTAAGAGGCAGCATTCGAATGGACCGAGGAGTGTGACAAGGCCCTTATACATCTGAAACAAGCGCTCTCAGAGCCACTGGTCCTCTCTCGCCCGAACAATGGCGAAACGTTGTACCTGTACCTCGCCGTAGCAACCGAAGCAGTGAGCGCCGCTCTCATCCGCGAGACACCTGACGGGCAGAAATACATATATTTCACGAGCAAAGCCCTGCAAGGACCAGAGTTAAGATACCAACAGATAGAGAAGGTGGCACTGGCCCTCATTAACGCAGCCAGAAGATTAAGACACTACTTCCTGGCTCACACGACCGTGATTCGAACAGATCAACCCATAAAGCAACTACTCGGACGACCAAATATGGCTGGCCGAATGCTCAAATGTTCGTTAGAACTGTCTGAATTTGACATCCAATACAAAAGCAGAAAAGCTCTCAAGGCCCAAGCTCTAGCCGACTTCGTCGCGGAAATGACGTTCACAGACTCCCTCGCGAGGAAAGCGCACAAATGGACCATTTTAGTCGACGGTGCCTCAAGATCGGCGGGGAGCGGCGCGGGCATCATACTGGAAAGCGACGAAGGAATCATTGTCGAAGTATCGTCACCCTGTCCTTCCCAACCTCCAACAACCAGGTTGAATACGAGGCCTTCCTCGCTGGGCTACGCCTGGCCAAAGACCTGGGCGCAGAAGAAGTCGTCATTTGCACGGATTCATAACTCGTGGCCCTCCAGGTCCGGGGAGAATATCAGGCCAAAAACGACAACCTGACCAAATACTTGGCCTTGGTCAAGAAGGAGATGGCGAAGTTCGCAACAGTGGAAGTAAAACACGTTCCCCTCGAACATAACGTGCGAACAGACGTGCTATCCAAACTAGCCAGCACAAAGAAGAAAGGCAGAAACAAATCCGTCATACAGGAAGTACTCCCTCGACCCAGCATCGAGAAAGCCTCCCCGACACTCGACGTGCAGGTGATCGACGACAACAACTGTTGGATGACCCCTGTCTACAACTATCTCGCCAAAAATGAACTTCCGTCCGACCCAAAGGAGGCCAACACAGTCAGGTGAAGAGCCTGCTCTTACGTCTTGGTCGAAGATAAACTCTACAGGCGGGGATTCTCCATTCCACTGCTTAAATGCCTCGAGGAAGAGATGGTCATGCACATCCTGCGCGAAATCCATGAAGGAATCAACGCCCAACATCTCGGAGGAAGGTCACTTGCCCAGAAGGCCCTCCGAGCAGGATACTATTGGCCGACCATGCAGCACGACGCAAAAGAACACGTGAAGAAATGCGATAAGTGCCAACGACACGGGGACATGCACCTAGCTCCACCTAATGAGCTCAAGGCTATGTCCTCCCCGTGGCCATTCGCCTGGTAGAGCCTAAACATCCTAGGACCCTTCGTGATAGGATCGAGTCAGAACAAATACCTAATAGTGGGCGTAGACTATTTCACAAAATGGATAAAAGCGGAAGCTCTAGACAAAATAACTGCCCTCAACATCCTGCGCTTCTACAAACGAAACATCCTTGCGCGTTTCGGTATCCCCCAGGCGATAGTAACGGACAACGGGACGCAATTCACGGACATGAAGTTCCAAGACTTCGTCGCCCAATTGGGCACGAAACAACACTTCACATCCGTAGAGCACCCTCAAACAAATGGGCAGGCTGAAGCAGCCAACCGAGTCATCCTTCGAGGCCTCAAGCGAAGGCTGGACGAAATAAAGAAGGCATGGGTCGAGGAACTGCACAGCGTACTATGGACATACCGCACAACTCCACACTCAAAGACCGGGGAAACACCTTTCCGTCTAGCATATGGGACCGAAACTGTAATCCCCGTCGAAGTTCACGTACCCTCCAAGCGGGCAGAGTCACCCCTAGACGAGGAGATGAACGCCGAATCATTAAGAGAAGAACTCGACCTCGTCGAGGAAATCCGAACCGGGGCAGCCCTCCGCGAAGCCTCACTAAAATAAAAAATTGCCATCAGGCACAACGCCAAGGTAATATGATGAGAGTTCGATGTGGGAGGCCTTGTTCTAAAAAGAAACCACAAAGACTCTCGCGAAGGCAAACTAGCAGCCAACTGGGAAGGACCCTATCGCGTCCGAGCAAAAACAGAAAATGGGGCCTACTACCTAGAACATCTCACCGGGGAAGAACTTGCTCGACCATGGAACGCTGAAAAGCTAAAACAATACTACAACTAAATTCTCGGTTCGACCCGTCGCAACGACGAACGTCAGCTACCGACCACTATGCACGTCTAGGTACAAGCGTCGCATACGAATAAAGGAGAACCTCGCTCAGTAACGAGCCGGGTAACTGCTTAAGAGCGGTCCTCGATCGAGCATCGCTGTCGTCAAAGTACCATGACTGGTAGAACCCCAACTCGCGATGAGACGTTCACGCCGCGAACTCAGGCCTCAAATGCGACCTGAGCTCCGTACCCCCGCCAGGATATTCCCCGGCCGTTCGACCAGTTCCCCTCACTGCCGAACACATCCACAACGAGCAATCCCCCTAAAATGTTTGTACAAGTCAAATACTCCCAATCACGGGCAGATATACATTCACAACGAGCATGAGCACAACACTTAGCAAAAAATAAAAGCAATTGAATTCATGCAGATAACAGAATCGAACATATAATAACTTAACATAATAAGTGGCCACAAGGACCACGATTATGCTGAGTTACATCAAACGGGGGCCACGCCCCCCAAAAATATATTACAACAATATTCGGCACGCAGGCCGGACAGATTACAACAACATCAAAACATAAACTCCTCACTCATCCACATGCTCAGCAGGCTCGGACTGAGGCCCCTGGTCCTCCGCGGGCTGATCCTCGTTATTCCCTTCAAGGAGAGCACCTCGACAGAAAAGTTAAGCTCGGGGTTCACCACCCGCAGTTGAGCCACGGCGTTTCCGAAAGACTCCTCCGCGACGATAATAACATCATCCTCGGTCATCAGCAAACGGGTAACCAGCTCGGATCTCGTCTTCAATTCCTTCACATCTTCCGGCTCATCATCACCCGGGGCATTGGCCACCCTCAGCCGCTGGACCAGCTCCTCGGTAACTTTCTTCTCCGCCGCCAGCGTGGAGTTCTCCTTCTTCAACCGAGCCACCTCCTCCTCAGCCTTCTTTCGAGCATCTTCAGCAACCTTAGCTTCTTCTCTGAGGGACGCCATAGAAGCCCGAGCAGCAGTAAGTTCGGCCTCTGTTGTAGAGTCCCCTTCGGCGTAAACGGCCGCCATCTCCAGCATCCTAACCAAAGCTGAAGCGTCCTGAGCCACCAGCGCCCTCTTGCTCAGGCGATCCATGCTTTCCAAGCGAAGAGACTCCGCCAGAGGCACAATCAGAGAGTTCCCCTCGAAGAATTTCCTGTCAAGGATACAAGGAGGAAGCTCGAACTTCCCTTTCTCAGGTACCCGAGTGAGATCCACAGCGTCCGTAATTCTTGGCCGCTTGGATCGACCGCCTAAAGGAAGATGAGACCCCCGGGGAGCAAGAGTAGGAGAGGAAGAGGTCCCTGCAGCAGACTGCACCGGAAGAGGAGCACGAACACCAGCAAACCGAGACTTCGGAGGAGCCGCTCCGGCTTTGTTCCTCGCAAGAGCATTCCTCACAACCCGGTCATGAGCCTGAGGCATTTCACCTGCACAAACAAAATACGAGCACGTTAGATACGAGGAAAAGAAATAACGCAAACAATGCTAAATAACTAAGACTACACAGCAGCTTCTCGGTGTCCTCGGGAGTCTTGCACTCCAGCAGTGCCTTAATATTGATAAATCGACGCTCAACCCTCTGACTCCCGTCCTCCTCGAAGACCGGATTACCCTTGCTCGTCCAGTACTCAGCAAGCCGGAAGGAGTTGACCCAATTCACCAGCAACTCGTACGCCACGGCGTCCTGCCCGCATAGATCGCTCGGTTGGAGAACATAGTCACTGAGCTTCTTGACAAAATGATTGGGTGCCCAATGGATGGGGAACTTATAGATTCTCCGCTCGATAAACCTCCCCTCTTCGTCGCGCAGGTTGTTCCCATCCTCACCCACCTCAATATCCCAGACATATGTACTGTCCTGGGCAGCTTCGGACAGGGGCTCGACAACATAATAACGCTCCTTGAACGTCCGTATTGACTCCGATAAGGGCTTAAACAACTTGCGGGGCTGCTTCAAAGACACCCAACCATACTTTCTCCCCGATAGCTGCCTTTGAAGATGGAAGACAGTGAAGAACAGAGGGAGAGTAGCCCCTGTGGAAAGATGCTCGCATACTAGCTCGAACGGCCGGATGAAGGCCAGCGAGTTAGGATGCAGCTGTGTGGGGGCCAATTTCAAATGCACGAACACTGACTACTGGAAATCAGTGAACGGCAACCTCAGGCCTAGCTCCTTAAAGGCATATTCATACATCGTGAAACGGTCCCCGAAGTTCGTGCAGACCCGTTCATCTACAGAAGGGAAGTGCACCTTCCACTCTCCCTCCGGTCCAACCTCCGTAAAAACATCCCCCAAATACTTTGCAAAAGAAGACACGTGCTCAGCGGGTTCGACCACCTCCCATTCCTCGGCGGCATCCACAACGACGTCCTCGTCCATGTCGTCCATCTCCTCTTCTTCCCCAACATCGCTGGGAGAACTCGAAGCCGTCGAACTCGTGGCCGTCGAGCTACTATTATCCTCGGAGTCTGTTTCTTCCTCGGACGTATCTATGATAACCTCTCTATCTGGCCCCGTCACCATTAGGATCACCTGAAAAGCAGAGAAGAAAGTGAATTCAACAACAAATCAAATCCACCCTTCCACCGCTAGTGAAAGGGCGCGCAAAGGGCTGAGGACAACGTCCCCGGCCTAAGCCCTAACATCAAAGGAAAAACTGACACCTCCCTGCTAGGAGACGCTCAAAACTAATCATCCCCGAGCGAGGAGCTTCCCCGCACTCATACCCAGTTTCCGTTTGAAGCTTCACCGAAAATTACAAAGCTTCACCAGAATCTGGGAATGTTCTACCGGAAAACTCATCACCCACTCAGAAGATGAACAGACACGACGGTCACACATGCATAGCTGTCGCAACATCGTCGTGAACCACCCTCCTCGCTGAAACATACTACTAACTCCGGCGACATGTCAGGGTAGAAAAATGGCACAACCACCGTCCACCACCAACAATCGCCGAAAACTCACCCATTTAGTCCTCTAAACCTAACCCTAATCACATGCAACCTACCATCGACAACAAAAAGGAGTAAAACAAGCAAGGTATTAGAAAACTTACTTGATTTAAGTAGACGAAAGTAGCTGCTTGAAGCTTGAGGCGGTGGTCGGAGTAGGTAGACGGCGGTTACGGGCAAGAATGCTGAAGGAAACGGAGAGAAATCAGAGCAAAAAGTTCCAAATGGAACGATTTTCCCCTTTTTATACAAAGGGGCACGTACGAACACGCGCTCGTAGGCCGTGATGGCTATCCACTAGCCATCATTGCCTAGTAACTGCTACACGGAGCTCTAGGCACACGTGGCGTCCCAACATTTCCAATTCTGTCTGACCATTAGGTTCCCCGAACACCGGGCAACAATGCACTACAAGAAAAAAGGTCTGATACCACGCACGAAAAACCGAGGCTATATACAAAATAACTGTGGCAATTCGATGTTGCCACGGTTTAGCCACGATAATCAAACTGTGGAATATGCGGCCGTGGCCCAAAGTATAGTCCACGGTTTTCATGTTTGTGCCACGTTTTATAGACATCCGTGGCTAGAAGAGGCCACGCTTTACACATGCAGGTTATGGCCGCGGTTTGTCTTTTGCCTCAGTTTTTAACAGTGGGTAAAACTAGCCACGGTTCATATATAATGTAAAACGTGCTCTAGTTTCCCAGGTATGGCCACAATTTAAACAGTGGGTAAAACTAGCCACGGTTCATATATAATGTAAAACGTGCTCTAGTTTCCCAGGTATGGCCACAATTTAAACCGCGGCTAATTTTATACATGGTTTTACTATATTTAGTACTGCCACTCTTTCTATTTGTGCCATATAATTGTGTTCTACCTGCAATGGCTTAAAAAGTTTATTTTAGATCAAATTAAAATCTAACTATACAAGCAACATTATGCCACAAATCCAAAATATATTGACTAAAAAACATGTTAGTGTGCGCGACATTTTCTTATAAGTCACCAAACTATTACATCAAGTATTGCGCTACCGACTAATAAGTCGCCAAAATATATAAGTCTACATCAAATGCGCTACCGACTAATAAGTCGCCAAAATATAGTCATCCCAAATTAAAAACAAAGGTTCTTAATAGTCATCCCATAAAACATGTACAACTAGCTAGTATATCTTAAACTCATGCATCATAATATTCATCTTCTTCTTGATCATCACAACCTCCTTCTTGTTCTTCTTCCATATCTTGATCATCATCACAAGCTTCTTCATCACCATTCTGCAAGAAAAATGATATATAAATAAGCAATGATAAAATAAAACCAAGTATAAAATTAGCAATGATAAAATAAAACCAAGTATAAAATAAAACCAAGTATAAACTAATTTATACATCCTAACCATTTTGTTTCACAAGTTCAATAACTGCCATCCATTACCATTCTAGTAGCAAGCATAACATGCCTTACATAACTTTGATTCATGCTAATACATTTAAACCATTCACCAAAATCTTTACTTTGACTTTTGGCCTTGGTCCACTTCCGTTTGTTAGTGTTTGAATTAACACTCTGATCATGCTCACTACAAAAGTCAACAATCTATATGTTAACATAACTCTAACAGTAGGATTAGAGGACAAATACATAGGAGAACAAATAGATTGTAGTACCTGATGTAAATTTGAACTTCATTGCAATTGAATAAGATATATCGATGGGCATCATCCTTCGATTTCGCATCAAGATGAAATGGTACACCTGCCCCCCTAAAGGACGACCCGCGGTTGTAAAGTAATAATCTAAATCTGCTTCAAGTGAATCACTAACATCATAATTCCGACTCTTCCTATTCAACCTTGTATCTACATTGCTATGCAAATACCTTGAGCAAAATGTTATAGCTTCTTCAGCCAGATACCCCTCGGCAATAGAACCTTCAGGATAAGCTCTATTGCGGACATAGTTCTTGAGTTTACATAAGTATCTTTCGGTGGGATACATCCATCGAAATTGAACGGGACCACCCAATCTAACTTCATTTACCAAGTGAATGGGCAAGTGAACCATTATGTCAAAGAAACTTGGAGGAAATATCATCTCCAATTGACAAAGTATCTCTGCAATCTCCTCTTCTAAGTAATCTAAATCTTCCACTTGTATAACTTTCTTACTTAAAGAGCGGAAAAAAGAACCAAGACGAATTAGTGGGGTTGCCACCTCCTTGGGCATTGTGCTTCTTACTGCAATTTGCAACAAATAGTGTAACATGAAATGTGCATCATGACTCTTGTAACCGGATATTTTTTTGTCAGAAACTTGTACGCATTTTGAAATATTTGATGCAGTCCCATCCGGTAACTTGGCAGCCTTTATAACTCCACAAAAAACTGACTTCTCGTGCGGAGTCATTGAGAAACATGCTTTAGCAAACTCTACACGTCCTCCACCAATCTCCCTTGGATGAAGTCTTTCTCTAATTCCCAAATCTTGCAAATCATAGCGGGCTTTAATATGATCTTTTGTCTTCCCCGTGATGTCCAAAAGAGTTCCAAGAATACTATCACATATGTTTTTTTCAATGTGCATTACATCTAGATTATGGCGCAAGGTATTTTGAGCCCAATAAGGCAACTCAAAAAAAATTGACCTCTTCTTCCACGGGCCATCAACTTTCTTCTTTTTTGTCTTCCCGAATTCATTATTGAAATCTTTTAAGGTTTCAAGAATTTCTGCCCCGTTTAACATGCATTGTGCAGTCCTATGTTCTTCTTCTCCATTAAATGATTTGACATCTTCTCTCCAAGAATGAGTTATTGGTAAAAAGATACGGTGGTCCATATAACACATCTTATGACTGTGTTTGAGGTAGAACGAATTGGTGTTAGATTTACAACATGCACACGCCACTTTTCCTTTGGTGCTCCAACCCGACAACATCGCATAAGCAGGGTAGTCACTAATTGTCCACAAAAGAGCTGCACGCATTCGAAATGTTTGATTCATTGAAGAATCATACGTCTCTATGCCGAATTCCCATAATTCCTTTAGCTCTTCTATCAGTGGCTGGAGGTAAACATCGATATCGTTTCCTGGAGATTTTGGTCCAGGAATCAACAATGACAACATTGTATATTCAGGTTTCATGGACAGCCAAGGTGGTGTGTTGTATACCATCATCAAGATGGGCCACGTACTATGAGATAAGCTCATTGTCCTGAATGGATTAAACCCATCACTCGTTAAGCCAAGTCTTACATTGCGGGAATCACTAGCAAAATCTAGATGAAGCTCGTCAAAGTCCTTCCACGCTTTACCATCAGCTGGATGCCTCAATTTCCCATCCTTTGAGCGTTGTTCTTCATGCCATCTCATTGACTTAGCTGTCTTCGAACACATGAACAACCTTTGTAGTCTAGGAATCAACGGAAAATGCCTCAAAACTTTTGCAGGAACTCTATAATCATTTTTTGATTGCTCAGACTCACATCCTTCAGTTGGAGCATTTTCTTTCCACCACGAAGCTTCACAAACAGAGCAAGAATTGTCGTTTTCATGCTCTTTCCAAAACAGCATGCAATCGTTTGGGCATGCATGGATCTTTTTATAATCGAGGCCTAAACCACTTATCATGGCTTTTGTCTTGTAATATGATACGGGAATGTTTAAATCAGGCATTGCTTCTTTCAACAATTCTAATAGGGCGGTGAATGAGGTATTGCTCCAGCCGTTAAGACATTTCAACAAGTAGAGTCGAATCATGAATGATAGAGTAGAGAAGTCTTTGCATCCAGGGTACAGTTCTTTTTCCACCTCTTTAATCAAATTGTAAAACTTCCTAGCATCGTCATTGGGACCTTCATGAACTCTGTGTGCTTCTGCCCTATCGATATATATGTCATGCACTAAGCCAGGGATGTCGTCATGTGATTCCTCTTGATCTTCCATCGCAACACCAATTTCCATAGACCTTTGTACTTTCTCCCCATGGTGCAACCATACGTCATAACCTTTTAGAAAACCCTTGGCTATTAAGTGATCCCTAATAATATCTCTTGTTTTCCAATACAAATTTTTACACATAGCACAAGGGCATAAAACCTCATCTCCTTGAGGTCTACCGTTAGTGTAGGCAAAGTCTAAAAATCGAGTAACACCGTTGATGTACTCTTGACTAAACCATGGAAATTTAGTCCACTCTTTGTCCATCACTTTATAATCTAAATATTTGAAACACACAACACAAAATAGATTCAAAACAGACCCAAAACAGACCCAATACAGAACCAAAACAGAACACACTATACAAAACCGAAACAGAACCAAAACAGAAGCAATATACAAACAGAAACATGTGAATATACAAAACAGAACCAAAACAGAACCAAAACATGGGAATATACAAACTGAGCAATCACAAACTGAACATTTTGACATTACAAGAACAGAAATACCAAACAGAAAGTCAACTTCTTAAATCAAGGTTCATCAACCTCAAATTCCACACTAAAATCAGATCACAATGATATTCAAAAATCCAAATCTTAAATCCACACAGATTTTTTTATCTATAACTAAACAAACAGAAACGAGTACCAAAGCACATAATCCATATCATTCGATAGATAAACTCGTAACTCCTAGTATCTAAACAAACAAAATTAAGATAACATCAACCAAATAACACTAATATCGGAATGTTAACCTTAAGATTTAAACACCTAAAACCATCACTCCAATACTGATAAAAATTTGCTTATAACCCAATTTTAATAATGAAACAAACAATTTAGATAAAATCAGGTTCAATCAAATGAAGTTCGTATCGCGGGCAATCGTGTATCAAAACGACATACTTTCAGTATTAAAACTTAGACACAAATTATCAGATATGAAAAGAAAACCCTAGTGAGCTTGTCAAGGCAGCAATTAGAGGAACAAATATGAAAATCATACAATCCAATCCAAACAGAAATACTAACATACAATTTTCGTTCAGTTCACATCACCAAACATATATTAAATCATACAATCCAAACAGAAAATCAATTTAAGGTTTCATATCAGTTAACTAATTCAAACCCTAAATCATACAATCCTAACATACTCAATGATCAGTTCACTAACATCAATAGAAGAAACCCTAAAAAACTCAGTTTCAAAACAACATAACAAAATCTAAAAATAAGGGTAAAGATGAAAACCTTGCAATGCTCCAACTGAAAGCTTCCGCTCCACACCTCAACAAAAAAATCAAAACTGCATGCAAAACAAAATTTGGGGATTAGGTCAAAATTTGGATTTGGACTTTGAAGAGAGAAGAGGAACGGAGATGAATGTGGGAACGGAGATGTGTGCAGGAAACATGCAGAGGTGCGAACGAAGATGTGTGAGAACAGGCGAAGGTATGAAGAGAGAAGCAGAAAACTTACGCAGAGAGTTGACCGGAGTAGATGGCTGAGAAACGGAGAAGGTCGTGTTTCGGAGAAGGGAGAAGGGAGTTGGGAGAGTGAAGAGACGGAAGAGTGAAGAGTGAAGAGAGTTTTTCTATTTCTATTTTTTTTTTTTTTAATAAAATATAATTAGAAAATAAAATAAAAAACAAAGAGGGAAACTGGAAAAAAAAAGAGGGAAAGTTTGGCGGAGTATAAAATGTGGGCTTAGGCCACAGTTTGAATCGAAAATTATAAGCCGCGGTTATTAAGCGTGGCCTAAATATATTTGTCATTTTGTAAACGTGGCAATTTAAGAAAATGCCACCGTTTCACAATCTGGGTTCAATATTTCAAAACATATTTCCACGGTTTAAAAACCCCGGCCAAAGCATATATGTAGCCACAGTTTTTGAGCTGTGGAACAATTTGGCGTGGCAGTAGGCCATTTTTCTTGTAGTGATGTCACGACCACGAATCTCACGGACACTAGGGGTCACAAGCGCATTAAGACAATCCTCCTCGTCTTCAAACGACGGCTACATGCTCGTTCCCCGGAGCAACGAACTGCCCTTAAGTCATCACTCTCATGCTCGGGAGCAACGACTTGGGGGGCTCCTGTTCTGGACTGGACCAATGGCTAGACATGGCCCAACCCGCTTCTGCTCCAGAGCGGCCAAAATTGCCTAAGTCCAATCCACAGAGGGGCAAAAGTTACCTTTCTGCCCCTCTAACCGGGCAAGAAATGCAACATTCCTCCCCAAAATCACTGCCCGTTACGCACGGCTTAATTACTCCTTGAACAGCTGTGGGCAGGTGCCCGGAACCATGCCTATGCCCGACATAACGGCTAGTTTTGGGCACACTGCCCGACATAAGGGCTAGTTTGGGAAGTTACCTATTCTTTGGGGAAAATGGTTAGTTCGCCCCGAAAATAGGACCGTTGGCCACGCGCTAGGGACTCTATATAAACCCTCTCTCTTGAGAGGGCCAGGTATCCAATATTCACCCTAAGAACTCATACTTTGTACTTGCCCCTTTTCTCTGACCCTTTCTTACTTGAGCGTCGGAGTACCTTGCAGGTGCACCCCCTCCTCTCCATACGACCAGCATCCCTGACGCACTTGGTGGCCCACTTCGACAGGATCTGATCCAGCCTTCACGATCAAAAGGCTATGTTTGTTTTGGTGTGATTTTGAAAGTGAATTTGATGTGGTATTTATAGGAAAAAGAATCTTGGTGATCAAGTTAGAAAAAGATAGAATAATAAAAAATTCCAAGTTTGAATTCCAAGTCTTCATTACTTGGTGCACAAGATTCAAAATTCAAAATTAATAATGGTTTTTTGTTCAAAAATTCAAAGTTTGTTACAAAATAAAAAAAAATATATATAAAACAAAGATGAATTTGGCAAAAAAACAAATGGTATTAAAAATAAAAGTTATTTAAAACAAAATATATAAAAAACAAAAATTCATAAAAAAAACAAAATTGTATAAAAATATATGAATTTACATTATTTTTTCTAAAAATAAACAAATAAACAAATATATATGAATATATATATATATATATATATAAACGTGAGAAGAAAAAAATATAAATAAAAATATGAGATAAGATGATTAGATAAACTATTCTAATAAATTAAAATGATGGTGGAATAAAAAATATGGTTAGTTAGAATATTCTATTATAACAAAAAATGAAGATGAAATGAAAACATGAGATAATGGTTAATTAGGATTCTTATCATATGCACTACTAATAAAACAAACCGTGTAAAAAACAAAATTATCAATTAAAATGAAACAAAACCGGTTAAAAATGATAAAACCGTCCGATATTGACGCGTCCGAAAAATAAAAATGGACACACTAGAATGATCAGTACAAAATATTAAGTATTGAAAAAATACATTGCGCGATCAAATTGTGAAATTTTACCTGGTAAAAAGGCTCAAACAGGTCAGAAACATGATGACCGAAAAGTCAAAAAATTAAAATAAGCACACCGGGTTCAAGTACTCGAAAAATAAATAAAAAATGATGTCTGAAAGTTCGATTTTAAAAACTGCCCGGATACCGACTTTTTTGCACAATTGACTTTTAATTTGACAAAAAATACATGAAAATTTTATACGTTAAATCCGGCTGATAATTCAAAAAATATTCATGAAGAAAATATATGATATTGTATGCAGACGGCACAATATGAAAATATAGACAGATGAAATGAAAAAAATAAAAATGCCTGGTCAAAATTTAGGGTATGACAGATGCCCATATTTAATCTTCTTAGACCTGAAGGTATGAATAGCAAAGAGTTTTAGACATTCGAGGTATAAGAGGATTAAATATCAGAGTACCTAAAATTTTGACGGTGAATGCAGATGAAATGATATGTAATGAATGTAATGACTTTTGAATACTGTGGAGAATGATACCACAGGAGACAGACCAACAGAATTTTCTTGGGATATAAGATATTGTGGAAATTTGCCGATGCGACAAAGGGTATTCAGTTGTATTTGAAAAGAGAGGGATAAACTCTGGAACAGAGATTCAGACATCCGGAAAAACATCAGATGCGAAAGAGGTAACACACTCTGGAAACATATCTGCAACATCTAGAAAAGCGTTAGATGTATTAAAAATAACTTTGAGGGTGAATCCGAAACATTTAGAAAAACGTTAAATGTACGGGAAATTTTTTTTAGAAGACTGACAGAACGATGAACTGTGAGGGATATTCTTCTATCTACTTTGTTTTAATGATGTCAACAAATATGTAAGAAATTAGATTGTAATTTGAGCGGTATCACTTCAGGTGTCGGGCATATTGCGTCTAATCATTATCGTTCATGTGTCTAGATGCATAGGACCTTGTCTTTCCCATAAATAAATGTCCATTATCATTTTAGTAGTGTCTAGTATGTCTAGTATATATATATATATATAAACGTGAGAAGAAAAAAATATAAATAAAAATATGAGATAAGATGATTAGATAAACTATTCTAATAAATTAAAATGATGGTGGAATAAAAAATATGGTTGGTTAGAATATTCTATTATAACAAAAACTGATGATGAAATGAAAACATGAGATAATGGTTAATTAGGATTCTTATCATATGCACTACTAATAAAACAAACCGTGTAAAAAACAAAATTATCAATTAAAATGAAACAAAACCGGTTAAAAACGATAAAACCGTCCGATATTGACGCGTTCGAAAAATAAAAATGGACACACTAGAATGATCAGTACAAAATATTAAGTATTGAAAAAATACACTGCGCGATCAAATTGTGAAATTTTACCTGGTAAAAAGGCTCAAACAGGTCAGAAACATGATGACCGGAAAGTCAAAAAATTAAAATAAGCACACCGGGTTCAAGTACTCGAAAAATAAATAAAAAATGATGTCTGAAAGTTCGATTTTAAAAACTGCCCGGATACCGACTTTTTTGCACAATTGACTTTTAATTTGACAAAAAATACATGAAAATTTTATACGTTAAATCCGGCTGATAATTCAAAAAATATTCATGAAGAAAATATATGATATTGTATGCAGACGACACAATATGAAAATATAGACAGATGAAATGAAAAAAATAAAAATGCCTGGTCAAAATTTAGGGTATGACAGATGCCCCTATTTAATCTTCTTAGACCTGAAGGTATGAATAGCAAAGAGTTTTAGACATTCGAGGTATAAGAGGATTAAATATCAGAGTACCTAAAATTTTGACGGTGAATGCAGATGAAATGATATGTAATGAATGTAATGACTTTTGAATACTGTGGAGAATGATACCACAGGAGACAGACCAATAGAATTTTCTTGGGATATAAGATATTGTGGAAATTTGCCGATGCGACAAAGGGTATTCAGTTGTATTTGAAAAGAGAGGGATAAACTCTGGAACAGAGATTCAGACATCCGGAAAAACATCAGATGCGAAAGAGGTAACACACTCTGGAAACATATCTGCAACATCTAGAAAAGCGTTAGATGTATTAAAAATAACTTTGAGGGTGAATCCGAAACATTTAGAAAAGCGTTAAATGTACGGGAAATTTTTTTTAGAAGACTGACAGAACGATGAACTGTGAGGGATATTCTTCTATCTACTTTGTTTTAATGATGTCAACAAATATGTAAGAAATTAGATTGTAATTTGAGCGGTATCACTTCAGGTGTCGGGCATATTGCGTCTAATCATTATCGTTCATGTGTCTAGATGCATAGGACCTTGTCTTTCCCATAAATAAATGTCCATTATCATTTTAGTAGTGTCTAGTATGTGTTTCTAAACTTGGTCAGGTGAAAATGCGCAGAAATTTGAATTTCCTGAAAAAGTGCAGTTCATGCGCTGACCCTCCCAGTTCATGCGCTAACCTCCCAGTTCATGCGCTAACCTAGTAAAACCTGCGGGAAAGCGCACAACTTAAATGACACAAAAATTTGCATTTGTGCATCGACGCATGAAGGCTGTAGGTCGACGCATGATTTCCTGAATCAGTGTTTTTCGCTTATATTTTCTTCTGTTATTTCTGTTATTATTTTGTGTGGGTCATTTCATTATTATAACAACAAGAAACGTGAAAAATATATGCCATTTCTCTCTTCATCTTCATCTCCTTCATTGAGTAAACAAACAATAACACATAATCATCTTTGTTTGTGTCACCCATTGATCGAAGTGATAATGTTCAGAATTTAGGAAGTGTGATCTTCATCTTTTGGGTTGAGAGTTTGGCAGGTGTTTCTTGAATCAAACCAGTTGGTTTTGTCCTCCAAGAATCGGATAGATTTTGGGGGTTTTAGCACAAACTGTTTCTTTCTACAGGGATTCGGCTGGGCGAAGGTAACCGGAAATTGGCGCAATTGATCGGTTTAGTAGCTGTAATCAGAGGATCGTAGAACAAAGGTTTGGGTTCGAATTTTTGGTAGATCGCAATTGATCGAGTGAAGGTAACCGATGAATGGTGGGTTCTTTCGGTTTAGTAGCGTGGGACGGTAATTGGATCAACCATATTCGAAGCACTTGATTCATCTCGAATCAAGGGAAGAGAAAATTCTGCATCAACGATCGAAGACGTTAGAGGGTTTGGATGTTCGTAGTTTTCTCTTGTAATCAACAATTTGCAACAGCTACACACACACACACACACACACACACACACACACACACACACACATATATATATATATATATATATATATATATATATATATATATATCTCAATTCCAATTGGGGAATTGGGGGCAGAGGTACCCAAATCGAGGACGATTGGGGAACTGCCAAATCAAATCTCGTTTGTTCTCTTTTTCCCTTAACTCTTTTACATTTCAGTTCGTTCGAATTTGTGCAGTCGCAATTTATTGAAATCTCTGGTGTAGTGAAATTTTGAGCTGAGAAACTATTTGTTAAATTGATACAATTCCTTGAATTATATCTTGGACCAGCTCTATATTACATTCCACAGAAATTCTGCACTTAGTGTGTTTCAAAGCAAATATCGAACGCATTGCTTATCATTTTACCTCATTGGTTTAGATTAAACAGCAAGCAAGTAATATTCTGTTGACTGCGTTTTTAAGTGTAGTAATCAAACTGAATTTTTCTCTTCCATTCTCATTCTCGATATATTCGTGCATATCCGATCCTTTTAGTAGAAGGTTCATTGTAGACGTTCTATCCAGTGGTAGCTTCCGTTAAATAATTTTTAAAACTAAATTTTTGAAACCATTTACGTGTAAAACTCAAGGGATCTATTCAACCCCCCTTCTAGATCCATAGCCATCGTCTAACAAGTGGTATCAGATCCTGGTTAATTTTGGTGCTTCAGTAAAACTTCTTGGATCATGGCGAACGAACCTAAAGGAGCTTATAATAGAGCTCCAGTTTTTACAGGTGAAAACTATAGCTACTGGAAGGATTGTGTGCGCGTCCATATTAATTCCATAGATCGGAAGGTTTGGAACGTTATTTTAAACGGTCCCATGGAAATTACTATGACAAACGCGGAAGGCGTTGTCGTTCCTAAACCCGAAGCTCAATGGACTGAGGAGGACGAGAAAAAGTACAACTATGATTTGAAGGCTCGTAATATGATCATCTCCTCCTTGGGAGTTGATGAGTATTATCTAGTCTCCCATTGTGAAACTGCCAAAGCCATGTAGGATGCTTTACAAGTAGCGCATGAAGGCACTAATGATGTTAAGATGGATCGTATTAATACACTAACACAAGAGTTTGATTTGTTTTACATGAAGCAAGGGGAAACCATTGCGGATATGCAAAAATGATTTACTCACATTATCAACAAATTGCATGTTCTTGGTAAACCAATTCCAAATGAGGTTGCTACTAACAAAATTCTGAGGTGTCTTAACAGGGAATGGCAACCGAAGGTCACCGCTATCAAGGAGGCCAACGATCTCACTACACTAGACCTCACAACACTCTTTGGTAAACTCGGTGAGCATGAGCAAGTGCTCATTAGCTTGGATAAACATGAAAAGAGTATCAAGAAAGAGAAGGCAAAAGATACAGAGAAGAAGTCGATAGCTCTTAAGGCTTCTTGTTCAAAGTCCACACATCAAGAGCTAAGTGATGATGAAGCCAATAATGACAAAGATGAAGAATCCGGTGATGATATAGGCTTATTTGTGAAAAGATACAATAGATATGTTCGTAAGAATGATATTCAACACTCGGATAGAAATCTAGTCAAGTTTAGGAAGCAATCTAGAAGCGAAGGAAATAAAAATGGCAAGGTAAAAGGGACTTGCTACAACTGTGGAAAATCCGGGCACTACAAGCCGGATTGTCCATCTCTAAAGAAAGACAAAGATAAGGATAATGACAAGAGTCGCTCAAACAAAAAGTCCAACAAGTCTCGACGAGCATACATCGCTTGGGAAAGCGATAGTGAGTCGGAGAAAGATGATTCCTCAAGTGACGAAAGTGAATCCATTAACTTTTGTCTTATGGCACGCCACAACAAAGCAAAAGAGGTAAAGCATTCTAAATATGATCATGTTAATACTATGTCGCATTTAGAGTTACAAAAGGCTTTTGACATGTTACACTATGAGGCTAAGGAAGCATTTCAACGTTTAGCCTCAAATAAAAGGATTTTCACGTATTTGGAGAAGAAGGTTTCCGATTCCGAAAAGGAATTGGAAGCCCTCAAAAACTCTATAGTGGACACATCAAAAGCCAAGGTTGAAGAGGACCCTACCTCTTGGTTCAATTGGGGCTGTGACACTTGTCATATTTGGCAACGAGAGGTGAGAATCCTCAAGGCCAAATGGGACAAGGCTCTTAAGCCAAAAGTTACGTTTGCTATTGATCGATAACATTTTCGTGAGAGCATGAATAATCCATATCAAAAGTATACCTATGTGATTCGAGATAGTGATAGCAAAAGTAAATTCCAAATGAACCGTAATTGTATTTACTGTTGTAAGCCTGGTCATACTATTGCGAAATGCCGCTTCAGAAGGTTTCTTGTTCCGAAAGGCATCTATCAATGGTTGCCCAAGTGCGGTCTTGGTTTCACTCACCTTAAAGAACCCAATGAGAATTGGGTACCTACTCTCCCTTGATTGTTTTTGTAGGTACAAAGTCTTGAGACCACCGAAAGAAGATGGGTTCTGGATAGTGGCTGCTCGAGACATATGACCGGCGACATATCTCTTTTCATCGACTTTGTGGCGAAGAAAAGGGGGTTTGTTACATACGGAGATAACAATAAGGGACAGATTCTTAGCAAAGGTAGTGTAGGTAACCCCTCATCTACCACTATCTCTGATGTGCTGCTTGTGGAAGACCTTAGACACAACCTTTTAAGCATTAGTCAACTATGTGACAATAATTATAAAGTATCTTTTTCAAAGGATTGTTGCATAGTTGAAGATAGCGACAAAAATAATGTGTTTAAGGGCTTGAGGGTGAACAACGTCTATATGCTAGACTTAAATGAGGTATTGTTGAATGGAGACAAGTGTCTAGTCGCTATGAATGAAGATTCATGGTTGTGGCATAGACGGTTGGCTCACATCAACTTTGATTTGCTTAACAAAATAGTCTCTAAAGACCTAGTCATCGGTTTGCCCAAAATTAAATTCACAAAGGATCACCTTTGTGATGTGTGTCAAATGGGGAAGCAAACAAGGATCTCATTCAAATCTAAAAACATCGTTTCAACTATGAGACCCCTTGAGCTCCTCCATATGGACCTCTTTGGACCATCTATGGTTAAAAGTCTAGGTGGTAACTATTATGGGTTTGTTATAGTCGATGATTTTTCTAGGTTTTGCTGGACCATTTTCTTAGCAAATAAGAGTGATACCTTTTCGGCCTTTGAACGATTTGCTAAGTTATCTCAAAACAAGTTAAACACAAACATTGGGTCAATTAGAAGTGACCATGGGGGTGAGTTTGAAAATCATTTATTTGAAGCATTTTGTGATTCCAACGGAATTGATCATAATTTTTCCGCACCACGTACCCCTCAACAAAATGGGGTAGTGGAACGTAAAAATAGAGTTTTGGAGGAACTTGGAAGGACTATGATCAATGATAGTGGATTACCAAAATACTTTTGGGTCGACGCCATAAGTACGGCTTATTATGTTTTGAATAGGGTGCTCATCCGGCCTATTCTAAACAAGACACCGTATGAGCTTTTAAAAGGGCGTAAGCCAAATATATCTCACCTTCATGTATTTGGTTGCAAATGCTTTGTGTTAAATAATGGGAAAGAGACACTTGGTAAATTCGATGCCAAGGCCGACGAGGGTATTTTTCTTGGATACTCTTAGTCGAGTAAAACGTATAGAATTTATAATAAGAGGTTACGTGTAGTTGAAGAGTCAATTCATGTTACCTTTGACGAGTCTTATCTGAGAAATGTCGGAGAAGGTAGTTCTTTTCATGGTACATGTGTACCTACTGAAGACATACTCAAGGACACTAATAAGGGAATTGATCAGCCTGAAGCAGTGCGTATTGAGGAGGAAAAGGATCACCAACCAGTGAAAAGTGAGGATGATCATCATGCTGATAAAGATGAACTTCCTCCAGCTTGGAAGTCTTCAAAAGACCATCCAATTGACAACATTCTCGATGATATCTCTAAGGGAGTAACTACTCGCTCTAAACTTAGTAACTTTTGTTATTACTCTGTTTTTGTCTCCCAAATTGAACCTAAAAACGCTAAGGAGGCGTTACTCGATGAGCATTGGTTTCTATCAATGCAAGATGAACTAAATCAATTCAGGAGAAATGAGGTTTGGGACCTTGTCTCCCCTCCACGAGATCATCGAGTAATCGGCACCCGATGGGTGTTTAGGAATAAACTTGATGAAAATGGAGTAATAACGCGTAACAAAGCTAGGCTTGTAGCTCAAGGCTATAACCAAGAGGAAGGAATCGACTATGAGGAAACTTATGCGCCGGTTGCCCGACTCGAGGCTATACGCCTTTTACTTGCTTATGCTTGGACTAAAGACTTCAAATTATTTCAAATGGACGCTAAAAGTGCATTCCTTAATGGATATATAAATGAAGAGGTTTATGTTGCCCAACCTCCGGGTTTTGAATCTCATGAATATCCTGATCATGTCTACAAACTTAAACGTGCTTTGTACGGACTTAAACAAGCCCCTAGGGCTTGGTATGAACGTCTAAGCAAATTTCTACTTGATCAAGGGTATTCAAGAGGAAAGGTTGACACAACCCTCTTTATTAAACGTCAAGGAAAACACTTAATTTTGGTACAAATTTATGTTGACGATATTATATTTGGGTCTACTAACATGACCTTGGTCAAGGAGTTTTCTAGTTTGATGCAGAGGGAGTTTGAAATGAGCATGATGGGGGAGCTCAACTATTTCCTCGGATTGCAAATCAAACAACTTGAAGAGGGCACATTCGTGAGTCAAACAAAATATTGTCTTGAGTTACTAAAACGTTTTGATATGCTAAACTGCAAAGCAATAGACACTCTTATACCTACATGTGCTAATCTTGATCGTGACGAAAAGGGTAAGGATGTTGAGGTAAAGAAGTATCGAGGTATGATAGGATCTCTTCTTTATCTTACCGCATCACGTCCCGATATAATGTTTAGTGTATGCATGTGTGCGAGGTATCAGGAACATCCCAAGGAATCCCACTTAAAAGCTGTTAAGCGCATACTTCGATACCTGTCTGGTACTCCAAAGTATGGGCTGTGGTATTCCAAAGGTAGTGTTTGTTCTTTAGTTGGCTACTCCGATTCCGACTTTGCCGGGTGCAAGGTGGATAGGAAAAGTACTAGTGGTACGTGTCACCTTTTCTCAAATTCCTTGGTGAGTTGGCATAGCAAGAAATAGGTTTCCGTTGCTTTGTCAACAGCTGAGGCGGAATACGTTGCCGCCGGTAGTTGTTGTGCTCAAGTCTTATGGCTTAAACAATAATTGCTTGATTTCAATTTAAAACTTGAGCGTATTCCAATTTTGTGCGATAACACTAGTGCGATTAACCTAACTAAGAACCCCGTATTGCATTCACGCACCAAGCATATCGAAATACACCATCATTTTCTTAGGGATCATGTAGAGAAAGGTGATGTGATTTTTGAGCACGTTGACACTAAAAATCAACTTGCTGATATTTTCACAAAACCATTAGCTACAGAGCCTTTCTTTCACATCCGTAGGGAACTTGGCATTCTCGATACCTCGGATCATGCTTAATAATCTCTTAAGGTAGTGATGTTCACATATATACATGCTTGTTTATTCTTTTAACTAACAATGCAAAGAGATATTTAGCTATATGTGAGGGCTCTTATCGCCATGATGATCAAGGTAATATCGTTCCGATTTATAGATGCTTATCATGTTTTATACCATATTAATTACTCTAATCTTGATGTTTATTGCATATTGAGCACTTATCGTTCATGTGGATGTTTTGGTCTATATATGTGATGGTTTATTTATCTTTTGGAACTTAAATTGCAAAAATTTCATTTCTAGCTCAAGTTTGCATGTGCATGCGTCGACGCATGACTTATACGCTGACCTAGCATAAACTTTCGGGTTAGCGCATAATCAAATGTTCAATTTTTAAAGAAAATTCATGAATCATGCGCCGACGCACAAATACATGGGTCGACGCATAAATGTAACGTTCAGAATTCCTTCTTTACTGGGACGCGTGCGCCGACCTAGTGCTGCCTATTTTCACTACATATTTTCATTGCACATTGATGTATGTTCATTGCATGTCATCTCATCAGATTTTGTGGTCTATCTCTCCTTATCTTCCTCCATTAAACCTCATCAATACCCATTATTCTCCACTAAAACCACATCAAAAACCCTAAAAATAAAAAACCCACCAAGAGTGAATTCTCTATATTACTAATACAAGGGTTTCTAAGGGTTGCACATATCTCCTCTTCACTTTCTGCGAAAATCAAGTGTCATCATCTTCTTCCAACTCTTCATCAACCATGGCTTCAAGAAGAAATCCTAGTAGAAGGGGAACAAGAGGTTCATCTTCACAACCAGCAACAACCAGAACATCATCGTCATAATGGGTAACCTTTAAGTCTTTAATTTCTGAAAGGCTAGCTAATCCTTTTGAGAAACTGTTCTGTAACCGTCCGGTTATAGGACAACATGGTTTTTACCCTCTGATGGGTCCAGACTTTCACATTCCTGAGATTTCTGAACTTCTGAATTTTCAAAATCTTAGTGAATTTCTAGAATGTGATGATAGGTATAGTGAAGATTTGACTCAGTTGTTCTACTGTGGAATCAAGGGTAAGTTTCATGGGGCTGAATTTAAATTTTCTATGAATAATGAGCAATTTGAAGTGACCAATGATGTATGGTCTACACTGTTTGTATTAGACACTGATGACACTCTCCCAAAGGTCACTGATAAAATTTTTGTTAAGGACTATGAGTTCAAAACTGCTCTGAATTCGATGTTACGGGAACCGTATCTAGATGATGTTGTGGCAAGTGGATTATTTCCGAAAAGTGTCACTACCGGCCATTTAAAATTTGAAGACCGAATTCTTCAATGGATTGTTGCTCGCATCTTGAGGCCTAAGAAAGGAGGGTACTCAAGAGTTGAACAGGCAGAGGTTCATCTCATCTATATCCTCAAGAATCAGATCAAAATTAACTGGCCTTACTATTTTCCTTATAGGATGCTCGATACTCGCAGCTCCAGCAAACTTCCGGCAGTTGGTTATGCATCCGTCGTTGCAAACATTTTGAATCACTTTGATATTCCCGTTCCTGTCATATTCATATTACAGCTGAACAACAATTTCTTGCCAAAACCCTTACCATGATGGGTTACTTTTGGGATTCACGTGAGAACAGGTTTACCTATCGACCTCGATCCATCCATCCTGAACCTAATGAACCTGTTCACCTTGAAGGAAATGATAATGAAGATGTTCCAGAAAATGCTAATCAAAATGTTAATGATGAAGATGTGGTTATGCAAGAAGAGGACAATGAGGTATGAATGGGCTATCAACCTGAAGAACCTTCTGAAAATCAGAGCTGGGGTCAGTGGCAACAAAATTGATGGACCGTTTCTGGAAACGCCTATGTTCCTCCAACCTATGGTGAGGACTATGACTGGCAGCAACCTGACAACTCTGCTCCTCCAACTCCACCGTCTCAGCATGATCCACAGACTTCTGAAGAAATTCTGGCTAGGTTGAACAAATTGACTCTTCAACATCAAGAATTTCAAGCTCTGCAAGATACTCGCTACATTTCTCAGGAAGAACGGTTCACCAATCTGTCTAATCAAGTTTCATCTCACATTACCAACTTCAACAATTTTGCTAATGCCGCTATGAATCGTTTCAATCAGATGGACGCCGAATTGACTCAACAAAACTAGAACCTGGCTAATAGTCTTGGAACCCTAAACAGCATGTTGCTTGAACTCAACCTACATCTAGAGGACCTCTCACCACCAAGCCAATACTATAGGGGAAGAGGTCATCCATTTAGGGGGAGAAGGCCATATAGTTTAGGGCATCATATTTCATTTGTGCTTGCATTTATGTTTTGTGGTTTGTTTTTTTTTTTCATGTTTTTCTACTGTTGCTTAACTTTGACTTTTGCTTCAGTTTGTTTGAACTATTCCGGATTGAATGTATTGCTTTTATGTTTTTGTTCCTTATTTATCCATTCCTAATTTTTACATTAGCTGTATCATATGTGGATGCGTGTTAATGTTTGTATGTTGCAAATATGTGATGATTCCTTACGTATTATAGTGTTTTATTTTGACCACCCTCTTTTTCTTCTTTTTGATGCTGTCAAAGGGGGAGAAGAATAACAACAAGCAGAAATTTTAACAGGGATTAACCAAGTGTTAAAGACAGGGGGAGCTTTGTTCACTTTGCTCACTCTCAAATTACAAATCTCATGACAGCTAAGAAAGTGTTGCCATCATCAAAGAGGGGGAGTATGTGAGGGATATTCTTCTATCTACTTTGTTTTAATGATGTCAACAAATATGTAAGAAATTAGATTGTAATTTGAGCGGTATCACTTCACGTGTCGGGCATATTGCATATAATCATTATCGTTCATGTGTCTAGGTGCATAGGACCTTGTCTTTCCCATAAAGAAATGTCCATTATCATTTTAGTAGTGTCTAGTATGTGTTTCTGAACTTGGTCAGGTGAAAATGCGCAGAAATTTGAATTTCCTAAAAAAATGCAGTTCATGCGCCGACCCTCCCAGTTCATGCGCTAACCTAGTAAAACCTGCGGGAAAGCGCACAACTTAAATGACACAAAAATTTGCGTCTGTGCGTCAACACATGAAGGCTGTAGGTCGACGCATGATTTCCTGAATAAGTGTTTTTCGCTTATTTTTTCTTCTGTTATTTCTGTTATTATTTTGTGTGGGTCATTTTATTTTCATATAAATAGTTTTGGTCATCTCATTATTCTAACAACAAGAAACGTGAAAAATATATGCCATCTCTCTCTTCATCTTCATCTCCTTCATTGAGTAAACAAACAATCACACATAATCATCTTTGTTTGTGTCGCCCATTGATCGAAGTGATAACGTTCAGAATTTAAGAAGTGTGATCTTCATCTTCTGGGTTGAGAGTTTGGCAAGTGTTTCTTGAATCAAACCAGTTGGTTTTGTCCTCCAAGAATCGGATAGATTTTGGGGGTTTTTGTACAAACTGTTTCTTTCTACAGGGATTCGGCAGGGCGAAGGTAATCGGAAATTGGCGCAATTGTTCGGTTTAGTAGCTGTAATCAGAGGATCGTAGAAGAGAGGTTTGGGTTCGAATTTTTGGTAGATCGCAATTGATCGAGTGAAGGCAACCGAAAAATGGTGGGTTCTTTCGGTTTAGTAGCGTGGGACGGTAATTGGATCAACCATATTCGAAGCACTTGATTCATCTCGAATCAAGGGAAGAGAAAATTCTGCATCAACGATCGAAGACGTTCGAGGGTTTGGATGTTCATAGTTTTCTCTTGTAATAAACAATTTGCAATAGTTACACACACACACGCACGCACACACACACACACACACATATATATATATATATATATATCAATTCCAATTGGGGAATTGGGGGCAGAGGTACCCAAAGCGAGGACGATTGGGGAACTGCCTAATCAAATCTCGTTTGTTCTCTCTTTCCCTTAACTCTTTTACATTTCAGTTCGTTCGAATTTGTGCAGTCGCAATTTATCGAAATCTCTGGTGTAGTGAAATTTAGAGCCGAGAAACTATTTGTTAAATTGATACAATTCCTTGAATTGTATCTTGGAGTAGCTCTATATTACATTCCACAGAAATTCTGCACTTAGTGTGTTTTCGCACACTAGGTGTTTGATAATTTGTTTCGAAGCAAATATCGAACGCATTGCTTATCATTTTACCTCATTGGTTTGGATTAAACATCAAGCAAGTAATATTCTGTTGACTGCGTTTTTAAGTGTAGTAATCAAACTGAATTTTTCTCTTCCATTCTCATTCTCGATATATTCGTGCATTTCCGATCCTTTTAGTAGAAGGTTCGTTGTAGACGTTCTATCCAGTGGTAGCTTCCGTTAAACAATTTTTAAAACTAAATTTTTGAAACCATTTGCGTGTAAAACTCAAGGGATCTATTCAACCCCCCTTCTAGATCCATAGCCATCGTCTAACATGAACATATCCGGAAAAGCATCAGATAAGTCATCCGAACAAAAGTTACATCTGGAAAAACATCAGATGAGGAAAAGTCATATCCGGGAGAGCATCAGATAGACATTAAAGGAGTTTCTGGAAGAACATCAGATAGACAAAGAGAGTTCTGGAAAAACATCAGAACGGGTTTTGGAAAAAGCTTCAAAACCAAATGATATATCCGGAAGAACATCGGGTAGACACAGAGAAAAGTTATGGAAAAGCATCAGAACAGATAGACATATCCGGAAGGACATCAGATAGACACAGAGAAAAGTTCTGGAAAAACATCAGAACGGGTTTTTGGAAAAACTTCAAAACCAAAAGATACATCCGGAATAACATCGGGTAGACACAGAGAAATGTTCTGGAAAAGCATCAGAATAGATAGACATATCCGGAAGAACATCGGATAGAAACAAAGTTATATCTGGAAGAGCATCAGATAAGACATAAAAGTATTGGTGCCAGATAAGTTGGAATTTGTAGAAAGGTAAGATGTTGATAATAACATGACCACTGATGAATGCAAATGAGGATTAAAACACTCTTGAATGCATAGTATATGAAAATGTTATGATGTATGATAAAATGTATTTAATGCAAATGAAAATGCTGACAACAAGTTTAGACTCTTTGAGAGAGTGGAATTCAACAAGTTTATACTCTTTTGGGGAGTGGTAACCAACAAGTTTATACTCTTTTGGGGAGTGACAGACAAGACTGATTCCTTAACACAGAGATCACTGTCATTGCTTAGGGACTGAAAATGCTGTATACTGAGAAGGCTTGCCCCAGTAATGAATCTTGAAAGTTTTTCCGAATAAACCAATTCTGAGAAGGACTTGCACTGGACAAATCTTGAACTGATTCTTAACAGGCTCTGGAAAGAACTTGCCCCTGATAGGATTACTGACCAAGTTTCTAAACTGTTTTGAAAATTCCTTGAGAGGAAAGCTAGTTTGCAATAAAAAAATGTTTATTTAAACATGGCAAATTTAATGCAAAGTTCATGTAAAAGTTTTGAAGATTTTTGAAGATCGAGGATTTAAGGACCTTTTCTCTGTATTATCCCTAACTTTTGCTTTACCTATTTTTTTTGAAATTTATAGTCAGCGGGACGCCCTAGTTTTTGCCTAAGCTTTTTGACTTAGCGGGCCTTTTTATTTTTGATTTCTTTTTAGAAAGAAAGTGACTGCTTGATTATATGATTTCGACGGACCATCACTGGTTTTTGAAATATATTTTCAACATCTGTTTGTTGTATGTAAACTTTTTGAACTTGAATACACAACCCAAATTAAACTGAGAACTACCCCGCCCCTGGTTAAAATTATGGGTTTTTTTTTATGAAGAAAGAAACTCGTACTTCAAGGCTCAAAGGGGTTAACAAGGGATTATCTTCCTTATATCTCCAGTGTTTGGGAATTGAAAAAAAATGCCTTACATCGTCAGCAAAGTTTTTTATTTGAAAGCATACCGACAACAATTATGGGTATTATATTTTTATCATCCTCCCACAAATATTTGAGTAGTCAAAAATTTGACAAAGAGGTGTATATTTTTTGAAAGTTTTTCTTTTTTTGTTTTTTTTAAGTTTTTATTTTTTGTAAGAGAAAGCATAAAGATGCGAATAAGCAGATGATTTGAATCAAAATACTGTACATGCTCATTTCATTAAAACTGACATTTAAAGATAAACAATCTTGAAAGCAAATAAATATGATACAAACAAGGAAAATGCAAAATAGACAGAAACAAGGCCAGTGAATAATCAAACACAAGGATGAGATGTCCTGTCTTTGGGAAGTAACTGAGCTGAAGTTGATTGAAGTTTCAGTTCTGTATCGGTGATGAGGAATCAGTTTGACGATTTACAGATGACTGAAAGACGGAAGGTTGGAATGAATTGACGATGACCCGGACGTATGTGTGAAATATGCAAAGGATGCAATGCATGGATGCAGCACACAAAAACATAGAAAAAACACGGGGTCAAAGGTTTGGTGTCATGAAGTCAAGGCTCTACCCATCCCCAAAGGTTTATACTGGTGATTTTTGTACCTGTCTCTCAAAATCATTGATTCCCTTAGAGATAACATCAGCGGGACGGGAACCGTGCTAGGTGATGTATCTTAGAGTAATCTCAAATGAGGGTAGTATCGCGTGACAACTATTTCCGATAGCTTCTGCACTACAAAATGGTTTTAGTCTACTAAAAACCTCAGCTTCTCAGATAACCCAGTCGACCACACTACTTTCAACAACCAAAGTCGTATAGGTAATGTATCGGCAAAGGGAGTCTCCACTGAGTTTGATGGTCGATCGAGGACTCTTAACTGGGATTCACTCCCCGCAAGATTACCCGCATTGCCATCACCTATCTTAGGTGTATACTTAATCTTTCCACATGCGGCATCACACGCATTCCCATTAGCAGAAAAATAAACACGGATATCAAGTAGGAAAAGCGATATATATATATATATTTATATTTATATAGTATATAGTATATAGTATGATTGCTAACAACCTAGACCTCTTAGGAATTCTAATCCTAGTTTGTGTCCCCAGCAGAGTCGCCATTTTTTTGTAGCGCGGTTTTCGTGACCGCCCGCATCCGTCTGCGGATGAGATTGGGTGCTACTTTCTGATTTCTTATTTATCCTGTGAAGCTGGAAAGGAAAGGGAAGTTATCTCAAACTAACCTTGCACGCAAATGTTTTCTTTAACAAATGCTAAGAGATTGGGGAGTTTGGGGTCAGGTTATACAATGGGGAGTTGTCAACTACCCATCCTATACATAGTTATCCATGGGTTGTTAGCAATTTTCCTACTGTTCTACTGTTTTCTACTTATTGGTGTTTATCTGTTATAAATGGGAAAGTTTCTCTTTTGGGAAGGTTGAGAGATGTTGAAAAGATATTTTTGTTGTTTTCGGGTTTTTCGATGTTTTTGATAAGGTACTGGACCTAAGGTTTTTTGTTTAGTGTGCTCGATAAGATTTCGCAATCTTATGCCTACGTATTCCCGTTAAAGAAAACCGGGAAATCAGAGCAATCGTAGTTCCTCCTATTCTATGGGAGGAAAAGAGATATTTGGGTATCTTGTTCAAAGCCCAAGATATGAAGCTAAAGGTGATTTATACCTTGCTCAAAGCCCAAGATATGAAGCTAAAGGGTTGAGTATTTTGTGTCTTGTTCAAAGCCCAAGATTGAAGCTAAAAGGGTGTTTGTGGGAATTGATTGAAAAGAGTGAAGAGATTAAAGATTGAGATATGAATATCCGGGAAAAACATCGGATGAAAATAGAAGGAATATCCGGGAAAGCGTCAGATGAAAATAAAAGGAATATCCGGGAAAGCATCGGATGAAAATAAAAGGAATATCCGGGAAAGCATCGGATGAAAATAAAAGGAACATCCGGGAAAACATCAGATGAAAATAGAAGGAATTTCCGAAAAAGCATCGGATGTAAAGAAAAGGAATATCCGGAAAAGCGTCGGATGAAAAATAAAAGGAAAGGGTTTTTCCTGTGTTTAAGGAGATAAAAATGGTTCTTTGATATCCAAAAGCAGATGAGACTGTCCGAGTCTACTGGGTTGAAAAGGTTTATCTTTGTATGATGCCCAAGCGGAGGCTGGTGTATTAAGGGATGAGAATCAACCCCAAATTGGTTTGATGTTTTGACTCTAGAAAGACTGCTCTAGCAAAGGATGACTAGGTTCTATTCCTATACCTTTTAGAGGCCGTCTGGGTCCTTGTATTAAGCCCAAGAGAAGGCATGAGAACTTCTAAGAAGCCGAAGGGTCCTTGTACGATGCCCAAGAGGGGGCGGGGATGCTTTTAGGAAGCCTGTGGGTCCCCAAACCCCGAGAAGTTCAAGACATGCCATTCACCGAGAATAGATCAAGCCAGGAAAGTTTGAGAATTTGGAAGAAACTCAAGAGATGCCATTCACGGAGAAAAGATTATCTCTGGGGAGTAGAGTTTCTTTGACAATTTCTAAGGGTGACAATCTGAGAAAAGGTTCACCGAGAATACTGTCTTTCTCTTTGTTCCATATTGTTTAACCCCAAGAGGGGGGAAGACTGTATCTGGAATCCTACGGGGGATCTAGTTTTGTCTGTATTTTAAGAGTGATCAACAGGGCTTTACCTAGTGCTATACGTAGTTGCCGGGGAAAACTCTAAATAACTATACTAGTATATATACAGTTGATATATGACAAGTATTTTTTAAAAGGTATGAAAGAATACTAACCATGCGCAGCTTCCCACAATACAATTGTGTATATGAAAGCGGGTAAAGAAAGCATATAAACACTTACTCGGTTGTAGAGCTTCCATGCTGTTTGGTTAGTTGTTCAACAAAGAAAAATTGAAAACAATAGTATATTTCAAAATCAAAAGAGAAAGTATTTTGAAAGTAAATTGGGGCTTACAGCTCAAGGAGAGGCCCATAAAATCAGAGTCAATTATACATGGAAGAACGTCATGTGAAATAAAACATACACGGAAGAACATCGTGTTGATAAATAAACATACACGGGAAAACATCGTGTGGTGAAACAAAAGTAAAGAGACTTATACTCAACTGGAGGCCCAAATATATTTAAACATGATTGAATAAAAAAATGGAGGGACTTACACTCTAATAGTGGCCCAAAAATTATTTATACTCAAAAGGGTTGGGGCTTACACCTTAAGGGATGCCCATTGTGTACAAAGATTATGTCAAGCCAAAATTCACAAAAGAAGTACAATATTTAGAGAATAAACAAAGTGTGTTTGAAATGAAGAAAATCCTTGGAATTAATAAATCAAAAGGTAATAAATATGTTTAAGGTTTTTTTTTTCATTAAAGATAATAAATGAAAGATTTAACTAAAGTATAATCATATTTTAAATGACAAAAGTTTAAGTAACCAAAAGAAAGTTTAATAAAGTGATTAAAAGGATTTTTAGAAAAATAAAAAGATAAAATAAATGATTTAAAGGAAAATAAATAAGAAATTAAAATAACTAAGATAAAAGAAAATATTATTAAAAAGATGAAGTTAAAATAAATATTTGGTTAAAAATAAATAAGAAAATAAAATAAATAAATAAATAAAAAGATACTAAAAAAAATAAATAATATATAAAGGAAAGAGTTTTAACAGCCCTCCTGGGCAGTACCGGTGTGTATCACAGCGTAGAGGAACAAAAACAACAGGTTTTAACAGCGCTTGTTGCACAGCAGTGCTGTCTATTGCAGCGACAGTAGCAGAATTTTTACATGATCAACAACTTCTTCCAAACACAACTCTCTCATTTTTTAACCAAATCATATGTTCCAATATACCATTTTGAAGGGAATTTCATGAGGAATTCAAATATGTAATTATAACAAGCATATCATGAATTTAAATGGATGTAAATGATGCATATTTCATGAAGTTTCAAAGTGAGAATCCGTACATTCCAAACAATGATTGATTGGAGTGGAAGTTGCTTGGAGTTGAAATTCCACCCTTACACTCCTTATGAAGCTCAAAATTTGAAGAGAGGAAAGAAGAGAGAAAACAAAGGCTATGTTTGTTTTGGCGTGATTTTGAAAGTGAATTTGATGTGGTATTTATAGGAAAAAGAAACTTGGTGATCAAGTTAGAAAAAGATAGAATAATAAAAAATTCCAAGTCTTCATTACTTGGTGCACAAGATTCAAAATTCAAAATTAATAATGGTTTTTTATTAAAAAATTCAAAGTTTGTTACAAAATAATATATATATATATATATATATATATATATATATATATATATATATATATATATATAAAACAAAGATGAATTTGGCAAAAAAAAATGGTATTAAAAATAAAAGTTATTTAAAACAAAATATATAAAAAACAAAAATTCATAAAAAAACAATATTGTATAAAAATATATGAATTTACATTATTTTTTCTAAAAATAAACAAATAAACAAATATATATATATATATATATATATAAACGTGAGAAGAAAAAAATATAAATAAAAATATGAGATAAGATAATTAGATAAACTATTCTAATAAATTAAAACGATGGTGGAATAAAAATATGGTTAGTTAGAATATTCTATTATAACAAAAAATGATGATGAAATGAAAACATGAGATAATGGTTAATTAGGATTCTTTATCATATGCACTACTAATAAAACAAACCGTGTAAAAAACAAAATTATCAATTAAAATGAAACAATACCGGTTAAAAACGATAAAACCGTCCGATATTGACGCGTCCGAAAAATAAAAATGGACACACCAGAATGATCAGTACAAAATATTAAGTATTGAAAAAATACATTGCGCGATCAAATTGTGAAATTTTACCCAGTAAAAAGGCTCAGACGAGTCAGAAACATGATGACCGGAAAGTCAAAAAATTAAAATAAGCACACTGGGTTAAAGTACGAGAAAAATAAATAAAAAATGATGTCTGAAAGTTCGATTTTAAACACTGTCCGGATACCGACTTTTTTGCACAATTGACTTTTAATTTGACCAAAAATACATGAAAATTTTATGCGTTAAATCCGACTGATAATTCAAAAAATATTCATGACGAAAATATATGATATTGTATGCAGACGACACAGTATGAAAATATAGACAGATGAAATGAAAAAAATAAAAATGTCTAGTCAAAATTTAGGGTATGACAGCTAGATCATACTGATAATGTCTCACCTAGGTGTCATCGCATAGTGAAGATTGCGCAGGCAGGTATTGACGAGGGTATCTTCCTTGATGGGTCCGGTGTCAGACGAATCCTAGATGCCATAATGACAGAGGCGTAAATGGCATTGCTGTACTAGAGACATCGCTGGATGACGGGGGAATTAATGACCAATAAGCTAGAGGATATGTTGTCAGACACACACAGTAGTAGTCTCTTATTATTTTGTTGTAGTACTATACTATGTACTTATTTTGACGGTCTTACTACATTTTGGATATCGTTTGTACGACATTTTCTACATATATTGCTATTTTATTTTCGACACACATAATCGTAGTCTCTTATTATTTTGTACGTGTATTTTTCATTTGCGATCGTACGTTATACTTCATCTGAACACAGATAAATAACTTATAGCATTAAATACCTGTTATGCTATATTCCAGAGATGTATCTCCAAAATATTCATGGATATGCATCTCCGGTCCAATTAAAATGTAAATGGACTATGAGTGGGTTGTATTGAATGTTTAAAATTATTCTGGAGATATATCTCCGAAATATTTCAACATTTATTCAAAAATAGGTGCGTCCGAAGATACATCTCCGGAAACTTAGGACATTTAAATATTTTTGCGTGGTGGCTAAGAAATATCTGATAAGTGCTAAATTGGAGTGATATTGAGTGTGAATAATTGACACTTATTTGCTTAATTCAACCAATAAACCTCAACTTTTGTGCATATGTTGTATAGTTTACATTATAGTGTATATATTGCGTATTGTGAAAATATCATTGAGTTTAATTGTGATTCTCTCATTTTTATAGGTATACTGTTAGATGTCAATCATGATATATTTGAGTATGAGTTATTTGGCATTTTTCATGACTTTTCATGTGGAATAGGTTGATTTTAGTGTGAATTGATGTTGTTATGCATTATTTGAAATATACTTGTGGTGCTTGTAATTTGTGTGCTAAATGTGCAGAAATAGGAGTGAAAAGATCAAAGTTTGAAGACCCAAAGAAATAGTGCAAGCTGCCAAAGAATTGAAATCAACAACAGTGTTCGCTAGGCGAGTGTTGGCGAAGGTGCCAGCGAAGGTTCGCCTAGCGAACGTCAGCGAGCATGCCAGCGAGATGGTGGCAGAAAGTGTGCAAAACTTACAGTAGGAAAACTGGGTAAATTCGTTGGGCGAGTAGGCCAGCGAATGCTCGCTGATATGCTCGCGGGGCGAATGTGCCAGCGAAGGGTGGCAGAAACTTTCCATTTTTGAAAACACCCAAGCTTCGCTGGGCGAAGGTTGCAGCGAATGCTCGCGAAGCGAATGTTTTGGTTCGCCTAGCGAACCCACGATAATTCTGAGGGGCGGTTTAAGTCTGAGGCACTTAAATGTGCCATATTTTTGGGCATTCGCTAGGCGAATGAAAAGCTTCGCTGGGCGAATGGTGCTGTTTGGAAAAGTGTATAAATAGAATTGTTACTTTTTGGACCAAGGATCTTGCTCATTTTTACATTAGAATTAAGTGTTTACAGTATTTTGTTCAGAAAAGCTTGTATTTTCATTGGAGAAGCTGATTTTGCATCCATTCTCGATTATTCGTTGTGGATGCTCATTCATCTCCTCTCTTTACTTGTCATCCAAGCTACCATGAGAAGTGGTAGCTAATCACTCAATGTTGAGGTTAGAGGTAGTTGATTCTGTTTTTATGTATTGATATTGATCTCTTGTATATGAACAAAGTCTTTGATCAATATAGATGATGTTGTTTTCTCTTAATGATCCATTTGTGAATTGTTTTGCTCTAGACATAGACTTTACAACTCTTGACCTAACAATTTCATCTCTTAAAAACCAAACTCTAGACATAGATTTGGGATTTGCTATTCGCATTGTATTGATCTTAATGATCGTTGCTTAGATTGTTAGCGTGAGACATCATCTAACGGTCTAAACAACGGTACTCACGATTCCGCTTTAGACATAAACGTAGTCGGGAGGATACGCGGTTATATTGGTTGGAAACCGAGTTCATATGCTTGATTAATTGTTTATACATGAATAGGATTGATGAAACCTAACCTTAACATGCTTTTATAAAAATCTTTGTGGCCTAATTAATCTTTGCTACAAGTGAATGATAACAACAAGTGAAACTTTTGAAAACCTTAACTTAGAATATCACAACTATTGAACGGCTAGCATCAAATATCCGACAATCCCTGTGGAGACGATAACAAAAACCCACACTGATACTATAATCTAACAAATTGGCGCCGTTGCCGGGGATTGTTAGTTGATATTGTAAGCATTGCGATAGTTGAGTTATTGTAAGCTGTTACCGCTTTATCTTGAACTTGTTAATCTGTTTGTTTAGTGTGCAGACTTAGTTTATGCGAGGGAAACTACCGGCGGACCAACTTCTTTTCGATCCTGAGATTGAAAGAACCGCTCGTAGAATCAATAGCCGAACTAGAAGAAGGAGGCAGCTAGCGAAACAGAGGCGAGAACAAGAGGAGAGTACATCTGCACCACCACCATTTCCACACATACTTCCAATTATGGAGGGAGATCCACCACCACCACCACCACCTGCTTCTAGGCCTTGTACAAACAGTCCGAGGCATAATGCTCAGTTCGCCCGTCATGCAAACAACGGTCGTCATGCTGAGATGAAGACCGGAATCCTCCAACTGTTATACCAAAGTCCCTTTACGGGTATGGATCATGAAGATCCTTTCACCCATTTGACAAAATTTTATGAAATCGCTGGAGCGACGGGTGCGCCGGAAGCAGAAGAGGAGTCTCTGTTCAAGAGACTATTCCCGCATTCCCTCATTGGGAAGGCCAAGGAATGGTACCTTGATCAGTCAACTGCCATCATGACTGATTGGAATGCTTTGGAAGAAAATTTTTTGGAAAGATTCTTTCCGCACACTCGGTTCATGGAAGCGAAGACCGCTATAGCGGTATTCACACAAGGAGCTAACGAATCTCTCAACGAAGCTTGGGAGAGGTTCAAATCAATGTTACGAAAGTGCAAAGGCCATGGTTTCGATGAATTGTCACAGATTCATATATTCAGAAATGGGCTGCAGCTAGTACACAAAACCTTGTTGGATGCCACTGCGGGTGGGTCTTTGTTAAGCAAAACTGCTGCGGAAGCCACTGCTATCATTGATAAAATGGCCTTGAATGATCATCAAGGCAGTCACAATCGTGGACCTGCTCAACGAACGCCGGGTGTATTAGAATTAGGAACAAGTGACGCTATCCTTGCACAAAACAAATTGTTATCGCAACAGGTTGAGCTGTTAACAAAGCAAATGTCTAAGCTGCCTCAACAATTCAAGGAGATGCATGAATCTTCAAGTAAAAAGGTGCAAGTGTTAGTGTGTGAGTTATGCAGAGGTGACCATTTGACCGGTTATTGTCCTCCGGTTGTGGAGGAAGCGAACTATGCGGGAAATCAAGGTTACCAACCCCGTCCTCCGTATCAACAAGGCAACCAAGGTTACCAACAACGTGGTAACCAAGGTTATCAACAACCATGGAGACCGCAAGAAGCCGGGCCATCAAACCGTCAACCTTACCAAAATTACACCCAACCTTCGCAAGCTCCCGTTGGAAATTCAAAGATGGAAGATACTCTAACACAATTTATGCAAATATCCATGTCTAATCAAAAGAATACAGATGCTGCGATAAGGAACCTCGAAACACAATTCGGGCAATTATCTAAACAATTGGCCGATCAACAAAAAGGTCCCTTTACGGCAACTACTCTTCCAAATCCGAAAGATTGTAAAGCGATTATTACAAGAAGTGGACGTGAGATTGACATGAATGTGGGTAAAAGAGTAATGGAGGAGGTTGTGGTTGAAAAAGAACATGTGAGTGAGGAATTAGAAGTAGAAAAGAATGTCGAGGGTGTTGTAGTTGAAAAAGAGATAGAAAAAAATGAGAGAGAAAAAAAAGAGAATGAGAGAAAAATTGATAATGAGGAAAGAGTGAAAAGAACGAAAAAAGGAAAAGAGCCGGTGAGTAATATTCCGATACAACACTTACCTTATCCACATGCTCCTACGAGGAAAGATAGTGCAAGGCATTATACTCGGTTTATGGATATTTTTAAACAGTTACAAATAAATATCCCATTTTCCGAGGCCTTGGAACAAATGCCCAAATACGCTAAATTCATGAAGGACATCCTTACGAAGAAGAAAAGATACACTGATCAAGAAACTATTATGGTGGATGCGAGTTGTAGCGCAATCATTCAACGGACTCTCCCTCGGAAAGAATGTGATCCGGGAAGAGTTACATTGCCGGTTACGATTGGAAACATGTATGTGGGCAATGGGTTGATTGATTTGGGTTCTAGCATCAACTTGATACCATTATCGATTGTGAGACGCTTAGGCCATATGGAATTAAGGTCCACTCAAATGACTTTGCAACTCGCCGATAAATCCACTACCCGTCCTCACGGTGTAGCGGAAGACGTGTTGGTCAAGGTGGACAAATTTTTGTTTCCAATTGATTTTGTTGTCATTGAAATGGATGAGGATGAGGATGCACCTTTGAGTCTTGGAAGGCCTTTCATGAAAACTGCCCGTATGGCAATTGACATGGACGATGGTCTCATGAAAGTGAGAGTCCAAGATGAAGAGGTTTGTTTTAATCTTTATGATGCAATGAAGCACAAGAAGGATAAGGGTGATTGTTTTCGAATTGATGTAACGGAAGAGGCAAGTTCGGGGGTGAAAAATCAAATTCATGTCATTGAACCGTTACAAAGAGCTTTAGACGAGTCCTTGGAAATATTCTCGGTTGAATAAGAACAAGCTTTAGAAGAGTGTTTATTAGAACTTGAAGCTTTGGATGAAATGCAACCATGGGAATATGAAGAGGAGATTCTAAAAAAATTAGTTAATGATGATGAACCACCCAAAATTGAATTGAAAATGTTACCTTCCAACTTGAAGTATGCTTTCCTTGATGACGGAGGGAATAAACCGGTGATCATAAGTAATATTTTGTCTGAAAGTGAGGAAAACCGATTAATTCAAGTGCTGAAAAAGAATCAAGATGCAATGGGATGGACATTGTCCGATCTCAAAGGCATTAGTCCGTCATATTGCATGCACCGTATTTTTATGGAGGAGGATTTTAAACCGGTTGCTCAACCTCAACGCCGCCTTAATCCAATCATGAAAGAAGTGGTCAGAAAAGAAGTGGTGAAAATGTTGGACGCCGGAATGATTTACCCTATTTCCGACAGCCCATGGGTTAGTCCGGTGCATGTGGTTCCAAAAAAAAGTGGAATGACGGTGGTTCGAAATGACAAAAATGAGCTTATTCCAACAAAGACTGTTACCAGGTGGAGGATGTGTATCGACTATCGTAGGTTGAACAAAGCTACGAGAAAAGATCATTTTCCTTTACCTTTTATGGATCAAATGCTCGAACGTCTCTCCGGTCAAGAATTTTATTGTTTTTTGGATGGTTATTCGGGTTATAACCAAATCATTGTTAACCCGGATGATCACGAAAAAACTGCTTTTACATGTCCGTTCGGAATCTTTGCTTATAGGAGGATGCCGTTTGGATTATGTAATGCACCGGCTACTTTTCAGCGGTGTATGCAAGCTATCTTCGCGGACTTGATCGAAAAGACAATCGAGGTCTTTATGGATGATTTCTCAGTTTTTGGGCAATCGTTTGATTTGTGCTTGAAAAATCTGGATACGGTGTTGGAGCGGTGCGTGGAAACTAATCTGGTTCTTAACTGGGAGAAATGCAACTTCATGGTTAAAGAGGGAATTGTGCTCGGTCACAAGGTGTCTTCAAAAGGCCTAGAAGTTGATAAGGCTAAAGTGGACTTAATCGAGAAATTACCACCGCCGATGAATGTCAAAGGAATACGGAGCTTTCTTGGACATGCCGGGTTCTACCGGAGATTCATCAAGGACTTCGCAAAGGTCGCGAAGCCGTTGAGCAGCTTGCTTGTCCAAGGTAAGGTTTTTGACTTTGATGAGTCATGTCTTTTTGCTTTTAATTTTCTGAAAAACAGTTTAACAACTTCACCGATAATCGTTGCACCAAACTGGAAAATGGATTTTGAATTAATGTGCGATGCTAGCGATTATGCGGTGGGGGCTGTTTTGGGACAAAGAAAAACGAAGGTTTTCCACGCTATACATTATGCGAGCAAGGTGCTAAATGAGGCTCAAATTAATTATGCGACAACTGAAAAAGAGTTGCTCGCCATAGTGTATGCGTTGGAGAAGTTTCGTTCTTATTTGATTGGTGCGAAAGTCATCGTTTACACTGACCATACCGCTATAAGGTATCTGCTTACCAAACCTGATTCTAAGCAGAGGCTTATTAGGTGGATCCTTTTGTTACAGGAATTTGATCTTGAAATTCGTGACAAAAAGGGATTCGAAAATTTGGTAGCAGATCACTTATCTCGTTTGGTAAACGTTGAGGTGACCAAGAATGAATTTGAGGTAAAAGAGGAGTTCCCTGATGAAAAACTTTTTAGAGTGCAAGTTAGACCATGGTTCGCCGACATGGCTAACCACAAAGCCACCGGATTGATACCGGACGGTCTAACGCACCACCAAAAACGGAAATTTTTGTCTGATGCCAAGTCATTTGTATGGGATGAGCCCCATTTATTTAAACTTGGTGTCGACAACCTCCTCAGAAGGTGTGTGTCAGTGGAGGAAGCCACGAGTATTCTGTGGCACTGTCATAACTCTCCTTACGGAGGGCACTTTAATGGGTTGAGAACGGCCACTAAAGTCCTACAATCGGGCTTTTATTGGCCGTCCTTATTCAAAGATGCGCATGCGCATGCCCTTAGTTGTGACAGGTGCCAGAGAAGCGGCGGTATTTCACAGCGGCAAGAAATGCCATTACAAAATATGTTAGAAATCGAAGTTTTTGACTGTTGGGGGATCGACTTTGTCGGTCCATTCCCATCTTCGTTTTCTAATGAATATATTTTGGTCGCTGTGGATTACGTTTCCAAGTGGGTAGAGGCGATAGCTTGCGCTAAAGCCGATGGAAAAACTGTGGTAAAATTTTTGAAGAAAAATATTTTTGCTCGTTTTGGTACTCCTCGAGTGTTAATAAGTGATGGAGGATCTCACTTTTGTAACACTCAGCTTGACAAAGCTTTGGAGCAGTATGGTGTGAAGCACAAGGTTGCTACACCATATCATCCACAAGCTAACGGTCAAGCAGAGGTATCTAATCGTGAAATTAAACGGATTTTAGAGAAAACTGTTGCAGCCTCGAGAAAGGATTGGGCGAACAAACTTGATGACGCGTTGTGGGCGTATCGGACCGCTTTTAAGGCTCCGATCGGTCTCACACCGTTTAAAATGGTCTATGGTAAGAATTGTCACTTGCCGGTAGAGTTGGAGCACAAGGCGTTTTGGGCCTTAAAATTTTTGAATTTTGATCCAACTCTAAGCGGGGAAAGAAGAAAAGTACAATTACACGAGTTGGATGAATTGCGCCTTCAGGCGTACGATTCCAATAAATTGTATAAGGATCGTGTCAAGTCTTACCATGACAAAAGAATTGTCATCAAACATTTTGAGGTCGGACAGCTGGTCTTATTATTCAATTCTCGATTAAAATTGTTTCCCGGAAAATTACGATCTAAATGGTCCGGACCTTTTCGGATTGTGGAAATCAAGCCCTATGGAGCAATCGTAATTGAGGACACAAAGTCAAAGGGAAGTTGGACTGTCAATGGACAGAGGCTGAAAGTTTACCTTGGAGGAGATTTCGAGCGGAATCCCGCCATTGTTCCCTTCCGCGATCCGTGAGATTGCGGTGGGCCGTCGAGCTTAGCCGACGTTAAACAAGCGCTGGTTGGGAGGCACCCCAACATTGTAAGTATTTCTGTTATTTCTGTTTTGAGAATGTTTAGATATCACTATGAAGCTTAAAAAATTGTGGCAGTTTGGAAATTTTTTTGAAAATTTTGGTCTTGTTCGCTGGTGTTCGCCTAGCGAGCTGGGGCGAGCATTCGCTGGCCTTCGCCCCGCGAACCCAGCGAGGCAGACCAACCCAAGTTCCTGCCACATCAGAAAAAAATGGATTGTGGGTGGGCCACCAAATTGGGCCCAAGACCCACTTTGAATTCTGAATAGAGGGGGGAAAAACCCTAGCCTCTTGACCTCTTCATCATTTCCCTCCGTGTCATTCTTTTCCTTTCATTTCCTCTTGTACACTTCAACACTCATCTCCTTCTACTTTCCAATTGCCCTACTCCACCATTAACAGTGCGAAATTCAGGTTTGTTTACTCTTTACAATTTATTTCTGTAAGCATTGTTTATGTTCTTAAGTGATCAATATGGGTTTGGTGAAAAATTGGTATGCTCTGTCATGTTATTTTTGTCTTGCATGTTGGAAACTACATAAGCAATATGACTAGAGTGGTATTTGAAATTAGGAGATGGGAGAGGGACTGTTTGTAACTGTGTTTTTCTGAAAAATCGCGCCTTCGCTGGTTCGTTCGCCTCGCGAGTCTGCGCGAGCATTCGCCAGACTTCGCCTAGCGAGTCTGGCGCGAACAGAGGCAGATTTTTATTTTTTTGCTTGTCAATACTGAGCTCTGGCTGGTTGTTTTTAGTTGCTAATGCGTTTGTTGCCCTTGTTTGGTTTCATTGTTTATTATGTGCAGATGGCACCAAAAATGGCGATTCACGCGGCTAAGAAGCGAAAGGCTCAAACCTCCAGACAAGTGCCCGTGCGATTTGACGAAGAACGATTCAGGGGAGCTAAGCAGGCTGCCAGGTACGAGACCCTTGAAAGAAAGACCATCCTGCCGGAGAAAAGATTCCTTCTTAGTGATCGAGGAAGTTACCGAACAATTGATGCACTTTTCGTGGCAAAGAAGTGGGATCGTCTGATGATGCCGCTGGATGGGTACAACATTGAAATTGTTCGGGAATTTTTTGCAAATGCATTACCGGATGATGGTGAAAGATTCAGTTGGGCCTCTTGGGTTAGAGGTATTGTTGTGAGGTTTGATCGTAGGACGATCAACACTGTTTTGGGAGATCCTTTACCGTTGGTTGGGACTGAGATCGATGCCTATCATCGAGACTTGCATCTTCATCGTGATATTGAGAAGATGACTCGGGATTTGCTTCTTGAAGGTAAAGAAGTTGCGCGAAATTCCTCCGGGGTGCCGGTTAGGTTCAGAAGGGTGGACATGCTGCCCTTGGTTCAGGTTATTTTGTTGTTTGTGCTCACTAACATTTGTCCCAGGTCGCATCATAGTACAGTTCCTATTGCTCTGGCTCATCTTATCCACAGCATTCAGCAGAATGTCCAGATTGACGTGGCCCGCATCATCGCGGATGAAATCAGGGCAGTTGTGTTAAGTGGTTCGGGAGGTACGGCGGCGCGCAAGAATGCCCCGCTTATTTTTCCATGTCTGATCATGTCCTTGTGTGCTCACGCTGGTGTTGATATGCCAGCCCGCAGGCAGGTCACTATTCCATCTGCTATTGATGATCGGTATGTGGATAAGTTCTGTAAGGCTAGAGGGATGGTTGGAGCCTCTTCTAGTGCTGGTGCTGATGATGCTGCTGAAGCTGAGGAGGGTTCTGAGCCGGCAACGCCGGCCTATTATCCATATCAGCAGGAGATCTGCAATTATAACTGGGATTGGATGGCTGCCCAGCAGCGTGCTATGATGGATATTCATGATTCCTTGCAGGCTCTTCAGTTGCAGATCCGTGACCCTTCTTCTGAGCATCTTATGATGACTAGGGAGCAGTTCCTAGTGCATGCTGGTTGGCCTGAGGCCAGGCTAATATTTGGAGGGGGTGAGGACGATGCTGATGACGATGTTGATGATGATGAGGCTACTTCTGCTGGAGGTGAGGAGGAGGACTTGGACGATGATGATGAGGAGGATTGATTTTTTTTTGTGATCTTAGACTTGTGTACTTCCTTTGGTCTCCAAAGTGAAGTTTTCTTATATTATGTATTTTTCAGCTTTTACTAGTCAAGTATTAATGTACTCGTACCCGTGTGGTACTTTTTGGAATTATGTAGGTGTTGTATACACCAGGCACTTTATGACATTATTAGTAATAATTATGGTTTGTAGTAAAAAAATTTTTTGTTTCGCTTTACTAATAATTGTTGGTTTTTAATTATAGTAGTAAGTGTGTTTTTGTATGTGTTATTTTGATTTTTCTTCTTTAATGGTGAACTTTGGGAAGTAGGTTGGACTCTTGGGATTATAGAGAAATTCCTCCAAGATGTGAGGGCGATGATAGTACCGTAAGCATTGTGTTGCGACAAGGTATATCGTTACCTTGATTCAAGAATTTTTTATGTTTTAGAATTTTGTGTCTTGGGCAAGTGTAAATGTGTTTCATGTTACAACTTCTTTTGAGTACATATGTCATTTTAGGATCTGAAACTAGTACAGTGAGAAGCCTCAAAATTGTATTATATGTCAAGGAGTGTTGATGAATGTTGTCTTTATTTTTAATTCATGCCTTATCTTGTGATCGTGTGATTTTGTGGAAGTAGGAGAAGTGATCAAGGCAATTTTTGTTAGTGAGCACAACTATGCCCAAATATTAATTTACCTGTGAGTAGTGAGCATTCGGTAGCCCCTTTGAGCCTAAACAGTTTAGAACTCAATTGAATGATGAACTTGTTTTATGTACATAATTTGCTAGTTTGGTTCATCATTGAATTTAGTGAGTTTCTAACATTTTCTTCTTGAACCTTTGTAAATTGTTTATTTTGACTTCCTTGCCCTAAAAAGCAAGGAACATTCACTTTAGGTGGAGTTAAAAATGAGTTGGGGAGAGAATAAAAAGGAAGATAGGTGCATTACTCCTAATTATGAAAAGAAAACATTTTTCAAGCAAGCATGTCAAAAGAAGAGTGTGAATATATTGTACAAAAGAGAAAATGCTTGCTTGAACGGAAAAAAAAATAATAGAATCAAAGAGTGTGCACGGTAGTTTGTGAAGGTGGAATGACAATTTGGTGAAATGAAGTGTGTTGTGGAAATAAGTACATAGTGAATGTTCTTTTGCGTCGGCATTTTCGTTTCAAAGACCTTTAGAAATGTCCCTTTTTTGTTCACCCGACCAAGCTACAACCCTTGAAGTCCTTAGTGATCTTTTACTTCCATAATTTCTGTTATGATCATTGAGATATGATATGAATTGCTTAGTATTGCATCATTTGTCAAGTGAGTTTAATTGTCCCGTGCTTGTACGCGCGTTTGCCTTCAATCCTATTTCGAAGAGGAGTGTAGAATGACATGTGTATGATAAGTTAGTTGTCTCTTGAAGCATGGTTGAAATTGTTTAGGAGTCAAGTTCTTGTACATGATTGGTTCTTGAATTGTGTAATTGATGCATTGTTGTGATTACTGTTTAGCTGAGCCATTTTCGTATCTTGGTTGGATTTAATCCTCGAGCAAATCCTCGTGAGAGGCATACTTTGCTTGAGGACAAGCAATGAGTTAGTTGGGGAGAGTTTGTTAGATGTCAATCATGATATATTTGAGTATGAGTTATTTGGCATTTTTCATGACTTTTCATGTGGAATAGGTTGATTTTAGTGTGAATTGATGTTGTTATGCATTATTTGAAATATACTTGTGGTGCTTGTAATTTGTGTGCTAAATGTGCAGAAATAGGAGTGAAAAGATCAAAGTTTGAAGACCCAAAGAAATAGTGCAAGCTGCCAAAGAATTGAAATCAACAACAGTGTTCGCTAGGCGAGTGTTGGCGAAGGTGCCAGCGAAGGTTCGCCTAGCGAACGTCAGCGAGCATGCCAGCGAAATGGTGGCAGAAAGTGTGCAAAACTTACAGTAGGAAAACTGGGTAAATTCGTTGGGCGAGTAGGCCAGCGAATGCTCGCTGATATGCTCGCGGGGCGAATGTGCCAGCGAAGGGTGGCAGAAACTTTCCATTTTTGAAAACACCCAAGCTTCGCTGGGCGAAGGTTGCAGCGAATGCTCGCGAAGCGAATGTTTTGGTTCGCCTAGCGAACCCACGATAATTCTGAGGGGCGGTTTAAGTCTGAGGCACTTAAATGTGCCATATTTTTGGGCATTCGCTAGGCGAATGAAAAGCTTCGCTGGGCGAATGGTGCTGTTTGGAAAAGTGTATAAATAGAATTGTTACTTTTTGGACCAAGGATCTTGCTCATTTTTACATTAGAATTAAGTGTTTATAGTATTTTGTTCAGAAAAGCTTGTATTTTCATTGGAGAAGCTGATTTTGCATCCATTCTCGATTATTCGTTGTGGATGCTCATTCATCTCCTCTCTTTACTTGTCATCCAAGCTACCATGAGAAGTGGTAGCTAATCACTCAATGTTGAGGTTAGAGGTAGTTGATTCTGTTTTTATGTATTGATATTGATCTCTTGTATATGAACAAAGTCTTTGATCAATATAGATGATGTTGTTTTCTCTTAATGATCCATTTGTGAATTGTTTTGCTCTAGACATAGACTTTACAACTCTTGACCTAACAATTTCATCTCTTAAAAACCAAACTCTAGACATAGATTTGGGATTTGCTATTCGCATTGTATTGATCTTAATGATCGTTGCTTAGATTGTTAGCGTGAGACATCATCTAACGGTCTAAACAACGGTACTCACGATTCCGCTTTAGACATAAACGTAGTCGGGAGGATACGCGGTTATATTGGTTGGAAACCGAGTTCATATGCTTGATTAATTGTTTATACATGAATAGGATTGATGAAACCTAACCTTAACATGCTTTTATAAAAATCTTTGTGACCTAATTAATCTTTGCTACAAGTGAATGATAACAACAAGTGAAATTTTGAAAACCTTAACTTAGAATATCACAACTATTGAACGGCTAGCATCAAATATCCGACAATCCCTGTGGAGACGATAACAAAAACCCACAATGATACTATAATCTAACATATACGAGCAATGATATTTTGTCATTGTCTTATAGATCACTGAATAAGCTTTCCAACGCTTCTGACAGCGTGCAAAACGGACTTACGGTTCAAAAGTTATGGTCGAAACAAGTGATGATTTGCTGTCATGTTCGCTAGGCGAACACCAAGTTCGCTAGGCGAACAGAAAATGCTCAAAAGCGTGGAAAACACTGTTTTGGCAGAAGCTAAAGCAGCATATGTTCGTTGGGAGAATGGGACTTTGCTGGGCGAACACGGGACCCCAAATTTGCCTATAAAGTCAATTTTTCGATATTTTTTAGTTTATGTTTTTGGAATCTTTTAACCCCAACTTCATCAAACACATTTTTGGAGTTTAAAGAGCTTTAACAACATCAATGGAGGTTGTAACTCGATGATCCGGGATTGAAGCTTCTTTAATCATGATTGACACCGCGAGAGATTTTGATTTTTCTCCTTTTTTCCCTTTGTAATTTTCATTTGTGGGGTTTGTATGTAAGTTTACTTTGATTTTATGTATATATTGATCATGGCGTTGTATACGAGCTATTTTACAAATCTTTATCGATGCTATCCTTGTTTTACTCGTTTTATGTTTGGATTTGAGTTGCGGTAGACATATCCTTTTCGAATCCGGATCTAGGATATTCATCTATCGATACACAAATTGGAGAAAAAGATTTGGGGTTGATATTTGCTTTGTGTGGAACTTAAAACTTATTGTATCGATTGTTATATGAAGAAATTGTATAGTGATAGATATAGTATTTTTCACGACACCGCTCTAGATATAGACGATATTGAGAGAATACGTTATTATATTGACGAGTGTTTTAGGTTGCGTACAACTGATTGGTAGATTGTGTATTTGATGGGTAGAAGGAAATACAAACTGTGTCGAAGTTTTCTCCTCTCTAAAGAATGTATTTATTTTCTTGTTCATATGTTTTTCTTTTGGATCTTTACTCTCAAACCATTTAAAACCAAGCTTAGATATGTAGAGATTGTCGAATGACATTCTTTCCCTCAAACCATTCCCTGTGGAGACGAAAAAAACCGGGTACTTAATTAATTTTTGCTTGCCGCTTTACCGCACCAGCAAAATGACGTCGTTGTCAGAGATTGATTTTGATATTGAATCGCATTGCGATAATTTCTATATTTCTAAGATTTGTACATAATTGTCTATATTGTATATATGTTTGTACAAATACTTGTTTTGCTTTTGTTTTTCATCCTTGTTTATAATTGTTTTCCATTATGTTTATTCAAGTGTTGTATATATTTCGTTCCTGTAACGTTTGTTCAAGTGTTTGGTTAGGACACTTTCATTAGGTTTGTGCTTTGAAGAAAAGCTTCACATGTCTGTGAGAAAGTTACTAGCAAAGCACAATAAAGGCGTCGAGCTAACGACGTGAAACAAGCGCTGGTTGGGAGGCAACCCAACGGTTTTTGAGTTTGGATAGCTTTATGTTTATTTAGTTTGATTCAATTTTGTTAGGTTGTAAGAAAAATTTTGTGTTTTGTCTAAAGCTTTGTTTTTTATTAGTTTTAGGATACATGTTGTGATTGTTCAAGTTTGATTGTTTCAACAAGAAAATGTTATAATAGTGAGAAAAGTTTAAAGAAAATTGCATTGCTATGGTTTGTGTTTATTGCTTTTCTAGAACATAATATGTTTATGAACCTTAGACTCTGTACAACTTACATGTCATTCATTCTCTTGCAATTTTTGTTCATTTATGAATAATTTTATTTCATAGCCCATGGTGAGAAACCTCCATTGTTTACTAAATGCTTGAATGACTGATAACTTTGTTTAATTCGTTTGATTCATGCTTAATATTTTGATTATTGTAATTTTGTGGAAGCAATAGAAATGATCAAGACATTTATTTATATTGAGCACAACATTATCCAAAAGTAACTTACCCGTGAGTAGTGAGTATTCGTTAACCCCTTTGAGTCTTATCCAATTAGATCCTAATTTGGTGATGAACTGTGTGGTTACATAAATTAAAAGTTAAGTTCATCATTGAATTTTGTGGGATTCTAAAAAAATTTCTTGAAACCTTTGAACTATGTTTTAAATTGATTTCCTTGCCAAAAAAAGAAAGGAGCATTCACTTGAGGTTTGATGGTATTCAAGTTGGGGAGAATGAAAGGAAATGGTAGGTTACTAAAAATTTTGAAAATTTTTGAACAAGCATAAGAAAGTTATGAATATGAATGTGAAAACACTACTACAAAACGCGCAAAAAACAACGCCAAGTCACCACGGTTCTTCCAAAAATCGTGGTGGTATCTCTAAACTCAGGTGCTAACTTTATATTATATTTTTTAATTAAAAATTTATAGGGTATAATAACGGTTGTAAGTATAACCGATATGATAGAATCAATCTTTCATGGGTTCGAACCTCAGCTGTGGCAATTTTTTTTTCATTTAAGGTTAAGGTGCTCCTTTCTTTTTTATTTATTTTTAAATAAGGGATATCACTACGGTTATTATGAATAACCGTCGTGATATAGTTTGTTATTATTTTAAAATATAAAATATAATTACGGTTATAGTTTTAAACCGTAACGAAAAGTGATATTTTTTAATATATAAACGAAACTATCTTTTGCCCAGTTCATAACTGCCGTTTCTCTCTAAAGAAAATCATAACACAACCATTTCCTCTCATGAATCTTAACCAATAATGTTACAAGTGAATGGAGAAAAGAAGTTTAAAGGATATCTAACGGGATCAACGTCCGACGCAAACTCCTACGACAGGGAAATGGTATGTTCTCCTGCTCTCTTCTTTCTACTCTTCTTATGGATGCTGTTAATGTTTAGAATTTAGGATTATTGTTTTAGGGTTTGGTTTTAGGATGCTGTGGAAAACATTATGTTATTGATGTTTTAGGGTTAAATTTGATTTTTGTTGTGTTTCCTTGTAGATACATGGTGATGATGGTCGTAGCAAGCGTATGGTGGTAGCAAGCGTATACTACGTGACTTTTATTTTTGATTTATTTAAGATTGGAAATTTTAATACCTAAAAAATAAAAAAATTGCAATAAAAAAGACTTGAACTCACGTCCCTTACCTTCAATGCCTAGTGCTCTGGCGCCTAGGACATTCTTATCTAGTGCTCTGGCGCCTAAATACTAACAAGAAGGAACGCTATTCAACTTGCTTTGCACCTGTTATTTATCAAGTTAATGGGGAAGTCTTATGGGCCAAAACTAGTGTTGTTGATTTTCGGCCACCACCAATAAAGAGACAGCCTGGAAGGCCAAAGAAAAAAAGGAATAGGGAAGCTGGAGAAATTGTGAGGGATGAGACACACATGAAACGGGAAAAAAATGATATAAAGTGTAGTCATTGCCTCAAGAATGGTCACAACAAGGCCACTTGTAAACTACCACAACCACAAGCTCTTCCAAGTCAGGTACAAGAAGGAACAACTCAGGAACCAAAAGTAGCAAATGTTTCAAGTCAGGTACAAGAAGGAACAAATCAGGAAGCAGAAGCAAAAAATGTTTCAAGTCAGGTATAAGAAGGAACAAATTATCCACCATCACCAATTGTTTCAAGTCAGGTACAAGAAGGTACAACTCAGCCACCACCACCAATTGTTACAAGTCAGCCACCACCACCAATTGTTACAAGTCAGCCACCACCCAAAACAAACAAAAAAACTTCATAAGGGTGGCAAGCCTATTTCAAGTCAACCTTGATGTTTGTAATGGTGTCTGGTCATATTTTGTTATGCCATTTTGTTATGCCTTTTAATGGCTTATTGATAATGGTCAATCTGTTTTTTTTTTTTTTGGTATCACATTTTGGAATGTCATTTTCTTGTGCCTTTTAATGGCTTATTGACAATAGACTATCTCTTTTGTTTTTGTATCACATTTTGGAATGTTATATTAATGCCTTGTAATGGCCTTTGTTATTGAACCAGTTATGTATCAAACTTCATATCTGTTAATGAAAATTGAAATGGCTTATAATGCCAAATTATCTTACTATATGGTTTCCATAAAGTCCCTTAATTTTATAATTTGTTGAAAATTGGTCTATTTACTATTTGTACCAATAAGGTCCTTAAGCTGCATTTTTAAGAGGTTAAATTTTGAGACAAATTTATACCAGTTATGTGTCACAGATAAAATAGAGAATAATGAAGAAACATTGGTAATGTGTTGAAATAGACACTAACATTATTCATTAAACCAACTTAAGAATACATTGAAAATGTGAAAACATAACATTGAACTACCCTAATTCTAATTGAAATACATTGTTACAAACACAAGGTTCAACCCTAAGCTAAACATCCCAACCACAATGGACATTTTCAGCCATCCTCTAGTGTAGATAATCTCATTTTTCAATTTGTTAATTTTCTTCTTTTGTCTTTCAAGCTTCAAATCTCTTTCATCAACAAACTCATCACCTAACTAATTGAAAAAATTACAACCCTTATCTATGTGATTTCTCTATAATTTCTACAACCCCAAAATTTTCTCCCATAGTTGACACTGTTCACATCATTAACGGATTGAAGAACACTTTTATCTTGGCAAAAACACTCCATTCTCTTATTTCTACGAAGCACAGATCCAGATGTACCATAGCTTTGGCTGTTTGATTTTGAAGCACGACTTGAAATCTTTGACATTGAACCCTAATTTGGAGAAGAAAATGGAAGATGGAAGATGAAAGATGGAAGAAAGAAGATGGTGATTTACTCCTAATTTGGAGAAGAAAATGGATGATGGAGGAAATATGGATGAACACTGTAAATGGAAGATGGAACCCACGAACCCTAGAGCGTTTATAACACAGAAGTTGAATGTTCAATTTACCATTTTCTTACCTGACATGCCACCTTAACCATAGTTAACGTTTTTTCACACAAACTAACGGTAGGGACCAAATGGTTTAACGGAAGTGAAGTTAAGGGATCATTATGTAACATCTTTTTAGTTCGGGGACCAGAGCGAAACTTCACTCAAAGTTAAGGGACTTAGGGACTAATTATGCCATTAATATACTAATATTTTATTAAAATTAATAATATTTTATTTAACAATTATTAATAATATTTTAATTAATAATACTAATGTTAAACAAATTACTTTTCAATTAATACTAACAATATTTCATTAAAATTAATTAAAATTAATACTATTTCATTAATGTTTCTCATATTAACCAATGTTTATCATGTTTATAAATATTCACCACATGCATACAAAAACTATCAAAAAATAGAAATAAAAAAAAAACTCAAAAAAAAAACTAACATATTCATCCTCTCTCTTAACTCTCTTTCTACCTCCCCAACACAAGAAACTCAAAAATCAAGAAATCTAGATCTCAGATAAAATGAGAATATAATCAAATCTCTTAGAAAAAAAAAAAAAAAACAAATTTCATTCTATTCTTAATTACAAATGATATCTTAATATATCATCTATACAGATTTACTACTGTGTTTAAATTTCATTCTTCTGAATCAATTTCAACAAGATTTTTTCATGTAGGAAAAAAATGGAGTTTGAAGAAACAAAAAAAAAAGTTTAATTCAGACATGGGCTCCTCCAACATTATTCTAATTAAATATGTAGTTTCTGATGTGTGGAACTGTCAGTTCAACTAAAGTTATACATTAGTTGGTCATCACAATCTATATCAACAACAATTATACGTTGTGAATTGATGTCATCAAGAACAAATCAAAATATGAGAAAGATTGAATTTTTTGAACAAACACAAGAAACCCTATTAAGTTTTTCAAAAGAGAAAGAAGAAGGAAGAAGAAGAATCAGGATTGGTCATAACTGTTTTACTATTCACTTACTCAGTAAGGGTTCAAAAATTACAAGTGAATAACAACAATTAACCTCTCTCTCAATAACCTAAGAGAACTAGTCTATTTATAGACTACTAAGCTAACTAAAGCAACAAGATAACTTAAACAATTGGCCCAACAGGATGTCCCAACTCAACATGCTAACTTAAACAACAAGCTAACATATTTTGACAAGTTAACTAATACATCTGCATGCAAGAACAAACTTCGACTACGACATGCACAACTTCAACTTTGATAGAGTTTGCTACAACAATATCTTATAACCCATAAGCTACAAATCTCCAACTTGAAGAAAACTTTCAACCACGAAACTAACTAGCTGTCATCATGCAGTCCTATCAGCTGCATACAGTGGAAAAATTTCCTACTTGGCAATGTCTTGGTGATCATATCAACAATATTGTCATCAGTCGAAACCTTCAACATTTGGACTTCTCCACGCTTGATTATCTCTCTGACGATGTGCAACCTCACATTGATGTGCTTGGTTTGCTCATGATAGGTTGAATTCTTTGACAGGTGTATTGCACTTTGACTATCACACTTAACAATGATAACTCGACCTTGATGTTTCATCTCCTTATCAAAACCTTCAAGCCGCAATGCTTCTTTCACGGTTTTAGTGAGGGCAATATATTCCGCTTCAGTGGTTGATAAGACAACAACATTCTAAAGAGTTGCTTTTCAATTGATTGTCGTGCCAAACATAATGAATATATATTCAGAAATAGATTTTCTAGAATTCATACAACCTGCATAATCAGAGTTGAGAAATCCTTTGATTTTGACTTTGCTATCATCGCCACAGACTCCACCATAAATCAGGACTCTGCTCGGAGACCCATTAATGTACCTTAGAATCTCAAGCAGTGGTAGCCGGTACCTGTATGATCACGATGCACATAATACAAAATCTGATAAATCAAAGTATGTTGAAAAGATATCAAATTATGATCACGATGCACATTACCTATTTGTCTTGTATGTACAATAAAAAATCCATACCAAATTAAACATATTCAACAACTTCACTTAATCAGGACGTGTCCAGAAGATATCAGCAATAATATTTGAATCTTCCCTACTTCTAGTCCAGAACATGTATTTTTCTATATGAATAAGAGTCAACAACATTTGCATTTTCGTCAATGGACCTCTTTTGCTCGCATTGTACGTAGCTCTAGCATTGAATAGTCACAACAATAATACCATGTTGTTTGTCAATATTTCGGGCCCATGCTAATACTTCAGATTGTGACTCAAATATTTTCCATTTACATCGCATAAAAAGTATAATATCAATATCATATAGAGGCAGGAAAATATTTAAATTAAACTTGTTACATAGAAAACCTATTACGTTAGTGGTGAAGAATTACATAAAATCTATGTATGAATCTGTTGATGACCTTGCCGGCTCCAGACCACACAAATAAAACATTTTTTATGTTTTAAGCATTGTCACCGGAAATTTGATTTATATGCAAAATTTTTGGTATACCGAAAATTTAGAAATTCTCGAAATCCAAAAAATTTTAAATTTGAGGAAGTTTTGGTTTCTCGAAAATTTTGACAATTTCCAATATGGATTTAAGAATTCCCATGGAAATATCGGTATTTTTAAAATTTCTGGTATTTTCACTGGAAATTTTCAAATGTCTGACATTGATGCAAGAACTTTTAAAAATGCGAAAAAAATTTCGTTTTTAATATGGTAGTAAAATAAATAAAATAAAATATAGTTGGTAAATAATAATAGAGACATTTTCGAAAATTTAAAATTCCGACAGATAACGGATATAAGTAAGTAGGGACGGCAAGTTAAATTCTAACAAAAAAATTAAAAATTAAAATAAAGTTAATCCAATAATTGGGCTTCAAAAAAAAAGTAAAGCCCTTCTATTTATCGCTGAACAGTTATAACAAAATCTAGAGAATTTTGGGTCTCTATAGAACTCTAGAATGTTTCAGAATTTTCAAGACACCTTGACAAAATGAATCAACTAACAGCATTTTCTCGATAATACAAGACTATTCCTCATCTCCTTTGAATCAACTAACAGCACTTTCTCGTTAATACAAGACTATTCCTCATCTCCTTTAAATATCCCGAGCCTTTGGACAATAATAATGTCATTCATATGCTAAGCATTGATATCTATTCTATTCGCTTACAATTCTAAATTTACAGAGTTCTCAACTACATTGAAAATGTCTTTGATTCCAAGTTTCTTTGGTGGCCGAAGGAGCAATGTATACGATCCATTCTCTCTCGATGTTTGGGATCCCTTGAAGGATTTTCCATTTCCAGGTTCTGCACTTTCTGCTTCATTCCCTCGGGAGAATTCTGCTTTTGTGAGCACCCGAGTTGACTGGAAGGAAACACCAGAAGCGCACGTGTTCAAGGCTGATCTGCCTGGACTGAAGAAGGAGGAAGTTAAAGTTGAAGTTGAAGATAATAGGGTTCTACAGATAAGCGGAGAGAGAAGCGCCGAGAAAGAAGATAAGAACGATGAATGGCATCGCGTGGAGCGTAGCAGTGGAAAGTTCTTGAGGAGGTTCAGATTGCCTGAGAATACCAAAATAGATCAAGTGAAAGCTTCCATGGAGAATGGTGTTCTCACTGTCACCGTTCCAAAAGAAGAAGTCAAGAAGCCTGAGGTTAAGTCTATTGAGATTTCTGGTTAAACTTAGACTGAGCTCGGTTACTCTGTTGCTTTAAGTTGTGTACTTGTTTTGTCTTGATAATAATTTGTAATGCTTACGTTTTGTGATTTGTGTGTAAGAGATATATGATGATGTAATATGTGTAATGTTAATGTATAAATAAATTCTAAAAGGATTATATTTTACAGGTTCGAAGATTGTAGAACAAATGAAGATCAACAGTAAAATATTACTTCTTTGACGTTATCCAAGATAAATGGCAGCAGAGTCGACACAAAGTTGGTGGTACTCCTATTACCACTTGCAGAACCAGAATCAGAATTTTCGACTTCACTTATGTAGTATCGAGCGCGGAAAGGTAGCAAGTGTTCCCCGATTTTAGCCACTATGATAACAACTAAAAAGTTAAAGTTAGCTATGTCATACCTTCCGAATTGCATCAATCTCATAAAGCAAAATCTGACTGAACTGACCCTCACTTACTCCATCTCTGATAAGCAGAAATTAACAATGCAAAATAAATCATATATAAAATTAAAACAAGTTATAATATATACATATACATAAATATACATCATGTATCATTTAGGCACCACGCTCGATAGTACATAAGTAAAGTCGAAAATTCTGATTCTGGTTCTGCAAGTGGTAATAGGAGTACCACCAACTTTGTGTCGACTCTGCTGCCATTTATCTTGAATAACGTCAAAGAAATAATATTTTACTGTTGATCTTGATTTGTCCTACAATCTTCGAGGATAGATTTGGGAGTTCGGATATTCATAATGCATTTTTTGGATATATAACTTATGGTTACAGGTCATGTTTGGCATCATAGGTGGATGACCGATATTTTGTTTAAATATGGGTTAGAACTACTAGACAGCTTTTGGATACAGAACAAGTGGCCACCATGCGTTTTGATAAATATTTTGAAGTTATCATCAAAGGATGTCTTCCATACTCGTTGCTTTAACCTTCTGTTAAAATACGTGTTATTATTATTTCTTAAAAGAAATATTACTTCTTAATATGCGTTTTTCAAATGAATGAGTTTTTGAGGCATTTTTTCGGATGTGCACATATGGACAAGTTTACGCTCAATATGTACTGATTTACACATCCAGAAGACGCGTAACTTGTCATTCCGGACTTGCACATCTGGAACAAAACAACGTTTTTAAAAAAAAATGGTGCGTTCGGATGTGACATCCGAAAACTGAGGAAAAACGAAATTTCGCGTGGTGTCTAAGAAACATGGGTGGTGTATTAAGAAATCACCAAATTTTAAAGCATAGTAAGTTTGGCTTCGCCATTCACCTTCTCTTTGAATTTTCCTAACAAAATAATTTGGTTATGTAATACTTCATATTGTGAGTTGGTAGACAAATATGATTATGCATTTGGTATTGCTAATTGATTAGTAATAAAAACGTGTGTTGCCTCACTATGTTTCAAACAGGATTGAAAATATGTATCTCACCCAAATGGCTCGACTAGAGTGATAAAATCAATTGGTGAGAAAAATCTCTCTTAATTATTAATAATGACGGATTAATAATGAGTTTTGTTATGAATAATAGTAAATAGATGTGGATGTTCATTTACCCAACTTTCTGTATTCCTTAACTCCTATGAGTTAATTTCCTAAGCTTTGTGTATTCCTTAAGTTAATGGTTATTTATTGGACATGTACTATAAATATGGTTCATGTTGCAATGCTAAGTGAACTTGAGGTGAATAATATAATATTACTTTTCTTCTTCTCTTTGCCTACTTCATCTCTATATCATTTTGTTTAATTTCATAACACGTTATCAGCACGAAACTCTACCATATGAATGTTAACTAATTGTCTAAGAAGTGATACAAATAACTTGATAATGAAAGTCTGACTATATGAAGCTCCAAGATTTAGAAGGTAACATTATTATTTTTTGTTTCATAATATATATTTCTAATTCTGCCTATTATGTATCGATATTAATTAGAAGAAAAAAATCAACAATAATTTTCACGAATCCCAGAAGGATTGGATGAATAATGTTAAAATATCTCTGAAAGATTATAAAATAATGTTTTTTTATATAGTTCTTGAAGAACTTAACAAATATCCTTGAAGGATAGAAAAATAATAATTTATTATATAGTTTCTAAAGAATTTATCAAGCATCTCTGAATGAGAGCAACATAATAATTTATTATATAGTTCCCGAAGAACTTATCAAGTATCCCTGAAGGATAACAAAATAATAATTTATTATATAGTTTCTAAAGAACTAATCAAGATCCCTGAATGTTAGAAATATAATAATTTATATCATTTTTGAAGAACTTATAATGCATCTCCGGAGGATTGCACAAAACATGTTTATCGTTATCATTGTTTGAAGATCTATGATCTACCTCTCGAAAAAATTATATATATTATTAAGGATCTCTAGAGGATTATTCAAAGAATGAATTACTTTTATTCATTCACCAAAGAATGGTTATCCATTGATGATTGATAAGAAAATAATTATTATGTCTCCATTGATCAGAAAAGTATCAATGCCGATTTTAATGGATCTTAGAAAAATTGACAATCATAGAATGATTGAATGAATAATATTAATAATTGTAAATTCATTAAGATTGAATATATTTTATAAATTTGATATTTGAAACACACAAAATATGAATATGAAGATATTTATTCGCATTAAGCCAACAAGTTAATATAAGATAATTCTCCCCTTAACTTACAAATTATTTTAGGTTAATAACCTATTATATCTCATATAAGTAAAATTTTGGATGTGTTATAATTATTCAATTGATCTAATATAATACGCTAATATGAGTTTTTAAAGAATTTTGAGAAAAGTTATTTTATATGAATCCCATACTTGAGGATATATCTTGATCCAATAAGTGAATACTTGTTTGAAGTCCAACAGGCTGATTATCAATTGATAAATTAATTTTCTCAATATTAGGGGGAGAGAATAAGCAGCTGAAAGTGTGAACCAGAAGTTCAAATTAACAATTTGAAATAAAATATTATAATATCATTTTGATCCTCGAAGTTCAAAACACAATTCATTTGCAAAGTTTATGAAAAAAATTATCAGTTGCTAATACTCCACTCAAAGTGGATTCGCCTATTAGACAATCTAATATTGCAAATGAGTTATAATCGCGCCTGAAGTGTGGTAGGAAAGTCGATTCCAATGTTAAAAGTTCTCTACCTAGAAAAGAAACTAAAGTTAAAGATGACCCAAGTGAGGATATGAAAACTCTAAGAGCACTTTGACATAATTTAATTTTGAGTTCCAGAAGAACTAACCAGGTACCTGAAATTTATGAAAATTAAGAGATCTCGATAAATTATGTCATGAATGGAATATGATGGAACCAAAATAAAGTCAATGTTGACAATGTCTTTGTATACAATATAGCGCTAAAGATAATAAATAATAATGAGGATCATGAGTCAAAGTCTATCAAAGATTGTAGACAAAGTGAGAATGGGTCAATATGAACATATTCAATTGAAGAAAAATTAAACTCACTTTACAAGTGACTCGATTTTTGGACTAATATTCCGAACACCTCAATGAGTAAAATCAATTGGATATAAATGACTTTTTTTTGTGAAGAAGCAAAATAAGAATGGTGAAATTGTGAGATACAAAGCTCGAGTCGTTGTTTAATAATCTTCACAAAGATCTAAGATTTATTTTGTTGAAACATATCCACCTGCAATGGATGCAATTCAATTCTTGATATTTAATTAAGTTTGTAGCACATGAAGTGCTTAATTTGCACATGACGGATGTTGTAACAGCTTATCTGTATGGTTCACTTGATAAGTTAAATTTACATGAAACTCCCTGAAGGGTTCAATATACCAGATGCACACAACTCTTAGTCTTGAAAAAGCTACTCCATAAGATTGAACAAGTCTCTCTATGGGCTGAAATAATCTGGACGAATATGGTATAATCGTTTCAGTGAATATTTTCTAAGAGAGGGATATACAAATAACTCTATTTGTCCTCGTATTTTTATAAAAAGATCATGAAAGGAATTTGCAATAATAGCTGTCTATGTGGATGTCATAAATATTATTGGAACTCCTGAAGAGCTTCCAAAAGCTATGAATTGTTTAAAGAAAGAGTTTGAGATGAAGGACCTATGAAAGACAAAATTATGTCTAGGTTTGCAAATTGAACATTTGGACAAAAGAATATTTCTACATCAAGAAGGTATATAGAAAAGGTGTTAAAACACTTCTATATGGACAAATGTCACCCGTTGTCTACTCCAATGGTTGTTAGATCATTAGATGTGGAGAAAGATCCTTTCAGACCTCGAGAAAAGGATGAAGAGTTGCTTGGTCCTGAAGTACCATATCTTAGTGCAATTGGAGCACTAATATACCTGGCTAATTATACACGTCCTGATATATCATTTGCTCTCAATCTTTTAGCAAGATACAATTCTTTACCTACACAAAGACATTGGAGTGGAGTTAAACATATACTTCGTTACCTTAGAGGTACAATAAACATGGTTTTGTTTTATACCAAAGTATCCCAGATTCGAATTAACAGGTTATGCAGATGCAGGTTACTTGTCAGATCCTCATAATGGTAGATCACAAATAGGTTATTTGCTTACATGTGGAGGTACAACTATTTCATGGAGATCGGTGAAACAAACCATAACAATAACATCATCTAATCATGTAAAACTTTTAGCATTACATGTGGCAAGTCGAGAATACATTTAGTTGAGATCCTAATGCAACACATACAAAATACTTGTGGTTTATCTTCTGAAAAATTAAATACAACGACCATATATGAAGATAATATTGCATGCATCTCTCAATTAAAAGATTGTTACATTAAAGGAGACTGAACAAAACGCATTTCTCCAAAGTTATTTTTTCTACTCATGATCTTCAAAAGAGTGGTGATATAAGCATCCAACAAATTTGTTCATGTGATAATCTTGCAAACCTTTTCACAGAGTCACTCCCAAGTAGAACTTTTAATCAACCAGTACAAAAGATTGATCTTCATTGTCTAAGAAATGATCGTTCAGCTGAGGGGGAGAAATGAATTTACTTTAAAAGGATATTGTACTCTTTTTCCTTCACTAGATTTTTTCCCACTGGGTTTTTTCTAGTAAGGTTTTAACGAGGCATATCCTCAATGAACATTCAAGGGGGAGTGTTATGAATAATAGTAAATAGATGTGGATGTTCATTTACCAAACTTTCTGTATTCATTAACTCCTATGAGTTAATTTCCTAAGCTTTGTGTATTTCTTAAGTTAATGGTTATTTATTGGACATGTACTATAAATATGGTCCATGTTGCAATGCTAAGTGAACTTGAGGTGAATAATATAATATTACTTTTCTTCTTCTCTTTGTTTACTTCATCTCTATATCATTTTGTTTAATTTCATAACAAGTTTTATTTTTTTTTTTAAATTATTTTATAAATTAATTTTTCCAATATATGATCATTTTATTTTTAAAAATTATTTTAAAATTATATAATAATACAAAGTTGTCATTAATAAAACAAGTGTTCTCTTTTTTAATTTTCAAAACTAAAGATTAAAATTTTTAAAATTTATTATAATTTTTTTAATTTTTAAAATTTTTAAATAGAGAATGAATTTTAAAATTAATATTTTAAAATTAGATTATTAAATAAATTTTATTATTTTTAAATTTTAAAAATATTAAAAAAACAGTTTTATAAAAAAAATTAAGTTAAACAGATCCTAAATCTTTTTGCTATATATTATCTAAATTTTTTTTATTTTTTTTAGATTGGAAATATGATAATTTTTTAAAATTAATATAAGTAAAAATAAAATTTAATTAAAAAAATATTAATATGAATAATATATTGATTTGTTGCTTCAACGGGAAAAAGAGCGGGAGATATTCATGATATTATCTTATAGTTTTATAGAAACTAAATAAGAGCAGAGAACCTTATTATTAAATTGGAGTTAATTACTTGTAATTATTGATTGAGAGAAAATGAAAGATTTCTTATATATATGAAAAGTCTTAAATAGAAAGTCACTTGAATTAGGAAGAGGAATTGAACATCGTGGGATTGATATTCTTATAAGATTTATTGTTCTAATTCAACATAGTGGATTTCCTTTTTTGGGTAGAGTGCTCCCAGACGTAAATGTGGTTTCATCGAACTGGATTATTAATTCTTTGTGTTATTTATTGCTTTTCTGATTCATCATCTTGAATAAGTTAAAATGTCATAACTTAGTTGTGTAACTGGTTTATACTTTCTGATATAAAATGTCCGAGACATCGTGTCTGACATCTATCCTTAGAATTTGTTATCTGCTATAAATTAGTTGTACATGTGTTCCTAAGCATCAGGTCCAACATCTGTCTTTCTAAGAACAAAATTTCAAATGACGTATAAGATGTCATGACATTATACTGTAACAACATAAGTGGTATTAATATTTCAAAGAATCATGTTCAACACAGTCGAACCAAGCAAATTGAAATTTGACATCATTTCATCATGAATTTATGGAAGATAAAACTGTAAACCTTGAGCATGTAGTAATTGAAAATTAATTAGGTGAAATATTCACTAAAACTTTAGATGCAGCTTATCAGTTTGAAAGCTAGGGGCGCTCTTGGTATTTACATATGTGAGAATTTAAAGCAATAATTTAGGGAGGCATGCATGAATAGAGAGATACTCTATCTATATATATCTCTCTCTCTCTCTCTCTCTCTCTCTCTCTCTTATGATCATTGTTGCATGTGAAAAAGGTTGATTATTCCTATTTCAATTTTTTCTCATAATTGCTCCATTTTTACAAGGAAGAAAAATCTACATCTCCCTCTATTGTTCTCACAAAGTTGTTCATTCACTTTTCTCTTAAATTCTTCAATCTCTTACAAATATGAGTCAAACATATGAAGAAGTCGAGACTAATGAATCTGTTTCAAATTCTAATGAGGTAAGAATGCTTGGAGTCAAGTTAGGGAAGAAAGTTGCAACAAAGAAATATAGGGTTCCTGAGTCAAGCAGCAAGTTTGACGAACAAGATGTTGTGCCTCTTCGGATGATTGTCCCAGCTGATGTCTTAAATAAAAGAGCAAAGAAGGCTTACTCGGAGAAGAATGAAACAAAGGTAAGTCCCTTTGAAAAACAAACTTATGTGCATACTCAGAAGCCTGTGGATTCTGTGAATATAGACTCCGTGGCTAATAAAGTTGATACCTCTCTTACTCAGAATACTAGAAAATTTACTGAAGTCATGATTAACTCACATGGTGAAACATCTGATGAACCATTTGTGACTGGGAAAGAGAAAACTCCAAAAAGGAAGTTCGTGACAAAGAAAAGAAATGCAAAAGGAAAAGTTGTTGAGAAGAAGTCCTTGAAAAGAAAGCTTGTACAATCAAATGATTCTGACATAGATGTTGATGAATACTGGTTGATTTGGCTATCGTCAAGTGGTTTGTTCTAGACACAATTGTTTCAGTTTTATTATGATTGGACCTTATATATGGGCTTGAAATGTTCTTTGTGTTGTTGGTTCTGTAATGGCTGAAGGTGGCGAGAAACACAAGAAATGAGGGTTTGAATTGGATTTCTAAAAATTAAATATTTTTCAAAACCAACTCAACAAGCAATAACACGAACAATAAAAATAAAAAGTTATTTTTAAAGTGGTTCGCTGTTAACAAACCTATCTCCAGTCCACCCTACCAAGGTGATTTTTCCTTCTCAATAAGGACTTAATCCACTATAACTGAAACTGATTATAGACACCACAAAGACAATCGTCTTTGTCTTCTCGAGTATATCTGACTAAACCCTAGTCACTCAAGGAAACCACTCAAACAAGATTGAGATTTACAAGATGTGTTTACAAAGAATGCTTCTTAGAAAGAAGATTAAAACAAGTTAATACAATGAAAATCTCACACAAATAACGAGCAAAAATTCTTTGTGTGTTTACAGAGAATATACATAAAAATAATATTTAACTTCAGTAAGTGTGTATGTTCAATAGCGTAAGCAATGTAATAACAACTAGCATGAGCATTAGCTACTTCTTCAAATCATCTAAGTCTTCTTTATATAGGCAGATAAAAGATCCGTTGGAGGGTAGGGTTGGAATTACAAATAGCAACTGTCTCTTTCATAACGTTTTACAAATGGGAGGCAAAATGGTACAATAATACTATCATTCGCCCACAAAGTCAGGGTGGTGGAGAGACAGATGATCTTGTACTATGTACGATTTTCCTAACGCAAAACCTTTTGACCTTTTCTTCTAATCTTCAGAGGCTTCTGATAAAAAGACGTTGAAGCATGCTTTAAAGGATCAAGAGACTTGTTGAGAGAATCTTCAGAACCTTGGTCTTCAGAGTCTTGACACAGTTCCTCAAAACCTGGTCTTTAGAGTCTTCAGATCTTGTTCTTCAGAATTTTTAGAACTTGAGCGCAGTATCTTGAAGGTAGACAATCTTTCTGAGGCTCTTCAATCAGAGTCATAGTCAAAAGCTTTAGCATAAACATTCTTCAAAACCGTTGTCTAAGAATTTTTTAGAACTTGACAATATCTTGTAAAGCACTTGCATCTCTTCAGAGTCAGAGTGTGTTGATTCAGAGTTTGATGACGTCACACGTCAAAGCTTCGGAGTCATAACTTGTTAAGCAAAAGCTACACATTAGACACAAAATCATTAGTGCACAAAATTATTCTCTAACAAACAATGTATTGTTATCATCAAAATTAAAGGCCAGATGCAGAACCAAATCTTGTTCTAACAATCTCTTCCTTTTTTATGATGATAAAACATTTATTTTGATGAACAATTTTTACTTGGTTTAATCACATAAAAACATCAGAGTTAGTTTTGTAAGCTCCCATTAAATTTTATATTGCTAAAAATTATTTTTCAGCTTAAAATGTCAGAGTTAGGTTTGTAAGCTCCCCCTGAATTTAAGACTTAAAATAATCTTAACACATAAATTTTTTAAAAACAACATGAAAGAAATAACTTCCCATTAGGCTGAAGCCTGGTTGTTACTATTTTCTCTTTAGACAGAAGCCTGGTTACTCTCTTCCCACAAGGCAAAATCCTGGTTGAAATTGTTGAGGTAACTACCCAGAATGCAACAACATGGGTACAAAGGTATTTCCTTCAGAGTTCATTGCTTGAGTGTCAGAAGGTATGGTTTCCATATCCTGGTTTCAGATGCCAGATTGTGTAACTTGATTTTGGTGGAAATCAGAACTTGTTCAGGGTACAGGTTTCAAAACCATGTCTTGTTCAGAGCATGTAACCTTCTAGTATATACGCTTGGTTTATATGTACCTGGTTCACTTTTGATTAACAGAACACTTGGTTCCTTAAACAAAATTCAGAATCCTACGAACTCTGTTCAGTTAGGATGGAACCTGAAACACTTGGTTAAAATGATGAACTATCACAAAGTTCTCAGAAAGAATAACAAGTTAGAAAAATTGTTAGAAATATGTTTGGATTTTCAGAGTGGAAATTAGATATATCAAAATCAATCGCTCTTTATCCCCCTTTGTCATCATTCAAAAAGAAGTAAAAAGACAAAGTAAACCAAACAAACTTTATTTCATTAATAAGATAGGCAGGTACATAAATGAAACTAAAAGAGATACACCACAAAGATAAGACAAAGTTTTAAAAACTAAGTTTTAAGAAGGTTTAGGTAGTCTTGATAAGATCTCTCAAAGTAGCCCTTCAATCTTTGATGTCTTTTCCTTCACTTTAGAGTTCTCTGGGACCAGATGGTCTAACTTCTTCAAGATGTACTCCTCAAAATTAAGAGTCTTCTTAGCACCAAAAACATTAGCAACCTCAAGAGAAGTTTCAGAAAAAACCATTGTAGTTTGAACAGGAGACGGAGGAGGAATCACTTCTGGAGCAGGGAGCAGAAGAGTGGTAGGAACCTTCTGAAGTTGAGGTTCAACAATACTAGAGAGTCTAACATGGAAGTTCCTCTTAGCTTCCTTCAGCCAAGAAAATTCCAGCTCTTTAGAACTAACCTCTATCCATCTTCTGAAGTCGTTGGTCAGATCACACACTTCAGAGAGGTTTGCATTATATTTGCAAGCCTCAATGAGAGCCTGAGTACGCCAGCAACAATTACAGCAAAATGTGCAAGCATATGTTCTGAGGGAGTTAGACAGATGTTTGTTTGAGCAAAAGACATAGCTGAGTATGGGCGAGAAGTCCTTTTAGGAGCTGCAAATACTTCGACCTCTGATGTAAACTGTCTGACTAAATTATTAGTTTCTTCAGGGTTAGGGTCAGAAAGAATCTTAGTATCAGAGGAAATGGTAATGGTAAGGTCAGAGGAATCAGGGGTGAAAGGCCCGTTGTTCCTGATTCGTTCCATGAACTCATCAAGGGTAGGTTTATCATAGATAGGTTGATAAGGTGGGGTTGGTGGAAAGGGTGTGTTTTCTGGAAAGACACGAACTATAGGCATAGGAAAAGTGATATAAAAGGGAGTGGATAAGTTAGAATCTGAGGGGTGGCTATTTGTATCAATGGGTTTAGGTGAAGTGGGGTAGTTACAAAAGTGGTAGAGATGGTTATAATGGGTTGTTAAGTGGTTGTGATGATGTTTGATTTTGTGTAGGTTGGGTTAGGTATGGGGAGTGAGATAGAAATGGATGGTGTGGATGTTGTTATGGTTGGTTCAGAAACACTGGACATTCTAGGAGGAGGGGTGGTTATGGTTACAAAAGGAATTATTGATGGTGAGGATGTTTGAGGAGGAACCGATGAAGTAGTCATAACAAAACTTACAGAGAAGAAAGGAGTCTCAGTCAAAGGAGACTTATCATGATTCCCAGAAGGAGTTACTTTAGAAGATCTAGCACCTTCAGATTCTCCTTCAGGTCTCATAGTGTATGCCAGCATGCTAGGTCCAGAAGTTCTAGTAACTTTGGTGGGAGTTTTGGAAGATTCATAAGTTTCCTCACCAGAAGATTTAGACTTCCTTTTTCTTCTTATAGAGTATGTATCAAAGATGTTTTATGGAAGATTCTCAAAATTTAACACATTCTCTTGTTCATCCATTTCCCGACGGATATCATTGTAATGTTACAAAACATCCTTTGGTTCTTCTTGAGTAAACAGTGGATAATCCTCCACAGGCATACTCCTAGAACCAACAGAGGTTCTGTTAAGAAGTTCTGAAGGATTGACAACATTAGAAATCAAGGACATATTCTTCATATTATGTCCATTGAAATTCCTTCCAATGATAAAATCAACTTCCTTTGACATCCCTGCTTCCATCAGCTTTTGAATCAACTTACTTTAAACCAAGATGTCTGAGATCAACCTACCCATAGGTATCCATGTTCTCATCTTAGAACCTCTATTTCTTGTTTCCTTCACCATAAACTTCATATATTTGAAGAGAATAGAGGGGAGATTCATCTTGAAATTACTGGCTAGATAGTACAATATGTATTTCTAATCAACGTTAATGTAATATGGAGCATTTGAATAGGGTCGTGGATGAATACATCCAAGAATAATCTTGAGCTAAATCCTAATATTTTCATGAAGTTTCTTAGGATTAGAAGAGGGTTTTTTATCCGTAAAGATAACTTTGGCAATCTCTTCCATCTTCATCTTCTTCTTAGAAACCATACCAAAACACCAATTTCCAGAACCATCATGTCCTAGAATAGTAGCAATCGATTTTTCAGATAGGAATCTTGTGACCCTGAACATAGGATGTCACTTGAAGAGACGAAGCTTCAGCAAAAATCCAAAATTGCTTAACAAGTTGGTCCTAAAAGTGTCCTTTGATACATTCAAAGTAACCTTCCCGTCTTTGAAATCTAGCAGTTTCTATCAGACCATATCCATTTGCTTTGAGATTATCAAAGTCCACCAATAATTCACTTAGAACATATAGTTCTTCAACTAGAGTTGACAACGTGGGTTCTTAAAGACCTTCAAGTTTTTGCTCTTGTTGCTGAGATTGTTAAGCAAATGATTATTATTGTTGGGAAGCCATTAATGAAGAGATAGCAGTTTTAAGGTTTGAGAACTTTTGGTTTGAAAATAAGAAAGTGTGGGGAGTGAAAAATAGTGAAGGTGTGTGAAGTAAGTTTAAATAGAAATTTTGCAATCATAACAAAAATAAATAATAATGACAAAGGAGTAAAGCGAGAAGATTCTAACCTAATCCAAAGGTTAATGATTTAACCTAGTGTGTCACACAGACGTTAGAAAGCAGTTCAGTTTTCTAAGACAGTTGTCTTTCAAAACCGTCTCATTATCCAAGACTGATTGATAGTTATTAAATGCAAAAACTGTTTAGTATCCATAAAGCAGATTTGTCTAGCCAAACAAATTCTGACTGGATACATCTGAAATTATGAAACCTTCTCACTTTAGAAGACTCACACGTTCAGAACCAAAACTAATCTTAGAGTCTCATTTAATCATTCTGAGAGTTTAACATTCTGAGAACATCTTTTTTCATTCTGGACACAATTTCATTTTCAAATTTTTCAGAATGAAAATGAATCTATCTTCAGCAAGGGGTTTTCTAAATATATTATCCCATTGATGGTTTGTATCAATTAATTTTAGATTTAAAATTCCCTTAAGAACATAGTAACGTATAAAATGATGTTTTATCTCAATATGTTTGGCTCTAGAATGCAAAATGGGATTCTTAGATAAACAAATAGCAAAAGTATTATCATAGAGTATAGGAATCTTATTCTCATATATCTGGAAATCTTCTAGCCGATTTTTCATCTAGGGCTTCTGAGTGTTGCATCCAGAGGCTGCAATGTATTCATCTTCAGCAGTTGATAATGCTATTGTTGATTGCCTTTTCCTGGACCATGAGATCAGGTTATCTCCCAAAAAATGACAGCTTCCAAAAGTTCTTTTCCTCTCAAGTTTATCTCCATCATAACCAGCATCACAATAACCCACAAGCTTGTAATCATTAGATTTTTTATAACACATGCCAAGATTAATCGTACTTTTCAGATACTGAAGATCCTCTTAACAGCTGTTAAGTGGGACTCTCTAGGATCTAATTGGAAGTGAGCACTCAAGCAGACACTAAACAAAATATCAGGTCTAAAAGCAGTCAAATATAAGAAAGATCCAATCATACCTCTGTAAAGCTTATGATCTACCTTAGCACTTATCTCATCCTCACTACTACGGAAAACATATACAACAACGGTTGGAAAAGGGATAACATCACGTGTGACCTACCGTTGTTACGTAGGGTGTGGTTGTATATACACTACATACAATCATGGTCTTATGACCATTGTAGAAAACCTAAAAACGCGCTATATATGATCACTGTTGCACTAACTAACCGTTGTAATATATAAAGGTCCCAGGTTCGATTCTCACCAGTGTATCTTTTGGTATAATATATTATTCTGGACAGTGTTCACTATACAACTACGGTTATATACTACAACCGTCGTTAAATAATATTCTTTTTTTAAAACCATTTTTCTGCATTTTGAAATTTTTCCATTTTATAACCTATATTTTTTTTGAACCATATCAGAACAGAAACAATAATTATATCATAATGAAGTACTGTACTGTATTAAATCGATCAAATTCATATATTTTATTAAGAACCAAATATCTTATATGTATTACCTCAAATGAAAAATGGCACAAAATAGCCTACAAACTTTATATAACATCACATAATTGTATCTTATAGTGTTTTGTTTCTTTGTCTTTTGGTGTCTTGTCTCTTGGTGTATTTACTTTAAACACCTACAATTTCAAATAATCATACTTGTTAGTAAATATACTTAGAAATAATGACTTACATTAATTAAATTATGATTAAAGAATAAAATACTAATTACTTGTTAATTTTTCCATATGTCTTCATTATGATCGATACGAATAGCATGCACATCATCTCTATCAACTTCATCATAAGTGGTGGGCACTTTTGTTATGTTAGAAGGAACAAAAGGAATGTCAAAACTTTCATCACTACTAAGAATGTCTTTTCCTCGGAGAACGATTGACCATTTCCCCGATGTGTCCGAAGGGTCGGTCACATAGAAAACTTGTTTTGCTTGTGAAGCCATGATGAATGGTTCGGTCATATAATTTGCCTTGCCAAGGTCAACCCAGGTGAATCCCAAGTCATCAGTTTGTACATCATTAGTATTATTGGAAACCCACTTGCATTTAAATAAAGACACTTTGAAGATAACATAATCAATCTCCAAAATCTCCTCAATGACACCATAAAATGCACTAGTTGCCAATATTGGATGCTTATCTTTCGAACTAGAGAAATACATGGATTTCGCCTCAACCATAACCCCACTATTTTGCATTGCACTACGACCATCTTTTGATTTTGTATAAAAGGTATGATAACCAATGTCATATGCAGTCCAAGTTATCACATTAAATTTTAGCAAGAACGACAAACCAATCTAGGAATTTCTTGTTATGCTCGATCAACAACAACTTGTCACTCATTCGTGGATATCTTTTCTTCAAAAGTCTTTTGTGAGTAGCCACGTAAGGTTGAACTTCATCAAGATTATTCAGTATATAGAAATGTGTCTGAATAACTACATCCCGAGCCATTGACTTAACATTTAAACCTTGAATACCTCTACCTTCACTGTCAGCATGACGAGACTTTGGAATTCCTATAGACTCTACTTCAGACAAATAGTTTGTACAAAACTAAATAGCTTCTTCTGTGATGTACCTTTCAACAAATGAAGCTTCCGGTCAGTGATGATTCTTTGTATATCCTTTAAAGATCTTCATGTATCGCTCCATTGGATACATCCACCTTAAATAAACTGGACCACAGATTCTGATTTCTCTAACTAGATGAACAAGTAAGTGAACCATAATGTCAAAAAATGATGGAGGAAAATACATCTCCAATTGACACAAGATTATGGTAGCTTCATCTTCTAATTCATCTAGTTTTTTTGAAATCAAGAACTTTATTACATAAGACATTGAAGAAGAAACACAATCTGGTGAGAGTGACTCTCACATTTTTTGGTAGGATGCCACAGATAGCCACTGGTAGAAGTTGTTGCATCAAGACATGACAATCATGAGATTTCAAATCAATTAACTTGAGATCTTTCATTGATACAGGTTTCTTGATGTTTAATGAGTAACCTTGGGGAACTTTGATACCATGCAAACACTCGTAAAAACTTTTCTTTTCCTTTTTATAAAGAGTGTAACAAGTCGGAGGCAGATAAGTTCTTTTCCCTTTTTCTATTGGAGCCAATTATTTTCGTATACCCATTGCCTCCATATCGAGACGAGATTGCTTACTATCTTTATTCTTTCCTGGAATTTTTAGAAGTGTTCCAATCAAACTATCAAACACATTTTTATCCCCATGCATCACATCAAGACAATGTCTTACATCGAGACTTGACAAATATGGAAGATCAAAGAACACATACCTCCTTTTCCATATATTTTTCTCAACAACTTGCCCTTTTTATTTTCCTCTCTTTACAAGGACAACATTAATGTGCTTCTGTCGTTCATAAACTTCATCCCCGGTTAAAGGATTAGGAGCGATATCAAACTTATATTCTCTATTAAAGGCCTTCCTCAAGCTACGATAAGAATGATTGGGTTTTAGAAATTTGTGATGCACAAGGTAAACAATCTTTTTTCCAAACTCAAGTTGGTGATAACATGTATCAGATTCACAAATAGGACACACTTTGTGTCCTTTGACACTATATCCAGCCAAATTACCATATGAAGGAAAGTCGTTGATTGTGTAAAATAACATTTCACGCATCTTAAACTTTTCACCAGAATATGCATCATCAACTTCAATGCCTTCCTCCCACAAAAGTCTTATATCTTCAATTAATGGACTTAGATAAACATCTATGTCGTTTCCAGGTTGTCGTGGTCCAAAAATCATCATACTTAACAACATATACTTAAACTTCATACACAACCAAGGAGAAAGGTTGTAAATCGTGAGAAGAACAGTTCACGAAGAATGATTAGTACTCATATTACCAAAGGAGTTCATTCCATCAGTGGCAATCCCAAGCCTAAGGTTTCTTGCCTCAGTGCCAAAATCTGGAAACAACGAATCAATTTTCTTCCATTGCAAAGAATCAGCTACATGGCGTATGTTTCCATCATATTTTCTTTCATCTACATGCCATCTAATATTCTTTGCGTCATCCGCATTAGCAAAAAGTCTCTTGAATCTTAAAATTATTGGCAAGTACCATAACACTTTAGCAGGATTCCTCTTCCTACTAACATTGCCATTGTCATTGTCATCACCATTGTTCTCGTTCAGCTCGTAACGCGATACCCCTCATTTCGGACATTGATCCAAATTTTCAAACTCTTTCCTGTATAATATGCAGTCATTAGGGCATGCATGTACTTTGATATACTCCAAACCCAATGGACTCAATATCTTCCTGGCTTCATAACAACGATCAGGCAAATTGTTATCTTCTGGTAGCATTTGTTTTAGCAAATTAAGCAATTTCGTGAAACTCTTACCTGACCACCCATTTTTTGCTTTCAGATTAAACAATTTTAAAACCACATACAATCGTGTAAAACTTGTGCACCCCTTATATATAGGGGTTTCCTTATCACTACATAAAGTATCATAAATATGGGTTTTCTTAAAAGAAGATTCTCCAATATCACATAACATATCTTCTACACAGTCATCCATATATTCATCTTCATCAACTTTGTGACTTTGTGACGCAAGGTTTCGATTTTTTTCCACCTCACCATGTCACGTCCATATTGTATAATTTTGACATATACCATCACAACATAGGTGATGGAATTTCTCATCCTTCGTACCTTTATTTATATTCCCGCAATTAACACAAGGACAATAAAAGATACCATTATTGTTGGGAAGATTTTGATCAACGTATTCAAGGAATTCAATAACTCATTTCTCATATACCAGATCTAATCTATCAGCTTTCATCCAACTACGATCCATAATAAATTCTGAAATTTATATTAAAACAATATTGTGAATGGGACAACAAAATCTAAACCTAAAGCATGTTCAATACAATAATACAACTCAAAATCTTAAGCATATGAACTTTGCAAGAAACATACCACAAAATCCAACAACAAAACATAAAGCATATTCAGTACAATAATACAACTCTTAATCTTAAGCGTATGGAAAAAGCATATGAGATTCGAAATCAAACAAGAGAGTGAAGATTGTGAAGATTATCAAGAATTAGGAAGATAAGGAAGAGAGTGAATTTTGGACGAAACATACCGTACTTCAAAGAGACCAAGAATGAAGATAGTGAAGATTATCAAGAATGAAGATTCAAATGAACGAAGATTGTGAAGATGAAGATTTTGATATCGCTATCGTTGTCGTCTCTAGTTCGCTTGTTCGCTAGTTAGCTTAGGGCATGTTATGAAGGAAATAATGAATTTGTTTTGTTTTAAATTTATCATGAAATACTTTAATCACGGTTGATATTTACAACTGCAGTGAAATGTATATATTATTACAACGGTTATATACAAAATTGTGGTTAAATTTGTTTCAAATTTTTATTTATTTTTGAACTTAAGTGACACGCGCTTTTTGTAATAGGAAAAATGGAAAAAAATGTATTTGCTAGGATTCGAAGCTTGTTACTATTACTGAAATTCTAGTACCAGATATGTGATGTCACACTTAATGTCACAACAACACACTCTGCTATGGACAATAACAAACAACAAGAGAAACACACAGAATTGTTTACCCAGTTCAGTCCAACAACTTAATCTGGGGGCTACCAAGCCAGGGATGAAATTCATTACTTGTAGAATTAATTTACAGACTCAACAACCTAGTTGACAATCTCCTAAACTTAATTTCTACTAATGAACTTTCTACCTAAGAGCCCACTTAGGTATGAGAACACTACTCAATCCCTAAAACCTCTCAAAGATCAAACACTTTGAGAAACACCTTGATCCTGCTTCACAGCTTTGATCAAGTTACAAAACTCTCTTGCTTCACAGCTCTAGAGAGGACAGATTACGCTCACCAATTCACTCTTGAATGGTTAACACAATACTCGAACAAAGACAATGCTTAACCTCCAGTAAAAGCTCTCTATCTTCTGTCTACTTTCTGTATCATCTTCCTTTGGTTGATGCGCTTTATATAGCCATCAGAATTGGGCTTGAATCTGCTGCAATATCTGACCTGATTTGTTATTTAAAACTGAATCTTCAAAATAGATTTTATCCCCAAAATCTTTTTAAATCTCAGTCTTTAAACCTCCCTACAAATCTGCATCAAATCTCTATGCAACAGAGAATATCTATCCCAAGATATCCGCATTCAATGGGACTAACAGCTCTCCCAATATCCAGCTAAAATGCAAACCCTAACAACATCACCAAACCTGATGTTATTAATCTTCTGCAGACCTGATGTCACAACATCGCATGTGACATCAGACATCCAACTTAAACACTTATTGTTATCCAATGTTTTGACTCAATGTTAAGACATCAACATTGAACACTTTGTTTTACCAAAATTCTAGCCAATCCAAGAACCAACAATCTCCCCCTTTGGCTAATTTTGGCTAAAATAATCTCTGCACCATCAGACACTTCAGCAGCGGATCAACATGAATATTTTATCAACCTTCGCAGCAGCATTTCTTCATAACAGCTGCACCGACTTCAAACACTAATCAGCAGCATCGACTTCAAACACTAATCAGCATACCAGCAACTGTTCAACAACTCTCCCCCTCAAAATATGCATTTCAGCATCACACTAGCTGTACTTCTTAGCCTTGCACAATGAGTAATTCTTCTTCTTGGCATTGCAACACCTTGACTAACTCTTGGCTAACTCTCCCCGTTTTTAGCAACAATTGGACAAACCTCAACATGTAAGTCCTACTTACTACAGTTAGTCCAAGCTAGCTCTCATTGTCAGTCTAAAGTCAGCAGTCAAGACAAGACAAATCATAGAACATAAAAACATAAATAGTGCATAAACAGGCACAATATTCAAATTACATATTAGGCACATCAAGTGCAGAATCAAAAAACAGCAAACAAATAAAACTAAATTACTATCTAGAAAAAGCAGCAAGGAAACCAGTCTTCATCAGAGCTGGCACCATCTCCATCATCTTCAGTTTCTGAATTTTCAGTATTGACATTAGCACCTTTATCACCATCACCTTGTTCCAAGGATTTTATCAGCAGTTCTATCTTCATCTTTCTTGCTGTGCTGGTACTAATGACCTCATCAAGATCTTTGCAAGTGGCCTTCCGTTCTTCAAGTAATTCAGCCTTGGTACTCTTTTTGCCACCAGCATCTGATGTTACAACAATGTCTGGAACATGATGTCCAGCAAACAACTTAGGATGCAAGGACAAGGCTGACACCCTCTTGCAAGCTATATCTGAACTTGTTAAAGTTCCAGGATGTTGCTCCAAGATGATTCCACAAACAAGGGATGGGAATGCTATAGGTAGCTTGATAGCATTTGTTCCAACATGTTTCACCACTTGCTCAAAGATGTAGCTTCCATAGTCAAACTTGATCTTCTTCCCAACAGCATAGATAAACCTACCCAATCCAACAGCTATTGTTGTCTTGTGGTTTGTTGGCACCCAGTTGGCTGCTCCAACTCTGTGAAGATTTGCATACTTGATGCTAAGTTTACTAGCCTTCAACTTCCCTTTCAATGGCCAAACCTTTACCTGACCAGCTGTAATCTCTTTACATATTTCATTATCAGTCATCTCAAGTTCACTATACTCTTCATCATTTCTTCCCAGATACTTGTTGATAGTACTAGGAGAGAAATTAATGCACTTTCCTCTCACATAGACTTTCATGAAATCAATGCTCCTTTTATCAGCAATTTTTCCAGAAATGTTGACAACAAATTCTTTGACAAGACCCTCATAGCACTTAGGAAATTTAGTCACAGTCTTCACCAACCCAGCCTCATTAATCAGCTCAATAATATCCTTCATCTCTAAAGCTTCTTTCCCAAGCTCCGTCTCTAGGGCTAGTCTTCTCTAACATACAAATTTCCACATTGATGCACTGCTGGCATAATGAAAGGAAATGTTGTCAACTGGTACTTCAGGGACTTTGTCAGAGATTCTCTTCAAAATTATTTTTCTGACAGGTGTGATGTCTTGAACATCATCCTCAACATAAAAGTCAGAATCAGAATCTTCCCTTATCTTCCTCTTTTTGGAGGATGTAGCAATCTTGCTCCAAGGTTTTGTAGGACCAACAACCGATGTCTTTTTCTTCTTGACTTCAGCAGTCATCTGAGGAGAAGATTCCACAGTCTTTCCTTTCTTATTCTTCAATCTTTTGGCAAACCCAGGAACAACATTACCAATTACTTCATTGTCAGATAAGTCAACAACATCCACCACATCAGCATCCTTCTTGCCTCTTGGACTAGGGGTAACATCTCTAGCAGGTGATGTTTCAACATCTTGTTCAACAACAACTTCCTCTTCAACATGTGTATCCCTTTCTCTTTCAGCTTCCGCTTCTTCTTCAATCTCAGCATCTTCAATAACTGACATAGCCAATCTGTGGAGATTAGTTTCAGTAGATTGCATGTCACTCTTTTCCCTTTCAGAATGTTCAGCAGGCATTTGCCTCAGTGGTCTAGATATACCATTTATAGGAAGCCCTTTCTCAAAGATCTTATCGACAATCTGACCTAAGCTTTTGTCAACATCTACCCTTTCTTCAACAGTTTGAGAAGTGGATGACCTAGGTGCTGTTTTATCACTAAATAGAACACTAGTAACAAGCTTCTTTGTTTCATTATCTCTAAAGATAGTCGCAGCCCTTTTTGAAACAAGTTTAGAAGGTTTAGATTTACCTGACTCTGGGAGCATCATAGAGATGGGTTCTACATTCAAAGCTTCTTCTACAGTCCCCTCTTCTGTAGAAACCCTAGCTTTATCTCGCGAGGAACTTTGTGAGGCAGATTTCTTTAATGGATAAGACATCTGTTTTGACATGGTTCCCTTGAAGCAGTATAGGTTCAGAGACAGATGATTCTTCTTGTTGAAGGAGACGAACATTCGGGAGATATGAGCTTTGATGAAACGTGATGTTGCTACAATAAGGAATGATGGTCTAAGGTATGGCGCCTGATTTTGTGTATCCCTTAAAGACCAATCAATGAGTGTCTCCCTCCAAATTAACTTTCCTTTTAAAGATTTAAGAGGATTCACATTAAGAGTAATTAACCCTAATTGACCTTTCAGCAGACTTTCACACTTGTTGTCACAATCTGATGTTACAACATCACCCTTAACATCACCCGATAAGCTATCCACTTGAGGTACCCATTGATAGCAATTATCTCTGGATCTTATTCCCTTCATCACTACCTCATTCTGCTCATTTGTCACCACACACTCATCTTTGGTGTAGCTGACCTTACACCTTTCATCACACAACTGACTTATGCTAATTAAATTAGCACTCAATCCTTTGACAAGAAGCACATTGTCAAGATCAGGTCCATCATGACACTTCACTTTTCCAACACCTTTCACCACTCCTTTCTCTCCATTTCCAAAGGTAACATCAATTGAGGCGCAAGAATTGACTTCCACCAATTGGTTTTTAAATCCAGTCATGTGTTTTGAACAGCCACTGTCAAAGTACCATCCATCTTTAGCAGAGTGTCTATCTGAAAAGTGAGCCAATAGACATGTAACCTCAGCCTTAGGAACCCACTGTTTAATAACCTTGGGCCTGTTCACCTTCTGTCTGGGTTGAGGGTTAGACTTGGGATAACCATGTAGCTTGAAATAAGAAAACTGCATGTGTCCAAATCTGCCACAGTAAAAGCACCTAACTCTGTCTTTTCTGAAGTGGTTAAACCTTCTGCCACCTTGATGATGATACTGCTGTGGCTGCCACCCATAATGTTGTCTTCTTCTCCCATAGTTTGCATGTCTCCTGTAGTGAGGATTCTGTCTCTTAGGCTGTCTTCTATGGTGATGTGGCTTCCTTCTTCCATAATAATGAGGCATAACATTATTATATTCAAAGCCATACATGTTTCCCTGATGTTGAGACATCTGATGGAACATGTTCTATTTGAACTTAGAAGCCTGCATGCTCTTATGATATTGGGGAGGCATATACTGACTAGCTCCAGAAACATGTGCCTTCCTTTGATGAGGACCATGAGCATGCCTTTTCCCAACATTTTGAGGTTGTGGATGAGCAATCTGCTTAGGTTTAGGATCTTGTCTCTTTGTGTGATGTTGAGACATAGTTTGAGACATCTCTTTCTTGGTTCCTGAAGTGCTTGCTTCAGAAGATACCTTTTCCTCAACCACAAATCCTCTGTCTGACTTATCTCCAGCAACCTTTTCTGTCTGAAGGATCTTATCAAGTGTGTCTGTACCACAGTTCAGCATCCTAACAGATTTGGTCATATGATCAAGATGAGCTTTGACCAATAAGACTTCATTTTCCAAATCAGCTTTAGCAGTCTCAAGCTGAACAATCTGTTTCTTCTACTTTTCACTTTCTTGATAGATTTCTGCACTCTTCAGACAAAGCTCTTGATAAGTGGATGCTAACTCCTCAAAAGTCAGTTCCTCGTCACTTGAATCACCATCAGAAACAACTATTCCAGTTAAAGCTTTGACATGTTTGGCTGACTCTCCTTCACTTTCACTGTCAGAGTCTGACCAAGAAACTGTCATGCCTTTCTTCTGATTCTTCAGGAATGTGGGGCATACTTTCTTAACATGTCCATAACCTTCACACTCAAAGCATTGAACACCCTTGTCTTGAGCAGTCTTCTTTTCATCCTTCTCCTTAGACTTGCTGATGTCCGAAGCGAAGTTCTTGACATTTGGCTTGAAGTTCTTGTTCATTCTTTTGAACACCTTGTTGAACTGCCTTCCCAACATAGCAATGGCCTGAGATAGATCCTCCTGGGATTCAGCACTATTCCCTTTCTCTTTTTGAGCATTTGAAACCAAGGCTATACTCTTTGGCTTCTTTTCAGGTTCTTCCTCATTCAACCCAAGCTCAAAAGTTTGAAGAGATCCAATGAGCTCATCAACCCTCATGTGGATGATGTCTTGTGCTTCTTCAATAGCAGTCACCTTCATCTTGTACCTCTTAGGAAGGGACCTAAGGATTTTCCTTACAAGCTTTTCTTCTGACATCTTTTCTCCAAGAGCACTGGATGCATTGGACAACTCAAGAATACTCATATGAAAGTCATGAATAGTTTCATCTTCCTTCATCTTTAGACTTTCAAACTTTGATGTCAGAAGTTGAAGTCTTGACATCTTAACCTTTGAAGTTCCTTCATGAGTAGTCTTCAGGATGTCCCAAGCTTCCTTGGCAACTTCACAGGTATTGATCAACCTGAATATGTTCTTATCAACTCCATTGAAAATAGCATTTAAAGCTTTGGAATTCCTAAGGGCAAGCTCATCTTCTTCCTTGGACCATTCTTCTTCAGGTTTCAGTTTTGAGCTGCCTTCTTTTTCTTTCCCAGCATCATCTTTCTCAACAACAACATGTGCTTTCCATTCCTTTATGATAGCCTTCTAAGCCATGCTATCCAAGGATTTCAAAATGGTAATCATCCTTGGCTTCCAATAATCATAATTAGAGCCATCCAAAATAGGGGGTCTGTTGACAAATCCTCCAACTTCTTTGTCCATCTTTACACCAGAAAGTAACTTCCCTAGATCTCACCCAGAGACAGACAGGATGCCTGCTCTGATACCAATTGAAATTCTGGTACCATATATGTGATGTCACACTTAATGTCACAACAACACACTCTGCTATGGACAATAACAAACAACAAGAGAAACACACATAATTGTTTACCCAGTTCAGTGCAACAACTTAATCTGGGGGCTACCAAGCCAGGGATGAAATTCACTACTTGTAGAATTAATTTACAGACTCAACAACCTAGTTGGCAATCTCCTAAGCTTAATTTCTACTAATGAACTTTCTACCTAAGAGCCCACTTAGGTATGAGAACACTACTCAATCCCTAAAACCTCTCAAAGATTAAACACTTTGAGAAACACCTTGATCCTGCTTCACAGCTTTGATCAAGTTACAAAACTCTCTTGCTTCACAGCTCTAGAGAGGACAGATTACACTCACCAATTCACTCTTGAATGGTTAACACAATACTCGAACAAAGACAATGCTTAACCTCCAGTCAAAGCTCTCTATCTTCTGTCTACTTTCTGTATCATCTTCCTTTGGTTGATGCGCTTTATATAGCCATCAGAATTGGGCTTGGATCCGCTGCAATATCTGACCTGATTTGTTATTTAAAACTGAATCTTCAAAACAGATTTTATCCCCAAAATATTTTTAAATCTCAGTCTTTAAACTTCCCTACAAATCTGCATCAAATCTCTATGCAACAGAGAATATCTATCCCAAGATATCCGCATCCAATGAGACTAACAGCTCTCCCAATATCCAGCTAAAACGCAAACCTTAACAACATCACCAAACCTGATGTTATTAATCTTCTGCAGACCTTATGTCACAACATCGCATGTGACATCAGACATCCAACTTAAACACTTATTATTATCCAATGTTAAGACTCAATGTTAAGACATCAACATTGAACACTTTGTTTTACCAAAATTCTAGCCAATCCAAGAACCAACAATTACTTTATCACCATGGTTATTTATAGCAACCGTGATTAAATACCTTTCATATATATATATATATATATATATATATATATATATATATATATATATATATATTGTTCTGGACTGGACCAATGGCTAGAATTGGCCCAATCCGCTTCTGCTCCAGAGCGGCCCAAATTGCCTAAGCCCAATCCACAGAGGGGCAAAAGTGACATTTCTGCCCCTCCACCCGGGCAAGGAACGCAACGTCCCTCCCCGATTCTGATGCCCGTTACGCACGGCTTCCTCGCTGCGTCTATGCCCGACATAACGGTTAGTTCATGGCAACCTGCCCGTCACAACGGCTAGTTTGGGCAGTTACCTATTCTTTGGGAAAAACGGCTAGTTCGCACCGAAAATAGGACTGTTGGCCACGCGCTGGGGGCTCTATATAAACCCTCTCACTTGAGAGGGTCAGGTATCACATTTTTCACCCTAAGCATACACTTTGTACTTGCCCCTTTTTTCTCTGACCCTTTCTTACTTGAGCGTCGGAGTACCTTGCAGGTACACCCCCTCCTCTCCTCATTCTCAAGCCGAGCACGTTGCACGCCTTACGACCAACGATCATCTGGGCACCTCACCTTCTGACGACCAGCTTACGTGGGCCAGTTCGAATACTTCGGATCAGTGGCGCCGTCTGTGGGAACTCCTTGTTTTCCCCTTCTTTCTTTCCTCCTCGGAAACTGAAAGATCAAAACATACTTTCTTTGATCCACCCACGAATGGCCGCTCAGAACTCCGCAAAAGGTGCTGACGCTACGGTTCTTGTCCCCGTCAACAAGATGGACGCTAATGGCAGTTCGTTGTTACTTTCTGATCCCCGTTTCCTTCGTGACGGGGCCACTGCGTCTCCAACTCCTCCTCCCATCGAGCAAGGAGGAAAACAGTAACCGTTGGGGGAACGACCGATTCCTGGCCCCCCCAGCGCCGATCTGGCCATTGCAGCCCTCCTGGACGCTGTCAACCGCACGAACCTCCTTATCTTACAGTAAGGGGAAAGGATAGGAGCTCTCGAAGAAGCAGCTCTTCCAAGATCTTCTCCTCCCAAGAGGAAACACCAGAAATCAAGAAGCCCGCCACCCAGGCGCAGGGAAGACCGTATGACGAGGCGTGAGCCTGAACCACTGCGCGTTCGCAAGTGAGACCAGATCTCCCCGCGGGATCAGTCACCACTAAGACACAAGAGAACGAAGCAAGACGGGCATTCTCCGCCGGCCAGACCTCGTGACCGGCCACGATCACCCTCACCTCGCAGAGACCGCCGCCGCGAGCGCAGACAACAGTCACCGCCGACTTCAAGTTCGGACAGCGACGACGAGCCTCGCGGCCCGTTGTCCCGCAGGATCCTGGCCACCCGTCTCCCCAAAGGGCTAGAAAATCCTCCGTCTCTAGGAACTTATGATGGAACCACGGACCCAGACGAGCACATAGAAAACATAGATGCTCTTCTGGACTACAGAGGTGTACGAGGAGCCATCAAGTGCTGCATGTTCCCAACCACGCTTCGGAAGGGAGCAATGACCTGGTACAAACAGCTGCCAGAGGAATCCATCACCTCCTGGAGGCAGCTCAGGAGGATCTTCTCCCGACACTTTACCGCATCACGACGCCATCCAAAGACTGAGGCGTCCCTTGGAGCTGTTGTACAGGGAAGAGATGAACCTCTTCGGGACTACATTGAGTGGTTCAACAAGGAAGCCGTCCAAGTGCCAACGACCGACGAGATGAAGAAGTTCCTGCTCGAGCAGGGATTACGTCCTGGCTCAGACTTCGCGAAAGCCATCGGCCTAGATCCACCAAGGAGCCTCAACGCTCTCCTCCACCAAGCCCAGTCGCATATACAGTACGAGGAGAAGGTCGCCGCCCACTCTGTTCGGGCCTCCCGTCACCAAGAAGGTGCCCGGACATCCAGAGCTGAAGAGCCCTCGACATCCCGTCGAGGAGATAAAAGACGCGACGATCGGCCTCGCGATGCACGCGAACAGAAGGGACCTTCTGGACGATTCCATGAATATACCCCCTCACTACTTCAAGGGAGAAAATCTTGTCCGAATGTGCCAACTCAGAGTTCAAGCAGGCGGGGGTCCGTTTCCCTAAACAACTTCTGGCCAGGCTAGGTGTGGACAAATCTAAGTATTGCCGCTTCCACAAGAGCCACGGCCATACGACGGAAGAATGCATCTACCTCAGAGATGCCATAGAGATCCTCATTCGCGACGGCCATCTGAAGCAGTTCGCGAAGAAAAAAGAAGCTCCCCGGCAAGAAACCCAGGAGAGCAAGAAGGCTGCTGAAGAGACTTCGCCCTCCGATGACACCAACGTACAGGTCGCTATGTCTGTGACTCGACCAGAAGACTTCTGTATCCCTGACAGTCTGCCCGCTTCCACGTTCCTCGGCGCTCACAGCCCGTGGGAAACCTTCCCGTCGACCATGGTCATCTTCGGTGGTGGATTCAACAAAATCACGGTTGGTTCGGTCAAGAGGAAGTTCGATCAACTGATCAGCAAGAGCTCCAACGAAGTCACCACGCTAGATGCCACTCGCAAAGGATCCTCTCCCATTTCCTTCTACAAAGAGGAGCTCCTCGGCGGGTCACCGAACTCAAGCATCCCGCTTCTCATCCGGGCAAGGATGGCGAACTTCGACGTTCGCAGGATACTCGTGGACCAGGGCAGTTTAGTTGATATAATGTACAACCACCTGTTCGAGACACTGCAGTTGGACGACTCTCACCTTACTCCATACGTTGGATCCGACCTGCAGGGATTCAACGGAGCAGTAACAAGGCCCCGAGGTTACGTAGAGCTCACCGTGACCTTCGGTTCAGGAAAGACAACCCGAGCAATCAAAGCACAGTTTCTGGTAATCGACTACCCGTCACTGTATCAGTGCATTTTTGGAAGGCCAACCCTGGCAGAGTTGATTGCAGTGCCTTCCACCGTACATATCAAGATGAAGTACTACACTTCTGAAGGGATGGTCGCCACCCTCCACGGCGACATCGAAGCTGCCCGTCGATGCTTTGAAGCAGCATCAAAAGGATTGAGCACAATCTCAGCGAAGCCGAGGACATCTGGACGCCCTCCTCTACCCAGCAGCTCCGAGCAGCCAAAGCCACTCCCCCAGGTTGAATCCATCGACTTGGACAGCCGTTTCAACGAGGAAGATCACGCCAAAGCCCTGACGACTTCGGGTAGCCAGTCCCACAACAACGGCCATCTCCTGCGCCCCATACCAGATGGCAACTTCGAGATCGTCCCGTTCGGAGAAGACCCCCAACAGGGAGTGAAGATCGGAGCAGACCTCCCCGACCTAGCCAAGAGACAACTAAAAGCATGCCTCAGGGAGAACGCAGACTTGTTCGCATGGAGCACTGCTGAAATGCCAGGATTGGACCCTTCCGTCGCTTGTCACCAGCTTACAATTGATCCGGCCATCAAAGCCGTTGCCCAGCGCAGAAGGAAACAGTCCCCGGAGAAGATGGTAGCCGCGGAGAAAGCTGTTAAAGACCTTCTAGAAGCTAGGTTTATTTTCGAGGCCAAATACACTACATGGCTCTCAAATGTTGTACTTGTAAGAATAAATAATGGCAAATGGGGAATGTGTGTTGATTATACCGATGTTAACAAGGCCTGTTCGAAGGACGCCTACCCCCTCCCCAATATAGATAAGCTCGTAGATAACTCAGCAGAGTTTAAGCTGTTATTGTTCCTCGACGCCTACTCGGGCTACAATCAAATCTCGATGGTCGCGAGCGACAAAACTTACACGACCTTCATGACCGAATCAGGCAATTATTACTACAACGTGATGCCTTTCGGTCTGAAGAACGCCGGCGCTACATACCAACGAATGATGAACAAAGTCTTCTAAGGACAAATAGGCGACATGCTCGAGGTATACATGGACAACATGATCGTCAAGTCCCACGAGGAACTAGACCATGTCGCCCATCTTCGAACAATTTTTGAGCAAGCGAGAAAATATCAAATGCGTTTTAACCCAGAGAAGTGCACGTTCGGCGTACGGGCAGGTAAATTCCTTGGTTTCTACTTAACGAAACGAGGAATAGAGGCTAACCCCGACAAATGCCGGGCATTCTCTGAGTTCCCAATGCCCACGTCTAAGAAGAACATCCAGTCCCTCAACGGGGTACTCACCTCGTTGTCCCGCTTCGTCATGAAATCCGCCCAACACGCCCTTCCTTTCTTCAAGCTCTTGAGAAAAGAAGCCGCGTTTGAATGGACCGAAGAATGCGAGGCGTCCCTCCTTCACTTAAAACAAGCTCTGTCGAAACCACCCGTGTTATCGCGGCCAGATACCGGGGAAGTTTTGTTCCTATACCTCGCCGTCACCGCCGAGGCCGTGAGCGTCGTTCTCATCCGCGAGAATCACGCCGGGCAAAAGCCCGTATACTTCACGAGCAAAGCGTTGTAGGACGCGGAGTTGCGATATCAGCAGATAGAGAAGGTAGCACTGGCCCTCGTCAACGCTGCCAGACGACTGAGGCACTATTTCTTGGCCCACACGGTCGTGGTGAGGACGGATCAGCCCATCAAGCAGTTGCTGGGACGGCCAGACATGGCCAGTCGAATGCTCAAGTGGTCTTTGGAGCTGTCCGAATTTGACGTCCAGTATGAAAACAGAAAAGCTCTCAAAGCACAGGCCCTGGCCGATTTTATGGCAGAAGTAACCTTCTCAGACTCCTCGCCCCACGTAGCAAACAGATGGACCATTTACGTAGACGGAGCATCCAGCTCGAGCGGCAGCGGGGCAGGAGTCATTCTGGAGAACGACGAAGGGACCATAGTCGAAGCATCTCTCACTTTATCCTTTCCCACGTCGAACAACCAGGCCGAGTATGAAGCCTTCCTCGCTGGGTTACGCCTAGCCGAAGACCTAGGGGCAGAAGAAATCGTCATCTGCACGAACTCTCAGCTCGTAGCCCACCAGGTCTCCGGGGAGTATCAGGCCAAAAATGACAGTCTATCTGAATACCTCTCCCTAGTTAAGGAAAAGATATCGAAGTTCAGGACGGTAGCAGTAAGACATGTTCCCCGCGAACACAACGTGCGAGCAGACGTCCTGTCCAAACTAGCGAGCACCAAGAGGAAAGGCGGAAACAGGTCGGTCATCCAAGAGATACTTCCCCGGTCCAGCATCGATAAGGGGTCCTCGACCCTACACGTGCATGCAATCGGGGACACCGACTACTGGATGACGCCCGTGTACAACTACCTCACCAGGGAAGAACTTCCGGATGACCCCAAAGAAGCCAGCACCATCAGACGAAGAGCTTGCTCGTACGTCATCCTCGAAAACAAACTTACCGAAGGGGCTTCTCCATCCCGCTACTAAAGTGCATAGAGGAGGAGATTGTCCCCCACGTATTACGAGAAATCCACGAGGGCATTAACGCCTAGCACCTGGGGGGAGGTCCCTTGCCCGCAAGGCACTCCGAGCAGGATATTACTGGCCAACTATGTAGCAAGACGCCAAAGAGCATGTGAAGAAATGCGACAAATGCCAACGGCACGGGGATATGCACCTATCCCCCCCTAACGAGCTGAAAAACTTGACATCCCTGTGGCCATTCGCCTGGTGGGGCCTAGACATCCTAGGACCCTTCGTGACGGGGTCTAGCCAAAACAAATACCTGATAGTGGGCGTAGATTACTTCACAAAATGGATAGAAGCAGAAGCCTTAGCGAAGATAACAACACTTAACATTCTACGCTTCTAAAAGCGGAATATCCTTGCCCGTTTTGGGATTCCCCAAGCAATCGTCACGGACAATGGAACACAATTCACAGACAAGAAGTTCCAAGACTTCGTCGCCCATCTCAGAACAAAGCAACACTTTGCTTCGGTAGAGCACCCTCAGACCAAAGGGCAGGCGGAAGCGGCCAACCGTGTCATCCTTCGTGGCCTCAAATGAAGACTGGACGATACGAAGAAGGTCTGGGTCGAGGAGCTCCACAGCGTCTTATGGGCATATCGTACTACTCCCAAGTCCACCACCGGGGAGACGCCTTTCCGCTTAGCATATGGCATGGAGGCTGTTTTACCCATCGAGATCCACGTACCGTCCAGAAGGACCGAGTTACCTCTAGACGAGGAGATGAATAATGAAGCGATGAGAGAAGAGCTCGACCTCGTCGAGGAAATTCGGACAGGAGCAGCCCTCCGCGAAGCGTCTCTTAAGCAAAAAATAGCAATCAGGCACAACGCCAAAGTCTTACGACGAGAATTCGACGTGGGCAGCCTTGTCCTGCGAAGAAACCACAAGGACTCTCGCGAAGGCAAACTAGCGGCCAACTGGGAAGGGCCATACAGAGTCCGTGCCAAAACGGGAAATGGTGCACACTTCCTCGAAAACCTCAACGGGGAGGCACTCCCCCGACCATGGAACGCCGAGAAACTTAAGCAATACTACAACTAAAAGTAACCATAGGCTTCCTCGTACCAAGAGACCACCTAGCGGTCATCATGCTCGTCCAGGTACAAACGACGCATGCACACAAAGTAGAATCCCGCTCAATCAAACAAGCCGGAACTCTGCTCGTCGGCGGTCCTCAACCGAGCATCGCCTTCGCCCAAGTACCATGATTGGCAGAACCCCAGCTCGCGATGGGACGTTCACGCCGCGACCTCAGGCCTCAATCGCGACCTGAGATCCGCAACCTCGCCAGGGACTTCCCCGGTTATTCGACCAGTTCCCCGCACTGGCGAAGTCACTCACAGCGAGCTATCTTTCAAAAGAAAGCTCCACTAACGGACACACCCTCCGACGGGCAGTCATACATGCACAACTAAGGTAAAATACAACAATAATGTAAAGTACAACAAAAATTGTATAAATATACCGGGCATTAAATAAAGAGGCCACAAGGGCCAAAAGACTGTGCGTGTTACATAAAAAAGGGGGCCATGCCCCCCCCAAAACCAAAAAAAAATTACAAGTTAATCAACGGCACGCAGGCCGGACAAAACACGACAACATCAAACAACATGAATCCTCATCCTTCCACACGCTCGGTCGCCTCGGGCTCGGTCTCCTGCTCCTCCGCTGGCTGATCTTCGGTCTGAGCTTTGGGGGTGTCGAGAACCAGGCCTGCGGGTAAGACAATGCGATCATCCTCCACTCGTGCAAGGTAGTGGATACCATCGGTCGAAATGTCAAGCCCGGGGTTCACCACCCGCAACTGGGCCACGGCACTTTCAAAAGACTCCGATGCCACAGCAATACCATCCTCCTCGGCCTGCAGTATACTGGCGACCAGCTCAGCCCTAGTTTTCAACACTTTTATCTCGTCGGATTCATCAGAACCCGGGGCACTGGCCGCCATCAGCTCCTTGTTCAAATCCTCCGCAACCTTCTTTTCTGCCTTCAGCCTGGTTACCTCCTTTTTCAGCTTGGCCGTCTCCTGCTCAGCCTTCCTCCTAGCCTCGCGAGCACCCTTGACCTCTTCCTTCAAGGACGCCTCGGAGGCCCGGGCAGTAGTAAGTTCAGCCTCAAGCACAGAGTCCCCTTCCGCATAAACGGCCGCCATTTCTAGCATCCTCACCATGGCAGAAGCATCCTGGGCCACCATCGCCCTCTTGCTCGCTCGGTCCATGCTTCCGAGGTTGAGTGACTCTGCCCGCAGAACGACCAAAGTGTTGCCCTCAAAGAACCTCCGGTCAAGGACAAATGGAGGAAGCTCAAACTTCCCTTTCTCGGGTGCCCGAGTCAGGTCCATGGCATCCGACGACCTTTGCCGCTTTGCTCGCCCAGCCAGAGCCAACGGAGAGTCCCGGAGAGCTGGAGTAGGAGAAGCAGAGGTTCCCACCGCAGCTTGAGCAAGGGGAAGAGCACGAGCACCACCAACAGGACGGGCCTTGCGAGGAGCCGCTCCAGCCTTGCCCCTCGACATGGCGTTCCTCACCACACGGTCACGAGCCTGAGGCATCTCAACTGCACAAATGAAACAAACACGTTAGCAACGGGGAAGAAAAAGAAATAACAAACAAAGTCTAAGTAACTAAGACTACCGAGCAACTTCTTGGCATCCGCGGGAGTCTTGCACTCCAGCAGAGCCTTCACATTGATAAACCGGCGCTCAACTCTCTGGCTCCTGTCATCCTCGTAGATAGGGGCACCCTTGCTTGTCCATCAGCTCGCAAGATCGAAGGAGTTGACCCACCTCACCAGCGCCTCGTAGGACACAACATCCTGCCCGCGTAACGCGCTCGGCTCAAAGACGTAGGCGCTGGGCTTCTTTGAGAAGTGTTCGGGTGTCCAGCGGATCGGGAACTTGTACACTCTCTCCCCGATATATTTCCCGTCCTCGGTAAGTAGCTCATCTCCGTTCTCATTATACTCTACCTCCCAGACATACACGTTGTCCTGTGCAGCTTCGGACAAGGGCTCGACGATATAATACCGTCCCTTGAACGTTCGGATGGACTCCGAGAATGGCTAAACAGCTTTCTGGGCTGCTTCAAAGACACCCATCCATACCTCTTCCCCGCCAGCTGCCGTTGTAGGTTGAAGACAACAAAGAACAAAGGAAGGGTGGTCCCCAGAGAAAGGTGCTCGCACACCAACTCAAAAGCCCGTATGAAGGCCAACGAATTGGGATGGAGCTGAGAAGGAGCCAACTTCAGGTGCTCAAACACCGACCGCTGGAAGTCGGTAAAGGGCAACCTCAGTCCCAATTCCTTGAAAGCATATTCGTACATGGCGAAGCAGTCCCCGAAGTTCGAGCAGATCCGCTAATCCAAATTAGGCATAAGCACTCTCCATTCACCCGCTGGCTCCACCTCAGTAAAAATGTTCGCCGCAGACCGGGAAAACGTGGAAATATGGCTGGAAGGTTCGGCCACCTCCCACTCTTCCGGGCAGAACACATCAATGTCCTCTTCCATCGCGTCTTCCTCCACGACCTCCAAATCCTCTCCCTCCTCAGCATCGCTCGCCTCCCCCTCGACTTCACTCGAGGAGTTCGAAGCCGACGAGCTCGAGGACGCAGAGCTCGAAGCCGTTGCACTACTGCTATCCTCGGACACAGTCTCCTCCTCGGATGTAACGGGGATAACTTCCCTCTCTGGCTCCATCGCCCCTACGATCACCTGAAAAAGCAGAGAAAGACGGTGAATTCGACAGAAAATCAAATCCACCCTTCCACCGCTAAGTCAAGTGAATGGGCGCGCAGAAGGCTAAGGACAACGTCCCCGGCCTAAGCCCTAACATCAAACGAAGAAAGAAAAAGACACCTCCCCGCGAGGAGATGACCGAGACAGACCATCCTCTAACGAGGAACCTCCCCGCGCTCGTGCCCAAACTCCGGTTGAAATTCCACCGGAATCTGGAAACGTTCCACAGGAAAGTTCACCACTCCACCGGAAGATGGTAAGACGCGGTGGTCACGACTCGCAAGCACGACATGAACCACCACGTGCACCGAACGCACTACCTACTCCAAAGAGATGCGTGGTGCAGCATATGGCCAGAACCGCCGCCCACCACCAACACTCGCCAGAAATCTACCTACTTTGTCACCTAAAACTAACCCTAGCCGCATGCAATCTACCATTGACAATGAGAGGAAGTAAAACAAGCTGGAAACCAGAAAACTTACTTATTTTTGAGTAGAAGAGAAAGGCTGCTCGAAACTTGACACGGTGGTCGGTTGCTCTGAAGACGGTACGGGCAGGAACGCTGATGACGACGAAGAAGGATCAGAAGGGAAAAAGTGCAAAATGGGACAACCTTCCCCCTTTTATACTGAGGGGCACGTGCACACACGCGCCCGTAGGTAATAATGACTGCCCACTAGCCATAATTACCTATTAACTGCTACGCAGGGCTCGATGCACACGTGGCAGCCCAACGTTTCCCATTCTGTCTGACGCTTTATCTTCCCAAATACCGGGCAGCAAAGTCACGACCACAAACATCACAAACACAGAGGGCCACGGGCACCTCGAGACAATTTTCCTCGTCTCCAAACGACGACTCTGCCCGACGAGGAGTCCTTAAGTCATCACTCCCACGCTCGGGAGCAACGACTTGGGGGGCTCCTGTTCTGGACTGGACCAATGGCTCGAATTGGCCCAATCCGCTTCTGCTCCAGAGCGGCCCAAATTGCCAAAGCCCAATCCACAGAGGGGAAAAAGTGACATTTCTACCCCTCCACCCGGGCAAGGAACGCAACGTCCCTCCCCGGTTCTGATGCCCGTTACGCACGGCTTCCTCACTGCGTCTATGCCCGACATAACGGCTAGTTCATGGCAACCTGCCCGTCACAACGGCTAGTTTGGGCAGTTACCTATTCTTTGGGAAAAACAGCTAGTTCGCCCCGAAAATAGGACCGTTGGCCACGCGCTGGGGGCTCTATATAAACCCTCTCACTTGAGAGGGTCAGGTATCACATTTTTCACCCTAAGCATACACTTTGTACTTGCCCCTTTTTTCTCTGACCCTTTCTTACTTGAGCGTCGGAGTACCTTGCAGGTACACCCCCTCCTCTCCTCATTCTCAAGCCGAGCACGTTGCACGCCTTACGACCAACGATCATCCGGGCACCTCACCTTCTGACGACCAGCTTACGTGGGCCAGTTCGAATACTTCAGATTATATATATATATATATATATATATATATCATGGTGCATCTAGTTTGCGGTTTTACAACGGTGGAATGCATAACCGTAGTAGAATTAATGTTATTGAAGGCGTATTTTGTAGTAGTGCATTCTCAAGTATACATGTAGGATGCATAGGAGTCTTAGACATCTTGCATTCTGACATGTCAAACTTCTTAAGAACTTTCTTGGTGTACTTGCTTTGATGGATGTACGCTCCTTCTGGACTCTGATTGATCTGAATCCCCATAAAGAACTTGAGTTCCCCTGTAAGACTCATCTCAAGCTCTGCCTGCATAGACTTAGCAAATTCTAGAAACTGGTGTAAAGGTTTCTGTATAGTCAATCCCTTCTTGGTGAGTATAATCTTGTTCTACCAGTCAAGCCTTTTTCTAACCACCTCTCCTTACGCATACAGCTTATTTCTGAAGACCCACTTAGTTCTAATAACATGATTTCCTTTGGGTCTTGGCACCAGATCCCACATGTCATTTCTAGAGAATTTCTTGAGTTCCTCTTGCATAGACATGATCCATTTTGTGTCTTGGAGTGCTTCACCAATTGATGTAGGCTCTATCAGAGACACCAAACCCATAAGGGTTTCTTTAAAGGGCTTGAAAGAGGATCTGGTTCTGACAGGTTCAAACTTGTCTTCCAGAATTATTTCTTCAAAATTTGAAGATCTTTGTCTGTGCCTTCTCAGAGGAGTCTGATTTTCAACAACTTCTGTTCAAGGAGCTTCAGAGTCTTTGGCTTCAGCTTCTTTTTCTTCTGATGTCTTTCCATTAGATCCTGAGAAAGTGATCTCCAAATCTGCAAATTTCTCAACTATCTTTGATTTTTTAGAGTCAAACTTATCATCGAATATGATATGGATTGATTCTTCAACAACTTATGTCTCAATGTTATATACTCTATAGCCTTTTGAGCATTCAAAGTATCCTAACATGATGCACTTATGCCCCTTAGAATCAAAATTGCCCAGATTCTCTTTAGTGTTTAACATAAAACAAGAACATCCAAAAGGATGAAAATAGGAAATGTTGGGTTTTATATTATTCCACAATTCATAAGGAGTCTTACCCAGAATAGGTCTTATAAACATCATGTTCTGGATATAACATGTTGTGATGACTGCCTCTACCCAAAAGTGCTTGGCCATATTAGTCTCGTTGATCATGATCCTTGCCATTTCCTTCAAATTCGCATTCTTCCTCTCTACAACTCCATTCTGTTGTGGAGTTCTAGGGCAGGTGAAATCATGGGAAATTCCATTCTCATCAAAAAGTTTCTTAAAATCATTGTTTTCGAATTCACCACCATGATCACTTCTGACTTTTACAATATTGAAAACCTTCTAATTTTGCACTTGGGAGAAGAAGGTAGAAAACATAGAATGTGACTCGTCCTTGTATCTAAGAAATTTCACCCATGTCCATCTGTTGTAGTCATCAACAATGACCAGTCCATACTTTTTACCATTGACAGAGGTAATTTTCAATGGTCCAAACAAGTAAATGTGAAGAAGCTCCAATGGTCTGGAAGTTGAAACAACATATTTAGCTTTGAAAGAAGTTTTAGAAAACTTGTATTTCGTACATGCTTCATAAAGAGCATTTGAAGCATACTTCATATTTGGAAGTCCTCTGACTAAATTAAGCTTGTTAAGCTGAGAAATCCTACTCGTGCTAACATGACCCAATCGTCTATGCCATGTCCATTGCTCTTCGTTAACAGATATAAGACATTTAACATTCTGACTTCTCAAATAAGAAAGTCTAATCTTATAAATGTTGCTTTTTCCTCTTTCCATTGAAAAGAATCGAGCCATCCTTTTGACTAACAACTTTGCAAAACTTTTGATTGAAAATAATGTCATAACCATTGTCACTTAATTGACTTATGGACAGAAGGCTATGCATTAGTCCTTCAACAAGAAGAGCATTAGTAATGGAAGGTAGAGAACTGTTACCTACTATTCCGGAGCCAATGATCTTCCTTTTATGATCACCTTCGAAACCAACGACGCCTCTAGGCTTAAGCTCTAAATTTTGGAACATATGACTTCTTCCCATCATGTGCCGCGAGCATCCAGAGTCTAGGTGCCATGACTGGTGTCTTAACTCTGCTGCTAAGGATATCTGCAACATAGATTATCTTATCCTTAGGTACCCACATCTTTTTAGTTCCTTTAGGATTATTCTTCCCAGAGTTTTTCACAACTTTGGGTTTTTGTGTAGGATATTTATACACAAATGCATGATTAGAACAGGAATGAGGTTTTTTTTAGCCTTAGGTTTAGAAACAGTTTTACCTTTAAGCCTAACATCATTTTGTTTCCAAGAAGTAACAAAATGAGATTCAAAAGTATTAGGCTTATCATCTTTTTCAGAATCAGATTCGTCATCAGAATCATGACCAATACCCTTTATCCCGTTTCTGCTGGCGCCATAAAATCATGGAAGCAATTAAGCTTCTATTCAGGCTTCAAGCAAGAAATTTCTGTAAAGACTTATCATACTTCTGTGTGATATTGTCGTAACCCGAAATTTGACCTCCCTCTTTTGCCTTTTGCATAAGCATAAGCATTCGCATCGCTGGCATACGCGTTCGCATTTTTCCTCTGGTGTTTTGATTTGCAGGATATTCAGGTTTTCCAAGCCCGATTAATCATATCCTCACAAGGTCATCACATCATCAAAACAAGCACAAAATGAAGGCTTCCATACCTATTCAGCAATACTAGAGGTGGAAAATTGAAACCGGGACCACAACACCTTTTTTTAGGCAAATTGGGCATATTTTGGCCTGATTAATCGATTAACCATTTGCAGTGCAATTGTGTTAATCGATTAACACAGGCAAAATAGGCACAATTTGCTGCTTTTTCATGACAGTACCTTTGCACACATTTTGGTCTTGGATTCTAGCAGCATATGGAATATTCTAGACACCTCTAAACATTTCCAAGCTACTCAATTCATTCCAAGTGCATTTGCTATGATACTTCACTTCAAATCAAGTGCACCATGTTCCTTGTTTTCCAAGTATTGTGGATCTTTGGATGTTGGAATTCACCTTGGGATGGTTACCGAGTTGGTTCTAACTAACCGAGTTAACCGCCTTGACTCGGTGAGTCAAGTCCAACTAACTCCTAACCTAGCTCCAAACCCAAAGCTAATTCCAAACCAAATTTTAAACCATCTCATGCTCCAAACCTAAAGCCTATATAAACACACCTCCACTCACTTTTCAATACCTCAACCATTCTCTACCATTTTTCACCAAGCTTCTCACATTTCACTCTCAATTCTCTCACTTTTTCTCTAATTTCTCTACTCATTCTTCATCTTCATCTCAATTCTTCTCTATCAAACCTCACCAAAAGCTCTTATTCTTGAAGGATAATCACTTTTCACCTTGAAAGTGATTAATTCTTGAGCTTAACCTTCATCATTTGGCATTCTTTGGTTGGATTTCTGGAATTACATCTCATTCTACTTCAATCCAAGGGTTTCACACCATTTATTTTGGTGCAAGTTCAGTTTCGGTGCATTTTCGCGCTTTGATCGGTTTCGACGCGTTTCGTCTACAATTCAAGGATCCTCTGGTTTTCTGTAATCTTCTGCACCAAGATCACATTACAACATTTACCAAGGCGCATCTCAGCCTTGTAGGTTGGTGGATTTCATTCATTTTATCATTTCGATCATTTTCGTATCGTTTGCGATGTAATTTCGATATTCTTGCATGTTAATTAATTACACTTTTGATAGATCCATGATCTTGATTGTTAATTGATTCTATTGTTGATCATTTGCTGTTTCTAAGCTTGATTTTTCGTGCATAATTGTTTGCCCTAGCATTGGAGTAATTGGACAATCAAATAGTTGGCCAAAAGCACTTTTCAAAACTGATTTTCTGCTCCATGTACAATGTTAATCGATTAACACATTGCAGTGCAATTGTGTTAATCGATTAACCAGTGTTTTTTTGCACTTTTTCACGTGTTAATCGATTAACACTTTGCAGTACAATTATGTTAATCGATTAACACTGAACCAGAAGGCCATTTTCTTGCATTTTCAAGTATATTTGCCATGCTTTCTTCATTTTAACTTCCATTGATTGTCATGCTGGATTTTATGGATGTTTTTAATATCATTTCACTTCTGGTTGAAGCATGTTCATGAACTTTCGATGCACATTTTCGATTATTAATTTGTTTCATGTTCTTAGCATTGTATGAACATAGCAATTCTTGCACTATCTTTGTTCACATGATGCATGATTTTATGTGGCATTTTGGTGATCATTTGACACTGTTTTGCACCTTCCATTTCATATTTGCATTAAGTTTATTCTTCATGGATAAACTTAATCTTGTATAATCAATAATTCACTCCTTTTTGCTTTTATGATTTTTCATCCTCTTTGGAAAGTTGTTAGCATGTTTATCCCTTGATTAATTGATCGAGACTTTGTTTCGATTAATCGATCTTCCCTTTTCCTCTCTTTAGGCCTCCTTTAGAGCTTTCTCTCTCATTCCCCCTGGTGGAGTTGGAGTTTTGCGCTGCGCCTTGCATCAGAGTACTGTACAAATTGACGATGTTATGCTGTCCGTTTCTTTACGCAGGAGCACTGTACAACTTGGAGCTGTTGGGCCGTCCGGTTCAACTTCCGCATTACACCCTGTGTGTGTTAGGGAAGGGATTAGAAGGGAGAATTCCTACTCTCATTCTGACTACTTCAGGTAGGGGACGAATGACCCTGTGCTTGGCTTAGTCATCTCTATCTCCAGGCGGTAATGTGTCTTCCTTCCCCAGTCGAGTTGATCCTTGATCACTCTTCTCTCTTTGCGATCTCTTTCGATCCTTGATCACTCCTATCTCAATCTCTCTCTTGATCTATCACCATTCTTCTTGGTTACGATCCTTTGTTCCTTGGGTTAGCAAGCTTTCTTCGTTTCAATACCCTATGCTTTTCTTGCGGTCCATCATTGCTTCTTGATTCCCCTGAAGAGTCTCAATTCTCTTTCTTTGGCCCAACACAGTCCTCCTGTCACGACCATTTTCCCCAGGAGCTCGCAACCTTCTCTTGGTTCTTCTCCTTTCTTTGGTTAATCACCTCTTCTTGGTTAATCACCTTTTACTTCAGTTAATCACAGTCCGTCTGTTAATCACTGAGCACCCCTTGGGTTAATCACCTCCTATTGGTTAATCACCCCTTTTCTTCAGTTAACCACAGTCCGTCTGTTAAAATACTGAACCCTTTCGAGTTAATCACCTTCTCTTGGTTAATCACTCGCTTTTCTCTTTGGTTGGTCACAGTCTGTCTGTAAACACCGAATCCCCCACAGTTGGCAACCTCCTCTTGGTTCGAATACTTGCACCCTTGGGTTAGTAACCTTTCTTTGGTTCAAATACCCTTTCTTCGGTTGAGTACTGTTTGTTCAGTCAGTTTACCGAACCCCTTTGGGTCACGACCTTTGCTCGATCCTATACCCGTCCTTTGGGTTATGATCTTTATTCGGTCCTACACCCACTCTTTCGGTTAATCACAGTTTTCTCTGCTAAAACCAATGCTTCTCTACCCCCACAGAGTTGCAGTCCTTTCTTTCCTCGGTTAATCACTGTTTACCAGTTAATATACCGAGGCCTCTTCAGAGTCAAACACCTTCTCTCGGTTCAGCCCTCTCTCTCTTGGTTTATCATAGTTTGTCTGTTTACACCAGCTTCTTTTCCCCGCCAGGGTCTACTCTCTTTCTTCGGTTAACCACTGCCAGCCAGTTAATATACCGAGTCTCCCGTTTCTCTTCCCCTTGGGTTTTATCGATATTTTCCATGTCCTTTGGGACTAAATAAAGTTTAGTGGCGGCTCTGTTGTATCTTTGAGTGTGCGATTCACTCAGGTAGAAACCAGCCATCTTCAGCTGGCGACTCTGCTGGGGAAAGATTGACCTCTTGCTGGTCCATCCCTTGAGGGGTCTCGCCTAGTTTTGTGTTGCTTTCTTGCTTGCTTGGGTGTTTATCTTTAGCGCTTTACTTGCTTTAGCTTTATGTTTATTTATCGCATTCATTTACTGCTTTGAATATTCATATGCTGCATATTCTGGATATCTGTTGCTTTCTGCTGTTGTTGGGATGGGTAGATGTTATTGGAGAGAAAGGTCCTAACACTGGGCCTAGTATACACATAGGCTAGAACGTGGATAGTCGTAAGGCCTACGTTTTGCACGTTGGGTTATCACGAGAGCCACATCCCAGATCGTGATTCGCTTGAGAATACTTCTGTCCTGTGAGAATTCACAATGGCGGGGGGTTTTCACTCTGAGTCCTATGGTTTGGACGACCTTTTCTAGGGACCACCTTGTTGTGTCTAGATCACACCTGTGAGGGGGATGGGTTTTGCAGGAAAACAAGCCACTTCATATCTTTGTTCTCTCATGCGCGTCAGATCTTCCCATCTACACAGAGCTACATGGGCAGATTATCCAGAAGTTGTTGCATCTCTAACTTACACTATTGCATAATGTTATTGCATAGTGTTATTGCATGCTGAACTTTTGAACTTGAGTTATTGCATCATCATATGTATACTTAACCTTTGCATCATCTAACCTTTGCATCATTGGGTGTTGCATATCTCATTTGCACTCCATCTGCATAAGTAACATGTGCATACATACATTTGCATTGCATTCAAACCAGAAAAAGCTCACTTTCTTCCCTTCATCAGCTAGAAAACAGTGATGACCTGATACCGATACTTCCTCAGATCCAACGAGTCAGAAATCATGGGTGATTCTGATAATGCTGCTTACACGGAGAACTTGACTCAGTTCCAAGGTAGACTGGGTCAATTCCAGGATAACATGGATGCCATCATGGAACTCCTTCGTACTCGGAGGGATGTCAGTGCTACTTCTACTGTTGTCGCCACTGTCACTGATGCAACTGTTGTCACTCCTATTTCTACAGTTATTGAAGCGCCAGTTGAGACTATTGTTCAACCTACTATCAATTTGCCAAGCTCTTAGCCTGATCCGAATCAGGTGCCTACTGCCTTTCCTTGGGGAATACCCCTGAATTTCACTCCTCATACTGCCTGTGGCAATGCCTTTGTGCCATATCAACCCTTTGTATTGCCCATGCCCAATAGGAACTCTGTTGCTTACCCATGGGGCATGCCTATTCCTATTCCACCTCCTGTGGTGAACCCGGATGATCATGAGATTCCTCAAACACAGACTCGTCAAGCTCCCGTGCCAAACGATAGGGAGACCCTCGATGAAGATGGATATGTTCATGTTCCGGTCTTGTCTCAATCTGCACAAACTTCTGGAATGCCTTACTCTGGGGCATCTGTAGCTGCTATGGCACCTCCTCCTGGTTACCCGTACGGTGTTCAAATGGGTCAGATTTCTGGTCAGATGGTTAATTCTGGGTTGATACATCTGTCTCAGTTTGCCTCTCCTCAAGTGCTTGCTTCAGCCGCATCTCAGCCTCTAAATCCTCAGGTTCTTGCCAGACGTGCTAATCAGAACAAACCTGTAGACTATAAGCTATTAGAGGATAGAATCAAAGCTATTGAGGGTTTCTCTGCCTTTGACATGGATGCCAAAGACTTGTGCTTGGTCCCAAATGTTGTGCTACCCCAGAAGTTCAAGGTACCTGTTTTGCCTAAGTACAAGGGGTTGAGTTGTTGACGAATCCACGTCACCATGTATTGCAGAAAAAAGGCTTCCTACATAGACAATGATGATCTACTTATCCACTATTTCCAGGATAGCCTATCCGGGGCTTCCTTGGATTGGTATATGAACCTTGAGCAAGGTAAGATCAGAACCTGGAAAGATCTATCTGAAGCGTTCTTGAAGCAATACAAGTACAACTTGGATATGGCTCCCACCAGGTTGCAACTACAAAATCAACCTTAGAAAGCCGATGAATCATTCAGAGAATACGCTCAGAGATGGCGTGAGATGGCTTCACAAGTCTGACCGGCTCTATCTGATTCAGAGTTGGTTGACATATTCATGGGCACTCTTCAGGGTTTGTACTATGAGAAGATGGTTGGTAGCTCATCCTCCAATTTTGCTGATGTTGTAACCATTGGGGAACGCATTGAGAATGGGCTCAAAACAGGGAAAATTGTTGGCACTGTGAGTCAACAATCAAGGGTTAATAAGCCACAAGGTGGCTTCTCTGAAGAAAAGGAAGAGGAAACAAACGCTGTCATGGATGGTGTCCACTTTCAAGCACAAACTCCCATGGCTCATGTGCCATACTGCTCGTACCCATACGTTGCTGCTGCCCAGTACCAACAGCCACCGTATCAACAGCCTCCTCAGGCTCATGATCAGCAAGCCCAAGGCCGAGAGCGTCAGAATCAGCATAAGCCCAAGAATAATCTAGAACGAAGGAATGCTCCTCTAGATCCGATTCCTGTGACATATACTCAACTTCTCCCATATCTAGTTCAGAATTCGCTGATGGTTCCCAAAGCTCTGAAGCCTCCACCAGAACCATTCCCACCTGGGTATGATCACAATGTGCAGTGCGGATATCATGCTGGGTCAGCTGGCCATTCAACCGAGGATTGCAAAGCTTTTAAAGCTAAGGTCCAACAGTTGATTGACAAGAAGCATTTAACCGTTCGAGGCGAGAGACTATGGGTGAACGGAAATCTCTTGTCTGTGTAAGAGCCAAGATCGCAAAAGAATCTTTTGAAGAAGCCTGTGAGCACTTCCTCAACATCGGCAACCATTATGTCATTCCATATTTCCCATTTGTAATCTTTTTGTTTGTCAAGCATTGTTCACTTGTAAAACTTGTTTGTTTTCAAATGATAATAATAATGAAATGAATATGCATATTTTGAATAAATTCATTCGTGTTCACTCATACTTTTTATCAGTATCACACATTTGATCAAGCAAAATCAAAAAGAGAATGATGAAATCAAAAAGACATGAGATCATTTTCTGTATGCTTTTGAATAAAACCCTGCTGAGGATGTAAGGTATTTGTTCAAATCCCCAAACACAGGAGTCATAAGGAAGATAATCCCTAGTCAACCCCTTTGGGCCCTGAAGTAGGAGTTTCTTTCTGTACACATAAACCCTCAATCTTCACCAGGGGCAGGGTAGTCTTCAGTTAGTTTGACCATGCGTTCAATTTTCAAAAGAAGAGCACCCCATATGTGGATCAACCACATCATATCCCTCGCAAGAGGTCTGAAAAATCACAAATCCACAATGGTTATCCCTCATCGACCATAGGAATGAGGCAGTCACTACTCACCTTCACAAATCAAATAAACACGTGTCACACGATTTTGTTCGAAAAAAAATCAAAATCACAAAAGCAAAAGAAAAAAAACAAAAGAATAAAAGCCCGCTAAGTCAAAAACTCAAAAGCAAATGACTTAGGCAAAAATTAGGGCATCCTGTTAGACTGCAAATTCAAAATAATCAGTCTACGCAAAATTTAGGGAAAACAAAAAGAACAAAACAGAGAATCAAAAGAGCAAAAATCCTCAATAAGAACAAGTTCGTGTGATCATATGTGACAAAAACAAAAGTTGAGTGACTTCCGCTCCAAAACCATCGTTGGTTCCACTACCATCACATCAACCATTCAAAATCCTCTTTTGAAAGGTGAACGCTTGTGTCAAACTAGCTGAACGTAGGACTAGAGAACATCAAGGAGAATGGGTGGGGTAAAATAATTTTTGAGCCTTATATTCTTTCTTTCTTAAACCGTGAACCATGCCACGTTACAACCCTCAAAAGACCTAATTGAAGCAGGGTTTATTTTGAAAGCATACGACAGTAAAATCGCGTCAAAGCTGACTCCTAAAGATTTGCTTATTATTTGTGCCGATACTGACATGGTATTCTAAAATGGTGATCTATTCACTATATGTCATAATCTTAGTGAACATGCTTGGATTTCAAAACTGACATATGCATGGCATTAGCATTATCATTTTTCAAAACAAACACTTTTTACCTGCAAACAAGCACTTGACATCAAGAAGGTTTCCACAATGGAAAGTGTGATCACCTCAAGGGGCCAAACCCCTGAAAACTCCGTTGAGCAAAAAGGGCCTAGCCACCTCAGGATTCAGTCGGTCTGAGCCAATCACGACGAGATCCGACAAATCTCTTCATGTTCATTTGGTCAGGGGCATTCCTCCAAAGAACAATCAGACAGGGGTAAAATCACTTCAGAGCTCACATTGAGGCAAACCACCTCAAGAGCGCAAGAATCTAACCTCTCCAAGAGAAGGTTAATCAGGGGCATACTGTTCCAATACACTGGGGCAAGCCGGATCAAGATCATCCTGTGACACAACTGTTTCCTACCGTGTGACTAGGGAAACCCATGCAGATACCCAACAGACTGGGGCAGAGTCAGGCTACCAAGGTACAAGTTCTCTCCCCATTTTGAGGCCAGAGCAATGGTGCAGCAACAATTGCTGATCCTGAAGTAGGTGTCGGGGAATCACGTCTTTATGGCTTACACCCTAACCTCAACTCTTTCACTTCTCACAATAAAAACACTTGAACCATTGCATAGACCTTCCTCACACTTTGATAACGTCGCTTCACTCATGAACATCCGTCATCTGGCATAGCACGAAGCCTTGACATAAGCCTAATCCAACTTGACATCTTTTCAAAAACCAATTACCAACATTCTGCATATAGTAATCATCATCGCATAGCATTGTATTTTCAAACGCATAAGCATATTTATCAAGATGAGGCATTACGCTATACAGGTTTAAACATGCGTCCCAATCAAAACCCCAGTTCTCGTCTGGTAGTCAGTTCTCGTCTGACTTATCCCTTTAAAACCCAGTTCTCGTCTGGTAGTCAGTTCCCGTCTGGCTCATCTTTGCTTAAATCCAGTTCACGTATGGTAAACTTAATTCCAGTTCTCGTCTGGTCGTCAGTCCTCGTCTGACTTATCTCTTTAAAGTCCAGTTCTCGTCTGGCTTATCCTTGCAAAACCCAGTGCTCGTCTGGTAGTCAATTCCCGTTTGACTTATCTCTTAAATCCAGTTCCCGTCTCGTAGTCAGTTCTCGTCTGGCTTTATCAAAATCCAGTTCTCGTCTGGTAGTCAGTTCTCGTCTGACTTGCCTCTTCCAATTCCAGTTCTCATGGCCAGTCCTCGTCTGACTTGTCTCTTTAAGATCTAGTTCCCGTCTGGTAGTTAGTTCTCGTCTGACTTGTCTCATCATTTTCCAGTTCTCGTCTGGTAGTCAATTCTCATTTGACTTATCTCTTTCAAATCCAGTTCTTGTCTGGTAGTCAATTCTCGTTTGACCTGTCTCATCAAAATCCAATTTCTGACTGGTAGTCAGTTCCCGTCTGACTTATCCTTGCAAGGTCCAGTTCTCGTCTGGAAAATTTTTATCAAAGCCCAGTTCTCGTCTGGTGGTCAGTTCCTGTCTGACTTATCTTTACATAATTCAATCCTTGCCTTGTAGTCAATCCTTGTTTGACTCATCTCTTTAAAACCCAGTTCTCGTCTGGTAGTCACTGCTCGATTGACTTTTCCCTTCAAAATCCAGCTCTTATCTGGAAGTCAGTTCACGTCTGACTTGTCGCTTTGAAAACTAGTTCTCGTCTGGTAGTCAGTCCTCGTCTGACTTGTCCCTTCAACGTCCGGTTCTTGTCCGGCCAACATTTCCAGTTCTCGTCTGGTGCTTTTTTTTCAAAATCCAGTTCTCGTCTGGCATACTTTTCCAAAGTCCAGTCATCGTCTCGCAGACCTTTTCAACATCCAACTCCCGCCTGGTAAACTTTTCCAGAACCTTTTTAATCCTTTGGCCCGTCCAGAACTTGCAAAGTTGCGACATTACACTTTAACTTGCATCCCTGAATTGCATGATATCAAGCATCATGTAGAAATGCATACATAGCATGTGCATCAATCATACTCCCTCTATGTTTGCCTGACTTATCTCCTAGCAGATTTTCAGCCAAACCTTGCACTTATCTATTCTACCTTGCACCGCTCCGTTTGTCGCCGTCGGCCAAATTCTCGAACTACTCTTTTATTTAATCCCCTTTTACCTCGAATCATCGAACAACTAGCGCAATTCGTACATTCAGGTCCAAGCGGATTAAATAGGGGCAGCTGTCGTAACCCGAAATTTGACCTCCCTCTTTTTCCTTTTGCATAAGCATAAGCATTCGCATCGCTGGCATACACGTTCGCATTTTTCCTCTGGTGTTTTGATTTTCAGGATATTCAGGTTTTCCAAGCCCGATAATGATATCCTCACAAGGTCATCACATTGTCAAAACAAGCACAACATGAAGGCTTCCATACCTATTCAGCAATACAAGAGGTGGAAAATCAAAACCAGGACCACAACACCTTTTTTTTAGGCAAATTGGGCATATTTTGGCCTGGTTAATCAATTAACCATTTGCAGTGTAATTGTGTTAATCGATTAACACAAGCAAAATAGGCACAATTTGCTGCTTTTTCACGACAGCACCTTTGCACACATTTTGGTCTTGGATTCTAGCAGCATATGGAATATTCTAGACACCTCTAAACATTTCCAAGCTACTCAATTCATTCCAAGTGCATATGCTATGATACTTCACTTTAAATAAAGTGCGCCATGTTCCTTGTTTTCCAAGTAATGTGGATCTTTGGATGTTGGAATTCACCTTGGGATGGTTACCGAGTTGGTTCTAACTAACCGAGTTAACCGCCTTGACTCGGTGAGTCAAGTCCAACTAACTCCTAACCTAGCTCCAAACCCAAAGCAAATTCCAAACCAAATTCCAAACCATCTCATGCTCCAAACCTAAAGCCTATATAAACACACCTCCACTCACTTTTCAATACCTCAACCATTCTCTACCATTTTTCACCAAGCTTCTCACATTTCACTCTCAATTCTCTCCCTTTTCTCTGATTTCTCTACTCATTCTTCATCTTCATCTCAATTTTTCTCCATCAAACCTCACCAAAAGCTCTTATTCTTGAAGGATAATCACTTTTCACCTTGAAAGTGATTAATTCTTGAGCTTAACCTTCATCATTTGGCATTCTTTGGTTGGATTTCTAGAATTACATCTCATTCTACTTCAATCCAAGGGTTTCACACTATTTATTTTGGTGCAAGTTCGGTTTCGGTGCATTTTCGCGTTTTGATCGGTTTCGACGCGTTTCGTCTACAATTCAAGGATCCTCTGGTTTCCTGTAATCTTCTGCACCAAGATCACATTGCAACATTTACCAAGGCACATCTCAACCTTGTAGGTTGGTGGATTTCACTCATTTTATCATTTCGATCGTTTTCGTATCGTTTGCGATGTAATTTCGATATTCTTGCATGTAAATTAATTACACTTTTGATAGATCCATGATCTTGATTGTTAATTGATTCTATTGTTGATCATTTGCTATTTCTAAGCTTGATTTTTTGTGCATAATTGTTTGCCCTAGCATTGGAGTAATTGCACAATCAAAAAGTTGGCCAAAAGCACTTTTCAAAACTGATTTTCTGCTCCCTGTACAGTGTTAATCGATTAACACATTGCAGTGCGATTGTGTTAATCGATTAACCAGTGTTTTTTTGCACTTTTTCACATGTTAATCGATTAACACTTTGCAGTGCAATTATGTTAATCGATTAACACTGAACCAGAAGGCCATTTTCTTGCATTTTCAAGTATATTTGCCATGCTTTCTTCATTTTAACTTCCATTGATTGTCATGCTGGATTTTATGGATGTTTTTAATGTCATTTCACTTCTGGTTGAAGCATGTTCATGAACTTTTGATGCACATTTTTTATTATTCATTTGTTTCATGTTCTTAGCATTGTATGAACATAACAATTCTTGCACTATCTTTGTTCACATGATGCATGATTTTGTGTGGCATTTTGGTGATCATTTGGCACTGTTTTGCACCTTCCATTTCAGATTTGCATTAAGTTTATTCTTCATGGATAAACTTAATCTTGTATAATCAATAATTCACTCCTTTTTGCTTTAATGACTTTTCATCCTCTTTGGAAAGTTGTTAGCATGTTTATCCCTTGATTAATTGATCGAGACTTTGTTTTGATTAATCGATCTCCCCTTTTCCTTTCTTTAGGCCTCCTTTAGAGCTTTCTCTCTCATCCCCCCCCCCCCCCCCGGCGTGGAGTTGGAGTTTGGCGCTGCGCCTTGCATCGGAGCACTGTACAAATTGACGCCGTTATGCTGTCCATTTCTCTATACAGAAGCACTTTACAACTTGGAGCTGTTGGGCCATCCGGTTCAACTTCTGCATTACACCCTGTGTGTGTTAGGGAAGGGATGAGAAGGGAGAATTCCTACTCTCATTCTGACTACTTCAGGTAGGGGACGAATGACCCTGTGCTTGGCTTAGTCATCTCTATCTCCAGGCGGTAATGTACCTTCCTTCCCCAGTCGAGTTTATCCTTGATCACTCTTCTCTCTTTGCGATCTCTTTCGATCCTTGATCACTCATATCTCAATCTCTCTCTTGATTTATCACCATTCTTCTTAGTTACGATCCTTTGTTCCTTGGGTTAGCAAGCTTTCTTCGTTTCAATACCCTATGTTTTTCTTGCGGTCCATCATTGCTTCTTGATTCCCCTGAAGAGTCTCAATTCTCTTTCTTTGGCCCAACACAGTCCTCCTATCACGACCATTTTCCCCAGGAGCTCGCAATCTTCTCTTGGTTCTTCTCCTTTCTTGGGTTAATCGCCTCTTCTTGGTTAATCACCTTTTGCTTCAGTTAATCACAGTCCGCCTGTTAATCACTGAGCACCCCTTGGGTTAATCACCTCCCCTTGGTTAATCACCCCTTTTCTTCAGTTAACTACAACCCGTCTGTTAAAATACTGCACCCTTTTGAGTTAATCACCTTCTCTTGGTTAATCACTCGCTTTTCTCTTCGGTTGGTCACAGTCCGTCTGTAAACACCGAATCCCCCGCAGTTGGCAACCTCCTCTTGGTTCGAATACTTGCACCCTTGGGTTAGTAACCTTTCTTTGGTTCAAATACCCTTTCTTTGGTTGAGTACTATTTGTTCAGTCAGTTTACCGAACCCCTTTGGGTCATGACCTTTGTTCGATCCTATACCCGTCCTTTGGGTTATGATCTTTATTCGGTCTTACACCCACTCTTCCGGTTAATCGTTGTTTTCTCTGCTAAAACCAATGCTTCTCTACCCCCACAGAGTTGCAGTCCTTTCTTCCCTCGATTAATCACTGTTTACCAGTTAATATACCGAGGCCCCTTCAGAGTCAAACACCTTCTCTCGGTTCAGCCCTCTCTCTCTTGGTTTATCACAGTCCGTCTGTTGACACCAGCTTCTTTTCCCCGCCAGGGTCTACTCTCTTTCTTTGGTTAACCACTGCCAGCCAGGTAATATACCGAGTCTCCCGTTTCTTTTCCCCTTAAGTTTTATCTATATTTTCCCTGTCCTTTGGGACTAAATAAAGTTCGGTGGCGACTCTGTTGTATCTTTGAGTGTGTGATTCACTCAGGTAGAAACCATCCATCTTCAGATATCACCAGAACATGTACATGATTTGGAAATGATTTTCTTCTCAGGTTTGAGATTCTTGTTTTGAGGCACAAAGTTGTTTTTCAAAATAATATTTTCTTCACTCAAACTTGAATAATGTTTCTGAAGTTTAAAAAAACTTTTGATTCAAATACATGAATCTTCTTCTGATCCTTTTATTTGTTCAGAAGATTTTGATATTTTTCCAGAACTTCTGATCAACTAGATTCAAGCTCAGAATGAGAAAGTTCAGAAAATACCTCTTCAGAATCTGACTTTGATTCTAATTATAACTGAATCGATTTTGCATAAGCTTTTGCGAAAGCCATCAGAGCCACGTTAACCTTCTCTTCCTCAGAGTCATCCTCTATAGACTCTGAATCATACCATGTAACCATAAGACCCTTCTTCTTCCCTAGGAAGTATTTCTTCTTAGGTATGTCCTTTTTCAACTTGGGACATTCATTCTTGTAATGACCTGGCTCCTTGCATTCAATGCATATGACTTCTTTGTTGTCTCCAGCTTACTTGAATCCAAAAGTAGACTCAGAACGATCACCTATCATTTTTTGTCCTCTGATTTCTCTTTGACTTTTCTTCCAGAGTTGATTCACACGTCTGGACAGAAAAGATATTTCATTTTCTTCTTCTGATTCTTCTTCAGACTCTTCATCAGTATCAGCTGGAAGAGGTTTAGTCTTCTCAGATATTCCTGAAGAATTTAGAGCAATAGACTTGCTCTTTCTCTTGGGCTCATCTTCCTCGAGCTCAATCTCATGGCTTCTTAAAGAACTAATCAGTTTTTCAAGAGAAAGGTTGTTGAGGTCCTTTGATAACTTCTGAGCCGTTACCATTGGTCTCCAACATTTAGGTAAACTTCTGATGATCTTATTAACATGATCAGCAGTAGAATACCCTTTGTCCGGAACTTTTAAGTCCTGCAACAAGAGTTTGAAACCTTGAAAACATGTTCTCAAGAGTTTCCTCGTCCTCCATCTTGAAAGCTTCATATTTTTGAATCAAGGCAAGAGCCTTGGTTTATTTGACTTGTGTGTTCCCTTTGTATGTAATCCTCTGAGAATCAAATATGGATTTAGCAGTATCTCTGTTGGTAATCTTTTCATACTCAGTGTATGAAATAACATTTAACAAGATAGTTCTTGCTTTGTTATAATTCTTATAATATTTTTTTGGTTGGTATGTCATCACTCTTCTTTCAACTTTGTTGCCACTTGCATCTACTGGGTGTAGTAGCCATCAACTACCATATCCCATATATCAACATTATGACCTAAAAAGAAGCCCTATATTCTATCCTTCCAATAGTCAAATTTGTCTCCATCAAAAGCAGAAGTTTTAGCATTGTAATGATTTCTATCATTTGTTTGAGCAACTAGAGGTGGTGGAATATCGGCCATTGAATTTCACATTGGATCTTTATATAACACTGTTAAGGGTTTGATAATCTTATCAAGACCAGAATAGGAGCTCTGATACCAATTGAAGATGGCGAGAAACACAAAAAATGGGGGTTTGAATTGGGTTTCTAAAAATCAAAGTTTTTTTCGAAAACAACTCAACAAGCAATAACATGAACAATAAAAATAACAAGTTATTTTTATACTAGTTCGCTGTTAACTAAGCTACCTCCAGTCCACCCTACCAAAGTGATTTTTCCTTCTCAATAAAGAGTTAATCCACTATAACCGAAACTGATTACAGACACGACAAAGACAACTGTCTTTGTCTTCTCGAATATATTTGACCAAACCCTAGTCACTTAAGGAAACCGCTCAAATAAGATTGAGATTTACAAGATGTGTTTATAAAGAATGCTTCTTAGAAAGCAGATTAACACAAGTTAATACAATGAAAATCTCACACAAATAACGAGCGAAAACTCTTTGTGTGTTTACAGAGAATATACGCAAAAATAATATTTACTTTAGGAAGTATGTATGTTCAATAGCGTAAGCAATGTAATAGCAACTAGCATGAGAATTAGCTACTTCTTCCAATCATCCAAGTCTTCTTTATATAGGCAGATGAAAGATCCGTTGGAGGGTAGGATTGGAATTGCAAATAACATCTTTCTCTTTCATAACGGTTTGCAAATGGGAGGCAAAATGGTACACTAGTAATGTCTTTCGCCCATAAAATCAGGGTAGCGGAGAGATGGATGATCTTGTACTATGTACATTTTTCTGACACAAAACCTTTTGAACTTATCTTCTAATCTTCGGAGGCTGTTGATAAAATGATATTGAAGCATGCTTAGAAGGATCAAGAGATTTGTTGAGAGAATCTTCAGAACCTTGGTCTTCAGAGTCTTGACACAGTTCCTCAGAACCTGGTCTTCAGAGTCTTCAGATCTTGTTCTTTAGAATCTTCAGAACTTGAGCACGATATCTTGAAGGTAGACAATCCTAGAGGCTCTTCAATTAGAGTCACAGTCAAAAGCTCTAGCACAAACGTTCTACTGAACTGTTATCTTAGAGCTTTCTAGAACTTTACAACATCTTGTAAAGCACTTGTATCTCTTCAGAGTCAGAGTGTGTTGATTCAGAGTCTGATGATTTCACACGTCAAAACTTCAGATTCAGAACCTGTTAAACAAAAGCTTCACACTAGACACAAAATTGTTAGTGTACAAAATTGTTCTCTAATAAACAATGTATTGTTATCATCTAAACTAAAGGCCAGATGTAGAACTAAATCTTGTTCTAACGACTATATAACTTTGTGTGTCTGCTGTTACCTTGACGTGTTTCTACACTATGTCAATCTAGATATGGTATTCGATTATGTTGATTCTTTTTGGTATTTCTCTGATTTTCATTTTAAAACCTTTGCCAAATTGTGGCAAAAAAGGGGAGTCGTGCATGTTTGCATGCTTGTATGCTTGTGTGTCTGTCATGTTAAATTAATTTTCAAAATATATTTGATAATTTTATTTTTAAAAATTATTTTTAAGTTATATAATATTACAAATTTGTCATTAATGAAACGTGTACAAGTGTTTTTTCTTCTAAATTATCAAAATTAAAAATTAAAATTTTTAAAATTTATTTTACTTTTTTAAATTTTTAAATTTTTAAATAGAGAATAACTTTCAAAAATAATTTTCTAAAATTAGACTACTTTTTTTTTAATAAGCAAATATATTCAGAGGATACAAGGGGGTATCCTAACCCACTTACAAAAAAAGGCACCGGCCAAAAACTAACAGACAAGCCTACAAAAATTCGCACTGTGCCTTAAACCATTCGTAGTAATTACAAGTAATTGATATCTTAAATTTTTTTCCTATCCACCACCAAGATAAAAGAATAATCTTATTTTGTAAAAGTCGCCACCCAAAAAGAATTGTTTTTAAGGGCGAAGTAGCAGACCACAACAGCTTGAAAACAGCCCCGGAACAATTTGAAACAACAGGCGCCAAGTTGTTTTTCTTCAGATACTGATATCCAGAATGCGTTGTGTACTCCATTGACGAATGAAAAGGCCACACCATCAAGTCTTCCGCCTCCTTCTTCAACGAAAACTCTCTCAGACGCTCCATTAAACAATCGTAATCGTGACGCAAACTAGGTTGGACACCGTTGTTAGCAAACATGACGTTCCATACCCATTGATCGTCGGCCCAAAAACCATTATCTGCAATAATGGAATAACTATGGGTCGCTAAACTACATAGGTCCGGAAATAAAGAGGATAAACAATCTCTGCTAATCTAAGGAGAATGCCAAAAAGAAAAGGACTATCCATCTCCAACTTTAAAGGATGATAAACCAAAGAAAGAAACTGATCCAAAGCAGCGGGAAATGGTGCGTAAATCTCGCCACCAGAGAGAAGCAGGAACAATATATTTAGGGAACTCACCTTGAATCAGATCTTGGTTAAAATGTTTACCATACCTACCAACCAGAATATTATGCCACAGGATGCCATTTTGCTGGGAACATTTCCACAGCCATTTAGCAAGGATGGCAATGTTAAAACATCTTAAATCCAGTATAGCGAGGCCACCCTCCTCCTTAGATTTGCAAACCATACTCCAACTGATCCAAGCCATTCCTTTTTTAACAGTTGAACTCGACCAGAGGAATCTACGTTGTAAAGTTGTGAGGATTCGAATGACTTTACATGGCATCTTATAGAAGGACATATAGTGAATAGGTAAATTGGCCAAAACAGATTTGATGAGAGTAGTCCTTCCCCCCATAGACACGAGTCTACCTTTCCAAGAAGCAAGTCTCGCTTGGAACTTATCAATAACCGGTTGCCAAAAGGAAACTAGTCTATGGTTTCCTCCAATTTGTATTCCAAGAAATTTGAAAGGAGCCGTTTGGATTTTACACCCCAAGAAATTTTCAGCAGCCCTAAACCAAGATTGATCCAAGCCAAAACCAAAGAGACAACTTTTGCTGTAATTAATGTCCAGACCAGACAGCAATTGGAACCCCTTAAGAATAACTTTGATTGCCCACAAATTATTCCAAGATCCTTCTCTAACAATAACGGTATCGTCGCCATATTGCAGTAGATTGAAAGAAACATTATGATCCAACCAGAATCCATTAAAAAACTGACTTTCTGAGGCCCTTTTCAATAAAACTGCTAAACCTTCCGCCGCAATTGTAAAAGGATAAGGTGATAGAGGATCACCTTGCCTTAATCCTCTTGAAACTTTGAATTCACGGGTTGGACTTCCGTTGATAAGAACTGAGATATGGTTGTTGAACACGCTGCCCTCTAGCCAATTCACGGGTTAGAATACTTCACCAAATTTATTATTTTTAAATTTAAAAAATTGAAAAACAAATTTATAAAAAATTAAATCGAACCGATCTTAAATTTTTTGCTATATATTATCCAAAAGAGTTTTTTTAATGGAAATAAAATAATTTTTGAATTTAGATTAAATAAAAATAAAATTCAATTATAAAATATTAATAGGAATAATATATTGATTTGTTGCTTCAATAGGAAGAAATTTGGTGGATTCAAATGGCTAAAACGCATTGGCTGATAGAGGAAGATAGAAATACAAAAAACTTCTATCTAAATGCTACTCAAAGAAGAAACCAAAACAAGATATAGGAGATCCATTGAGAAAGCCAGAAATCACTTACAAAGAGTAGGAGATTCCGGCTACTATCTTATAGTTTTACAGAAACCAATTCAGAGCATAGAACTTATCATTAACTCATAGTGCTTTCAAACTCAACATAAGACTTATACCAAAGAGATGGTTAACTAGTTAGGGTCTCCTTTCACCTAATAGGAGATTATTCTAGCGATAAAAAACTTAAAGAGTAATGTTTCCCCTGTCCCTGATGGAATACCGACTATGTTTTATTAATCCTATTGGAATAAAGTGGGAGAGGATACCTCTAACACTATTCTGAATATGTTCAACAACTAGGAAAACCTTAATAGATTCAACAACACCTTCATCAACCTCATTCTCAAAATTAAAAATCTCCTCAAAACCTATTGATTTTAGACCAATAGCTTTGTGCAACGTCTTTATGAAGATCATTACCAAAACTATAGCTAACAGGATTAAGACTCTTCTCCCTGATATTATCAGTGAGAATCATAGTGCTTTTGTTCACAAAAGGCAAATCACTGGTAACAATATGGTTTCTTATGAGATATGCAATCATCTAAATAAGTCTACTAGAAGGAAGAAATGGTTGGTTGGTATTAAGTTGGACATGGAGAAAGCGTATGACAAATTGGATTGGAATTTTATTCGTCGAACCCTGATCGATATTGGTTTTCTTATGAATATTGTTAATCTTATCATTAAAAGTGTTAACACTGTTGGCTTTTCTATTCTTATAAATGGAATAAGACAAAGAGATCCCATTTACTCTAACCTCTTTATTCTTTATGTGGATGTATCTCAAATCTTATAAGAAACGCTCAAAACTGAAATAAATTTAGAGGTATTTATATAACCAGAAGGGTTCCTAATATAAAACATTTACATATAAGAATCATCTATCTTAATTCATAAGATGGTCGAATTCGAATCGAACAGTTTGGAGCTTCTGTTGATGATGATGATGATGAACAACACAAAAGACGAGCTTCTAAGGAACAAGGTTGGCATGATTTGCAAGGCTTTGTGGAAAATGAAGAAGTTGAAAGGTATTAGAAAATACATACTAGAAGAGAAAAAAACGCGCTGGCGCACAACCTGGCTAGGGTTAATGTAACTAAGCATAAGACCAATTGTAAATCGAGTTATGAAAATTGCCCTTAGGCCCAGGTGTGATTCTTGTTTGAAATTATTTATTTTGATCTTCTTATAAAAAAATGTTATAGGCAATGTCTTAAAAGTGTTTTGTAAAGGAAAAAATCTGATAATTTAAACCCTTTTTATACTCTTCGCGCACAGAAAAATTTCCAATCTTGTTTTATTATAATAAATTTTTATGGGAATTGCTAGAGGTACCCTATCAATTTCTATCACACTCTAGTGAAAACTCCAAAATAACCCTTGATTTCAGAAATGCATCTTTAGATGCATCCAAAAACACAAATCAGATTTGTTATTGACAACACCCCAAATGACATGTTGCCTTTATTCTAGAGATACAACTTCAGAATGTCCTGAAACACATATGTAAGAACACATATGCAAACTGATGCATATTGAATTTAAAATTAAAATTAATAACTTAAAAGATGAAACGTTACATAAATAATCAGACATTACATAGATGAAACATATCAGCGTCAAGGTGAACGTTCCGACATCCTAACAATATCTTCGACAAATCTCACTATTTTTGCATCCAGCTCGATTGGAAATTTATTTTTGTAATAGAAAAATGTATTCCACATAACCCTTACATATGTAACAGTCTTGAACTTGAAGTTGTTGAGCTCAATGTTCCCTTCGTTGTCAGCTAAGGGTGAACTGTACTCGAGCTTCGAAAAAATTTGATTATCGTCGTATGGTAGGAGGTTTTCCATTATGAATTTCAGATCATCAAGATGCGTATACTCAGTGAACTTGAATGTAATTGATGGTTCTGCCACGTTGAAGTAAACATACCCGGAATTGATGTTCATTCTGATTTAATGTAATGAAGTACAAAAATGAAATGGGAGTTCATATTTGTATAAGTTCTAGACCAATATGAACCTTAGAATTTCTATTATGTACCAGGGGACGTTTCAGAGATGCATCTCAGGAAACACCCTATACTACAGGAACACAAAATAATGAGAAGCATAACCTGTCTTGGAAAGAAAAATATTGAATTTTTTGGGAAACTGAAACATGTGTTAATTTCTATGAAAATGTATATATTTGACATCATCAATATTAATACAATGTTACATGCAAACACTAAAATGAATCGAAACAAGTGTCGCCAGCTAAATATATATCTATGGGCGGTATTGCCTTTGACTTTTGTTTATTTGAGTCTCTATCAATCTCGTTCAATTTGGTGAACTCTTGCATCCTTTTCAAAAATGATTCGGCCATGTCTCCTCATTTGCGGATGAATGAATTGTCCACTCCGGTGATGTTAGTGGTACAGGACATTCCGGTTTTAAATAAACTTGAATAAAGTGTTGCGACTTTGAAAGCCACTCGATACACATAATACGATCATTTGGATTTGAAGATTGGGCAGTGTGCATTGGATAAATTATTTCTGAGAAATCGTATCTTGTAAGATCAATACACACTTTTTCATTCACACTTGCTATAAAATGATCAGTTTTAGGGAAGCACAACCATTTATCCTCTGGTGCTGGTCCACTAATGCATGGAACACAAGATTCCTAAATTGCATCATAATTTTGTTTTGACCCATATAGTTGTGGGTATGTTTCTTTATGACCCTTCAACTCTTTGATTAGTGTATGATCTTATTCTTCTTTACCAAGCAAAGCAAAAATAGCTTAAAACCGCAATTACCTCCACCCTCAACATTGATTACCCGTTCAATGTATTTGTGCATAAAAAATGGCTTCTCGTCGATAAATGGGGTTTTGGGTGGAGGCGGCGAAAGAGGTGATTTGCTAATGCGAGCTCCTTTGAAAATACTTTTTTTGAGATTTTGGAGTTGGAGAGTCCAGAAAAAGTTTGTTAACATGTTCAAAAGAGGAAGGAGAGCGCATCATTGAATTGTCACTAGGTATTGGTTTGACCTTCTTTGGAACACCTTTTCTTTTTATTGGTTGAGACGGTTACTCCATCCTTGCAAGTTCGGTACCTTGATATATAATTTTTATCATCCAAAAGTTTCAAAAGTTATTGCATTTCAGTTTTATCCCCCCTTATCGCCTTATTGTGATTGACACAAATTTTGTACACTTGATTTATATTTGAGATGTTTTTGGGTCTCTTGCTTTTCAAAGTTGCAAGTATGTTTTTAGGCTGCACCATATTCAATGTCATGTCCGTAACAATTTTCTTCTCTTTTAGCATTAGAGGACATGCAATTGGATGCCCGACTAACTTGACACATAGCTCATGGTCATGTAAACGACAAATCGCATTAAATTTCAATTTTTATTAGACAATAAATAACCACACAACTTAAAAGGACACTCACATTTTCTTAAACCAGAGTCATGTCGTTTGAATTTCAAGAGAGAAGTTTTATACGTCCCACTTCTTTCGTATCTCTTTGTCATAAACACAATTCTTCTATCTGAACCATTGTCAGACATTCCAATTACAACACTAAACTCAAATTTAGATGCCTTAGTGCATATCCGTTGAAGCATATGATCACGAAACTCAAATTTTTGTCTGTTTGTAAATTGTTTGCAAACATCTACCTCTTTCATTACGACACTTTTGGCATCCATTGACACAGTCGGTTTTGAGAAACAATTTTGAGTGCACCATAACTAATGCAAACAAAAACACAAAATATTTAAAAACTGAAACAGGGGACATTCCTGAAATGCATTTCTGTAGGAATTCATCTGGGTTTCGGTGATGCATTTTCGAAAATAGCGTAACTTTGATAGCACAAAAAGAAGATTATTGTGAGCAAAGAAGAATGAAATGAATGATCTTTATCTTGAATTCCAACTTCTTTTACTTCTTTTGAAATGATGAAACACAAGACTGGAGTTTTTGAGCTAAAATATTGATTGAGAATGGAAGGTTTTTTTGCAAGAGTTTTGATAAAGGTTGGCAATGGAGTTTGATCATGCAAGATTCTGTTTTGTCAAAAAAAATGACGTTTGACTTTTCTGGAGGTGAATCTTTGAAATAAACTGACACTGTAAATGTCACACCTTTTCAATTTCTCGCTTCACAATTTAAGATATGCACATCCGAAAAAAGTCACTGACTTGGTGAATTAGAAATAAAATGATAGAGTTGGTCTGAAGATACATCTCCGAGACATATTTTTGAAAAATAAGGTGTGACTCAATTGAATTGTGTTGGTGCAAGAGACGCTTTCGGCGATGCATTTCTAAAATCTAAAAAGGATATATTCAAAATTTTATACGATATTATGCCACCTCATAGAATGAGATTAGCGATTCTCTATTTTTATTCAATCCAATTACTCAATAATGTAATTATCTTTACAGGCTAAGAAAGAAGTTAGCCCAATAGTTTGGGCTTCAAAACCCAAACCTACTTTCTTTCAAAAACAATCCAAGCCCTTCTAACAGTTAAAATAAAATCTAGAGAATTTTAGATGTCCGTAGAACTCTAGAATGTTTCAGAGTTTTCAAGACCCTTTCACAAAATGAATAAACTAACAGCACTTTCTCGATAATAGTAGTACAAGACTATTCCTCCATCACCTTTATATACCTTGAGAGCCTTTGAACAATGTCATTCATAAATACTCAGCATCGATATAAATTCGCTTACACAATTCTAAATTTACAGAGTTCTCATAAACTACATTCAAAATGTCTTTGATTCCAAGTTTCTTTGGTGGCCGAAGGAGCAATGTATACGATCCATTCTCTCTCGATGTTTGGGATCCCTTGAAGGATTTTTCATTTCCAGGTTCTGCACTTTCTGCTTCATTCCCTCGGGAGAATTCTGCTTTTGTGAGCACCCGAGTTGACTGGAAGGAGACACCAGAAGCACACGTGTTCAAGGCTGATCTCCCTGGACTGAAGAAGGAGGAAGTGAAGGTTGAGATCGAAGATGACAGAGTTCTTCAGATAAGCGGAGAAAGGAACGTCGAGAAAGAAGATAAGAATGATGAATGGCATCGTGTGGAGCGTAGCAGTGGTAAGTTCTTGAGGAGGTTTAGATTGCCTGAGAATGCTAAAATGGAACAAGTGAAAGCTTCAATGGAAAATGGTGTTCTCACTGTTACCGTTCCAAAAGAAGAGATCAAGAAGCCTGAGGTTAAATCTATTGAGATTTCTGGTTAAACTTAGAATGAGCTTTGTTACTCTGTTGCTTTGAATCGTGTGATTTTCTTGGTTATAATGCTTATGAACCTTTTTGTGGCATGTGCAAGAAATGTATGGTGATGTAATTTTGAAATGCTAATGCATAAATAAATTAGTTGTTGTTGGCTCATCTGGGTTTTATTTATTCATATTCTAATGAATATCAAGAATGTTTAGTTGAATGAGAATTAAACAAAAGCTGTTATAAATAGAGCTTCTTGTTTTTAAAAAATTAAGCAATAACTAGAATAGGATCCGCGCGATGCGCGGGCTTGTAAAAAAACAGTGCTGATGGCAAAGAGAAGTTGTTAAAATAAAATATATATTTATGAATAATGGAAATGCAAGTGAGACATCAAATTAAATCTTAAAACATGAAAGAAGTTTTTTAAATTGGAATTAATTTTTATGGTTTTTGGTTATTTTTATTCTTATATGAGGCTTTGTTGTTCCTTTGTTTTTTTAATGGATTTTTTAGTCCTTATTTTGTGTATGAGAAGTTACTCGTTGTCAGACGATAATAAAGTTCATTGTTACTACTAATTTTTTTTTAATTCTTTTTTATATATGTTTCATCATTTGATGCTGCTGTGATTAGCCTTCATTTAGCACTACGAGTTTTTCTTTTTGTTTTCTTGTATGGTTTGCCGTTGATGTTGTCATCATCATTTCCTCTTTCACGATCTTCTTCTTCTTGGTGATCTTCTTTATTTTAAATCATTTATGGTGATATGTAATAATAGCATGTTTGGATTAGCTTTTGGAAGACCCAGAATCAATTCTAGATGTGTAGAATTGATTCTGGGTGATTTTGAGGTGTTTGTTTTATCAAAAGTAGAATTGATTCTACCTCTAGAATTGATTCCACTTAAAGCTAGAATTTGTAGCTTCTACTCCCAGAATTGATTCTGGGTGATTTTTACACTGAAATTTATTGTTTAACTTACTTTTCATTAAATGTATCCAAACATAAATCAATTCTGTTAAACTCAATTCTATTAAAATCAATTATACCAAACTCAATTCTGCTAGAATCAATTCTGTTCACCGCCAATCCAAACACACCAAGTATATTGTTAAGATTCATAAAGTTAGTAGTATATTTGTGTTATCCACTCTTTTAAGTTTTTTGCAGACAAATTTATTTCAAAAATAAGAGTACGATAAGAAAGGTTATGTAGTATTAATAGTGTAGACGTATTAGCTTGATGTTTCAAGAGCATTTGAACTGTTGTAGGAGTAGCTTTTGTGCCAAACAACTTTTGTATTGATTAGGTTTTATCACACACTTTTAGCATTATCTTGAACCTATGATTACATATTTTTTTATATTATATTAATAATAAATTTTTTTATAAGATGGTTTATGATTACAGAGGTTTAACCTTGGGTTTGGGTACTTGAAAGGTGTTTCACACGAAGGACATTTTAATTCATGGCCTTCTTGTTTAAAATTCTTCACATATTTTTCACGTCAATGTAATGTCAGCCAAATGTATCATCAATTTTATTTATAATTGTTGAAATTATGAAGAAATCCCCCTATATTTAAAGGTTTAGAAAAAATATAAGTAAAATAATTTTATAATTATATATACAAAAGAGTTTTTAAATAAAATTTATAGTGCACTGAGTATCTTACTCTCATGTCATTGCCATTATATTTTGTAATGTAGTTACAATTTGAAACATTCTCTTTTGAGTAGACATATTTGAAAACTTAATTATTGGAATCTCGTTTATTTCTAACTGATCATTTGATGGATTGTATAATTTATACAAAATAAAAAGAGATAGTAAAAGACTAATTTTAAATTTTAATTATCTAAAAAAGATAATTCATAATTGTTAGTAAATTTTGATTATGAATATTTTCTTATTGTAATATTTGTTTTTTATATGTATATAAATGGAAATGATTTAATCTTAGTAATATTTGAGATAAATGTGTAAAACTGATTCTCCTAATAAAAAAATGTACATTTGATTGAATATAACTTAATTATCCAATTAGTTGTTAGTTGTCATAAAATTAATTATTAGTATAAAATATGATTGTCATAATAAAAAAGGAATTTTTTTTTTTAATTTTGAGGCAATTAAAATTTAATTAATTCTTAATCATGATAAAATTGAATTTGTCAATTATTTAATATGTAAGTAAACAATCATAACAATCATAACAATCAGTTTTAAAATGTATGAATTGTGAGTTATAATAAACCTTAAATCGGTATCAATTCTTTTATTATAATGAATTGTCTGTTAATTTTTAAATGTGTAACATTTAATTCTCATAATAATAAAATGATATTTACTTTTTATTGAATATAATCTAATAGGCATTTAATATCTATATTTATTATTTATAATTTAACAAAAAATATTTTAATTATTAAAAAAATAAATATAATTAATTATTATTAGGAATAAAATAATGCACAAAATGATAGCGTGTTCTTGGTAGTATCAAATTTATAAAGAAATAAAATCAAATTTTACCAAATCATACTCTGCAAGAAAACAATCCAAGTTAAAAGAACAACAACTTCGTTATTATACATATTTTTCAATAAAGGAATTCTAAGAATCAAAGTATTAGGAAAAAACCAGTTATAATCCATTTCAACCCATCTTTTTCCTAGATCTTAATAATTGATGTTAAGAGAACAAATGCAAGAAGTTTCTAAATGAAATCAACATACATGAGTTTTAAGTTCATTTTGTAGATATTGTTTGATGAAATTATTTTAAATGAAAGAAGAGGGATTGAGAATGTTACAATAAATTTGTTTATTCCTGAACATTGTTCTTGCGTGAAGATTTTGAACCATTTCATAATCGATTTGTAATGGAGAAATCCAAAATAGAATTCTGCAAAAACAACAATCCAAAATCTATTTGTTAGTAACGAAGGACAAAATCTAACCGTGAAATGAGAAATCCAAAATAGAATTCTGCAAAAACAACAATCCAAAATCTATTTGTCAGTAACGGTAGGAAGGAGAAAATCAAACAGTAATAGGAGAAATCCAAAATAGAATTCTGCAAGAATAACAATCCAAAATCTATTTGTCGGGTAACGGTAGGAAGGAGAAAATATAATCGTGATCGAAGAAATCCAAAATAGAATTCTGAAAGAACAACCGCACACATAACTAATGATGCAACCGTAATCCAAAATCGAGTAACCGTAATCCGAGAAATCCAAAATCAACTTTGCATGAACAACAACACTTTCTGAGATATTTGCAACAGGGGTAGTGATTACTTGATTACTGTCTTGTTCGATTGGGCAGTACATGAAACCACTTTCTTTAAGGTACAAAGTCATAAGTTTCTCCATTTCTCTATTTTTTGTCACTTGTAACTGGTATTGGAGAATTAAAGAAGGGTAAAAAGGGGTTTTAATATGAAAATAGTCAAAGAATATGTTCAACTTTGCATGAACAACAACACTTTTTGAGATATTTGCAACAGGAGTAGTGATTACTTGATTATTGTCTTGTTCGGTTGGGAAGTACTTGAAACCACTTTCTTTAAGGTACAAAGTCATAAGTTTCTCCATTTCTCTAATTTTTGTCACTCGTAACTGGTATTGGAGAATTAAGGAAGGGGAAAAGGGGGTTTTAATATGAAAATAGTCAAAGAATATGAGATGGGGGTGTGGGCAGATAGTGGTGTTTTGATTGGTAGTGTAATAGAAATTGTACACATAAGCTAATATGATGATGTAGATTATTTTTAAAGAAGTGGGTGTTAGGTGTCACAAAATAGTTTGATGCATTGGATTTAATATATATAAATAGATATTATATTTTGACGACATGCTAAAAGAGCATACCCAAAAAATGCCTTAATCTTCATCCTTTTCACCTTTAACACAAATTTTAAATCTCAAGCTCTAAATAGCACTTTGATATTGAATCTTGTAAAATAGAGTAAGGTTGACTTCACCATTCACCCTCTCTTTGAACTTCCTTAACAAAATAATTTGATCTTGTAATACTTCATACTGTGACTTGGTGACAAATATGATTATATGACTTTGGCATTGCAAATTGATTGGGAATAAAAATGTGTGTTGCCGCACTATGTTTTAAATAAGACTGAAAATATGTTTCTCACCCAAATGGTTTGACTAGAGTGATAGAATCAATCAGGGAGAAAAATCTCTATTAACTACAAATATTCACCTTGTCCTCAAGGTGAAAGATTATGTATATCTCATAATATAGATTCCAACATTTCTTATAATCCAATAGCTGTCATATATCTTTCACCTGGGTCCTATTGAAAAAAAAAGTAGACACAACTCTATTTGATGTGTTACACAACTGCTGAAAAATGTCTAGCAGTATAGTAGTTATGTTTTTGAACTTGTGTCCTTTTTCACTAATATGAATATGACTCTAAGATAACATATTAGCTCAATATATCAAATTGACATGATGATTCTCCGTTAGGGTTTCTCTGCTATGGTTTACGCTTAGGCAATATGAAGCAACAATACACATATGTTTGGAAGTGAATGGCTTGCTGAAGCAACATTACACACGCGCTTACCATTATTTGAGAGTTGAAAGTTTGAATCAGTTCTAATCATAAACCTCTAGCTTGATTCTAAAGGATAACTTTATCAACCATCTTGTGCATTTTTACCGTTTGGCCTAGCTTTAGTAGTTTATTGATTTCAAATATTGTCATCACTAAAACCACATTAAATGTTGTTATCATTAAAATCAAACATGCGTCATTAAGAACATGCATCATCATAACTAAACACTTGCTTGTTCACTTGTATCTAGCTATCTATAAGCTTCATCTTCTAAGATCACTTCTTGATTATACATGTAAGTATAATTTCACAACTTCGTCACAAAACAAAAGAATTTTTAATTGAGAGTTTGATTACTCGCATCTAAATTGAAGAATAATCTCAAAGACAATATCAAAGATATGAAGTATTGGTTGTTTCAAACAACAAAAAGAGATTTGGAGCAGTTCTGAAGGCATCTGGAAAATCATTAAAGAATCATAACTGCAATGTTGTGAGTCAAATTAAGAATGTGAACCCTTCCAAGGCACAAACTCTCTGATTGCTAGGAGTATCCACCGCCTCAAAGAAATTACGCTCTTGTTCTCACTTGCTTCATTTGTGGAAAATCGGGTCATATGACTAAGAGATGTAAGAGAATGCCTAAACCTTCAGTTGGATCTAGGGCACATGTTAACATGTCTGGTGAGGAATTTATTACCATGATCAATAGAATCAATATGATTGGTGGGCCTGATGGTTGGTGGATAGATATCGACACCTCTTGTAATGTATGTTATGTCTGTGTTATGTTCAAAACCTACATGAATGCTGAAGATAAGAAAGTTGTGAAATTTTGTTCTCAAGAGGACAAATGTTAACCACAATGTCCGGGACAACGCATACACCTGTTTTCTAACATATGACAGATTCTTCAAAGGACAGATGTTAGAAAAGAAGACTGGGACATCGAATACTAGGAAAAAAACAGAAACTTTGAATTAAATTTGGTTCTATGCGGGGGCACATGTTGGACCAGAAGTCTAAGCTAATGTGTTCAACATCTTATACTAGAATCGAAAGACAATAGAAAACAGAATGATAAATCATAAAGCAATAAAGAACACAAAGAATTTTTAACTCAATTCGGTGCAACCTCGCCTACTTCTGGGGGGATTTCAACCCAAGAAAAAAATTCACTCTTTATAGAATTAGTACAAAGTGTCTTATAAGAACAACACCTAGTTCAATGCCTCTCTTCTGAATTTTATCCTCGTGTCTTCCTATTTAAGTCTCCCCATAAACATGAGAACCCCTCTCACTTTCTTTCAATCACTAATATCATGCGATCACTACAATAATCAATATTAAGAATGTTGAATTACAACCCAACTAAACAAATTAGCAAATATGCCTTATGATCGAAATTTAGGTGTTAATGTGGTATACAAGTAACAATACGAACAATGGACTCAAATTAAACCCTAACACGTATATCTTTAACTCTTATCCACTTCAAACTTTAGGTTTGTGTCTTTTTAAATAGCAATACAGAATATGGATTTTTCCAATGGGCATTTAATCACGTCCAGAATTGTAGGATATCTTGTTAAGATTTGTTTTTAAAATATCCTCCAAAAAGATTTGATTTGATTCAAATTTAAATCTCCATTTAAATTGATTTGATCACATCCAATTTAATCAAACAAATCCAAATAAATGCATTGCTAAAAGATAGCAACAAATCTGATTGGAACAACTGGAAAATAACGCACAGAATAACTATAACATTGACATGCTGTCAAGGGTTAGATATTGCACACATGTTGTTTTTCATAATGCAGCCAATCCAAAAAGGAACAACAATCTCCCCCTTTGGAAAAACAACACTTTTCAAAAACATACAAGATGTGCAACATAAGTTGAGCATTAAGCACACCACACATAAGCACACATAGCAAACAATAGCAACAGCAGCAGAGGTAGCAAAATTATAAAACATGAAATGTGGTTGTTATAACACAATGCTCCATATTTTCAAGCACACAATTAGTCAGCATTCACACAAACATAGACAGTAGTTATCATACAAGTCAGAAGTCAGCACACACCATAACTAATAAATATTAGAACATTAAAGTTCATACACATTTAGTAGATCACCTCACACATGCTCGTAGTTGAAGGCCAGATGCTCCATCATGTGAGTATAAAATCTCATCAGATGAGAGCACAACCAAAAGCAAACCAGAGCAAATATCAATCAATCATGATGTATGCACACAACATATTTCACCATTACTCCCCCCCCCCCCCCCCCCCCCCCCCCCCCGCCTCTTTTTTCCACAATTTGGTAAAGGTGTGAAAAGAAAGAAATACCACAAAGCATGTACCATTGACATTTGCAGAGAAATACCAATGTTGGATTATAGACCCAGGAAAACAATATGCCCAAATACAAGGGCCAAAAAACAATCATAACATCTTTCTTCAAAAATAGCACAAACAGCTCCAGCCTGATGACTTCAATCTTCAGATATTGATTATTCTTCTTCACTTGAGGATTCTGCAACTTCCTCACTAAATAGATATTTACTCTTGAGGTCTGAGTCTTCACAAAGGAGATAAACTCCTTATATATCCACAAAAGTCCAACTCTAAAAATCCATAAAGATTTAGGTCATGAATTTGGTTGGACTTCTAAAAATCACATGAGATCAATCTTCAATAATAACGATTTTCAATATTGACTAATCTCTTTGAATAAATATTATTCGTGATGTATTTGATTCATATTACATCCTCCAAAAACACACATGATCAATAAAATCTTTATTAGGAAGATTGAGATCTTTGTAACTAGTATGAGGAAAATGTCTCACAGATCGTGGAACATTTGGCTTGACATCTATCCACATAATACAATTTTTAATCTTGAACAAATCAAATAAAATCTTTTCTTGATAAACATCGTAGTAAAAGATCCAGAATGAATCTCTTTCAAATCATCATATCACCATCTCCCCCTAAATTTCTAAAATTTGGCAAGGGGTAACAGAAATATCCAGCCCAGAATGGGCACAAGTACTAGATAACAAGAACACAAGTATATATACCAAAACAGTGCAGTAGCACATATGCCAATATGCCAAACACAATGTCTGGCACAAAGTGTATGAAAATGTACTTATGTAGCAGCAACAACAAGTTCAGGTGGAAACGCTCAAACATTTCTCCAGGTCATTTTCATCAATAGGAGCACGGATGTTGAACATAATGTCTACCGTATCTTTCCCAACATTTAGTTTGTAACTCAAGTTCAAAACACTTGGGGCAACAACCAACTCATCATAAATGTCAATGTATTTCTTTTGAACACTCAAAATATCACAGATTAGAGAAGGAACACCAATAAGTGGTTATAAGCCTTGAGATTCAACATGTATAACCCATTGACAAAGGAAACATTCTCCACATTCCAAGGTAGCACGAGTTCTTACATGGTACATAAACTAGTGATGCAATAGTAGATTACTTCTGATTGCACACTTAGCATTATACCAAAACTAGATTCATCAATAACAGGACCATTGGAAGGGCTAATGTCTAGGACATCTTTCCCAATAAACAGCTCACAACTGAAATTCAATAACCAATGAGTAATACCATCATTCTTTAACCGTCAACCTAAAGAGATGAAACCAATAAGAGGTTTAACCATAAATTCCTACACTAACTTAGGAAAACAAGATCCAACATTTAGCTTTGTCTTTAACAACTGAGCATCAATAAGAAGCTCCATAATTTCATTATATTTCAATGCTTCAGCATAATGTTCTTTTTTTAGAGCCATTCTCCTATGATGAGCAAAATTCCTTTTCTTCCTAGCCGTTTTCTTACTAATAACCACATATTTCTTCTTCTTCTTCTTCTTCTTGGGTGTCTTGTTTGCCTTGGTAGGAGTAGGGATCTCCTTAGAAGGATTCCTTTTAGCCTTCACCACAACCTTTTTATTTTCCACCTTTTTCTTTGACTTCTTATCAAACCTTTTACTAAGACCAATATCTTTAATTACACCTTCATTGATAGGAGAAGATCCATCACGAACTTTAGTGTTCTTAGGGATAGAGCCCTCATCAGTACTGGAAAAATCATTCATAACATCATCAATGTTGTCACACATATTATTCACCATATCATTTACTTCAGAATTAATAAGGGCAACTTGCCCATCCTTCCTATGAATTGAAAACTCAGTCAACAACATGTCATAAATATTGGTTATCATATCCTGTTTCACATCTTTATTACCATCTTTAAAAACATTAATATTATAACTAATCTCTTTAGTAATCTTGTCAATAGAAGGAACCTTGTTTGACTCTGCAGACTTGCTTTTGTTCAAATAGACATTAATATCAACATGTTTGATATCCAAAGAAGATGAGACTAGGATATGAAATCAAAAACTTGGTCATCTTAACCTCAAAATTGAAGAAAGCAAAATGTGGGGAGAGTGCTAAATAGGCAAGCAGACCAAGATGTCCCATAAGAAGCTCCAGCATCTTATAACCTGTAAATTTTTAGAGTTACTTCACATAGATCTGATGGGGCCTATGCAAGTAGAAAGTATGGGTGGGAAAAGATATGTCTTTGTGTGTGTGGATGATTTCTCTAGGTATACTTGGGTCAAATTTATTAAAGAAAAATCTTACACTTTTGATGTCTTCAAAGAGCTATGCCAACATATCTAAAGATAAAAAGGGAGTGGGATAGTGAGGATAAGAAATGACCATGGAAAAGAGTTTGAAAACTCTAAGTTCTTTAAGTTTTGTTCATCTGAAGGGATTGGTCATGAATTCTCAGTGCTTATCACACCTCAACAAAATGGAGTGGCTGAGGGGAAAACAGGACCTTGCAAGAGTTAGGTAGAGTTATGTTGCATGCAAAAAAACCTACCTTACTACTTTTATGTTGAAGCCGTGAACACAAATTGTCACATTCATAATCGTGTGACCATAAGATTTGGAACTAAAGGAACTCAGTGTGATCTTTAGAAAGGAAGAAAAATCAACGTTAAATACTTTCATATCTTTGGTAGCAAGTGTTACATCTTGGCATATCATGAGCAAAGAAGAAAGATGGATCCAAAGAGGGATGACAGGATATTCCTAGGTTATTCCACCGATATCAGATCTTACAGGGTGTATAAAAAATGTACCAAGCAAATTATGAAGTCTATAAATGTTGTCATTGATTTTACTTTTAAAGATAAGCATGAAAATGAAGATGATGTATCTCCACAACAGGCTGATGTCCAAGCAGATGTCCCGTACAAGGGGTCCGTCATTGATTTTGAAAGCACAAATTATGAAACCCATCAAATCAACAAGGGACAATCTATCTTAATTCATAAGAATCGTCTTATTGAAAATGTCATAGAAAATCGGAATGAAGGAGTCATAACCAGATCCAAAGATATGATTTCCACCTGTTGTTTCATTTCCAAGATTGAGCCCAAAATTATCAAGGAAACACTGATTGATGAATTATGGATAAATGTTATTCAATAGGAACTGTGTTAATTCATAAAAATTAATGTATGGGAATCAGTTCCAAGACTTGAAGATGTGAATGTCATTGGTACCAGATGGATTTACATGAACAAATATGATGAAAATGGTAACGTTACAAGGAATAAGGCATGGTTAGTTGCCCAAGGGTACACTCAAATAGAAGGAGTTGATTTTGATGAGACATTTTCTCTAGTAGCTCATCTGGAATCTATTAGATTATTATTGTGAATCTCTTGCATGTTTAAATTTATATTATTTCAAATGGATGTGAAAAGTGCCTTCCTGAATGTCCTTTTTAATGAGGATTTTTATGTTGATCAACCTAAGGGATTTATTGATCCTAGTTTTCTAAATCATGTGTGCAATTTAAAGAAAGCTCGGTATGGTTTAAAGCAAGCCCTAAGAGTTATGTATGAAAGATTAACTGAGTTCCTGGTCAACAAATGATACAAAAGAGGTGGAATAGATAAAACTCTATTTGTAAAGAATGATAGAGGAAAGCTCATGATATCCCAGATTTATGTTGATGACATAGTCTTTGGTGGGATGTCAGACTAAATGGTGGAACATTTTGCCCAACAAATGAAGTCTGAATTTGAGATGAGTCTTATAGGAGAACTCACTTACTTTCTTGGTTTTCAGGTAAAGAAAATTAAAGACAACATTTTTGTATATCAAAGCAAGTATGCTAAGAGTATAGTGAAGAAGTTTGGGCTTGAAAATGTAAGTCACAAGAGAAATTCTGCTGCAACACATGTAAAAATAACCAAAGAGGAAAAGGGTGTTGATGCAGATTAATTTTTATACAGAAGCATGATTGACAGTCTGCTCTACCTCACAACAAGCAAACCTAACATTACTTTCTTTGTAGGTGTTTGTGCAAGATATCAAGCTAAACCCAAGGCTAGTCATCTTACTCAACTGAATAGAATTATGAAGCATATAAATGGAACTTGTCATTATGGTATTCTTTATTCTCACAGTACCAATTCAATACTAGTAAGGTATTGTGATGTTGATTGGGATGGAAGTGCAGGTGATAGAAAAAGCACATCTGGTGGATGTTTCTTTATTGGAAATAATTTAATCTATTGGTTTAATAAGAAGCAAAATTGTATCTCATTATCTACTGCTTAAGTTAAGTATATTGATGCTACTGAACTAATGCCTTCCAAGACTAGGAGTGGAAAGTCTTCTAAGAAAGTTGCTTTTGCCTTTGTCATATCAGAAGGACCTAGAAGGAAGAAGAGATTGAGGAAACTAGCTTAGTTGGAAGAGGAGGAAGAGGAAGAGGAAGAGAATGTTGGTGTATCCTTGACCAGAAAGAAAAAGACTGCAGATGTCCCTGTTCAGAAGGATACAATTGGGCTTAGCTTTAAGTGTGCTCAACTTTTGGCATCTATAATGTTGGATCAGTCTTTGAAACCTGTTGAATTCAACGATGTTGGGAATCAAGAGACTGCTACTGCTGGTGGACTGGAATCTGATGAAGTTCAAGCTGCAGAGGTTATGGATGGTTTGAAGACTGTTGTGTCTGAAGCTCCTGGTGCTTCTGAAGAAGTTGTCTCAAAAGCTGTGAATACTTCAGAAGCTCTGAATGTTGGTGGAACAAGTATTAATCTGAATCTAATATCAGAAGATGTTTTTGATATTAGAAGCATTTAAAGCATGTACAATGCATCCTTAATATTTATTGGTCGTAACACTTCCAAGATCAAGAAAAGGATTTTAATTCCATCGTTTAGGTAACCCATACTCTACTATAAAAGCAACCAAAGCATATGTTTTTTTCATTAACATCCTTCAGAGAAACGTGGAAGCAACATCTGAGAGTACCAACATCTCTACCATAGCAGAGATTTCAGAGGATGCTACGAGTCTGGAGACGTAAAGTCCATAGAAACCAGCAAGTTCTGAAGCTTATGAAACTGGTTTTTCATCCACAGTACTGAAACCTTATGAGGCAGGTTCATCATCGACTTTAATGAAATCTTTTGAAGAAGGTTCATCAACAACTGCTTTGAAGCCTAAGAAGAAGTCAATGAAGAAGAAGAATAGAGACGAAATACTTTTTTAGATGACTACTTTAGATTCTGAGGATGAGGATGAGCCTGACTCAACTTGGGAAAACTGGATAGGTCATAAGGCATTAGAAGAATTAGATTAATGTAATCCTAATATCTCCATCCGTTTTGTAATCCTTCTATTATTAATTAAAGTTTATTTTGACCATTATTAATTTTGCAGTACATTTCTTTTACTTTCTTTTGATTTTCTGACATATGCAAGAATGAAGTAAAAAGGAAAATAAAATAAAACAACATATAGCAAATAGTTGTTAAATAACATTTACAGTTGTTCAAGAAAATCTTTATTAGGGGATTTCAGACATCACTTCCCAAGAATCAAAAGTTAAAAAGATTGATTAGACTAATCAATATTAAAACAATAAAGACTCAAGGTAATCGATGAATAAGCTCTATAAAACGTTTAGCAGACTACCTCTCTAAATCACTTAATCTTTAGAACACAAAGATGTATAAGAAGAAACAAATATGGGTTCCAAAGAGAGACTTTAGAAAGACATCACTACTAAGAGCAGCAACTCAAGAAAATGAGAATAAAGTAGCAACTAAAGAGTCTTCAAGCAAGCAGATTTCTTCAGAGGCACAATCAACAACAACATCCTTTGTTGAGACACATAGAAGGAAAAGAACTTCTAAGTCACAACGCAGAAATCTCCAGATGAATGAGGCTCTTGAGTTTGCAAAGGGAGATTGGGAGGATTATTTGAACAGTCTAGATATGTCAGATAAGCCTAGGGAAATCCTTATAACATATCCAAATGTCTAGAAAGACTTTAATAAAAAAATGTAATCACTTCCAATCTTTCAATGAGAATGTTGCTAATTTTTTTAGAGTTTTAATCCTAATTTTTATTCTATGAACAACATAAGAAATGCACATAACATTTAAAACCACACAAGAACATAAACAATTTCTATTGAAACAAATAGATTGTTTAATACAAGGTGATAACAGTTACAAGGCATATAATTGCAGATGACCAACTTTAGAACCTCTCATAGACAGCTTCAAGATTATCTTTCCAGATTTTAGAAGAATCATCCTCTGATGTTATGACAACTCCTTGTTGGATCAATAGTTCAGAAAGAACTCGTCCATAAGGAATGAAAAATGTCTTTCCCTTGTGAAAGGATGAAAGATTCCTTTTCAGATGGTCAAACATAACTTGAGGAATATCAATTTGTATGTTTGAATTGAGAAGAAGTAGAAAATCTTTTTCAATAGAATCCATAAGGTCTAGATCCTTGTCCTTAGATAGCAAGTTTGAGTTCAGAATCTGGTTTCAAACAATTGCATCAGGACGAAGATTTAAGACCTGGGAAAGGTTTAATAGATCTACAAAAGTACACCAAGTAGGAAGATAGCATTCCCAAACAAGAGTACCTGGAATTTCTCCAATCTCTTCACAGTTGATCACATTAGCAATTGACTTAGAGGTTACTGTTATAAAAACACAAAAAACTTTGGAAAGGATAACATACTTAGAATTTAGCTCAACCATGGATAAATTAAACCAAAATTTGAAATTCTGGTACATACATGTGATGTCAAGTGCAATGTCACAACATCAATATCTCTTGTATGAACAAGTCTGTAATAGAAACAGAAACGCATAAACCACACACAAGGATTGTTCACCCAGTTCGGTTCAACAACCTACATCTGGGGGCATACCAAGCCAGGAAGGAAGTCCACTATTAGCATTATCAAATTACAGACTCAACAAACCAGTTGACAATCTACCTAATTTAATCACTACCCAATGACCCTCCTATCTAAGTCCTCCCTATATAAGAGACTCCATCTCACTCCCAATCATCGCAATGATGTCTAGCAGTCAACTTCTCCGCCACTGCATCAACAGCTTGATTTCCAACTACTTTTCAAACACAGAAAAGTCACCTTTCCATGACACACATTAGAGTTGCTTCAAAGCTTCCTCCAAGAACAATACAATACTCATTACCTACAGGTTTCTGAGTAATACCACAGTGACCATCTCACAACCCGAGTGGTTCACTTAGACTAAGCCCTAATGATCTACATCTTGGACCGTACCAATTCTAGATTACAAGCATTCTATTTATAACCTTTTCCCAACTGGATTTGGGCCTTCAAATCTTCTGCACCAAATCTGCAACAGATTCTTTCCTCAATAGATCTTCAATTAAATCTTCATAATTAACTCTGATTGTTCTCCATTAAATTAGCAACAAACTAATCTTCTTCATTAATGATTTCACCAAGAAATTCGCATCCAATCTAGTTAACAGATCTCCTTGAATCAACATAATGCGCGTAGCCCTAAAACCACCACAACCTGATGTTTTAATGTTCTGGTATAGTGATGTCAAGACATCGCATGTGACATCACTCTTCAACACTTTAACTACTTTCACAAAACCAGAATGTTAACCAATCATACCAATAATGTTAGAGGCACATGTTGAAACATCAACCATGACATTAACATTGTTTTACCAAAATTTCATCCAATCACAAGAACTAACAATCTCCCCTTTTGGCTAATTTTGGCCAAAACAAATACATAACATTACAGCTCTAATTACATCAGCTATTACAACTCTATACTACTGTTAGAAGTCATCTGATCCTAACAGTAACCATCAGTAACTACTGAATACAACAATCATGGAGAATAATCTTCTTGTCTAATTTTGAATGATGTTAGGACATCATGTTGGACATAACATCACCATATAACATCAACTCCAGGCAGCACATCAGGACCTAAGTAGTAGACAGTCTTGAAGTCATTTGGTGCACATGAGGAAGAAGATATCTGACACTCCCCCTCAACACAACATATTTCTTTTTCCTTCCAGGACAGACCCAGAACAAATGTAAAAGACTCCTCCAGAAAAGAAATGTTTGTCTATACATAAAAGACCAATGGTGGCATAAGATAATTCTGCACACCTTCATTGATCAGACACTAGGTTTAATCTGTGGCATAAGATGAAACTTAAGAAGTGTCATTCTGCTAACCCAGGTAACTCAGAACACAAGTTACAACTGTGTTTATAACTCAGGACACAAGTCACAAAGACTCAACACCAACTTAAGGATAGGACATCCTCTTCGACATCTCTGAATCACATCTGGAACTGCAGACTCCAGACAAAGCATCTGCGCAAACCATTTAGCAAAACCCTTTCCTTTCTCCCCCTTTTTAGCCACAAATTGGCAAAGGAAGCCCTCACAGAACCAGACCCAAGTAGTGCTCACCCAAAATCGAACAAAAGCCATAAGTCTTAAGAAACAAGAACACTCACTGGTTGAAGGAGAACAGAATAACCCTTATAAATAGCTGATCAGTTACTTAGGAATTAACGAGCTTTGAATATGTCAAGGTTCTTGGTCACAGAAACGTTATTTTAGGTACTAAAAACTCCTTCCAAATTCAATTCCTACCGTCCAAAACAGTTTTGACCACTTTTATTGTTTCCTAACTGATCTTTACCATAAATTGTGCCAAAACAGTTCCATGCATAGTCGAAGACACGTGTTCCACCTTATCCCTACACCACCGTCCAGAATAATTCCTTGTCTGGCTCAAGACAAACATGTCCTATACCATGTTCTGACATCGCATCAGACATTGTCTGCTGGCTCACAATATTATCAACCCAAGACACTTCGAAAGATTCCAAAACACAAGCACGACATTTATTGATCAGTACAACTCACAATCCCTTCTAGATTCCTCCAGAAAAATAATTTTTCCCAGATACACCAATTCTGCTCTTCAGCCTCCTCATAAGCACTAGCATACCAGCCTTAGGAACACCCAACCATACTCAGTAGTACATGTCCCATCATGTTGATTGACACCACTCTGCGCAACCTTCACAACAATTTGCACCCTTGCAGTAAAGACCATAGACAACAGCCTTATCTCCCCCTGACAAGAACACCCAATGCTCCTTATGAAGATGAATACTTGACACCAGATAAAGGCACAATGAAATTGCCACATTCTCAACATTAAGAACTGCCACTTCTTATATTTGTTGAGCTTAATCTCATTATGTTTATTTCATATACATGATCTGCCAAGTCCAATATAAACGCCCACTTGATTTGGAGTTTCTCACATATTCCGTAACAAATGTCTTTAGTTCACTTGTAACACAAGATAAGGGCTGCCACCACCTTTTACTTGTATTAGAAGAACCCTCCTTAACTACAGTCATTCTGATCAGATCATACCTCTTTAGACACAAATTCTGCTTCTTCCAACTTCATACGCACAGTCCCAGACCTTCACACCATACAAAGATGTTGTAACATCATGTAGGACATCAGCAGCTCACATCTTCTGCATCATAAGCTCTCACACAATTCAGAAAACTGAATTCCATCCACACATCAGACAACTGCCAAGCTCCTAACAAGGTCTTTACAAACAGCTAGCAGATGATGCTCACTCCTTCATTCACACACTTCTGATACAGTCAGCTGATAAGGCTACCTCAGGTTGTCATCTTCAAATATCAAGCTACTCCATCATGGCCACAAATAAACTATCCAGACACAGATTTGCATAATTCTCTAGACAAATACTCAGTCTCCCGTCAAAGCATTTACCCTTATGCACAGCATCACTAATAGATAAATACTAAGTCTCCCGTCAAAGTATCTACTATTAGACAGAATAAGATTGCCTTCTCACACAATGCATGACATTTGGTCTGGCATACTTTTATGTACACTTGTGGCACTAGCTGATCCCTCTTTTATAAATTCACACCGCTGATCACTTCAGATTAGGTAAGTGACTTGACCTGATACTCCACCATGAGCACAACTAACTTTCTTGGCTGAACACTCAACACCTTCAGAGTGTTGTCCCAACATCAGATATAATTTCCTCTTGGTTTGCTATCTTCACATGCTCCAAAACTTCACATCTAGCCAGGCTAATCTAGCATGACTTGACAATAGGTCCATGTCCCCTTCACAGGCTGCAAGACCCTGATCTACTTCAGTCTTCACTACATTCTCCATCCCAGGCAGACCTTCTACTTCATCATTCTCCCGTATGACTATGTAGACGCTCCTTATGCATAATGTAGGCACCAAATTCCTGAACCAGAGCATCCAACCTCAACACAAGTTAGAACATCTCTCTTCCACCTTCAAGAAGAATAATCTCCTTGAGTCTTCAACTCATAACCAACTGCCACACTCTGATTATCTTGATCCTCCAAGGAACCTTGATCTTCAAGTCACTTGTTCAAACGCAAACACACTTAGACTCCCTAAGCCATGGTCATGCCACATCTTCTCCTTCCTGCAGTTTCCGCAAACTGCTAAGAGAACGTTCTTTTTGAAGCATCCTATTGTTCACTCCTGTAGATCACCCTATCATTAGCTGAAGTGCCACATCACTAGCTGAGACTCCTGATGTTAAGCTAGATGTCAGAACATTATGTCATCCAACTGTTGAATTTAGCTCTACCTTCTGCCACTCAGAAGAACCTCCTCCCTTTGCAGAACCAGATTTCCATGCTCTCATAGACATGATTCAACAATCAAGTTTGAGTAGACAACCTCTATCCTGCTTAGAAACTCCAAAGACTTCAAACCTACCACATCTGAATCTTCAGAAAATAAGTAGTCCAAGACTACCTCATAGCAACACTAAAGAGAGTCACTTCCCTTAGTAGAGCCGTCAGTAGAAAGCCAGAGATAACTGCCACTTATCCTCGACCTTCACAGCCAGAGCAAACACCATGCTCCAAACCACTTAGATCAGAAATAAACTGATCCAGTCTGTAACCATCAAGATTATGATGTCTTCATAGTCTACCATCTTCATCTTATCAACTTCCAAGATTAGACTGCAGTAACTTGCATAACACACTCTTCCAGAAGCTTCTTCTTATAAGCACAAGGTTCAGAGCTTATGTCTAGCTTAAGAGTGATAACTGCCATCCTTCTGCAACTAAAGCCATACCATAGACAATCTGCTACTTCCAATCCTTTAAGCCACAAAACTGGAAGAGTTCATTCCATCCAACTAATGCAGACACCAATTGACCACAGGCTGATTTACACTGCTACTGCACACAGACTCTTGGATGCATTTGCCCTATAATATTGTCCTCAGATATTTTAGCTCAAACAAGGATCATCTCCTTCTCTTCTGCTATCAATATTGCTACCTTTTCTTCAACCAGCTCCAGCTGAAATGCATAAACTGTTGATGTGTAGCGCGATGTCGAGACATTAACATATGAAACTTCCTCCTCCTTAGGTCACCACAACTAAGCTTAAAAGATGACTTATCAAGATCTTCACTCCCACATGAAAGATTTGACAGTGATACTCTTTAGCTTTGGCTCTACCCTCTTTTTTCACCATCAAGAAAGAAGGATCACTGTACTGAACAGATTGGTCTTCAATGTCTGACTTGAAATATATTCTTCTTCTGATCCTTCTATGTCAAACAGTCTTTAGAAGATCTTCCTAGAATCTCAACACCAGAGATGTAAGAACCAACTAGGGTTACAATAGATATCATGCAGCGGAACCCATAACAACTCCTCAACAACCTTCAGGCACTACTCAAAAATCCTTGCACACTATCAGCATAAACCACGTGCCATCAATACTTTATCATGAATAGTCCAACCTTCACTCCAAGGGATCATCCAAACAACTCTCTTCCTTGCTCATGAACCAGAAAGTATCTTCCCAAGATCTCATCCAGAAACAGACAGGATGCATGCTCTAATACCAATTGAAATTCTAGTACAGACATGTGATGTCAAGTGCAATGTCATAACATCAATATCTGTTGTATGAACAAGTCTGTAATAGAAACAGAAATGCATAAACCACACACAAGGATTGTTCACCCAGTTTTGTTCAACAACCTACATCTGGGGGCATACCAAGCCAGGAAGGAAGTCCACTATTAGCAGTATCAAATTACAGACTCAACAAACCAGTTGACAATCTACCTAATTTAATCACTACCCAGTGACCCTTCTATCTAAGTCCTCCCTAGATATGAGACTCCATCTCACTCCCAATTATCGCAATGATGTCTAGCAGTCAACTTCTCCGCCACTGCATCAACAGCTTGATTTCCAACTACGTTTCAAACACAGAAAAGTCACCTTTCCATGACACACATTGGAGTTACTTCAAAGCTTCCTCCAAGAACAATACAATACTCATTACCTACAGGTTTCTGAGTAATACCACAGTGACCATCTCACAACCCGAGTGGTTCACTTAGACTAAGCCCTAATGATCTACATCTTGGACCATACCAATTCTAGATTACAAGCATTCTATTTATAACCTTTTCCCAACTGGATTTGGGCCTTCAAATCTTCTGCACCAAATCTGCAACAGATTCTTTCCTCAATAGATCTTCAATTAAATCTTCATAATTAACTCTGATTGTTCTCCATTAAATTAGCAATAAACTAATCTTCTTCATTAATGATTGCACCAAGAAATTCGCATCCAATCTAGTTAACAGATCTCCTTGAATCAACATAATGCGCGTAGCCCTAAAACCACCACAACCTGATGTTTTAATGTTCTGGTATAGTGATGTCAAGACATCGCATGTGACATCACTCTTCAGTGCTTTAACTCTTCAACACTTTAACTACTTTCACAAAACTAGAATGTTAACCAATCATACCAATAATGTTAGAGGCACATGTTGAAACATCAACCATGACATTAACATTGTTTTACCAAAATTTCAGCCAATCACAAGAACTAACAAAATTCTTTGACAAGATTTGGATAAGTAAAACCACAGAGTATCTCAAAGTATCCATTCTAACCTTGTTCAGAAACAGTCTTCCAGAAGTTAAAACATAGTGTTAGAACAAGATTTGTTCATGATATATATTCCTTGGGTTTTGATGATAACAAAGTATTTAAAGAACAATGATTATTTTTGATGTGTGTTTCTTGTATGCAGGTTCTAATACTTGTAAATATTTAGATACAAATTCTGATATACAAAGGCACACTTGAGAGAAGCTGAATTGCTAGCTTCAGGTGGTGCAGAATCTGAAGAACACTTGCTAAGTGATGTCTGGCGTACACTCTTAAGATGAAGGCCTCAACATCAGAAGAAGTAACATAATTGTCTCTACACTTGGTGGATGTAAATTAGCTTCTGGAATTGTTCAGAGTTTGTGATAAAACTGAAATTATCTGTACTGCATAAAGCAAGATGCATTATCAAATCAGTTTTTTAGCTGGAGTCTGAGTTCACAAAGCTCAAGAAAGGTTGGCATGCTTTAGGTATATCTACTCTCAACGGCTCTATAGTACAAGATCTTTTTGTAGACTCAATGGTTAAACATGCTACCCAATGGATCAAGATCTTTTGATGTATCTATCTTCAACAGCTCTTGTACTATGGAGTAAAGCAAAGACACTGATCAAGTTATCTCTTCCAACGGCTAGTCTGCTGCAACTGCTATATAAGTGGCTGAAGGTTCAAACTGAATATTTAACAAGCATTAACCAGAAGAAGGAGTAACAAGATCAGCAATTATCAACTCTATTGTATATGCAAATTTTCTGTTGTAGGTTGTAATTGTAAAAGCCTTAAGATTTCTTACACATTGAATATATTAGAAATCTTAATAGATTTAGGTCTTTGTTATGGTGATTTCCTGTACCTCTGATATTAGTATCAAGTACACCTTGTTCTCTATTCTTCTGAACATGTTTAACAGTTTAGATTAAGTCTCTCACCAAGATGCTTGAGCCATGTAAGTCTCTTGCTATGTGCTTGAGCTATGAAAGTCTTAATCAAGTACATTGATTGAGCATAAGTCTTGTATCATAGGAATACAATCAAGGAAGTCTCTCACTAAGAAACTTGAGCCATGTAAGTCTCTTGCTATGTGCTTGAACAATGAAAGTCTTAATCAAGTATATTGATTGAGCGGAAGTCTTATATCATTGGGATACAAGCAATAATGTCTCTCGCCAAGAAGCTTGAGCCATGTAAGTATCATGTTATGTGCTTGAGCAATGAAAGTCTTAATCAAGTAGATTGATTGAGCAAGGTAGCTCGATTCGTGAAACTTGGAGCAGGAAGGCTCGTTTCATGGAACTTTGAAGCAGAAGTCTTGGGCCAGTGTGACTTGAGCAGGTTGGCTCGGCTCATGAAATTTGGAGCGTAAGTCTTGAACCTGAGGGGTTCAAGCAGGGAGGCTCGTTTCATGGAACTTGGAGCAGAAATCTTGAGTCTGTAGGACTTGAGCAAGAAGTCTTGGACCTAGGGTTTGAGCAATGTAAAAGACTTATGGAGAATGCATAAGCGATTGTAATCATGATTTGGTTATAATGAAAATCTCTTGTGAAGCAAGGGGATTGGACTACTCTCAGTTGGGAGGAACTAGTATAAATCTTTGTGTCTTCTGTTATTATTTATTTACTTCTGTTAACATCCGCTGCTAAGTATAATCAGAATCTGAACACCAGTTCGGATTCTGAACTCTGATCAGACGCAGAATTAAGAAAAAGGAAAACATAATTCAACCCCCCTTCTTGTGTACTTTTCTCACCTTTAATTGGTATGACAACATGGTCTATGCTTAACACTTAACAGTGGCGCGGATAATGATCCAATAAGAAAATTATGTCTGTTAAAGACTTTCCTTCAAGAAGGAATCAAGTGCCACATGAGAAATATCATTCTGTTTTTCCTACCATATTCAAAGGGTGATTCCACTAAATTTAAATGACGGAAGAGCAAAATATATTTTTAACGCATTGGTCTTGATAAAGGATTTTGTTGAAGGTCTATAGAATATCCTTGAGAAAGGTATTACTATAGAAGTTGATGGTGTAAAAATGATCAATGTTTGAAAATATCTATCACCAGCTCAAAAGAAGTTTATTGAATATCTTCAGAGGTAGTTGCATTCTAGTAGGTGCTCTATCTCACTTATGAGTAAGTCAACATCATTAATATGTCTGATACTCGGACTATCCTTGAATCCTTGTGCTCAGATTTGTGGGAATCAGTTTTGAAGCTTGTCCAGTTACACTTCATCTAATCTCTCCAAGCAATTTCTGAGAAGATTGTTCTGGATTCAAACCTGAGGTCACACTTATTCAAGAAATTATATAACTTGAATTTACTGTGCTCTGTGGGTTTGTCGTACAATCTTCAAAGAAAAGAAATGGAATTAGATGTTGAAAAGTTATCTATCAAATTATCTTTTGTAAAGTCTGTTGAAGGATACTTCCTATGGAATGTCTAATGATGAGGAATTAACCTTCCTAATCATAAGACTTATATAATTGGCTGAGTGAAATGTGACATCTGATGATAGAAGAGTAACTTCAAAAGCTTCTAAAATACTTGTATTTCAACTGATTTCCCAAATCTGAAAGCAAAGAGAAACATTACCAGAACCTAATGTCAGAGGTCTTCACTGCATATTCATTTAAAGCTGACATTAGTGCAGGGTTCAGATGAAAGAGTAATCTGGCTCTACCAGTCATTACTGCTTCTGAAGAAGTATCTGAGTCCTGAAATAAAAATCAAGTATTGAAGAGAAAGAGAGTATGCCAAATCTATCTTGCTTCAATATTTGATAATAAGGAGTCTGTTCTTTAAGGTGATATCTTAAAAGACTCTATTGCTCCTTGATTGAGGGTCATCATAGAATTTGTATTCAAAGACAAGTTTTTGAGAAACCTTTAATTTTTCTTCGTGTTCTGCAAGCAATTACATGGTGGTGCTTTAATTTGCTTTATGCCATTCTTTGATAGCTAACATCATCTGGTTTATTGCTTATCAAATATTTCAAAGTCTTAATCCAAGACAATGAAATCAGTGATTCTGCTAAGAACAAGATCTTATTCATATCATGATTTATCCTAAACCGATACTCTGGAATAAATCATGGTATTCCTATCAGAATGTGAAATAAGGCGAAAGAAAGCATGTCTGGACATTCATGTATGGTCTCATAGGAATATGAGTATCATCATTCAAATGTATTTGTCGTAGATATGAAAGAAATGAGCAGAGGCATCTTCATGGCATTTATCAAAGGTTATTTATAGCATTTGATGGAAGAAGAGCCTACATCCCAGACTCAAGTACTAGAGGTACTGAGTTTGGTGGAAGAAGTGGAGTTAATGGTTTAACAGCCATTGAATCAGAATCCACTCATAGCAGTGTTCAGACTTTATGGTCAAGTCTGAATACTGATACATGTCTGATCGAGAAAACACAAAAAATGGTTATGTTCTTTTCTAGCTTATCTCTTGATTCAATGAGATATTTATGTATATGTAAATACAAAGTCTCTTCTAAATTTCTAGAGAATTTATTTTATTGAAAGAATCTTCAGAAATCTTTTAGAAGAAACTATGTTATATTTATCTATACTGAATATTTCATTAGCTAGATGATTATCATATTTATGGAAACAATTTCCTCACTTTTTGTGATGGTACTGCTACTTGTTAGCAGTCAAAGGAAACAATTCAATATTCTTTAATCACTCGTGACTCTTGATTCAAGAGGAAATGTTAGTTTTGAATAGAATCTTGGAGACTGATGACTACATAAGATATATCTCTCTAAGTCTAGATCTACTAGACTCTGATGGATGATAGCTTCTGAAAATTGTCAGACTCTGAGATTCAAAAGAAGATTCTTTACTTCTGATAAAGCAGTTTAAGTAAAAGGTTTTTCAAAAACTCATATATTGCTTAAATTTCATAAGTTTGAAAATCATATAGTGGATTCAGGAGATCTGCTAGATAAGAACCTTTGGGTAATGATGCTTTCTTTTTATATATTTGTTGTCTCTATCCCCTGTCTTGTGAAACATTATTTTGTGTCCTTTTTCTGACAAGATTCTTATTCCTTTATAATCTTGTTCAGTTTTTTTTCTTTTTGTTTTCTTTTTGGTTATGTTCTGATCAAGGCAAACTTGAGATGAGTTTCCTAGTCAATTCTTCTATGAATCAACTGGTTATCATCAATGAAAAGTTTGTGGATTTTGATGAGTTGCTTAAGTTGGGTTTTAACTTCTAGAAGACTGTGTCTGAACAAAGTTGGAATGGATACTTTGAGATGTTTTGGGGTTTCACTTATCTAAGTCTTGTCAAAGAGTTTTGGATTAATGTCTTCATTGTTGAGATGAATTCTAAGTGTGTTATTATTTCTAAAGTAACTGGTGTTTCCATAACAATAACCTCTAAAGCAATTGCTAATGTGATCAATTGTGAGGAGATTAGAGAAATTCCATGAACTCTTGTTTGGGAACACTACTGATCGTGAAGGCTGGATCAGATCCTGAGGTGGGCCACCAAGAACGTCTGTGATGCTGTGCATGAGATGAGGAGGAGGGGGTGTACCTGCAAGGTACTCCGACGCTCAAGTAAGAAAGGATCAGAGAAAAATGGCAAGTACAAAGTGTGAGTTTTTAGGGTGATTATTCGATACCTGACCCTCTCGCTAGAGGGTTTATATAGTGCCCCCAACGCGTGGCCAACGGTCCTATTTTCGGGGCAAAATAACCGTTTTCCCCGAAGAATAGGTAACTGCCTTAAACTAGCCGTTATGTCGGGCAGGGTGCCCAAAACTAGCCGTTATGTCGGGCATAGGCGTAGCTAAGGGCACATGCCCTTAGCTACTCGTGGACAGAGGGAGCCGTGCGGAACGGGCAGCGGTTCCGGGGAGGAGCGATGCAGTCTTTGCCCCGCTGGAGGGGCAGAAAGGTAACTTTTGCCTCTTTGTGGATTGGACTTGGGAAATTGGGCCGTTCTGGGAGCAGAAGTGGATTGGGCCATGTCTAGCCATTGGTCCAGTCCAGAATAGGAGCCCCCTAAGTCGTTGCTCCCGAGCATGGGAGTGATGACTTAAGGACAGTCCGTGGTTCCGGGGAACTAGCGTGGACTCGTTGTTTGGTGACGGAGGAAGTTGTCTCGTGGTGCCCGTGACCCTTGGTGTTCGTGAGATCCTGTCCATGTTTGGGTTGCCCGTCGTACGGGGAGACCAACGGTTAGGAAGAACTGAAACGTTAGGGTGCCACGTGTGCCTCGAGCCTTGTGCCGCAGTTACTAGGCAATGATGGCTAGTCGATAGCCATTAAGACCTACGAGGGTGTGCCATTGCACGTGCCCCTCAGTATAAAAGGAGAGAGACTCTGGCCATTTGGAACTTTCGCTTCTCTCTCTTCTTCGTCTTCCTTAGAACATTTGCCCACCACCGTCGTTCGCCGCTCTGACCGCCGTTACCAGTTCCGAGCAACCGTTTTTCATCTTTCTAATCAAGTAAGTCCACCGATCTTGTGTTTCTTAGCCTCTTTTATGGTTGTTTGTAGATTGCATGTGGCTAGGTTTAGGTTTAGAAGACGAATTGCTGTTTTTCCCGGTGGCTGTTGGTGGTGGACGGTGGCTAAGCCATCTTCTTCCGCCGACGAGGCTGCTGGAGCCCCTCAGATATCTCGCGAGTAGGGCGGTTTCCGGCGTCGTCGCGATTAGAGCTGTCAAAATGGGCTACCCGGCCCTAAACGGGCCGGCTCTAATGGGCTCGGGCTTTTTAGGGCTGGGTCAAAAAAGCCCATTTCTAATATGGGCTAAAAAATTACTACCCGAGCCCGACCCTAGATGGGCTTCGGGCTACCCGGCCCTAAATGGGCTTTTATTAATAAAATATTAAAATAAAAATGCCATAATATTTATTATAATTAAAATTAAAAATTATATTATTTTAAACATAATACATTTTTAAGTACTATATTATCTTTTATCAATACTATAATGTGTTTTAAAATACAATACATGTCTAAATTGTATAAAATAATACTCGAATATTTAACATAAGAGAAACTAATAGAATACGAAAAAAGAGTTTTGATTATATTAATGTATAATATTTAAAAGAGAAATATTGAATAGAATATATATAAAATTTAATGAGGTGAGAAAAATCAACATGTTATTTTGGAGTAAGATAATATAAGTATTAGTATAATTTTTTAAAATTTATAGTGATATGGGCCTAATGGGCTACCCACGACACATATGGGCTAGCCCTAATGGGTAGCGGGCTTTTTAGGGCTGGGCTAAAAAGGCCCTGAAAAATATGGGCTCTAATTTTAAGGCCCAAGCTCTATGATTCTTCAAGCCTGGTGGGCCGGCCCATGTGGGCCAGCCCATTTTGACGGCTCTAGTCGCGATGATGATGCATGTGTAACCGTCGTAGTTACTCAGATTTCGGTGCTTCGATGAAGTTTCCGGCGAACGTTCGCAGTTTTCGGTGAAGCTTTGCAGTTTCTGGTGAAGCTTTGCAGTTTCCGGTGAAGCTTCGAATGGAAACTGGGGAGTGGCTCGAGGAAGTTCCTCGTACGGGAGTGGTTTGTCCCGAGGGCCTCCTCGTGGGAGACTCTTGAGTTTTTTGTTTGATGTTAGGGCTTAGGCCGGGGATGTCGTCCTCAGCCCTTTGCGTGCCCTTTCACTTGACTAGCGGTGGAATGGTGGATTTGATTCTTCGTCGAATTCACTTTTTTCCCTGCTTTTCAGGTGATTGACATGGCGACAAGGCCTGACGAGGAGATCGTAATAGACTCGTCCGAGGAGAGCTCCTCGGAGAGCAACAGTACGGAGGCCTCAATTGTCCCCAGTGAAGTCGGGGAGGAGGAGGTTGCTGAAGATTCAACGGAGGAGTGGTCGGTGGCTGAGCCTACTGAGCACGTATCTACCTTTGCGACATATCTGGGGGATGTCTTCATGGTTGTTGGGCCAGAGGGGGAGTGGAAGGTGCACTTCCCCTCCGAGGATGATAGGGTCTGCGACAACTTCGGGGAGCATTTTTCCATGTACGAATACGCGTTCAAAGAGTTGGGATTGAGACTGCCCTTCGCCGATTTTCAGCAGTCAGTCTTCGTGCACTTGGACCTGGCTCCCTCGCAGCTGCATCCCAACTCGCTGGCGTTTATCTGTACCTTCGAGTTGACGTGCAAGTATTTGAGGATAGGGGCTACTCTCCCTTTGTTTTCCACTGTCTTTCATCTTCAGCGGCAGTTGACGGGGAGGAGGTATGGCTGGGTTTCGTTGAAACTGCCTTGCAAGCTGTTCAAGCCCTTTTCAGAATCAATTCGGACATTCAAGGAAAGGTTCTATATTATAGAGCCTGTGTCGGAGAGGGCCCAAGATATCACATATGTCTAGGTGATTTCCCTTGACGAGGAGGGTAATGATATGCGTGATGAAAATGGGAAGCTGATCGGGGATAGAGAATTTAAGTTCCCACTTCACTGGGGTCCCAGCCATTTCCTCCAGGAGCCCAATGAATATGTCGCCCAACCGCACATGCTAGATGGGCAGGATGTCGTTGGTTATGAGACACTGGTGAAGTATGTTAACTCTTTCTGGCTCGCTGGTTGTTTTTATAATACCTTAAAGATCCCTATTACTTGATCATTTTTAATTTCTTGGAAACTAATCTTGTAATGATGGCCTGTTATGCATTTATGAATGTAATTTTCTTTCTTTTCCTTTTTTTCTTTTTTATGTGACAAAAGGCGGAGAAATGATAGTAAGTATTTAATTAGAAAGTGAACCCATTGAACCTATTCAGTCTGTACATAATGGTCTTTTATAATTTTGTTATTTAAATTTATGTTATTATAGTTATCTTGCCCGGGAGGCACATTTTAACTTTCTTGTACATAGAACTAAGGAGGAGCTTACAAACCTCAACCTTAGCCTATCAGACTCAGAAGGACCTTACAAACCTCGTATTCTGTGGTTGCCAAAGGAAGTTAAAATATTATTTTTGGTTTTCTTAAATATAGAACTAAGGGGAGATTACAAACCTCAACCTTGGAACTATTTGACTCAGGGGGAGCTTACAAACCTCAGACTATGATGTTACTAAGAAAACTAAATTACTTTTTTCTTGAAAGTAGTACTTAGGGTAGGTCACAAAACTCAACTTTTGACTATTAGACTCAGGGGGAGCTTACAAACCTCATACTCTGATGTTGCAAAGAAAATTATAACTGCCTAACATTGTTCTTTTAAATGCTTATGTTTGTCATCATCAAAAGAGGAGAGATTGTTAGAACAAGATTTGTTCATGACATATATTCCTAGGGTTTTGATGATAACAAAGTATTTAAAGAATAATGGTTATATTTGATGTGTGTTTTTTGTATGCAGGTTCTAATACTTATAAATATTTAGATACAAAATCTGATATACAAAGACACACTTGAGAGAAGCTGAATTGCTAGCTTCTGGTGGTACAAAATCTGAAGAATACTTGCTAAGTGATGTCTGGCGTAGACTCTGAAGCTGAAGGTCTCAGCATCAGAAGAAGCAACATAATTGTCTCTACACTTAGTGAATGTAAATTGAATATATTAGAAATCTTAAGAGCTTTAAGTCTTTGTTATGGTGATTTCCCCTCTGATATTAGTATCAAGTACACCTTGCTCTCCATTCTGCTAAACTTGTTTAGCGGTTTAGATTAAGTCTCTCACCAAGATGCTTGAGCCATGTAAGCCTCTTGTTATGTGCTTGAGCTATGAAAGTCTTAATCAAGTGGATTAATTGAGCAGAAGTTTTGTATTGTTGGGATACAAGCAAGGAAGTCTCTCGCCAAAAAGCTTGAACCATGTAAGTCTCTTGTATGTGCTTGAGTAATGAAAGTCTTAATCCATTTGATTAATTGAGCAGAAGTCTTGTATCATTGGGATACAAGCAAGGAAGTCTCTCTCCAAGAAGCTTGAGCCATGTAAGTCACATGTTATGTGCTTGAGCAATGAAAGTCTTAATCAAGTAGATTGATTGAGCAAGGTAGCTCGGTTCGTGAAACTTGGAGCAGGAAGGCTCGTTTCATGGAACTTTTGAGCAGAAGTCTTGGGCCAGTGTGGCTTGAGTAGGTTGGCTCGGTTCATGAAATTTGGAAAGTAAGTCTTGAATTTGAGGGTTCAAGCAGGGAGGCTCGTTTCATGGAACTTGGAGCAGAAGTCTTGAGTCTGTAGGACTTGATCAAGAAGTCTTTGACCTAGCGTCTGAGCAGGGTAAAAGACTTATTCAGAATGCATAAGCGATTGTAATCATGATTTGGTTATAGTGAAAATCTCTTATGAATTAAGGGGACTGGACTACTCTCAGTTGGGAGGAACCAATATAAATCTTTGTGTCTTTTGTTATTATTTATTTTCTTCCGTTAACATTCGCTGCTAAGTATAAACAGAATCTGAACACCAGTTCAAATTCTGAACTCTGATCAGACACAAAATTAAGAAAACGAAAAACACAATTCAACCCCCCCTTCTTGTGTACTTTTCTCACCTCCACCTAGCTTAAACAACTCTTCAAAATCCATAAACTTTTCAGTGATGACAACTAGTTGATTTGGCCTATATGGCCAAAAATAGAATAAAAGTGGCCTTATAGGCTGACATTTAAAAAAAATGGTTGTTGAGGCCACAAGTGTCGAAAATATTGAAACAAAAGAAGATGGCCATTTTGGCCAAACATTAGCTTTAGAAAGCTACAGGCTCGATTGCATCTACGACGACGAGACTTTGAGATTCATAAAGGATCCAATAAATTCAACCAAGAAAATCAAAGCCCAAGATTCATTAGAAGAGATCGACTCAGGGGAAGATACACTCAAAAGACCAAGTTACATAAGCGCTAAAGTTCACCCAAGCCTAAAGGAACAGATGATCAAGTTACTCAAAGGGTTCAAGGATTGCTTTGCTTGGGTCTACAACGAGATGTTTGGTTTGAGTCGAGACATGGTGGAGCTGAAGCTGCCAATTCGACCTGGTAAGAAACCAGTAAAATAACTACCAAGGAGGTTCACGCCATAGATAATATCCAAGATCAAAGAAGAGACCGAGAGACTCCTCAAAAGCAAGTTCATCAAAACTGCCACGTATGTCGAATGACTTGCTAATATAGTACATGTCATTAATAAAAATGGGATTCTTAGGGTATGTATAAACTTTATGGATCTCAATAATGCTACGCATAAGGATGAATACCCTATGCATGTTGCCGAAATGTTAGTCAACTCGGTTGTAGGTTTCGACTACTTAAGCATTCTAGACGGCTATTTAGGGTATAATCAAATCTTCATTGCTGAAAAAGACGTACCAAAAATGGATTTTCTATGCCCATGGGCTTTAGGGACCTATAGATGGGTAATGATGTCTTTTTGCCTAAAAAATGCTGGTGCGATCTATCAAATGGCTAAGAACTCTATGTTCCATGATTTTATTGTCACCTTTATGCAGGTTTACATTGATGACATTTTCATAAAATTCTCATCAAAAGATGGCCATATAGACCATCTTCGACAATCCTTTGAAAGAATAAGGATATATGGATTAAAGATGAATCCATTGAAATGTGTTTTTTGTGTCCATGCAGGGGACTTCTTTGGTCCAGTAGTGCAGAAAAAGACATCGAAATCAATCAAAACAAAACCAAAGCAATTTCGGACACAAAACCTCCTTCAACTAAGAAATAACTTTAATATTTGTTGGGAAAGATATACTTCCTAAGGAGGTTTATATCTAATTTGAGTGGAAAAGCACAAGCATTTTCGCCTTTGCTTCGACTAAAGAAGGAGGAAGGTTTTAGGTGGGAACCAGACCACCTAAAGGCGTTCGACGAAATCAAAACATATTTGACGAGGCCTCATATTTTGTTACCTCCTACTAGAAATAAAGTCACAAAGTTGTGCATATCAGCATCAGATCTGACTATAGGAAGCAGTTTAGCTCAAGAAGATAATAATGGCGTCGAAAGGGCCATCTTTTATCTTAGTCGAGTTCTGAATGATGTTGAAACTAGATATAGTTCAATAGAAAATCTATGTCTTTGCTTGTACTTTTCATGTACCAAATTAAAGCATTATATAAATCCAATCAATGTCTTTGTTTATTCTCATTTAGATATAATTTAATATATGTTATATAAACACATTCTGCATGGTCGAATCGGGAAATTGACGCTAGCCCTCACTGAATATTCATTAACTTACTAACCCTTGAAGGCCATAAAAGGCCAAATTGTCACAAATTTTATCGTCGACCACTCATTGGTCGAAGTGACACAAAATTACGTGAGTAAGAAACCTTGAAAATTGCACTTTAATAGTTCTAGGCACAAGGATGGAACTAGATTTGACTTCTCATAATCTCCCCAAAAGAGATACAAACGTTGTTCAAATTCAGAATCAAAGGCCATTGCTCTAATAATGAGGCTAAATATGAAGCTTTGGTAGCAGGCCTTAGGATTTCATTAGATTTGGGAGCAAAGGAAGTTGAAATAAAAGGGGATTCAGAACTGATTCTGAAGAAATTAAGAAAAAAATATAAATGTATCAAGGAGAATTTGATGATGTACTCGATAAGGTCGTAGTTCACCTTTCCATCAGTATCAATCCAGCCTACACGAAACTCGATCTTACCCAACTTTCTATTCTCATTGTCGAGAAACAAATCATTCAACGTGGATCTCAAGACGGCGAGACATGCGGTGTTCTTTGAAAGCTGAAATTCTATAGGAGGGTTTTCCCCGTTGAAGTGGACTTCTGCCTTAATCAAAAATTTAGGAAGAAGCATTTTTAGATGTTTTTCTCAATGACATATGACCCTATATACAACTTTAGATTCATTCTAGACCACACAAAACGTTCGACGCAATCAGCGCCGTACAAAACTGTCGACAAAATCATAATAGTTTGAAATTTGCACTACCGAAATTTTTCATTAGTTAAAATTTTCGGTATCACATGATGCATTTTAAAAATATCGATATTATTTTAAAGATACCAAAAATTTTAAATAAAAAAAAAATACAAGTTCATATAAAAAATTTTAACTTATACCAAAAAATTTCAATGAACTATCAAAAATCTAATTCGTACATTTGATCAAATTCTTTTAAAGGCAATTTTAAAATTATAAAGAAATGTGTGGTGCCATATATATTTTTGAGGGCGGCAGGTTAAATTCCAAGTGGGCTTCAAAACCCAAACCTACTTTCATTCAAATTCAAAAACAACCCAAGCCCTCCTATTATCGTTGAACAGTTAAAATAAAATCTAGAGAATTTTAGAAATCTGTAGAACTCTAGAATGTTTCAGAATTTTCAAGACCCTTTCACAAAATAAATCAAGTAACAGCACTTTCTGGATAGTACAGGATTATTCCTCCATCTCCTTTATATACCTCGATATCTATTCGCTTATACAATTCTAAATTTACAGAGTTCTAATAAACTACATCCAAAATGTCTTTGATTCCCAGTTTCTTTGGTGGCCGAAGGAGCAATGTATACGATCCATTCTCTATCGATGTTTGGGATCCCTTCAAGGATTTTCCATTTCCAGGTTCTGCACTTTCTGCTTCATTCCCTCGGGAGAATTCTGCTTTTGTGAGCACCCGAGTTGACTGGAAGGAAACACCAGAAGCGCACGTGTTCAAGGCTGATCTGCCTGGACTGAAGAAGGAGGAAGTTAAAGTTGAAGTTGAAGATGATAGGGTTCTACAGATAAGCGGAGAGAGAAGCGTCGAGAAAGAAGATAAGAACGATGAATGGCATCGCGTGGAGCGTAGCAGTGGAAAGTTCTTGAGGAGGTTCAGATTGCCTGAGAATGCCAAAATAGATCAGGTGAAAGCTTCCATGGAGAATGGTGTTCTCACTGTCACCGTTCCAAAAGAAGAAGTCAAGAAGCCTGAGGTTAAGTCTATTGAGATTTCTGGTTAAACTTAGACTGAACTTGGTTACTCTGTTGCTTTCTTGGTTATAATGCTTATCTTTTCTGTGGCGTGTGCAAGAAATACACAGTGATGTAATTGTGAGATGTTAATGCATTAATAAATTTGTAAATCGTTGTTGTTCGTTCTTCTGGGTGTTATTCTATTCATATTCTAATGAATGTTTGAATGAAAATTAAACAAGAACTGCTATAAATAGAGTTTGAAGTTTTAAAAAATTAAGCAACAATATTTTGAGGACTCGCAAAAAGAGCAGACCCAAAAAATATCTTAATATAGCACTTTGATATTCAATGTTGTAAAATACTCTCATTGGTTAAAATAACTATTTTTGAAAAAAAAAAAATTTCAAAATGAATGTCATTCTCATTTTTTAATATACTAATAATTGTTATTTTTCAATTATGTTATATAATTATTACGTTATATATTATTTTTAATATATTAATAAGACTAATTTAGTAAAATTGTAATATTCTATAATAATATTTACAAAAATTTTAAACAGTCATTTTAAAACAGAAATAGCATAGTACATTTGGCTTCGCCATTCACCTTCTCTTTGAATTTCCTAACAAAATAATTTGGTTATGTAATACTTTATATTGTGAGTTGGTAGACAAATATGATTATGCATATGGTATTGCAAATTGATTGGTAATAAAAATGTGTGTTGCCTCACTATGTTTCAAGCATGATTGAAAATATGCATCTCACCCAAATGGCTCGACTAGAGTGATAAAATCAACTGGTGAGAAAAATCTCTCTTAATTATTAATAATGACGGATTAATAATGAGTTTTAAATTAATTTAGAGAGAGAGGGTCCAACCTCTCTCTAGTTTTCCTGGTTTGCCATGGCGTGGACTTTTGTGTCTAGGAAGAAGAAGCCATCTTTTTCACCTATATGGGATGTGTTTCCGTTTGGGAGCGGTTTGCATGGCAAGGAGCTGGAGGATGTTACCACTTTCTTCATCTCTGCGTTTTCGGATAGAGTATCGGCGAGAGACATTTTTGTCTTGTTTGGTTGCATTGGAAGTGTGGTTGAAGTTGTCATTCCTTTGCGGCGGAACAAGTATGGGAATCGTTTTGGTTTCGCTAGATTTAAGGAGGTTGCAGATGTTAGAGTTTTGGGGATTAAGCTTGATAATGTTTTGATCTACGGGAAGAAGATTCATGCCAATCCTCCTAGGTTCGATAGGAGGGTGGAGAAGAAGATGCTTAACTCGAGGGCGGAGGTTGGCAAGCCTCAAGGCCGTCCTGTGATGAATAGTCGGGGGTTTAGAGGTGGTCTTACTTCTAAGGTTGTTGAGGCTTCGTTAACTTTCGTGAATGTGGTTGGCAATGAAACTGGCAAATCTCCGGGTGGCAAATGTATCAACTTCTGTTCCGTTAAGGAAGATAGGGAGAGACTTTCAAAGGCGTACGTTGGAACTACGGTTAGCCCAGGTATGTCCTATTTGGTTCAAAGAGGTTTTGAAATGGAAGGTATTTTTTCTGTTAAGGTCACTCCTCTGGGAGCAAGGTTATGCTTACTTGAAGATCCAGATTCCGAATCGCTTGATGATTTGGTATCTGGGGGTATGTCGTGGTGGCGACAGTGGTTCACTGACATTAGAATATGGAAAGAGGAGGATGTTGATGAGGAGAGAGTGACTTGGATTAGGGTGTTCGGGGTACCTTGTCATGCCTGGAACCTGAATTTTTTCGAAATTCTTGCGAACTCTTTTGGATCGTATGTTTTCTCCGACGAAAATACTCTGAACAGAGTAAACATGGATTTAGCCAGAGTCATGGTCAGGGTGTCATCAAGCTTTTCCTTCTCGGAGAAAGTGTGTGTGGATGTTGATGGGAAGATGTACAACCTGTGTCTGCGGGAAGATTCATATGGCCCTATCCGAATTGCAATAAATAATTGTGCCTAAAAAAGGATAGACTCAGTTTCTTCGGATTCTGTTGATGGAGGGTGTGACAGAGATTTTGATCTCAGGGATGGAGTTTTTTCCTCGGAGGAGGATCAGTCCGTAACAGCAGGAATTATTTCGGAGAGAAAGGAGGACGGTGAGGGTGTTGACGTCGAGGATGGGGATGTGCAGGTCGAGTTAGCAGAGAATGATGGTGAAAGGACATAAGGTGTTTTTGATAATATCGAGAAAGGTTGGGAACAGATACAAGACAAATCTTTTGATGAGGCTTTAGGCATGGTAAAAGGCAATTCTTGTCCCAAGAAGGATAAAGGTGATTATGACTCAGCACTTTTTTCTTCCAATGCTGCGTTGGGAAGCGAAGTGTCCAAGGTTGTTTGTTCATTGGGTGTTAATAATACTCAGTCTTGTGGGGACCGAGTCATCACTAAAAGGAAGTTCAAAAAGGTGAAATTTAAACCCTTATGTGGGCCAGAAGGACTTTTAGGTTTAAAGTTGAAAATGTCTTTTAGGAATAGGTCCAAAAATGGGACCTATGAATCGGACCAGAGTAGTTCCTTTAATAAGGCTTTAGGCGTGCAGCATCTTTTGATAAACTAGGAAGTGGAAAACACTGCAGTAAACTCTGCATCGGAGAACGCTGGAGTTTTTTCACCAAAATGGCATGGTGATAATTATGACCAATCTGATATTTTAAGGAGCAATTGCAGGATATGGGAAAACTTGGAACCAAGTGTAGGAGGCAAGTTATGGGAGGATATGTCAAATATTGGAGTGACAAATGTTGTTTTCGGTGTTGATTACAGGTGTAAGCTTGATGATATGGAACGCGTAGACATGAATAGAAAGTCGGGTGGGAAGGCAAATCTTCTACTGTGGAAATGTTTATCGGATCTTACAACATTATAGGGGGAGGTAGTTTGGTCAAGAGAAAGAGAATTAGCCAAATTATCAAAAAAGGCAACGCGGATATGTTCTTGATTCAGGAAACAAAGTTGGAAGCTATGACCGATATTATTACGAACAACTTTTGGTCTAAGGAGAATATCAGTTGGATGTTCTCTCCATCAAATGGTTTATCGGGAGGTTTGATTATTTTGTGGAAGGTCGGTAGAGTGGAGGTTTTATGTAGTTTCAAAGGTGAGGGCTTTGTGGGTGTTAAGGTTTGTTGGAGAGGTAACTTGTACTATATTGTTAACATTTATTCTTCGTGTATATTGGCTTCGAAGAGAACTCTTTGGAGAGGTTTGTTGGATCTTAAATCTTCCTTCACGGATGGAGAATGGTGCTTTGGGGTGATTTTAATGCTACGACTTATGTTTGGGAGAGAAGGGAAGGACGATGGGCAATAGATCTTCGGAATCGGATGAATTCTTGGAGTTTATTTTGGAAAGTGAATTGATAGATGTTCCTTGTAAAGGAAAGAATTTCTCTTGGTATAGCGGAGACAGATCTTCCATGAGTCGGATCGATCTCTTTCTCCTCTCAGAGGATGCTATTGACAAACGGGGAGTGGTTAGACAACTTATTGGGTCAAGAGACTTATTGGATCATTGTCCCGTTTGGTTGATTTTGGATGATTCGAATTGGGGCCCGAAGCCGTTTAGAGTGAATAACGAATGGTTCAACAACAAGAATTTTATTCCTTTTGTGGAGAAAGAGTGGCTTAAATTGCATGTTAGAGGTAGAGGAGATTTTGTTTTGAAGGAGAAATTTAGGATCCTTAAAGGTAGTCTTAAAAGATGGAATATTGAAGTGTTTGGCAAGTACGATTTGGAAGTGGACAAGTGCGTGAAGGAGATGAATGAAGGGGATGAATTGGCGGATATGGCTAGTGGTTTGCTTTCGGATGACCTTATCAACGGGAGGAAGAATGTCTCGAACCAATTTTGGTTGAATCTTAGAATTAAGGAGAACATGCTTATTCAAAAGTCCCGTCTTAAGTGGCTCAACTATGGCGATAATAACACTAGGTTTTTTCATTGTGTTATGAAGGAGAGGAGGAGAAGTAATCATATTGGTCATATTACCACGACAAGAGGGATGTTAACGTCGGTTGAGGATGTTAAAGAGGAAGTTAGAAACCATTTCGCTACTAAATTTGTGGAAACCGAGGTAAATAGGCCTTTGTTGGAGGGGGTTCCTTTCTTAATACTTAGCGCTTTGGAGAGGGATCAATTAGAGAGGCCTTTTTTGGAAGAGGAGATTAGAGATTCCGTTTGGAGTTGTGACGGATCCAAAAGCCCGGGTTCCGACGACTATTCTTTCTTGTTTATCAAGAGGTGTTGGTTCTTCCTTAAAGATGACTTTTGTCGGTTCTTTCGTGATTTTCATGGAGGGGCTCTTTTGTCTAAGGCTATTGTCTCGTCTTTCTTGACTTTGATTATAAAGGGCGAAAATCCTTTGGGGTTAGATGATTTTAGACCGATTTGTTTGGTCGGGTGCTTATACAAGGCTTTATCTAAGCTTTTAGCGGGAAGATTAAAGGTGGTCCTTAAGTCAATCATCTCGACTTGCCAAAGTGCTTTCGTTCCGGGTAGACAATTGTTAGACGGAGTTTTGGTTGCGAATGAAGTGGTGGACTTTGCGAGTAAGGAGAATAAGTCTTGTACGCTTTTCAAGGTCGATTTTGAGAAAGCCTATGACAATTGTGTTGGGATTTCCTTAGGTATTTGATGAAGAGGATGGGTTTTGGGGAGTTGTGGATGCGATGGATGAAGGCCACAATCTTTTCTAGCAAAATGTCGATTTTGGTTAACGGGAGCCCGACTAAAGAATTCAAGGTGGAAAGGGGCTTGAGACAAGGAGATCCTCTTTCTCCTTTCCTTTTTGTTATGCTTGCGGAGGGTTTAACGGGGCTGGTTAGGAGATCGGTTTCGATTGGTGGTTTTTTTCGGGCTAAATGTGAACGGGAAGTGTTTCATTGATGTTCTCCAATTTGCGGACGATACCTTATTGGTAGGCGATGGTAGTTGGAGGCATTTATGGGCCATTAAAGCGGTGCTTCGTGCTTTTGAATTGGTATCGGGACTTGGTATCAATTTTCACAAAAGCAAACTTATTGGCATAAACGTTCCCACTAACTTTTTAGAGGCGGGTGCTTGTTTTTTATCGTGCGCAACGGAAAGCAATGAGTTTGTTTTCCTCGGTATTCCTATAGGATCAAACCCCCGAAAGACTTCAATGTGGACTCCCTTAGTTTCAAAGTTGAAAAGAAGGTTATCATGTTGGCACGGGCGCTTCTTGAGTTTAGGAGGTAAAATTACTTTACTTAAGTCGGTGCTTAATAGTCTCCTTATTTTACAACTCTCCTTTTATAAGGTTCCGGCTAAAATCTGTAGGGACATTATCAAGATCCAAAGTGGTTTTCTTTGGGGTTCTTCGGATGCCTCTAGAAAGACTCATTGGGTTAAATGGGATTCGCTTTGCCTTCTGTATGAAAAATGGGGCCTTAACTTGAAAGGATTGATGATTTCAATATTTCTCTTCTTTATAAATGGAGGTGGAGAATTTTGGAGGGATCGGAGGATATATGGGTCAGGATTTTGAAAGCCCGTTACGACGACATCAAGTTGCTCATGTCGATTCTTGATGTTGTTGAATTGAGGAGGAAGTCGTATTCGACTTGGTGGCTCGACTTGATTTTGATTATGAAATTTTATTCTGTGGATGTCTTTGGTAACAGTTGTAGTTTCGAACTTGGAAACGATTTTGGCATTCCTTTTTGGCATGGTCACTGGACTGGTTTTGACAGTTTAAAATGCTTATTTCTGGAGTTGTTTTCTCGGTCGCTTTTAAAAGATGTTTCGGTGGTTGGGTGAATGATGTGCGGGTGTGGGGGGATTTCAGAATTCCTCGTGGTCCCTCTGCTACGATTTATTCTCAAGAAGTATTGGATGTTGAATCAACATCTTATCCTGCTTCTGTTGTTGTTCCCACGAATATTGAGAGGGTTTTTGTGTCGGACAGTGGTGATACCTATCTTCCTGCGACTATTTCTGATGTGCAACATTCTGGATCTGTTTATGTTTCTGTTCTGCAGCTCCCTGGGCCTGTTTCTGCTGCCTATTCGGATGGTACAGCGGCTGGTTCTGCTGCTAACGCAAACATGGCCACTTCTGGAGTGGGCAGCTCTGCCGAGGTTGTTGTTTCGGGGGGCGCTAGCGCGGCTGTTTCGGTTCTCCCGAGAGAGGTGGATGTCGATTCTGCTTTGGAAGATTTGAAAGCTTTTGTGTCTCAGTTATGCCCGAAGCTTCGTCATGAGGATATTGTTAGCTGGTCATTGGAATCAAACCAGATTTTCTCTGTCAGATCTTTTTATCGGAAGGGTGTTGTTTGTCACCAGCCTTTCGGGTCGGAAAATAGATATGACAAAGCTTTTGGTCTTGTTTGGAAAGTTGTGGCTCCTTTGAAGATTAAAGCATTCGGATGGAGATGTTTTTTAAATAGACTTCCAACGAGGGATATTTTATCTTCTCGCGGAATTATTCCTCCTTTGGGCAACACTAATTGTGTTCTTTGTTGTTCTTTTCGTGAATCTTTGGATCACCTGCTTTTAAATTGCTCGGTGGCTAGGTTGGTTTGGAAAGAAGTTGCGGAGTGGCCTGGCTTTTCTGTTTTCATGTTTAGTGATTTAAAAGGGAGCTTTATGGATTGGTTCTCTTGTGGCAAGTCAAAGAGGGTTAAGTCGGGCAGAGAGAGGGGCTTTTGGTTGGCAATCTGTTGGACCCTGTGGATTCTTTGGAATGATATTATTTTTAAGAAAGTTAGTTGGAATATCGTGGACATCATTTGGAAGGTGAAGCTCTTGGTGTGGAGATAGACTTTTATTAGAAAAATTACCTATTCCAATTGCAATTTATATTATTTCGACAAGGATCCTTTGTTGTATTTGTCTTAGTTTCAATTGGTTGGTAATCTTTCTTCTTGTTGTATTTTGTCTCATCTTTGTACTATGGTTGAGTACCCTTTGTACTCTTTTAATTTTATCTCTTGATTACTAAAAAAAAAAATAATGAGTTTTAATTTTTTTTATAATTATTTTATAAATTAATTTTTTAAATATATGATAATTTTATTTACAAAAATTATTTTAAAATTAGATAATATTACAAAGTTGTCATTAATAAAACAAGTGCTCTCTTTTTTAATTTTCAAAACTAAAGATTAAAATTTTTAAAATTTATTATAATTTTTTTAATTTTTAAAATTTTTAAATAGAGAATGAATTTTAAAATTAATATTTTAAAATTAGATTATTAAATAAATTTTATTATTTTTAAATTTAAAAAATGTTAAAAAAATAGTTTTATAAAAAAAATAAAGTTAAACAGATCTTAAGTCTTTTTGCTATATATTATCTAAAAAAGTTTTATTTTTTTTAGATTGGAAATATAATAATTTTTTAAAATTAATATAAATAAAAATAAAATTTAATTAAAAAATATTAATATGAATAATATATTGATTTGTTGCTTCAACGGGAAAAAGAGAGGGAGAGATTCATGATATTATCTTATAGTTGTATAGAAACTAAATAAGAGCAGAGAACCTTATTATTAGATTGGAGTTAATTACTTGTAATTAGTGATTGAGAGAAAATGAGAGAGTTCTTATATTTAGGAAAAGTCTTAAATAGAAAGTCACTTGAATTAGGAAGAGGAATTGAACATCGTGGGATTGATATTCTTATAAGATTTATTGTTCTAATTCAACATAGTGGATTTTTTTTTTTTGGGTAGAGTGCTCCCAGACGTAAATGTGGTTTCATCGAACTGGATTATTAATTCTTTGTGTTATTTATTGTTTTTTTTATTCATCATCTTGAATAAGTTAATATGTCATAACTTAGTTGTGTAACTGGTTTATACTTTGTGATATACAATGTTTGAGACATCGTGTCTGACATCTATCCCCAAAATTTGTTATCTGCCATAAATTAGTTGTACATGTGTTCCTAAGCATCAGGTCCAACATCTGTCTTTCTAAGAATAAAATTTCAAATGACGTATAAGATGTCATGACATTATACTGCGACAACATAAGTGGTATTAATATTTCAAAGAATCATGTTCAACATAGTCGAATCAAGCACATTGAAATTTGACATCATTTCATCATGAAATTTATGGAAGATAAAATTGTAATCCTTGAGCATGTAGTAATTGAAAATTAACTAGCTGAAATATTCACTAAAACTTTAGATGCAGCTTATCAGTTTGAAAGCTAGGGGCGCTCTTGGTATTTACATATATGAGAATTTAAAGCAATAATGTAGGGAGGCATGCATGAATAGAGAGATACTCTCTCTCTCTCTCTCTCTCTCTCTCTCTCTCTCTCTCTCTTATGATCATTGTTGCACGTGAAAAAGGTTGATTATTTCTATTTCAAATTTTTCTCATAATTGCTCCATTTTTACAAGGAAGAAAAATCTACATCTCCCTCTATTGTTCTCACAAATTTGTTCATTCACTTTTCTCTTAAGTTCTTCAATCTCTTACAAATATGAGTCAAACATATGAAGAAGTCGAGACTAATGAATCTGTTTCAAATTCTAATGAGGTAAGAATGCTTGGAGTCAAGTTAGGGAAGAAAGTTACAACAAAGAAATATAGGGTTCTTGAGTCAAACAGCAAGTTTGACGAATAAGATGTTGTGCCTCTTCGGATGATTGTCCCAGCTGATGTTTTAAAGAAAAGAGCAAAGAAGGCTTACGCGGAGAAGAATGAAACAAAGGTAAGTCCCTTTGAAAAACAAACTTATGTGCATACTCATAAGCCTGTGGATTATGTGAATATAGACTTCGTGGCTAATAAAGTTGATACCTCTCTTACTCATAATACTAGAAAATTTACTGAAGTCACGATTAACTCACATGGTGAAACATCTGATGAACCATTTGTGACTGGTAAAGAGAAAACTCCAAAAAGGAAGTTCGTGACAAAGAAAAGAAATGCAAAAGGAAAAGTTGTTGAGAAGAAGTCCTTGAAAAGAAAGTGTAATCCCCCGTATTTTAATTACTCTGGATAATATTAGTTGTGATCAACTGTGTTCCGGTTTACTCTGAGAAGTTATTGGATAAAATAATTAGAGTAAACTGATGAGCTCAGAGCAGATCAAATTAATACTTTCTGACTCTGAGATTTTAACTTGTGATGTTGTATAGACTTATTGGACATTTAAGTTGGTCTTACTAACTAAGTGATTTCTCTATGTATCATTTATTTTCTTTTTCCTTTTCATTTTTGGTGAGAAAGATAGAAAGAAGAAAGAAGTAAGAAAGAAGGAAAAGGAAAGGAAATAAAAGAAGAAGAAAACCTAAGAGAAGAAAAAGCTTGGACTCATCATCTAGTCTTCATCAAATCATCTCATCTTCTTCATCATCATCCTCTATTCAAGGTGGGTTATAGATAGAAACCTTTGTTTTAGATTTTCTTGAGTTCTAGAACCTATGTTAGAATTGTGAGAAAATGAATAATCTTGCTAATTAAAGAATCCAACGGGTGAAATGCGGTATAAACGGTGTAGTATAATCATTAGCCATGTATGATCATCTGTTAATGCATGTTTGTATGTTTGGGTGAAGTTTTGGTTGGGATTTTGATCACAAAGCTCTGTTTTCACACTGCTGGAAAACCCAGTTTTCGGAGGTTCGCACAGCGAAGAGGAATGCGAGCATTCTTTGGCTATTCGCACGGTGAAGGTGAGGGCGAACATTCGCCAGAGGTTCGCAATGCGAACTTTACCTCGTTTCAGTTCTGGGTTGATTCACCAGACGTTCGCAAAGAGAAGGTTCGCGGGGTTGTTCGCAAGGCGAACTTGGTGTTATTTATGTTCTGCCATGGTTCGCTGGGAGCTTCGCAATGCGAATGGGAAAGCGAACATTCGCTGGTACCTTGCAGTGCGAACATGACAGATTCTCCAACTTGTTTCTTCTATAACTTTTGAACCGTGACTCAGATCGGGGCGTTCTTAATATCGACAGAGAGCTTTGAGAATACTCTATCTAATGGAAGTGGAAATTATCGGTTTTAGTGCCTGATTAAATAATCGGAGGAAAACCAAGAGTGGTACCATTATGTTGAATTATCATATGTGATTTTATTGTGTCAATGTATTATGTTGTGCTTACCCTACTGTTGTTTATCATAATTATGAGTGAATATGCATGCTAAAATGAAATGAAATAGGTAGAGTGAGGATGATTGCCATAGAAAAATATTGAACCTAGTACGGCTAGAAAATGGTTGAATAACATAGCGACGACGCTCGTGCATGAGAGGCCGAGGCGTGCGTCTATTGCCGAATGGTATGAAAATAATTACACTAGTATGGATCATGTTAAATTGTGTTTTAATTGATAAGACAAGAGAGGTCTTAAGGCTAATATGGTCGGTTGATTGTCGAATACAATCACATTTGTGTGTATGATCACGTAATCGTAACCATCGCCCTTGAGAGGCATTCATGAGTCTCGAGCTTCTCTGATTGTAGGCATTACTACTTGGCAGGTTTGATTCCCAATGTTATAGTACGATGGAACCTACGGGTAGAGACTTGTGATGGCATGAGAGGCTATGAGAAGTGACGAATTAAGGTGATAATACATCCCTTAATTCAAAATCCATTTGTATGCCAAGTAACTACAAGGATCCATGACCCGGGTCAATTTCTAGATGTAGAAGCAGACGGGAAAAGGGGATGCCTTGGTAAGGTTATCGATTAGTGGTATTGTGAGTTAACGGAACTCACGAACATGGATCCATATAGTGTGTGTGAGTACTCAAAGTTACTTCCCTTCCCTTTGACTTGAGTTAGGCTTGTTAGAACCTTCTAAAGCCGAGAGGACATTTAAGATAGAGAACTCACTGAGATTCGATGTATCTCACCCCACGTTGTTGTTTACATCACAGGTACTACAGGTTCCGCGAAGGGTAAGGACAAAGTTGTTTGACTTTCCTTACTATCCTGGCTTTTTGAAGTGGCAAGGCTTCCGTTGTGGAGTTTATTTTGAGATCATTGCTGATCTAGTTCTTAGTTTTTATCATTTTGAACATCTTGTATATATAATGCCATAATTTTTCTTATTAGGTATTTTGGGCATGTATATGTATAATGTGTTAACTAGGAACTTATATATTTCAGTACCAAATACTTGGATTCATGTATAGTAATTATGCTTTGATGTATGATATTATATATGGGTGTTACAGAATGCTTGTACAATCAAATGATTCTGACACAGATGTTGATGAATACTGGTTGATTTGGCTATTGTCAAGTGTTTTGTTCTAGACACAATTGTTTCAGTTTTATTATGATTGGACCTTGTATATGGGCCTGAAATGTTCTTTGTGTTGTTGGTTATGTAATGGCTGAAGGTGGCGAGAAACACAAGAAATGAGGGTTTGAATTGGATTTCTAAAAATTAAATCTTTTTCAAAACCAACTCAACAAGCAATAACACGAAAAATAAAAATAAAAAATTATTTTTAAAATGGTTCGCTGTTAACAAACCTACCTCCAGTCCACCCTACCAAGGTGATTTTTCCTTCTCAATAAGGACTTAATCCACTATAACTAAAATTGATTACAGACACCACAAAGACAATCGTCTTTGTCTTCTCGAGTATATCTGACTAAACCCTAGTCACTCAAGGAAATCACTCAAACAAGATTGAGATTTACAAGATGTGTTTACAAAGAATGCTTCTTAGAAAGAAGATTAAAACAAGTTAATACAATGAAAATCTCACACAAATAACGAGCAAAAACTCTTTGTGTGTTTACAGAGAATATACATAAAAATAATATTTAACTTCAGTAAGTTTGTATGTTCAATAGCATAAGCAATGTAATAATAACTAGCATGAGCATTAGCTACTTCTTCAAATCATCCAAGTCTTCTTTATATAGGCAGATAAAAGATCCGTTGGAGGGTAGGGTTGGAATTACAAATAGCAACAGTCTCTTTCATAACGTTTTACAAATGGGAGGCAAAATGGTACAATAATGCTATCCTTCGCCCACAAAGTCAGGGTAGTGGAGAGACAGATGATCTTGTACTATGTACGATTTTCCTAACGCAAAACCTTTTGACCTTATCTTCTAATCTTCAGAGGCTTCTGATAAAAGGACATTGAAGCATGCTTTGAAGGTTCAAGAGACTTGTTGAGAGAATCTTCAGAACCTTGATCTTCAAAGTCTTGACACAGTTCCTCAAAACCTGGTCTTTAGAGTCTTCAGATCTTGTTCTTCAAAATCTTTAGAACTTGAGCGCAGTATCTTGAAGGTAGACAATCTTTCTGAGGCTCTTCAATCAGAATCATAGTCAAAAGCTTTAGCATAAACATTCTTCAAAACCGTTGTCTAAGAATTTTTTAGAACTTGACAACATCTTGTAAAGCACTTGCATCTCTTCAGAGTCAGAGTGTGTTGATTCAGAGTCTGATGATGTCACACGTCAAAGTTTTGGAGTCATAACTTGTTAAGAAAAAGCTACACACTAGACACAAAATCATTAGTGCACAAAATTATTCTCTAACAAACAATGTATTGTTATCATCAAAATTAAGGCCAGATGCAGAACCAAATCTTGTTCTAACAATCTCTTCCTTTTTTATGATGATAAAACATTTATATTGATGAACAATTTTTACTTGGTTTAATCATATAAAAACATCAAAGTTAGTTTTGTAAGCTCCCGTTAAATTTTATACTGTTAAAAATTATTTTTCAGCTTAAAATTTCAGAGTTAGGTTTGTAAGCTCCCCCTGAATTTAAGACTTAAAATAAGCTTAACACATAAATTTTTTAAAAACAACATGAAAGAAATAACTTCCCATTAGGCTGAAGCCTGGTTGTTACTACTTTCTCTTTAGACAGAAGTTTGGTTACTCTCTTCCCACAAGGCAAAATCCTGGTTGAAATTATTGAGGTAACTACCCAAAATGCAACAACTTGGGTACAAAGGTATTTCCTTCAGAGCTCATTGCTTGAGTGTCAGAAGGTCTGGTTTCCATAGCCTGGTTTCAGATACTAGATTGTGTAACTTGATTTTGGTGGAAATCAGAACTTATTCAGGGTACAGGTTTCAAAACCATGTCTTGTTCAGAGCATGTAACCTTCTAGTATATACGCTAGGTTTATATGTACCTGGTTCACTTTTGATTAAAAGAGCACTTAGTTCCTTAAACAAAATTCAGGATCCTACAAACTCTGTTCAGTTAGGATGAAACCTGAAACACTTGGTTAAAATGATGAACTATCACAAAGTTCTCAGAAAGAATAACAAGTTAGAAAATTGTTAGAAATATGTTTGAGTTTTCAGAATGGAAATTAGATATATCAAAATCAATCGCTCTTTATCCCCATTTGTCATCATTCAAAAAGAAGTAAAAAGACAAAGTAAACCAAACAAACTTTATTTCATTAATAATATAGGCAGGTACATAAATGAAACTAAAAGAGATACAACACAAAGATAACACAAAGTTTTAAAAACTAATTTTTAAGAAGGTTTAGGTAGTCTTGATAAGATCTCTCAAAGTAGCCCTTCAATCTTTGATGTCTTTTCCTTCACTTTAGAGTTCCCTGGGGCCAGATGGTTCAACTTCTTCAAGATGTACTCCTCAAAATCAAGAGTCTTCTTAGCACCAAAAACATTAGCAACCTCAAGAGAAATTTCAGAAGAAACCATTGTAGTTTAAACAGGAGACGGAGGAGGAATCACTTCTGGAGCAGGGAGCAGAAGAGTGGCAGGAACCATCTGAAGTTGAGGTTCAACAATACTAAAGAGTCTAACATGGAAGTTCCTCTTAGCTTCCTTCAGCCAAGAAAATTCCAGCTCTTTAGAACTGACCTCTATCCATCTTCTGAAGTCGTTGGTCAGATCACACACTTCAGAGAGCTTTACATTATATTTACAAGCCTCAATAAGATCACCGAGTACGCCAGCAGCAATTACAGCAAAATGTGCAAGCATATCTTCTGAAGGAGTTAGACAGATGTTTGTTTGAGCAGAATACATAGCTGAGTATGGGCGAGAAGTCCTTTTAGGAGCTGCAAATACTTTGACCTCTGATGCAAACTGTCTGACTAAATTATTAGTTTCTTCAGGGTTAGGGTCGGAAAAAATCTTAGTATTGGAGGAAATGGTAATGGTAAGGTCAGAGGAATCAGGGGTGAAATGCCCATTGTTCCTGATTCGTTCCATGAACTCATCAAGGGTGGGTTCATTATAGATAGGTTGATAAGGTGGGGTTGGTGGAGAGGGTGTGTCTTAGGGAGTGGATAAGCTAGAGTCTGAGGGGTGGCTATTTGTATCAATGGGTTTAGGTGAAGTGGGGGGTAGTTACAAAAGTGGTAGAGATGGTTATAATGGGTTGTTCAATGGTTGTGATGATGTTTGATTTTGTGTAGGTTGGGTTAGGTATCGGGAGTGAGATAGAAATGGATGGTGTGGATGTTGTTATGGTTGGTTCAGAAACACTGGACATTCTAGGAGGAGGGGTGGTTATGGTTACAAAAGGGATTATTGATGGTGAGGATGTTTGAGGAGGCACCAATGAAGTAGTCATAACAAAACTTGCAGAGAATAAGGGAGTCTTAGTCAAAGGACACTTATCAAGATTCCCAGAAGGAGTTACTTCAGAAGATCTAGCACCTTCAGATTCACCTTCAGGTCTCATAGTGTATGCCAGAATGCCAGGTCCAGAAGTTCTAGCAACTTTGGTGGGAGTTTTGGAAGATTCATAAGTTTCCTCACCAGAAGATTTAGACTTCCTTTTTCTTCTTATAGAGTATGTATCAAAGATGTTTTATGGAAGATCCTCAAAATTTAACACATTCTCTTGTTCATCCATTTCTCGACAGATATCATTGTAATGTTACAATACATCCTTTGGTTCTTCTTGAGTAAACAGTGGATAATCCTCCACAGGCATACTCCTAGAACCAACAGAGGTTCTGTTAAGAAGTTCTGAAGGATTGACAACATTAGAAATCAAGGACATATTCTTCATATTATGTCCATTGAAATTCCTTCCAATGATAAAATCAACTTCCTTTGACATCCCTGCTTCCATTAGCTTTTGAATCAACTTACTTTAAACCAAGATGTCTGAGATCAACCTACCCATAGGTATCCATGTTCTCATCTTAGAACCTCCATTTCTTGTTTCCTTCACCATAAACTTCAGATATTTGAAGAGAATAGATGGGAGATTCATCTTGAAATTACTGGCCAGATAGTACAACATGTATTTCTAATCAATGTTAAAGTAATCTGGAGCATTTGAATAGCGTCGTGGATGAATACATCCAAGAATAATCTTGAACTAAATCCTAATATTTTCATTAAGTTTCTTAAGATTAGAAGAGAGTTTTTTATCCGTAAAGATAACTTTGGCAATCTCTTCCATCTTCATCTTCTTCTTAGAAACCATACCAAAACACCATTTTCCAGAACCATCATGTCCTAGAATAGTAGCAATCAATTTTTCAGATATAGGAATCTTGTGACCTGAACATAGGATGTCACTTGAAGAGACGAAGCTTCACCAAAAATCCAAAATTGCTTAACAAGTTGGTCGTAAAAGTGTCCTTTGATACGTTCAAAGTAACCTTCCCGTCTTTGAAATCTAGCAGTTTCTATCAGACGATATCCATTTGCTTTGAGATTATCAAAGTCCACCAATAATTCACTTAGAACAGATAGTTCTTCAACTAGAGTTGACAACGTGAGTTCTTAAAGACCTTCAAATTTTTGCTCTTGTTGCTGCGTTTGTTGCTGAGATTGTTAAGCAAATGATTATTGTTGTTGGGAAGCCATTACTGAAGAGAGAGCGGTTTTAGGGTTTGAGAACTTTTGGTTTAAAAACAAGAAAGTGTGGGGAGTGAAAAGTAGCAAAGGTGTGTGAAGTGAGTTTAAGTAAAAATTTTGCAATCATGACAAAAATAAATAATAATGACAAAGGAGTAAAGCGAGAAGATTCTAACCTAATCCAAAGGTTATTGATTTAACCTAGTGTGTCACACAGACGTTAGAAAACGGTTCAGTTTTCTAAGAGAATTTTCTTTCAAAACCGTCTCATTATCTAAGACTGATTGATAGTTATTAAATGTAAAAACTGTTTAGTATCCATAAAACAGATTTGTCTAGCCAAAAAAATTCTATCTGGATACATTTGAAATTATGAAACCTTCTCACTTTAGAAGATTCACACGAATAGAACCAAAACTAATCTCAGAGTCTCATTTAATCATTCTGAGGGTTTAACATTCTGAGAACATCTTTTTTCATTCTGGACACAATTTCATTTTCAAATTTTTTAGAATGAAAATGAATCTATCTTCAGCAAGGGGTTTTGTAAATATATTATCCCATTAATGGTTTATATCAATTAATTTTAGATCTAAAATTCCCTTATAAACATAGTAACATATAAAGTGATGTTTTATCTCAATATGTTTGGTTCTAGAATGAAAAATGGGATTCTTAGATAAACAAATAGCAAAAGTATTATCCTAGAGTATAGGAATGTTATTCTCATATATCTGGAAATCTTCTAGCCGATTTTTCATCCAGGGCTTCTGAGTGCTGCATCCAGAGGCTGCAATGTATTCATCTTCAGCAGTTAATAATGCTATTGTTGATTGCCTTTTCCTGGACTTTGAGATCAGGTTATCTCCCAAAAAATGACAGCTTCCAAAAGTTCTTTTCCTCTCAATTTTATCTCCATCATAGTCAGCATCACAATAACCCACAAGCTTGTAATCATTAGATTTTTTATAACACATGCCAAGATTAATCGTACTTTTCAGATACCTGAAGATCCTCTTAACAACTGTTAAGTGGGACTCTCTAGGATCTAATTGGAAGTGAGCACTCAAACAGACACTAAACAAAATATCAGGTCTAAAAGCAGTCATATATAAGAAAGATCCAATCATACCTCTGTAAAGCTTATGATCTACCTTAGCACTTACCTCATCCTCACTACTACGAAAAACATATACAACAACGGTTGGAAAAGGGATAACATCACATGTGACCTACCGTTGTTACATAGGGTGTGGTTGTATATGCGCCACATACAATAACGGTCTTATGACCGTTGTAGAAAACCTGAAAGCGCGCTATATATGATCACGGTTGCACTAACTAACCGTTGTAATATATAAAGGTCTTAGGTTCGATTCTCACCAGCGCATCTTTTGGTATAATATATTATTCTGGACAGTGTTCACTATACAACTACGGTTATATACTACAACCGACGTTAAATAATATTCTTTTTTTAAAACCATTTTTCTGCATTTTGAAATTTTTCCATTTTTTAACCTATATATTTTTTTTAGCCATATCAGAACAGAAACATCAATTATATCATAATGAAGTACTGTACTATATTAAGTCGATCAAATTCATATAATGTATTAAGAACCAAATATTTTATATGTATTACATCAAATGAAAAATGGCACAAAACAACCTACAAAATTTATATAACATCACATAATTGTATCTTATAGTGTTTTGTTTATATGTCTCTTGGTGTTTTGTCTCTTGGTGTATTTACTTTAAACACCTACAATTTCAAATAATCATACTTGTTAGTAAATATACTTAGAAATAATGACTTACATTAATTAAATTATGAATAAAGAATAAAATACTAATTACTTGTTAATTTTTCCATATGTCTTCATTATGATCGATACGAATAGCATGCACATCATCTCTATCAACTTCATCATAAGTGGTAGGCACTTTTGTTATGTTAGAAGGAACAAAAGGAATGTCAAAACTTTCATCACTACTAAGAATGTTTTTTCCTCAGAGAACGATTGACCATTTCCCCGATGTGTCCAAAGGGTCAATCACATAGAAGACTTGTTTTGCTTGTGAAGCCATGATGAATGGTTCGGTCATATAATTTGCCTTGCCAAGGTCAACCCGGGTGAATCCCAAGTCATCAGTTTGTACACCATTAGTATTATTGGAAACCCACTTGCATTTAAATAAAGACACTCTGAAGATAACATAATCAAACTCCCAAATCTCCTCAATAACACTTTAAAATGCAGTAGATGCCAATACTGGATGCTTATCTTTCGAACTAGAGAAATACATGGATTTCGCCTCAACCATAACCCTACTATTTTGCATTGTACTACGATCATCTTTTGATTTTGTATAAAAGGTATGATAACCAATGTCATATGCACTCCAAGTTATCACATTAAATTTTAGCAAGAACGACAACCATTTAATTGTCTCGAATGCAATATGTTCTTTTGGTATCCTTTTATTAAACCAATCTAGGAATTTCTTGTTATGCTCGATCAACAACAACTTGTCACTCATTCATGGATATCTTTTCTTCAAAAGTCTTTTGTGAGTAGCCACGTAAGGTTGAACTTCATCAAGATTATTTAATATATAGAAATGTGTCTGAATAACTACATCCCGAGCCATTGACTTAACATTTAAACCTTGAATACCTCTGCCTGCACTGTCAGCATGACGAGACTTTGGAATTCCTATAGACTCTACTTCAGACAAATAGTTTGTACAAAACTAAATAACTTCTTATGTGATGTACCTTTCAACAATTGAAGCTTTCGGTCAGTGATGATTCTTTGTATATCCTTTAAAGATCTTTATGTATCGGTTTATTGGATACATCCGCCTTAAATAAACTGGACCACAGATTCTGATTTCTCTAACTAGATGAACAAGTAAGTGAACCATAATGTCAAAAAATGATGGAGGAAAATACATCTCCAATTGACACAAGATTATGGCAGCTTCATCTTCTAATTCATCTAGTTTTTTTTTTAAAATCAAGAACTTTATTACATAAGATATTGAAGAAGAAACACAATCTGGTGAGAGTGACTCTCACATTTTTTGGTAGGATGCCACGGATAGCCACTGGTAGAAGTTGTTGCATCAAGACATGACAATCATGAGATTTCAAATCAATTAACTTGAGATCTTTCATTGATACAAGTTTCTTGATGTTTGATGAGTAACCTTGGGGAACTTTGATACCATGCAAACACTCGTAAAAACTTTTCTTTTCCTTTTTACAAAGAGTGTAACAAGCCGGAGGCAGATAAGTTCTTTTCCCTTTTTTTTATTGGAGCCAATTGTTTTCGCATACCCATTGCCTCCATATCGAGACGAGATTGCTTACTATCTTTATTCTTGCCTGGAATGTTTAGCGTTCCAATCAAACTATCAAACATATTTTTATCCCCATGCGTCACATCAAGACAATGTCTTACATCGAGACTTGACAAATATGGAAGATCAAAGAACACATACCTCTTTTTCCATATATTTTTCTCAACAACTTGCCCTTTTTCTTTTCCTCTCTTTACAAGGACAGCATTAATGTGCTTTTTTCATTCATAAACTTCATCCCCGGTTAAAGGCTTAGGAGCGATATCAAACTCCTGTTCTTCATTAAAAGCCTTCCTCAAGCTACGATAAGAATGATTGGGTTTTAGAAATTTGTGATGCACAAGGTAAACAATCTTTTTTCCAAACTCAAGTTGGTGATAATATGTATCAGATTCACAAATAGGACACGCTTTGTGTCCTTTGACACTATATCCAGCCAAATTACCATATGAAGGAAAGTCGTTGATTGTACAAAATAACATTTCACGCATCTTAAACTTTTCGCCAGAATATGCATCATCAACTTCAACGCCTTCCTCCCACAAAAGTCTTATATCTTCAATTAATGGACTTAGATAAACATCTATGTCGTTTCCAGGTTGTCGTGGTCCAAAAATCATCATACTTAACAACATATACTTAGACTTCATACACAACCAAGGAGAAAGGTTGTAAATCATGAGAAGAACAGTCCACGAAGAATGATTAGTACTCATATTACCAAAGGAGTTCATTCCATCATTGGCAATCCCAAGTCTAAGTTTTCTTGGCTCAGTGCCAAAATCCGGAAACAACGAATCAATTTTCTTCCATTGCAAAGAATCAGCTACATGGTGTATGTTTCCATCACATTTTCGTTCATCTACATGCCATCTAATATTCTTTGCGTCATCCGCATTAGCAAAAAGTATCTTGAATCTTAAAATTATTGGCAAGTACCATAACACTTTAGCAGGATTCCTCTTCCTACTAACATTTCCATTGTCATTGTCATCACCATTGTTCTCGTTCAGCTCGTAACGCGATACCCCCTCGTTCCGGACATTGATCCAAAATTTCAAACTCTTTCATGTATAATATGCAGTCATTAGGGCATGCATGTAATTTGATATACTCCAAACCTAATGGACATAATATCTTCTTAGCTTCATAACAACGATCAGGCAAATTGTTATCTTCTGGTAGCATTTGTTTTAGCAAATTAAGCAATTCCGTGAAACTCTTATTCGACCACCCATTTTTTGCTTTCAGATTAAACAATTTTAAAACCACAGACAACTGTGTAAAACTTGTGCACCCCTTATATAAAGGGGTTTCCTTATCACTAAATAAAGTATCATAAATATGGGCTTTCTTAAAATAAGATTCTCCAATATCACAGAACATATCTTCTAGACAGTCATCCATATATTCCTCTTCATCAACTTCGTGACTTTGTGACGCAAGGTTTCGATTTTTTTTCACCTCACCATGCCACGTCCATATTGTATAATTTTGACATATACCATCACAACATAGGTGATGGAATATCTCATCCTTCGTGCCTTTATTTATATTCCCGCAATTAACACAAGGACAATAAAAGATACCATTGTTGTCGGGAAGATTTTGATCAGCGTATTCAAGGAATTCAATAACTCATTTCTCATATACCATATCTAATCTATCGGTTTTCATCCAACTACGATCCATAATAAATTCTGAAATTTATATCATAACAATATTGTGAATGGGACAACAAAATCTAAACCTAAAGCATGTACAGTACAATAATACAACTCGAAATCTTAAGCATATGGATAAAGCATATGAACTTTGCAAGAAACATACCACAAAATCCAACAACAAAACATAAAGCATATTCCGTACTATAATACAACTCTTAATCTTAAGCATATGGAAAAAGCATATGAGCTTCGAAATTAAACAAGAGAGTGACGATTGTGAAGATTATCAAGAATTAGGAAGATAAGAAAGAGAGTGAAGTTTGGACGAAACATACCGTACTTCAAAGAGACCAAGAATGAAGATAGTGAAGATTATCTTCAAATGAATGAAGATTGTGAAGATGAATATTTCGCAATCGCTATCGTTGTCGTCTCTATTTTGCTTGTTCGCTAGTTAGCTTAGGGCATGTTATGAAGGAAATAATGAATCTGTTTTTTTTTTAATTTATCAGGAAATACTTTAATCACGGTTGATATTTACAACCGCAGTGAAATATATATATTATTACAACGGTTATATACAAAACTGTGGTTAAAAAGTTTTCAATTTTTTATTTATTTTTGGACTTAAGTGACACGCGTTTTTTGTAATAGGAAAAATGAAAAAAAATTATTTGCTAGTATTCGAAGCTTGTAACTATTACTTTATCACCACGATTATTTATAGCAACCGTGATTAAATACCTTCCAAATATATATATATATATATATATATATATCATTGCGGATCTAGTTTGCGGTTTTACAACGGTAAAATGCATAACCATAGTAGAGTTAATGTTATTGAAGGCGTATTTTGTAGTAGTGCCTTCTCAAGGATACATGTAGGATGCATAGGAGTCTTAGACATCTTGCATTCTGACATGTCAAACTTCTTAAGAACTTTCTTAGTGTACTTGCTCTGATGGATGTACGTTCCTTCTGGACTCTGATTGATCTGAATCCCCATAAAGAACTTAAGTTCCCCTGTAAGACTTAACTCAAGCTCTGCCTGCATAGACTTAGCAAATTCTGGAAACTGGTGCAAAGGTTTCTGTATAGTCAATCCCTTCTTAATGAGTATAATCTTGTTCTACCAGTCGAGCCTTTTTCTAACCACCTCTCCTTATGCATTCAACTTGTTTTTGAAGACCCACTTAGTTCCAATAACATGATTTCCTTTGGGTCTTGGCACCAGATCTCACACGTCATTTCTAGAGAATTGATTGAGTTCCTCTTGCATAGACATGATCCATTTTGTGTCGTGGAGTGCTTCATCAATTTATGTAGGCTCTATAAGAGACACCAAACCCATCAGGGTTTCTTTAAAGGGCTTGAAAGAGGATCTGGTTTTGACAAGTTCAAACTTGTCTCCCAGAATTAGTTCTTCAAAATGTGAAGATCTTTGTCTGTGCCTTCTCAGAGGAGTCTGATTTTCAACAACTTTTGTTCAAGGAGCTTCAGAGTCTTTGGCTTCAACTTCTTTTTCTTCTGATGTCTTTCCATTAGATCCTGAGAAAGTGATCTCCAAATCTGCAAATTTCTCAACTATCTTTAATTTTTCAGAGTCAAGCTTATCATCGAATATGATATGGATTGATTCTTCAACAACTTATGCCTCAGTGTTATATACTCTATAGCCTTTTGAGCATTCAAAATATCCTAACATGATGCACTTCTGTGCCTTAGAATCAAAGTTGCCCAGATTCTCTTTAGTGTTCAACATAAAACAAGAACATCCAAAAGGATAAAAATAGGAAATGTTGGGTTTCATATTCTTCCACAATTCATCAGGAGTCTTACCCATAATAGGTCTTATAAATATCATGTTCTGGATATAACATATTGTGATGACTGCCTCTACCCAAAAGTGTTTGGCCATATTAGTCTCGTTGATCATGATCCTTGCCATTTCCTTCAAATTCATATTCTTCCTCTCTACAACTCCATTCTGTTGTGGAGTTCTAGGGCGGGTGAAATCATGAGAAATTCCATTCTCATAAAAGAGTTTCTTAAAATCATTGTTTTTGAATTCACCACCATGATCACTTCTGACTTTTACAATATTGAAAGCCTTCTAATTTTGCACTTGGGAGAAGAAGGTAGAAAACATAGAATGTGACTCATCCTTGTATCTAAGAAATTTCACCCATGTCCATCTGCTGTAGTCATCAACAATGACCATTCCATACTTCTTACCATTAACAGAGGTAATTTCCAATGCTCCAAACAAGTAAATGTGAAGAAGCTCCAATGGTTTGGAAAGAATCGAGCCATCTTTTTTACTGTCACCTTTGCAAAACTTTTGATTGAAAATAATGTAATAACCATTGTCACATAATTGACTTATGGACAGAAGGCTATACATTAGTCCTTCAACAAAAAGAACATTAGTAATGGAAGGTAGAGAACTGTTACCTACTGTTCCAGAGCCAATGATCTTCCCTTTATGATCACCTTCGAAACTTACGACGCCTCTAGGCTTAAGCTCTAGATTTTGGAACATATGACTTCTTCCCGTCATGTGCCGCGAGCATCCAGAGTCTAGGTGCCATGACTGGTGTCTTAACTCTGTTGCTAAGGATATCTGTAACATAAATTATCTTATCCTTAGGTACCCTCATCTTTTTAGGTCCTTTAGGATCATTTTTCCCAGAGTTTTTCACAACTTTGGGTTTTTGTGTAGGATATTTATACACGAATGCATGGTTAGAACGGGCATGAGGTTTTTTTTAGCCTTAGGTTTAGAAACAGTTTTACCTTTAAGCCTAACATCATTTTGTTTCCTAGAAGTAACAAAATGAGATTCAAAAGTATTAGGTTTATCATCTTTTTCAGAATCAGATTCGTCATTATAATCATAACCAATACGCCTTGTCCCGTTTCTGCTGACGCCATAAAATCATGGAAGCCATTAAGCTTCTATTCAGGCTTCTAGCAAGAAATTTCTAGAAAGACTTATCATACTTCTGTGTGATATCACCAGAACCTGTACATGATTTAGAAATGTTTTTCTTCTCAGGTTTGAGACTCTTTCTTTGAGGCACAAAGTTGTTTTTCAAAATAATATTTTCTTCACTCAAACTTGAATAAAGCTTAAAATAAGCTTCTGATTCAAATACATGAATCTTCTTCTGATCCTTTTATTTGTTCAGAAGATTTTTATATTTTTCCACAACTTCTGATAAACTAGATTCAAGCTCAGAACGAGAAAGTTCAGAAAATACCTCTTCAGAATCTGACTTTGATTCTGATTTTGACTCAATCGATTTTGCATAAGCTTTTGTGAAAGCCATCAGAGACACGTTAGCCTTCTCTTCCTTAGAGTCATCCTCTAAAGACTCTAAATCATACCATGTATCCATAAGACCCTTCTTCTTCCCTAGGAAGTATTTCTTCTTAGGTATATCCTTTTTCAACTTGGGACATTCATTCTTGTAATGACCTGGCTCCTTGCATTCAAAGCATATGACTTCTTTGTTGTCTCCAGCTTACTTGAATCCAAAAGTAGACTCAGAACGATCACCTATCCTTTTTTGTCCTCTGGTTTCTCTTTGACTTTTCTTCCAGAGTTGATTCACACGTCTAGACAGTAAAGACAATTCATCTTCTTCTTCTTCTGATTCTTCTTCAGACTCTTCATCAGTATCAGCTGGAAGGGCTTTAGTCTTCTCAGATATTCCTGAAGAATTTAGATCAATAGACTTGCTCTTTCTCTTAGGCTCATCTTCCTCGAGCTCAATCTCATGGCTTCTTAAAGAACTAACCAGTTTTTCAAGAGAAATGTTGTTGAGGTCTTTTAATAACTTCTGAGCAGTTACCATTGGTCTCCAACATTTAGGTAAACCACTGATGATCTTATTAACATGATCAGCAGTAGAATACCCTTTGTCTGAAACTTTAAGTCCTGCAACAAGAGTTTGAAACCTTGAAAACATGTTCACAAGAGTTTCCTCATCCTCCATCTTGAAAGCTTCATATTTTTGAATCAAGGCAAGAGCCTTGGTTTATTTGACTTGTGTGTTCCCTTTGTATGTAATCCTCTGAGAATCAAATATGGATTTAGCAGTATCTCTGTTGGTAATCTTTTCATACTCAGTGTATGAAATAACATTTAACAAGATAGTTCTTGCTTTGTTATGATTCTTATAATCTTTCTTTTGTTGGTATGTCATCACTCTTCTTTCAACTTTGTTGCCACTTGCATCTACTGGGTGTACGTAGCCATTAACTACCATATCCCATATATCAACATCATGACCTAGAAAGAAGCCCTCTATTTTATCCTTCCAATAGTCAAATTTGTCTCCATCAAAAGCAAAAGTTTTAGCATTGTAATGATTTCTATCATTTGTTTGAGCAACTGGAGGTGGTGGAATATCGGCCATTGTATTTCACACTGGATCTTTATATAACACTGTTAAGGGTTTGATAATCTTATCAAGACCAGAATAGGAGCTCTGATACCAATTAAAGATGGCGAGAAACACAAAAAATGGGGGTTTGAATTGGGTTTCTAAAAATCAAAGTTTTTTTCGAAAACAACTCAACATGCAATAACATGAACAATAAAAATAACAAGTTATTTTTATACTGGTTCGCTGTTAACTAAGCTACCTCCAATCCACCCTACCAAAGTGATTTTTCCTTCTTAATAAAGACTTAATCCACTACAACCGAAACTGATTACAGACACCACAAAGACAACCGTCTTTGTCTTCTTGAATATAGCTGACCAAACAATAGTCACTTAAGGAAACCGCTCAAATAAGATTGAAATTTACAAGATGTGTTTATGAAGAATGCTTCTTAGAAAGCATATTAACACAAGTTAATACAATGAAAATCTCACACAAATAACGAGCGAAAACTCTTTGTGTGTTTACAGAGAATATACACAAAAATAATATTTACTTCAGGAAGTATGTATGTTCAATAACGTAAGCAATGTAATAGCAACTAGCATGAGAATTAGCTACTTCTTCCAATCATCCAAGTCTTCTTTATATAGGCAGATAAAAGATCCGTTGGAGGGTAGGATTGGAATTGCAAATAACATCTTTCTCTTTCATAACGGTTTGCAAATGGGAGGCAAAATGGTACACTAGTAATGTCCTTCGCCCATAAAATCAGGGTAGCGGAGAGATGGATGATCTTGTACTATGTACGATTTTTCTGACACAAAACCTTTTGAACTTATCTTCTAATCTTCGGAGGTTGTTGATAAAATGATGTTGAAGCATGCTTAGAATGATCAAGAGGTTTGTTGAGAGAATCTTTAGAACCTTGGTCTTCAGAGTCTTGACACAGTTTCTCAGAACCTGGTCTTCAGAGTCTTCAGATCTTGTTCTTCAGAATCTTCAGAACTTGAGCACGATATTTTGAATGTAGACAATCCTAGAGGTTCTTCAATTAGAGTCACAGTCAAAAGCTCTAGCATAAACGTTCTACTGAACTGTTGTTTTAGAGCTTTCTAGAACTTTACAACATCTTGTAAAGCACTTGTATCTCTTCAGAGTCGGAGTATGTTGATTCAGAGTCTGATGATTTCACACGTCAAAGCTTCAGATTCAGAACCTGTTAAACAAAAGCTGCACACTAGACACAAAGTCATTAGTGTACAAAATTGTTCTCTAATAAACTAAATCTTGTTCTAACAACGACTATATAATTTTGTGTGTCTGTTGTTACCTTGACGTGTTTCTGCACTTTGTCAATCTAAATATGGTATTCGATTATGTTGATTCTTTTTGGTATTTCTCTGATTTTCATTTTAAAACCTTTGCCAAATTGTGGCAAAAAAAGGGAGTCGTGCATGTGTGCATGCTTGTATGCTTGTGTGTCTGTCATGTTAAATTAATTTTCAAAATATATTTGATAATTTTATTTTTAAAAATTATTAAAGTTATATAATATTACAATTTTGTCATTAATGAAACGTGTACAAGTGTTTTTTCTTCTAAATTATCAAAATTAAAAATTAATTTTTTTTTAAAATTTTTAAAATTTTAAATAGAGAATTACTTTCAAAAATAATTTTCTAAAATTAGACTACTTAACAAATTTTATTATTTTTAAATTTTGAAAATTTGAAAAACAATTTTATAAAAAATTAAATCAAACAGATCTTAAATTTTTTGCTATATATTATCCAAAAGAGTTTTTTTTTTTTAGAATGAAAATAAAATAATTTTTTTTAATTTAGATTAAATAAAAATACAATTCAATTAAAAAATATTAATAGGAATAATATATTGATTTGTTGCTTCAATGGGAAGAAATTTGGTGGATTCAAATGGCAAAAACGCATTGGCTGATAGAGGAAGATAGAAATACAAAAAAAATTCTATCAAAATGCTACTCAAAGAAGAAACCAAAACAAGATAGGAGATCCATTAAGAAAGCCAGAAATCACTTACAAAGAGTAGGAGATTCAGGCTACTATCTTATAGTTTTACAGAAACCAATTCAGAGCATAGAACCTTATCATTAACTCATAGTGCTTTCAAACTCAACATAAGACTTATACCAAAGAGATGGTTAACTAGTTAGGGTCTCCTTTCACTTAATAGGAGATTATTTTAGCGATAAAAAACTTAAAGAGTAATGTTTCCCCTGTCCCTGATGGAATACCGACTATGTTCAACGACTAGGAAAACCTTAATAGATTCAACAACACCTTCATCAGCCTCATTCTCCAAATTAAAAAGCTCCTCAAAACCTACTGATTTTAGACCTATAGCTTTGTGCAACGTCTTTATGAGGATCATTACCAAAACTATAGCTAACAGGATTAAGACTCTTCTCCCTGATATTATCAGCGAGAATCATAGTGCTTTTGTTCACAAAAGGCAAATCACTGGTAACAATATGGTTTCTTATGAGATATTCAATCATCTAAATAGGTCTACTAGGAAGAAATGGTTGGTTGGTATTAAGTTGGACATGGAGAGAGCGTATGACAAATTGGATTGAAATTTTATTCATCGAACCCTGATTGATATTGGTTTTCTTATGAATATTACTAATCTTATCATTAAAAGTGTTAACACTGTTAGCTTTTCTATTCTTATAAATGGTTTCCCAACAGATAACTTTCAACCTACCAGAGGAATAAGACAAAGAGATCCCATTTCCTCTGACCTATTTATTTTTTATGTGGATGTATCTCAAATCTTATAAAAAACGCTCAAAACTGAAATAAATTTAGAGGTATTTATATAACCAGAAGGGTTCCTAATATAAAACATTTACTTATAAGAATCATCTATCTTAATTCATAAGATGGTCGAATTCCAATCGAACAGTTTGGAGCTTCTGTTGATGATGATGATGATGAACAACACAAAAGACGAGCTTCTAAGGAACAAGGTTGGCATGATTTGCAAGGCTTTGTGGAAAATGAAGAAGTTGAAAGGTATTAGAAAATATATACTAGAAGAGAAAAAAACACGGTGGCGCACAACCTAGCTAGGGTTAATGTAACTAAGCATAAGACCAATTGTAAATCGAGTTATGAAAATTGCCCTTAGGCCCAGGTGTGATTCTTGTTTGAAATTATTTATTTTGATCTTCTTATAATAAAATGTTATCAGGCAATGTCTTAAAAGTGTTTTGTAAAGGAAAAAATCTGATAATTTAAACCCTTTTTATACTCTTCTCACACAGAAAATTTTCCAATCTTGTTTTATTATAATAAATTTTTATGGGAATTGCTAGAGGTACCCTATCAATTTCTATCACACTCTAGTGAAAACTCCAAAATAACCCTTGATTTCAAAAATGCATCTTTAGATGCATCCAAAAACACAAATCAGATTTGTTATTGACAATGTAACGACCCAGTTTTAGTTCGTTTTATTTAATCGAGTCGTTTTGATTATTTTATTATTATATTATTTTATTTCTGACTTTTATTTGGAAATATGTTATTTTTCATCGTGATTATATTTTATCGCGTTTTGGGAACGTTTGCGAGATATTTGAGTGTAGGGGTATTTTGGTCTTTTCATTTATTTTTCCTAAGTTATTATGAATAGAAATAGAAAGAGAGAAAAATAGTAATAAGAGAAGAAAAAGAGGAGAAGAGAAAGAGAAGAGAAAAGAAGAAAAGAGAGAAATCTTGGAAATCAAGGAAATCGATCAACCGACTTTCTAAAACACGATTTAATCGAGTAAGGGTGCGAAACTCGATTATCTTATCATTGTGTATGATTATGTAAGTGTGTATTTGCATGTTATCTTGCCTTTCCCTAGTTTTTCGGTTATAGGTCGAAAACGCGGTAAACGAGTAGAAATCGTTGTTTTCACGGACGGAACTCGATATAAATTGTGCTGTATGATCTCTATATGTTTATGAACCATTGCTAAGAATTGTTTTGCTGCTGGAAGTGGTTTGAGTGGAGAAAAATGGATTTGGGGTTTTGAAAGCGCAGCAGAATTTTTCTGCACCTGGTGTAAAGCGTCGGGCGGTTCTATGATTTCGTCGGGCGGTTCGTGATTTTGCCGGGCGGTTTTTGAGAGACGCAGCCTTTACACGATTCTGACTCTATTGAGTCATTTGGGAGAAATGGTGACGCCTCTGCTTCGCTGGGCGAAGTAGCGGCGAAGGGATTTAGCTGGGCGGTTTTTGGGTTTCGCCGGGCGGTCTTGGGGAAATTTCACATTTATATTTTCTTTTAAATTCCATAACTTTTGATCTGATTATCCGTTTTGTGCGTTCTTTATATCGTTGGAAAGCTTATGAAATGTTCTTTCTTATTAAAATGGTTTTGAGATTGTTGGCCGATTAAATTATGTTGGGAATTTGAAATCGTGTCGTTTTGTCGACTTTTGCCGTTTTAATTGTGTGAATTTGATGGGTATCATGCAAGGTGCTGTTGATGTGGATATTGTATGACTTTTGTGCTGTTGTGTAATGAAAATGCATGAAATACATGTTGTAATGATGATTTGTGGCCTAAGGGCAAGAAAATGCTATGTGTGGTATTTAATGACATATGCATGATAATGGAATGTGTATATGTGTGCATTTGAATGTCACGAGTCATTGTATGCCAAGCATCATGATATGCATGTTGGTGATGTCGTGTGCCCTAGTGGGCGTGAGCGACGAAATGATTCCAGAGGGAATCCGCTATAACATCGTGCGCCATATACCGAGAGGACTTAAAGCGATGATTATAGACGATCGTGCGCCTTATACAAAGAGGACTTAAAGCGATCGGATCGTGCGCCTTATACCGAGAGGACTTAAAGCGATCCATAAATGTCGTGCGCCTTATACCAAGAGGACTTAAAGCGACGGGGAACATCGTTTGCCCGACGGGGAGTTACGTTGAGTAACAAGCGATGATTCCAATAGTTCCTGAGTGAACTAATGTTGAGAATTGATGGATGGATGGTACCGCATATGCATTGCATAGGGTCGTTGTGTCGGTCTCTGTGCATTTGCGTAAATCATGAATATGAATGATTATGTGTGAGAATTGTGAATGGATGCATTACGTGTGGAAAACCATGATTGGATTGATTGTGTGTGGAATTATGGGTGAGATTGATGAGTTGATATATGAGTATATGGTTGATATACTTTGGTGATGGATAAATGAGATATGTATTGGGTTGTGTTGTATTTGGATTCTGTTGTAGTTGTGGTGAGAATATTACGTATATGTAATTTTATGTTATATAATTGTATGCAATTATATTATGATTGTGTTTCTCACCCTTCTGGTGTTTTAATGCTCTATGAGGCATTGCAGATTAGATGCTGGAGGTCTTTTTGTGAAGCTTAGGTCTTCATTCTTTTGTCGGTCGGCTCTGATATGTAGCACCGGATAGTCGGGGAGATCGAGTGTGATTATTTTGTATTATGTGTATATGTATATTTTGGATTGTACATGTATGATGTTGTATTCGACAGACAAACTTTTTGTGATATATATGTATGAGATTCAGTACAGATTTTCCGCTTTTATTCTGTACCTGAATTTGTGGGTGTGAGGAACTAAGTTCCTCTGTTATGTGCTACCTGAATTGTTGCATATCTATTTGAGCAGGTTTATGTGTATTTGTTTCAATTGATGTGACCCCTCGGTCCATGCCGTGATTGGTTTAAATATACTCTGATGAAATTTTTAATTTTATTTATCGCTTTAATTGTTGGGGGTATAGATTGGGGGTGTTACATTAAGTGGTATCAGAGCCAGTCCATGTCAGTTTGTGTAAGTCCTTGTTGGTCTTTGTGGTTCGGTGAGCTGTTTGTTTAACCATAGTTGCTGTTATTGGAAATGAACAGAATATGGCTGGTAGGAATGATGCTGCTTTGGCCGAGGCTATGCATGATATGGCTCGGGCTGTGCAGGGTGCACCTAATGCTGCGGGTAATGATGAGTTCAGGAAGAACAAACCGCTTGTCTTCAAAGGAAGATATGATCCTGATGGTGCACAGATTTGGCTTAAAGAGATAGATAGGATTTTCCGAGTGATGGATTATGATGAGGATCAGAAGGTGAGACTGGGTACTCACATGTTACTGGAGGAAACTGATGATTAATGGGTTAGTACTCGTCATGTGTTGGAAGCTGCAGAGGAGGAGATCACTTGGGCTGTGTTTAACGTTGAGTTTCTGAGGAAGTATTTTCCTGAGGATGTTAGAGGAAAGAAGGAAATTGAGTTCTTGGAATTGAAACAAGGTAGTATGTCTGTTGTTGATTATACTGCTAAGTTTGTGGAACTTGTGCAGTTTTATCCTCATTATGCTGAAGCTACTGCAGAGTTTTCTAAGTGTGTGAAGTTTGAGAACGGATTGCGTCCTGAGATTAAGCAGGCAACCGGTTATCAAAGGATAAGGAGGTTTTCTGATTTGGTGGATTGTTGTAGGATTTTCGAGGAGGATAGTAAGGCTCGTTCTACTCACTATAAGAGTGTGAACGAGAGGAAAGGGAAGCAACAGTTTCGTGGTGGTCCGTATGTGACACCAGCTGATAAGGGTAAGCAAAGGGGGAATTTTGAGAGAAGACCAAGTGGAGGGGGTATGTATAATTCTCCGAGATGTTTTGGGTGTGGTGAATTAGGACATCGTCAGTTCGAATGTAGGAAGAGTATGAGGAAGTGTACTAATTATGGAGGTTTAGGACATGTAGCGGCGGAGTGCAAGAGGAAGAATGTGGTGAACTGTTTCAACTGTGGTGAACTTGGTCATATTAGTACAAAATGTCCGAAACCGAAGCAAGCTCCAGCTGGTGGGAATGTTTTTGCACTGGCAGGAACTCAGACTTCAAGTGCAGATCGTCTGATCAGAGGTACTTGTTTTATTAATAGTACTCCTTTAGTTGCTATTATTGATACTGGAGTGACTCATTCGTTTATTTCGTTTGAGTGCGCGAAGCGTTTGAATCTTGTGTTGTCTTTGATGGATGGTGAAATGGTTATTGATACTCCAGCAATGGGGTCAGTAACTACTTCTTTGGTTTGTTTAAGTTGTCCTTTGACCATTTATGGTAAAGACTTTGAGATGGATTTGGTGTGTTTACCGTTGGAGGGTTTAGATGTGGTTCTAGGAATGAATTGGTTGCAGTTCAATAGGGTTCATATTGATTGTTATCATAAGCTGGTAAGGTTTCCTTCTCTTGAGGAAGACGCAGACTCGAGTTTCTTATCTACCAAAGAGTTGAAGAAACTTTTGGCGGATAAAGCTCAGTTGTTCGGGTTGTTTGCTTCGTTATATGTGGACAGTCAAGTTTCACTTGATGTGTTTCCTGTTGTGTGTGAATTTCCGAAAGTGTTTCCTGAGGATATTTCAGATGTGCCGCCAGAGAGAGAGGTGGAGTTTTCTATAGATCTAGTTCCTGGTACTAGACCTGTATCGATGGCACCATATCGAATGTCGGCATCTGAGTTGGTTGAGTTAAAGAAGCAGTTGAACGAATTGTTGGAGAAGAGGTTTATGAGACCAAGCGTTTCTCCTTGGGGTGCTCCAGTTTTATTTGTGAAAAAGAAAGATGGAAGTATGCGGTTGTGTATTGATTATTGCTAGTTGAATAAGGTGACGATTAAGAATAAGTATCCTCTTCCGAGAATTGATGACCTGATGGATCAGTTTGTTGGTGCTTGTGTGTTTAGTAAGATTGATTTGAGGTCGGGTATCATCAGATAAGGGTGAAAGCGGAAGATATTCAGAAGACGGCTTTTAGGACACGTTACGGTCATTATGAATATTCTGTGATGCCGTTCGGGGTTTCTAATGCGCCAGGTGTGTTTATGGAGTACATGAATCGTATTTTCCACGAGCATTTAGATCGTTTTGTTGTTGTGTTCATTGATGATATCTTGATTTATTCTAATTCTCGGGAGGAGCACGCAGAGCATTTGCGTATTGTGTTGCAGGTTTTGAAGGAAAGGAAACTTTTTGCTAAATTGTCCAAGTGTAAGTTCTGGTTGTCGGAGGTGAGTTTTCTTGGGCACGTGATTTCAGGTAATGGTATTTCTGTGGATCCATCTAAAGTAGAAGCAGTTTTACAGTGGGAGGCTCCGAGATCTGTTACTAAAATTAGAAGCTTTTTGGGATTAGCCGAATATTATCGAAGGTTCATTGAAGGTTTTTCTAAGCTAGCACTTCCTTTGACCCAATTGACTTGTAAAGGTCAAGCGTTCGTTTGGGATATTCGGTGTGAGGAAAGTTTTAATGAGCTGAAGAGAAGATTGACTACAGCTCCGTTTCGGATTTTGCCAAATCCTACTGAACCATTTGTGGTTTATTGTGATATGTCTTTGATTGGTTTAGGTGGAGTGTTGATGCAAGAAGGTAAGGTTGTGGCTTATGCTTCGAGGCAATTGAGGGTGCATGAGAAAAATTATCCTACTCATGATCTTGAATTAGCGGCTGTGGTTTTTGTGTTGAAGATTTGGAGGCATTATCTCTATGGTGCAAGATTCGAAGTCTTTAGTGATCATAAAAGTTTGAAATACTTGTTTGATCAGAAAGAGTTGAATATGAGGCAACGTAGATGGTTGGAATTTTTGAAGGACTACGACTTTGGCTGGAATTACCATCCTGGTAAAGCTAATGTGGTAGCCGATGCGTTGAGCCGGAAATCGTTACATATGTCCGCTTTAATGGTTAAAGAGTGGGAACTTTTGGAATCGTTTAGAGATTTGAGTTTGGTATGTGAAGTGACGTTGGATAGCGTAAGGCTTGGAATGTTAAAGGTTACTAATGATTTTTTGTTGACGGTTAGTGAGAAACAGAAGTTGGATGTGAAATTTGTGGATTTGATGATGGTTGGGGATAAAAGTGTGAATGAGGACTTTAAAGTGGATGATAATGGTGTTTTGAGGTTCCGCGGTAGAATTTGTATTCCTGATAATGTGGAGTTGAAAAGGATGATTTTGGAGGAAGGACAACGAAGTAATCTGAGTATACATTCGGGAGCTAATAAGATGTATCAAGATTTGAAGAAGATTTTCTGGTGGTCGGGTTTGAAAAGAGGTGTGGCTCAGTTTGTGTATGCGTGTTTGACTTGTCAGAAGTCGAAGGTGGAACATCTGAGGCCTAGTGGTTTGTTGCAACCGTTGGATATTCCTGAGTGGAAATGGGACAACATATCTATGGATTTTGTGACAGGGTTGCCGAATACTCAGCGAGGGCATAATGTTATTTGGGTGGTTATGGATAGGCTGACTAAATCGGCGCATTTCATTCCGATTGACATCAGTTTTTCTTTAGAAAGGTTGGCGGAGATTTACATCAGTGTGATTGTGAAGTTGCATGGTGTGCCGTTAAGTATTATTTCTGATCGAGATCCGCGGTTTACTTCGAGATTTTGGGAAATTTTACAAAAGGCATTGGAATCTAAGTTGAGATTGAGTTCGGCTTATCATCCGCAAACGGATGGGCAGACGGAGAGAACGATTCAGTCGTTGGAAGATTTATTGAGGGCTTGTGTTCTTAAACAAGGTGGTGCGTGGGATAGTTATCTTGCATTGATTGAATTCACGTATAATAACAGTTTCCATTCAAGTATTGGAATGGCACCGTTTGAAGCGTTATATGGACGAAGGTGTCAAACACCGTTGTGTTGGCACGAATCTGATGAGAGTTCGGTGGTTGGACCGGAGTTGGTGCAACAGACTACGGAAAAAGTGAAACTTATTCTTGAGAAAATGAAGGCTTCTCAGAGTAGGCAAAAGAGTTATCATGATCGAAGGAGGAAAGATCTTGAGTTTCAAGAGGGCGATCATGTATTTTTTAGAGTTACGCCGGTGACGGGTGTTGGTCGTGCATTGAAATCGAAGAAGCTTACTTCTCGGTTTATTGGTCCTTACCAGATATCTGCGAGTGTGGATGTTGTGGCTTATAGGGTGGCGTTGCCGCCGAATCTGTCGAGTTTGCATGATGTGTTCCATGTTTCACAGCTTCGGAAGTATGTTCCGGATCCGTCGCATGTGATTCCGATGGATGAAGTTGAGGTAAGGGAGAACCTTACGGTTGAGGCGTTACCAGTGAGGATTTTGGATCGCGAGGTGAAGCGGTTAAGGGGCAAGGATATTGCACTTGTGAAGGTAGCGTGGGGAGGCGCTGCTGAGGGCAATTTGACTTGGGAGTTGGAGAGTCTGATGCGGGAGTCGTATCCAGAGTTGTTTGTGTCAGGTAATATTTTCGAGGACGAAAATTTCTAAGTGGGGGAGAGTTGTAACGACCCAGTTTTAGTCCGTTTTATTTAATCGAGTCGTTTTGATTATTTTATTATTATATTATTTTATTTCTGACTTTTATTTGGAAATATGTTATTTTTCATCGTGATTATATTTTATCGCGTTTTGGGAACGTTTGCGAGATATTTGAGTGTAGGGGTATTTTGGTCTTTTCATTTATTTTTCCTAAGTTAGTATGAATAGAAATAGAAAGAGAGAAAAATAGTAAGAAGAGAAGAAAAAGAGGAGAAAAGAAAGAGAAGAGAAAAGAAGAAAAGAGAGAAATCTTGGAAATCAAGGAAATCGATCAACCGACTTTCTAAAACACGATTTAATCGGGTAAGGGTGCGAAACTCGATTATCTTATCATTGTGTATGATTATGTAAGTGTGTATTTGCATGTTATCTTGCCTTTCCCTAGTTTTTCGGTTATAGGTCGAAAACGCGTAAACGAGTAGAAATCGATGTTTTCACGGACGAAAATCGATATAAATTGTGCTGTATGATCTCTATATGTTTATGAACCATTGCTAAGAATTGTTTTGCTGCTGGAAGTGGTTTGAGTGGAGAAAAATGGATTTGGGGTTTTGAAAGCGTAGCAGAATTTTTCTGCACCTGGTGTAAAGCGCCGGGTGGTTCTATGATTTCGCCAGGCGGTTCGTGATTTCGTCGGGCGGTTTTTGAGAGGCGCAGCCTTTACACGATTCTGACTCTATTGAGTCATTTGAGAGAAATGGTGACGCCTCTGCTTCGCCGGGCGAAGTAGCGGCGAAGGGATTTAGCCGGGCGGTTTTTGGGTTTCGCTGGGCGGTCCTGGGGAAATTTCACATTTATATTTTCTTTTAAATTCCATAACTTTTGATCTGATTATCCGTTTTGTGCGTTCTTTATATCGTTGGAAAGCTTATGAAATGTTCTTTCTTATTAAAATGGTTTTGAGATTGTTGGCCGATTAAATTATGTTGGGAATTTGAAATCGTGTCGTTTTGTCGACTTTTGCCGTTTTAATTATGTGAATTTGATGGGTATCATGCAAGGTGCTGTTGACGTGGATATTGTATGACTTGTGTGCTGTTGTGTAATGAAAATGCATGAAATACATGTTGTAATGATGATTTGTGGCCTAAGGGCAAGAAAATGCTATGTGTGGTATTTAATGATATATGCATGATCATGGAATATGTATATGTGTGCATTTGAATGTCACGAGTCATTGTATGCCAAGCATCATGATATGTATGTTGGTGATGTCGTGTACCCTAGTGGGTGTGAGCGACGAAACGATTCCAGAGGGAATCCGCTATAACATCGTGCGCCTTATACCGAGAGGACTTAAAGCGATGATTATAGACGATCTTGCGCCTTATACAAAGAGGACTTAAAGCGATCGGATCGTGCGCCTTATACTGAGAGGACTTAAAGCGATCCATAAACGTCGTTCGCCTTATACCAAAAGGACTTAAAGCGACGGGGAACATCGTTTGCCCGACGGGGAGTTACGTTGATTAACAAGCGATGATTCCAATAGTTTCTGAGTGAACTAATGTTGAGAATTGATGGATGGATGGTATCGCATATGCATTGCATAGGGTCGTTGTGTCGGTCTCTGTGCATTTGCATAAATCATGAATATGAATGATTATGTGTGAGAATTGTGAATGGATGCATTACGTGTGGAAAACCATGATTGGATTGATTGTGTGTGGAATTATGGGTGAGATTGATGAGTTGATATATGAGTATATGGTTGATATACTTTGGTGATGGATAAATGAGATATGTATTGGGTTGTGTTGTATTTGGATTATGTTGTAGTTGTAGTGAGAATATTACGTATATGTAATTTTATGTTATATAATTGTATGCAATTATATTATGATTGTGTTTCTCACCCTTCTGCTATTTTAATGCTCTATGAGGCATTACAGATTAGATGCTGGAGGTGTTTTGTGAAGCTTAGGTCTTCATTCTTTTGTCGGTTGGCTCTGATATGTAGCACCAGGTAGTCGGGGAGGTCGAGTGTGATTATTCTGTATTATGTGTATATGTATATTTTGGATTGTACATGTATGATGTTGTATTCGATAGACAAACTTTTTGTGATATATATGTATGAGATTTAGTACAGATTTTCCGCTTTTATTCTGTACCTGAATTTGTGGGTGTGAGGAACTAAGTTCCTTTGTTATGTGCTACCTGAATTGTTGCATATCTATTTGAGCAGGTTTATGTGTATTTGTTTCAATTGATGTGACCCCTCGGTCCATGCCGTGAATGGTTTAAATATACTCTGATGAAATTTTTAATTTTATTTATCGCTTTAATTGTTGGGGGTATAGATTGGGGGTGTTACAGACAACACCCCAAATGACATGTTGCCTTTATTCTAGAGATGCATCTTCAGAATGTCCTGAAACACATATGTAAGAACACATATGAAAACTGATGCATATTGAATTTAAAATTAAAATTAATAACTTATAAGATGAAACATTACATAAATAATCAGACATTACATAGATGAAACATATCAGCGTCAAGGTGAACGTTCCGACATCCTAACAATATCTTCGAAAAATCTCACTATTTTTGCATCCAGCTCGATTGGAAATTTATTTTTGTAACAGAAAAATGTATTCCACATAACCCTTACATATGTAACAATCTAGAGCTTGAAGTTGTTGAGCTCAATGTTCCCTTCGTTGTCAGCTAAGGGTGAACTATACTCGAGCTTAAAAAAATTTCGATTATCGTCGTATGGTAGGAGGTTTTCCAATATGAATTTCAGATCATCAAGATGCGTATACTCAGGGAACTTGAATGTAATTGATGGTTCTGCCACGTTGAAGTAAACTTACCCAGAATTGATGTTCATTCTGATTTAATGTAATGAAGTAAAAAAAATGAAATGGGAGTTCATATTTATATAAGTTCTAGACCAATATGAACCTTAGAATTTCTATTATGTACCAGGGGACGTTTCAGAGATGCATCTCCGGAAATACCCCCATACTGCAGGAACACAAAATAATGAGAAGCATAACCTGTCTTGGAAAGAAAAAATATTGATTTTTTTGGGAAACTGAAACATGTGTTAATTTCTATGAAAATGTATATATTTGACGTCATCAATATTAATACAATGTTACATGCAAACGCTAAAATGAATCAAAACAAGTGTCGCCACCTAAATCTATATCTATGGGCGATATTGCCTTTGACTTTTGTTTATTTAAGTCTCTATCAATCTCGTTCAATTTGGTGAACTCTTGCATCCTTTTCAAAAATGATTCGGCCATGTCTCCTCATTTACGGATGAGTGAGTTGCCCACTCCGGTGATGTTAGTGGTACAGGACATCCCGGTTTCAAATAAACTTGAATAAAGTGTTGCGACTTTGAAAGCCACTCGATACACATAATACGATCATTTGGATTTGAAGATTGGGCAGTGTGCATTGGATAAATTATTTCTGAGAAATCGTATCTTGTAAGATCAATACACACTTTTTCATGCACACTTGCTATAAAATGATCAGTTTTAGGGAAGCACATCTATTTATCCTCTAGTGCTGGTCCACTAATGCATGGAACACAAGATTCGTAAATTGCATCATAATTTTGTTTTGACCCATATAGTTGTGGGTATGTTTCTTTATGACCCTTCAACTCTTTGATTAGTGTATGATCTTATTCTTCTTTACCAAGCAAAGCAAAAAATAGCTTAAAAACCGCAATTACCTCCACCCTCAACATTGATTACCCGTTCAATGTATTTGTGCATAAAAAATGGCTTCTCGTCGATGAATGGGGGTTTTGGGTGGAGGCGGCGAAAGAGGTGATTTGCTAATGCGAGCTCCTTTGAAAATACTTTTTTTGAGATTTTTGGAGGTTGGAGAGTCCGGAAAAAGTTTGTTAACATGTTCAAAATAGGAATGAGAGTGCATCATTGAATTGTCACTAGGTATTGGTTTGACCATCTTTAGAACACCTTTTCTTTTTATCGGTTGAGACGATTACTCCATCCTTGCAAGTTCGGTACCTTGATATATAATTTTTATCATCCAAAAGTTTCAAAAGTTATTGCATTTCAGTTTTATCCCCCCGTATCGCCTTATTGTGATTGACACAAATTTTGTACACTTGATTTATATTTGAGATGTTTTTTAGGTCTCTTGCTTTTCGAAGTTGCAAGTATGTTTTTAGGCTGCACCATATTCAATGTCATGTCCGTAACAATTTTCTTCTCTTTTAGCATTAGAGGACATGCAATTGGATGCCCGACTAACTTGACACATAGCTCATGGTCATGTAAACGACAAATCGCATTAAATTCTCATTTTTATTAGACAATAAATAACCACAACAACTTAAAAGGACACTCACATTTTCTTAAACCAGAGTCATGTCGTTTGAATTTCAAGACAGAAGTTTTATACGTCCCACTTCTTTCGTATCTCTTTGTCATAAACACAATTCTTCTATCTGAACCATTGTCTGGACATTCCAATTACAACACTAAACTCAAATTTAGATGGCCTTAGTGCATATCCATTGAAGCATATGATCACGAAACTCAAATTTTTGTCTGTTTGTAAATTGTTTGCAAACATCTACCTCTTTCATTACGACACTTTTGGCATCCATTGACACAATTGGTTTGGAGAAACAATTCGGGTGCACTATAACTAATGCAAACAAAAACACAAAATATTTAAAAACTGAAACAGGGGACATTCCTGAAATGCATTTCTGTAGGAATTCATCTGGGGTTTCGGTGATGCATTTCCGAAAATAGCGTTACTTTGATAGCACAAAAAGAATATTATTGTGAGCAAAGAAGAATGAAATGAATGATCTTTATCTTGAATTCCAACTTCTTTTACTTCTTTTGAAATGATGAAACACAAGACTGGAGTTTTTGAGCTAAAATACTGATTGAGAATGGAAGGTTTTTTTGCAAGGGTTTTGATAAAGGTTGGAAATGGAGTTTGATTATGCAAGATTCTGTTTTGTAAAAAAAAATTGACGTTTGACTTTTCTGGAGGTGAATCTCCTAAATAACCTGACACTGTAAATGTCACACCTTTTCAATTTCTCGCTTCACAATTCAAGATATGCACATCCGAAAAAGTCACTGACTTGGTGAATTAGAAATAAAATGATAGAGTTGGTCCGGAGATGCATCTCCGAGACATATTTTTGAAAAATAAAGTGTGACTCAATTGATTTGTGTAGGTGCAAGAGACACTTTTGGCGATGCATTTCTAAAATCTAAAAAGGATATATTCAAAATTTTATACGATATTATTCCACCTCATAGAATGAGATTAGCGATTCTCTATTTTTGTTCAATCCAATTACTCAATAATGCAATTATCTTTACAGGCTAAGAAAGAAGTTAGCCCAATAGTTTGGGCTTCAAAACCCAAACCTACTTTCTTTCAAAAACAATCCAAGCCCTTCTAACAGTTAAAATAAAATCTAGAGAATTTTAGGTGTCTGTAGAACTCTAGAATGTTTCAGAGTTTCCAAGACCCTTTCACAAAATGAATAAACTAACAGCACTTTCTCGATACTAGTAGTACAAGACTATTCCTACATCACCTTTATATACCTTGAGAGCCTTTGAAAAATGTCATTCATAAATACTCAGCATCGCGTATAATATTCTAAATTTACAGAGTTCTCATAAACTACATTCAAAATGTCTTTGATTCCAAGTTTCTTTGGTGGCCGAAGGAGCAATGTATACGATCCATTCTCTCTCGATGTTTGGGATCCCTTGAAGGATTTTTCATTTCCAGGTTCTGCACTTTCTGCTTCATTCCCTCGGGAGAATTCTGCTTTTGTGAGCACCCGAGTTGACTGGAAGGAGACACCAGAAGCACACGTGTTCAAGGCTGATCTCCCTGGACTGAAGAAGGAGGAAGTGAAGGTTGAGATCGATGATGACAGAGTTCTTCAGATAAGCGGAGAAAGGAACGTCGAGAAAGAAGATAAGAATGATGAATGGCATCGTGTGGAGCGTAGCAGTGGTAAGTTCTTGAGGAGGTTTAGATTGCCTGAGAATGCTAAAATGGAACAAGTGAAAGCTTCAATGGAAAATGGTGTTCTCACTGTTACCGTTCCAAAAGAAGAGATCAAGAAGCCTGCGGTTAAATCTATTGAGATTTCTGGTTAAACTTAGAATGAGCTTTGTTACTCTGTTGCTTTGAATCGTGTGATTTTCTTGGTTATAATGCTTATGTTTATGTACCTTTTTGTGGCATGTGCAAGAAATGTATGGTGATGTAATTTTGAAATGCTAATGCATAAATAAATTAGTTGTTGTTTGTTCATCTGGGTTTTATTTATTCATATTCTAATGAATATCAAGAATGTTTAGTTGAATGAGAATTAAACAAAAGCTGTTATAAATAGAGATTCATGTTTTTAAAAAATTAAGCAATAACTAGAATAGGACTCGCGCGATGCGCGGTGTTGTAAAAAAGATAGTGCTGATGGTAAATAGAAATTGTTAAAATAAAATATATATTTATAAATAATGGAAATGCAAGTGAGACATCAAATTAAATGTTAAAACATGAAAAAGTCTTTTAAATTGGAATCAATTTTTATGGTTTTTGGTTATTTTTATTCTTATATGAGGGTTTGTTGTTCCTTTGTTTTTTTTGTTGAATTTTTTAGTCTTTATTTTATGTATGAGAAGTCACTCGTTGTCAGACGATAATAAAGTTCATTGTTGCTACTAATTTTTGTTTAATTCTTTTTTATATGTGTTTCATCATTTGATACTGTTGTGATTAGCCTTCATGTAGCACTGCGAGTTTTTCTTTTTGTTTTCTTGTATGGTTTACCGTTGATGTTGTCATCATCATTTCCTCTTTCACGATCTTCTTCTTCTTGGTGATCTTCTTTATTTTAAATCATTTATGGTGATATGTAATAAGTATATTGTTAAGATTCATAAAGTTAGTAGTATATTTGTGTTATCGACTCTTCTTTTAAGTTTTTTGCAGATAAATTTATTTCAAAAATAAGAGTACGATGAGAAAGGTTATGTAGTATTAATGGTGTAGACGTATTAGCTTGATGTTTTAAGAGCATTTGAACTGTTGTAGGAATAGCTTTTGTGCCAAACAACTTTTGTATTGATTAGGTTGTATCACACACTTTTAGCATTATCTTGAACTTATGATTACATATTTTTTTATATATATTAATAATAAATTTTTTATAAGATGGTTTATGATTGCAGAGGTTTAACCTTGGTTTTGTGTACTTGAAAGGTGTTTCACACGAAGAACATTTCAATTCATGGCCTTCTTGTTTAAAATTCTTCACATCTTTTTCACGTCAATGTAATGTCATCCAAATGTATCATCAATTTTGTGTATAATTGTTGAAATTATGAAGAAATTCTCCTATATTTAAAGGTTTAGAAAAAATATATGTAAAATAATTTTATAATTATATTTACAAAAGAATTTTTAAATAAAATTTATAGTGCACTGAGTATCTTACTCTCATGTCATTGCCATTATATTTTGTAATGTAGTTACAATTTGAGACATTCTCTTTTGAGTAGACATATTTAAAAACTTAGTTATTGAAATCTCGTTTATTTTTAACTGGTCATTTTATGAATTGTATAATTTATACAAAATAAAAAGAGATAGTAAAAGACTAATTTTAAATTTTAATTATCTAAAAAAGATAATTCATAATTGTTAGTAAATTTTGATTATGAATATTTTCTTATTGTAATATTTGTTTTTTGGCTTAATTATACTTTTGGTCCCTATGTTTTGGCCAACTCACGAAATTGGTCCCTATGTTTTAAAATTGAACGAATTAGTCCTTATGGTTTAATGTTTTGTGCAGTTTTAGTCCACATCCCAATTTTGATCCAATTGTTCATGCATTGTTCATGTACGGTCATGTACAGTTCATGTACGGACATGCACTGTTCATGTACGGACATACACTGTTCATGTACGGACATGCACTGTTCATGTATCAAAATTGAGATGGAGGACCAAAACTGCACAAAACGTTAAACCATAGGACTAATTCGTTCAATTTTAAAACATAGAGACCAATTTCGTGAGTTGACCAAAACATAGGGACCAGAAGTGTAATTAAGCCTTGTTTTTTTATATGTATATAAATGGAAATGATTTAATCTTAGTAATATTTGAGATAAATGTGTAAAACTGATTCTCCTAATATAACTTAATTATCCAATTAGTTGTTAGTTGTCATAAAATTAATTATTAAACGTGTAAAATATGATTGTCATAAAAAAAAAGGAATTGTCTAAAAAAATTTTTGAAGCAATTAAAATTTAATTAATTCTTAATCATGATAAAATTGAATTTGTCAATTATTTAATATGTAAGTAAACAATCATAACAATCCTAACAATCAGTTTTAAAATGTATGAATTGTGAGTTATAATAAACCTTATATCGGTATCAATTCTTTTATTATAATGAATTGTATGTTATAATGAATTGTTATAATTATTATATAACCTTTAATTTGTCTATTATTATAATGAATTGCGAGTTATAATGAACCTTAAAATATATGAATTGTGAGTTAAAATGTATGAAATGTGAGTTTTATAAAAAAAAAGTCTATTATATTTATCGTTATTAATTCATGAGTTTTATTTTTTAAAGGATATAAATATTTATAATAATAATAATAATAATAATAATAATAATAATAATAATAATAATAATAATAATAATAATAATAATACACATCTTTATTGAAGTATTTAAAAAAAATGAATTATTTTTGTAACATTATATGATGTACTATTTTTATTTTGGATAAAATATTATATGTATTAGTTTTTTAATGTTTATAAATAAAATAATATATTTATTATTCATATGCATTTTTCAATTGTCAATAATAATGTTAATAATACAAAATTTAATTATTTATTATATTCATTGTTTAATTTTTATGACATTAACTTTTTAAATAATTTTTTACAATTATTTATGAATTTTTTGTGCTTATTATCTTTTTGAATAAAAAATCTAATATATTAAAATAATAATATTAATAGTTAAAAGGAAGTGTAGTGTAATAGTTTCATTATAATTATAATTAAATTTTTTATTAAAATTTTATTGCTAATAAATATTTCAATTTAGTTCACAAATGAAATTGATAATTTTTTATTGTCATTATAAAATAAATAGATATAAATTTGATGTGATTTTATTGTTTAGTAATAAAAATTAAAAATTAAATTAAGTTACATATGGATAGTCAAAAGCATAATATAATATATTCAATTAGTTTTTCAATTTTCAGTAGTAATGTTAATAATACAAAATTTAAATATTTATTATATTCATTATTGCATTTAATTGGGAAACACTTTAAATATAATTTATTATAAATATTTTATCAACATTCATTGTTTTTTTTTAACCAAGCGGTTGTGCTCCAGTGGCAAATATTAATGTTCTCAATAACCTTTTACCATGATTTTTGACGGTTTTGTTTACCCCGTATAATGCTATTAATATTAGAGATAATGATTAATATACACAATACATGATATATGTTCCCTATGCCTCTAATTTTTTAATGTGTAACATTTAATTCTCATAATAATAAAATGATATTTACTTTTTATTGAATATAATCTAATAGGCATTTAATATCTATATTTATTATTTATAATTTAACAAAAAATATTTTAGTTATTAAAAATAATAAATATAATTAATTATTATTAGGAATAAAATGATGCATAAAATGATAGCGCGTTCTTGGTAGTATTAAATTTATAAAGAAACAAAATCAAATTTTACCAAATCATACTCTGCAAGAAAACAATCCGAGTTAAAAGAACAACAACTTCGTTATTATACATATTTTTCAACAAAGGAATTTTAAGAATCAAAGTATTAGGAAAAAACCAGTTATAATCCATTTCAATAACAATGATAAACCAGTTATAATCCATTTCAAACCATCTTTTCCCTAGATCTTAATAATTGATGTTAAGAGAACAAATGCAAAAAATTTCTAAATGAAATCAACATACATGAGTTTTAAGTTCATTTTGTAGATATTGTTTGATGAAATTATTTGAAATGAAAGAAGAGGGATTGAGAATGTTACAATAAATTTGTTTATTCCTGAACATTGTTCTTGCGTGAAGATTTTGAACCATTTCATAATCGATTTGTAATGGAGAAATCCAAAATAGAATTCTGCAAAAACAAACAATCCAAAATCTATTTGTTAGTAACGAAGGACAAAATCTAACCGTGAAATGAGAAATCCAAAATAGAATTCTGCAAAAACAACAGTCCAAAATCTATTTGTCAGTAACGGTAGGAAGGAGAAAATCAGTAACTGTACGAAGGAGAAAATCAAACAATAATAGGAGAAATCCAAAATAGAATTCTGCAAGAATAACAATCCAAAATCTATTTGTCGGGTAACGGTAGGAAGGAGAAAATATAATCGTGATCGAAGAAATCCAAAATAGAATTCTAAAAGAACAACCGCACACATAACTAATGATGCAACCGTAATCCAAAATCGAAGTAACCGTAATCCGAGAAATCCAAAATCAACTTTGCATGAACAACAACACTTTCTGAGATATTTGCAACAGGAGTAGTGATTACTTGATTACTGTCTTGTTCGATTGGGCAGTACTTGAGACCACTTTCTTTAAGGTACAAAGTCATAAGTTTCTCCATTTCTCTAATTTTTGTCACTCGTAACTGGTATTGGAGAATTTAGGAAGGGGAAAAGGGGGTTTTAATATGAAAATAGTCAAAGAATATGATCAACTTTGCATGAACAACAACACTTTCTGAGATATTTGCAACAGGAGTAGTGATTACTTGATTACTGTCTTGTTCGATTGGGCAGTACTTGAAACCACTTTCTTTAAGGTACAAAGTCATAAGTTTCTCCATTTCTCTAATTTTTGTCACTCGTAACTGGTATTGGAGAATTAAGGAAGGGGGAAAGAGGGTTTTAATATGAAAATAGTCAAAGAATATGAGATGGGGGTGTTGGCAGATAGTGGTGTTTTGATTGGTGGTGTAATAGAAATTGTACACATAAGCTAATATGATGATGTGGATTATTTTTGAAGAAGTGGGTGTTAGGTGTCACAAAATAGTTTGATGCATTAGATTTAATATATATAAATAGATATTATATTTTGACGACATGCTAAAAGAGCAGACCCAAAAAATGCCTTAATCTTCATCCTTTTCACCTTTAACACAAATTTTAAATCTCAAGCTCTAAATAGCACTTTGATATTAAATCTTGTAAAATAGAGTAAGGTTGACTTCACCATTCACCCTCTCTTTGAATTTCCTTAACAAAATAATTTGATCTTGTAATACTTCATACTGTGACTTGGTGACAAATATGATTATATGACTTTGGCATTGCAAATTGATTGGGAATAAAAATGTGTGTTGCCTCACTATGTTTCAAATAAGACTGAAAATATGTTTCTCACCCAAATGGTTTGACTAGAGTGATAGAATCAATCAGGGAGAAAAATCTCTATTAACTACAAATATTCACCTTGTCCTCAAGGTGAAAGATTATGTGTATCTCAAAATATAGATTCCAACATTTCTTATAATCCAATAGCTGTCATATATCTTTCAACTGGGTCCTATTGAAAAAAAATAGACACAACTCTATTTGATGTGTTACACAACTGCTGAAAAATGTCTAGCAGTATAGTAGTTATGTTTTTGAACTTGTGTCCTTTTTCACTAATATGAATATGACTCTAAGATTACATATTAGCTCAATATATCAAATTGACATGATGATTCTCTGTTAGGGTTTCTCTTCTATGGTTTACGCTTAGGCAATATGAAGCAACAATACACATATGTTTTGAAGTGAATGGCTTGCTGAAGCAACATTACACACGCGTTTACCATTATTTGAGAGCTGGAAGTTTGAATCAGTTCTAATCATAAACCTCTAGCTTGACTCTAAAGGATAACTTTATCAACCATTTTGTGCATTTTTACCGTTTGGCCTAGCTTTAGTAGTTTATTGACTTCAAATATTGTCATCACTAAAACCACATTAAATATTGTTATCATTAAAATCAAACAGGCATCATTAAGAACATGCATCATCATAACTAAACACTTGCTTGTTCACTTGTATCTAGCTATCTATAAGCTTCATCTTCTAAGATCACTTCTTGATTATACATGTAAGTATAATTTCACAACTTCGTCACAAAACAAAAGAAATTTTAATTGAGAGTTTGATTACTCGCATCTAAGTTGAAGAATAATCTCAAAGACAATATCAAAGATATGAAGTATTGGTTGTTTCAAACAATAAAAAGAGATTTGGAGCAGTTCTGAAGGCATCTGGAAAATCATTAAAGAATCATAACTGCAATGTTGTGAGTCAAATTAAGAATGTGAACCCTTCCAAGGCCCAAACTCTCTGATTGCTAGGAGTATCCACCGCCTCAAAGAAATTACGCTCTTGTTTTCACTTGCTTCATTTGTGGAAAATTGGGTCATATGACTAAGAGATGTAAGAGAATACCTAAACCTTCAATTAGATCTAGGGCACATGTTAGCATGTCTGGTGAGGAATTTATTACCATGATCAATAGAATCAATATGATTGGTGGGCCTGATGGTTGGTGGATAGATATTGACACCTCTTGTAATGTATGTTATGTCTGTGTTATGTTCAAAACCTACATGAATGCTAAAGATAAGAAAGTTGTGAAATTTTGTTCTCAAGAGGACAAATGTTAACCATAATGTCGGGACAACGCGTACACCTGTTTTCTAACAGATGACAGATTCTTCAAAGGACAGATGTTAGACAAGAAGTCTAGGACATCGAATACCAGGAAAAAAACATAAACTTTGAATTAAATTTGGTTCTATGCAGGGGCACATGTTGGATCAGAAGTCTAAGACAATGTATTCAACATCTTATACCAGAATCGAAAGACAATAGAAAACAGAATGATAAATCATAAAGCAATAAAGAACACAGAATTTTTAACCCAATTTGGTGCAACCTCGCCTACGTCTAGGGGGATTTCAACCCAGGAAAAAAAATTCACTCTTTATAGAATTAGTACAAAGTGTCTTATAAGAATAACACCTAGTTCAATGCATCTCTTATGAATTCTATCCTAGTGTCTTCCTATTTAAGTCTCCCCATAAACATGAGAACGCTTCTCACTTTCTTTCAATCACTAATATCATGTGATCACTACAATAATCAATATTAAGAATGTTGAATCACAACCCAACTAAACAAATTAGCAAATATGCCTTATGATCGAAATTTAGGTGCTAATGTGGTGTACAAGTAACAATACGAACAATGGACTCAAATTAAACCCTAACACGTATATCTTTAACTCTTATCCACTTCAAACATTAGGTTTGAGTCTTTTTAAATAGCAATACAGAATATGGATTTTTCCAATGGGCATTTAATCACGTCCAGAATTGTAGGATATCTTGTTAAGATTTGTTTTTAAAATATCCTCCAAAAAGATTTGATTTGATTCAAATTTAAATCTCCATTTAAATTGATTTGATCACATCCAATTTAATCAAACAAATCCACATAAATGCATTACTAAAAGATAGCAACAAATCTGCAACAAATCTGATTGGAACAACTGGAAAATAACGCGCAGAACAACTATAACATTGACATGCTGTCAAGGGTTAGATATTGCACATATGTTGTTTTGCATAATGCAGTCAATCCAAAAAGGAACAATAATCTCCCCCTTTGGAAAAACAACACTTTTCAAAAACATACAAGATGTGCAACATAAGTTGAGCATTAAGCACACCACACACAAGCACACATAGCAAACAATAGCAGCAGCAGCAGAGGTAGCACAATTATAAAACATGAAATGTGGTTGTTATAACACAATGCTCCATATTTTCAAGCACACAATTAGTCAGCATGCACACAAACATAGACAGTAGTTGTCATACAAGTCAGAAGTCAACACACACCATAACTAATAAATATTAGAACATTAAAGTTCATACACATTCAGTAGATCACCTCACATATGCTCGTAGTTGAAGGCCAGATGTTAGGCCAAATGCTCCGTCATGTGAGTATAAAATCTCATCAGATGAGAGCACAACTAAAAGCAAACCAGAGCAAACATCTATCAATCATGATGTATGCACACAACATATTTCACCATTACTCCCCCCCCCCTCCCTTTTTCCACAATTTGGCAAAGGTGTGAAAAGAAAGAAATACCATAAAGCATGTACCATTGACATTTGCAGAGAAATACCAATGTTGGATTATAGACCCAGGAACACAATATGCCCAAATACAAGGGCCAAAAAACAATCATAACATCTTTCTTAAAAAATAGCACAAACAGCTCCAGCCTGATGACTTCAGTCTTTAGATATTGATTATTCTTCTTCACTTGAGGATTCTGCAACTTCCTCACTAAATAGATATTTACTCTTGAGGTATGAGTCTTCACATAGGAGATAAAATCCTTATATATCCACAAAAGTCCAACTCCAAAAATCCATAAAGATTTAGGTCATGAATTTGGTTGGACTTCTAAAAATCACATAAGATCAGTCTTCAATAATAACGATTTTCAATATTGACTAATCTCTTTGAATAAATATTATTCGTGATGTATTTGATTCATATTACATCCTCCAAAAACACATATGATCAATAAAATCTTTATTAGGAAGATTGAGATCTTTGTAACTAGTATGAGGAAAATGTCTCACAGATCGTGGAACATTTGGCTTGACATCTATCCACATAACATAATTTTTAATCTTGAACAAATCAAATAAAATCTTTTCTTGATAAACATCATAGTAAAAGATACAGAATGAATCTCTTTCAAATCATCATATCACCATCTCCCCCTAAATTTCTGAAATTGGGCAAGGGGTAACAGAAATTTCCAGCCCAGAATGAGCACAAGTACTAGATAACAAGAACACAAGTATATATACCAAAACAATGCAGTAGCACATATGCCAATATGCCAAACACAATGTCTGGCACAATGTGTATGAAAATGTACTTATGTAGCAGTAGCAACAAGTTCAGGTGGAAAAGCTCAAACATTTCTCCAGGTCATTTTCATCAATAGGAGCACGGATGTTGAACATAATGTCTACCGTATCTTTCCCAACATTTAGTTTGTAACTCAAGTTCAAAACAATTGGGGCAACACCCAATTCATCATAAATGTCAATGTATTTCTTTTGAACACTCAAAATATCACAGATTAGAGAAGGAACACCAATAAGTGGTTAGAAGCCTTGAGATTCAACATGTATAACCCATTGACAAAGGAAACATTCTCCATATTCCAAGGTAGCACGAGTTCTTACATGGTACATAAAACTAGTGATGCAATAGTAGATTACTTCTGATTGCACACTTAGCATTATACCAAAACTAGATTCATCAATAACAGGACCATTGGAAGGACTAATGTCTAGGACATCTTTCCCAATAAATAGCTCACAACTGAAATTCAATAACCAAGGAGTAATACCATCATTCTTTAACCATCAACCTAAAGAGATGAAACCAATAAGAGGTTTAACCATAAATTCCTACACTGACTTAGGAAAACAAGATCCAACATTTAGCTTTGTCTTCAACAACTGAGCATCAATAAGAAGCTCCATAATTTCATTATATTTCAATGCTTCAGCATAATGTTCTTTTTTAGAGCCATTCTCCTATGATGAGCAAAATTCTTTTTCTTCCTAGCCGTTTTCTTACTAATAACCACATATTTCTTCTTCTTCTTCTTCTTCTTCTTCTTCTTCTTCTTCTTCTTGGGTGTCTTGTTTGCCTTGGTAGGAGTAGGGATCTCCTTGGAAGGATTCCTTTTAGCCTTCACCACAAACTTTTTATTTTCCACCTTTTTCTTTGACTTCTTATCAAACCTTTTACTAAGACCAATATCTTTAATTACACCTTCATTGATAGGAGAAGATCCATCACGAACTTCAGTGTTCTTAGGGATAGAGCCCTCGTCAGTACTGGAAAAATCATTCACAACATCATCAATGTTGTCACACATATTATTCACCATATCATTTACTTCAGAATTAACAAGGGCAACTTGTCCATCCTTCCTATGAGTTGAAAACTCAGTCAACAACATGTCATAAATATTGGTTATCATATCCTGGTTCACATCTTTATTACCATCTTTAAAAACATTAATATTATAACTAATCTCTTTAGTAATCTTGTCAATAGAAGGAACCTTGTTTGACTCTGCAGACTTGCTTTTGTTCAAATAGACATTAATATCACCATGTTTGATATCCAAAGAAGATGAGACCAGGATATGAAATCAAAAACTTGGTCATCTCAACTTCAAAATTGAAGAAAGCAAAATGTGGGGAGAGTGCTAGATAGGCAAGCAGACCAAGATGTCCCATAAGAAGCTCCAGCATCTTATAACCTGTAAATTTTTAGAGTTACTTCGCATAGATCTGATGGGGCCTATGCAAGTAGAAAGTATGGGTGGGAAAAGATATGTCTTTGTGTGTGTGGATGATTTCTCTAGGTATACTTGGGTCAAATTTATTGAAGAAAAATCTTACACTTTTGATGTCTTCAAAGAGCTATGCCAACATATCTAAAGAGAAAAGGGGAGTGGGATAGTGAGGATAAGAAATGACCATGGAAAAGAGTTTGAAAACTCTAAGTTCTTTAAGTTTTGTTCATCTGAAGGGATTTGTCATGAATTCTCAGCGCTTATCACACCTCAACAAAATGGAGTGGCTGAGGGGAAAAACAGGACCTTGCAAGAGTTAGGTAGAGTTATGTTGCATGCGAAAAACCTACCTTACTACTTTTGTGTTGAAGCCGTGAACACAAATTGTCACATTCACAATCGTGTGACCATAAGATTTGGAACTAAAGGAACTCAGTGTGATCTTTAGAAAGGAAGAAAAATCAACATTAAATACTTTCATATCTTTGGTAGCAAGTGTTACATCTTGGCATATCATGAGCAAAGAAGAAAGATGGATCCATAGAGGGATGACAGGATATTCCTAGGTTATTCCACCGATATCAGATCTTACAGGGTGTATAAAAAGCGTACCAAGCAAATTATGAAGTCTATAAATGTTGTCATTGATGATACTTTTAAAGATAAGCAAGAAAATAAAGATGATGTATCTCCACAACAGGCTGATGTCCAAGCAGATGTCCCGTACAAGGGGTCCGTCATTGATTTTGAAAGCACAAATTATGAAAACCATCAAATCAACAAGGGGCAATCTATATTAATTCATAAGAATCGTCTCATTGAAAATGTCATAGAAAATCAGAATGAAGGAGTCATAACCAGATCCAAAGATATGATTTCCACCTGTTGTTTCATTTCCAAGATTGAGCCCAAAATTATCAAGGAAACACTGATTGATGAATTATGGATAAATGTTATTCAATAGGAACTGTGTTAATTCATAAGAATTAATGTATGGGAATCAGTTCCAAGACCTGAAGATGTGAATATCATTGGTACCAAATGGATTTACATGAACAAATATGATGAAAATGGTAACGTTACAAGGAATAAGGCATGGTTAGTTGCCTAAGGGTACACTCAAATAGAAGGAGTTGATTTTGATGAGACATTTTCTCTAGTAGCTCATCTGGAATCTATTAGATTATTATTGTGAATCTCTTGCATGTTTAAAATTAAATTATTTCAAATGGATGTGAAAAGTGCCTTCCTGAATGGCTTTTTTAATAAGGAATTTTATGTTGATCAACCTAAGGGATTTATTGATCCTAGTTTTCTAAAGCATGTGTGCAATTTAAAGAAAGCTCGGTATGGTTTAAAGCAAGCCCTAAGAGTTATGTATGAAAGATTAACTGAGTTCCTGGTCAACAAATGATACAAAAGAGGTGGAATAGATAAAACTCTATTTGTAAAGAATGATAGAGGAGAGCGCATCATTGAATTGTCACTAGGTATAGGTTTGACCTTCTTTGGAACACCTTTTCTTTTTATCGGTTGAGACGGTTACTCCATCCTTGCAAGTTCGGTACCTTGATATATAATTTTTATCATCCAAAAGTTTCAAAAGTTATTGCATTTCAGTTTTATCCCCCCTTATCGCCTTATTGTGATTGACACAAATTTTGTACACTTGATTTATATTTGAGATGTTTTTGGGTATCTTGCTTTTCAAAGTTGCAAGTATGTTTTTAGGCTGCACCATATTCAATGTCATGTCCGTAACAATTTTCTTCTCTTTTAGCATTAGAGGTCATGTAATTGGATGCCCGACTAACTTGACACATAGCTCATGGTCATGTAAACGACAAATCGCATTAAATTCTCATTTTTATTAGACAATAAATAACCACACAACTTAAAAGGACACTCACATTTTCTTAAACCAGAGTCATGTCGTTTGAATTTCAAGAGAGAAGTTTTATACGTCCCACTTCTTTCGTATCTCTTTGTCATAAACACAATTCTTCTATCTGAACCATTGTCGGACATTCCAATTACAACACTAAACTCAAATTTAGATGCCTTAGTGCATATCCATTGAAGCATATGATCACGAAACTCAAATTTTTGTCTGTTTGTAAATTATTTGCAAATATCTACCTCTTTCATTACGACACTTTTGGAATCCATTGACACAATCGATTTTGAGAAACAATTCGGGTGCACCATAACTAATGCAAACAAAAACACAAAATATTTAAAAACTGAAACAGGGGACATTCCTGAAATGCATTTCTGTAGGAATTCATCTGGGTTTCGGTGATGCATATCCGAAAATAGCGTAACTTTGATAGCACAAAAAGAATATTATTGTGAGCAAAGAAGAATGAAATGAATGATCTTTATCTTGAATTCCAACTTCTTTTACTTCTTTTGAAATGATGAAACACAAGACTGGATTTTTTGAGCTAAAATATTGATTGAGAATGGAAGGTTTTTTTGCAAGGGTTTTGATAAAGGTTGGCAATGGAGTTTCACTACGCCAAACAAGACATTAGACATCGTTTTTTTAGGCCTTAGACAACGCTTAAAAGCGCTGCCTAAGGTAGCGCTGTCGTAGGTAAAGACATCGCTTTTTATTTATGAAAAAGCGCTCTCTAAAGTATACATTAGAGGGTGCTTTTTCAAGAAAAAGCGTTGTCTAATGTATGCCTATAATTTTAGTTATCAATTTTTCTATATCTTTAGAGGGCACTTTTTCAAGAAAAAACGATGTCTAAAGACCCCCTTTAGACAGCGCTTTTTAAAGCGCTGTCAAATGTATGCCTATAATTTTAGTTATCAATTTTTCTATATCTTTAGAGGGCGCTTTTTAGGAAAAGCGCTTTCTAAAGGCCCCCTTTAGACAGCGCTTTTTAAAGCGCTGTCTAATGTATGCCTATAATTTTAGTTACCAATTTTTCTATACCTTTAGAGGGCGCTTTTTAGGAAAAGTGCTTTCTGTTGTGAACTATAGACAGCGCTTTTTCTGGAAAGCGTTGTCTTTTCTCTACGTATAATTTTAATGATTTTTTTTAAAATCCCATTTTAACCATTTTTTTTATGCAGAAACCTGTATAATTCAAGTCATTTCAATAAACCTGTATATTTCAAATTTCCATTAAGAATTTCTAGTATGGTTCATTAACCATTTCCACTAATCCCATAAATCACATAAACCACATAAACCATTTCCATTATAATTCAAGTCATTTACATTAACCATTCACAAAACTATACAATTACATTCCAAAATCACATAAATAACATAAACCATTCACAAAACTATACTATCCCATAAAATAAACCATTCACAAAACTATACATTCACATAATCCCATAATCCTATACCTTATATATATAGGATTCTTTTTTCAATAAGATATTCACACAATTCCTCCTTAATTTCTTGCAATTTATCCTTCGTGTAATGAGAACACGTGTATTCATCAAAGTACTACATAACAAAATAAAATATGCATGATTTAGTTAAAAATAATAAATTATATGACATATCCAATAAATATTAAAATAAATCCTAAGTTATAAATCCATGCATACTGTAATAGGAATCTCTAATCGATCCATTTGAACAACACAAGATGTAACAAACATAAAAGGGAAACTTTTTCCAACAAAGGGAAAGTTCAATTATGGAATAAAGCGGAAAGATCCATAACTGACTTGTTTTACAAAATAAATTATTTTATAACATCAAAATACTCATACAAAGGTAATACAAAATATATTCAACAATGTACACATATATAACAAAAGCGTTCCCCGACTCCCGTGCTATGTATCAGAGCAGACACCAAAACCGACAAAAGAATGGAGAACTAATCTTCACAAAAGCCTCCAAGACTACTAATCTGCAATTGCCTCATAGAGCAATAAACCACAGCAGAAGGGTGAGAAATAACAACTAAATCAAGATTGCATAATAATATGCAAATACATAACAATTCACATGCATAGTTATTCTCACCACATTTATCACACACCAATACATATAGCATGTCACAAATACATAACCTATATCAATTATCCAACATAATCACGTATTTGCACATAAGGCATACCAAGTCATCACATATAGAAACACATCACACATCACATAGCATATGTCTATGCATAAAACATATTATCCACAACCAATGCATTTATCACATATGCACATCAAATTACCAATGCTATCACAATCTCAACACATAACAAATCAATGCACAATTTCCACACATAATCAATCCATTCATGATTTATGCAAATGCACAGAGACCGACAAAATGACTCTATGCAATGCATATGCGGTACCATCCATCCATCAATCTCATCACTAGTTCACTCAGGAACTATTGGAATCATCGCTCGTTACTTAATGTAACTCCCCGTCGGGCATACGATGTTCCCCGTCGCTCACACCCCACACGGGCACACGACATTTATGGATCGCTCACACCTCACACGGGCACACGATCCGATCACTCACACCCCACACGGGCACACGATCACCTATAATCATCGCTCACACCCAACACGGGCACACGACATTATAGCGGATTCCCTCTAGAATCGATTCGTCGCTCACACCCACACGGGCACACGACATCACAAGATGCATATCATGATGCTTGACACACAAGAACTCATGACAATCAAATGCATCTTCACAATTCAACCATATGAATTATCTCATCATCATTATTCATGCATTGAAAACACTTCAAACAATGCATTTCAAACCATAAAGGCCACCAAACAACATACATTGAATTTCACATAAACAATGCATTTCATCATAATCCACAAACGACAACAATTAGCACTTTAGCACATACACTCATATCAATTCGCATCAATAATTACTCCCCATCAACCACAACAATCACAACAACTTATCACATGCTTCAACATCATACAAACCACAACAATCACAACAACTTATCACATGCTTCAACATCATGCAAACCACAACAATCCCACAAAAGATCATAACAACATACATTGATATTTAATTAAACCATGTATCTTACCACACAACAACATCATTATCACATGCATCAACATCATATAAACCACATAAAAGCTCCACGTTACACAACAATAGCACAACACACGGTAAAACACTGACCGCACGCATTTAACGTGATAAAAACCCGACAACCCAACACTTTTACAAAACCACAACTTAAATAAATCATCTCCTACCCTCCAAACCATTTTAAATAGAAATAATATTTTATTAGCTTTCCAACGCTTCGAACGACGACCAAAACAGACTTACGGTTTGAAAATTACGAAGAAAACAAAATAGAAAAATCTGCCACTTCGCTCTAGTATTCGCTAGGCGAACCCTAGCGAACCAAGGCAGTGGAAAACCAACATAAAGTTCGCTAGGCGAACCTCTAGGCGAACATTCGCCCGTTCCTTCGGTGGGGTTCGCTAGGCGAACCCGTGAAACCCAGAATTCGCAGGAGCGTCAATATAGGTCATTTGGGACCAAAATACATCATTTCTACCACCCAAACCCTTCTAATTCATACCAGAACAACCAAAACATGTTCAGACATAATCAACAAGTATTCTACGCAGTTTATATCGAATTTCATCTGTGAAAACATCGATTTCTATCAATTAATCCTAATTTCAATCGATAAGAAAAGTCGCGAAACAACCAAAACAATTACAACAAACAACACATATACATACACAAGCAAGATATAATTGAAACTTCTCACCCTTACCCGATTATTCGCGCTCAAAACGGAGTTCCCGCGGTTTTCCTCTTTCTCCCCTTTTCTTTCCTCTTCCTTTCTATCTTCTCTTTTCTTTCTCTCTATTTTCTTTTCTCTCTATTTCCTCTCAAATCTCTATTTATATAAATATCTAACTACCCAAAATGACCATTTTGCCCTTACGCTCAAATATCTCTCAAACGCTCTCAAAATGTGATAAAACATAATAACGATGAAAAATAATATATTGTCAAATAAAAGTCAAGAATAAAATAATATTAAAACAAAAATAATTAAATAGACTCGATTAAATAAATCGGACAAAACGGGGCGTTACAGCTTTAGCCCGTGCTACTCGAGATTCTCTTTGTGCTCGGTATACGAGTATTGCTCTATAAAAGAAAAACGTAAATTTAGAACAATCTCACAGAAATAATTAAATATACAAATACACACGAATATTTCGAACAATCTCACTTACGTATCAACCACATCCTTCATATCCTGATATGTTAACCAATCAGTATCCAATGAATTCAGATAATAGACCACTTCTCTTGTAGGATTAATGGCAACCAACAACCAGTGTCCACTGTAAAATATAACAAAAGTTTAGATGGATAATTTCTACGCAAAAGATATAAATTAAAGATTAGAATGAAATTAGAATGAAAATCTTACCCGTTTCCAGTATTATACGGTAAAAGAAACAAACTTTCTGTCTTCCTGGCCATAAATCTCTCAGTTAAGTGGTCTCTTACTGAAAGTGCATTCATACCAATTGTCGGTGCATTGACAAGGGTGCAAGAGAAGAAACGGAATCTGTTTGACAATTTCGTCCACCGCATCAATTTTTCATACAAGCACCTTAAATAAAAACATAATAAACATTAGACTATTTTCATTGAAATGTGTAAATAAATTGTTCCTACAATCCTCCTCGCCTGTGGTTAAGGATTTAGATAGAGTCTCCTAAAATTCATTGACATATCGAAAATTATTAGTGGGGATTACAAATTAATTTTATTTTAATAAAATTTCGATTAACTTAAAGACATAATGTTATACTTACACATTCGTCATAAACATGCTGAGCATGTTCCCTAACAACTCCATCCTTACACACACGAGCTTCCTTCCACAAAACATGTACCGGAAGTGATGATTCTTCACTTTTCGTCTCTTCTAACTACACATTTAGTTAAATAATAAATCCATCAAGTATAACACAATAATACAATTAATAAAATCATAGCATTAATATATATTTACCAATTTTTGTTGTAACCGTGCATATCCCAAACGCCCTTTTCTGTATGGATACGCGGGTTTGATGCTCTTTGGCGATTAATGGCACTCAATTCCTGGATAAAGAAGTTTAAGTCATATCAGAACAAACTAATGCAACAAGTATATAATACAATTAATAAACATGACAAGATAACATTACATTGAATTTTTCGGATTTCCGTTTGGCTACAAACGTGCTCCATTCTTCGGGTTCAATCACGTCCGCATACAACTGTGGAAGTTCTGCTTCAACAAAATTTTTATCCGCATCCCTAAGATATTTGTTTGATAATAAGGCTCGGAACCCTCCGTGTCTCTTTCCGGCCAACTAAAGACAATATTTTTTCCAGCTTTCATCAATATTAAAGGACCTCTACAAAAAAACATACACATATAAACATAAAGTGTGTTAGTATAAGTAAATTAAAGACTTATCTTATCTTATAAACATATAAACATAAAGTGTGTTAATATAAGTAAATTAAAGTACATGTATCTCAGTCCATATCTTATCTTTACCAGCTTTCAACTTTGGACTCCTCCAATTATCACTGATAATTGGAATATGCTGACGGACAAGTGAACCAATGTATGAAGACAATATTGAACCGTTAGGCTCAATTAGTTGGTTCTCATCACTCCAATGTACATCAAACTTGATCCCTTTATCTCTAGTACGGATGATTGACTTCATCATAGTTATTCCATGTTTTATTTCACTTTCTACATTCGAAGGTTCATTATGAGCTTCATTTTCATACTTAAACAAGTAACCAAGCATACTTAAACAAGTAACCAAGCATTAGAGGTAATTAGTTGAAGATATATATACGTCTTTCATGCCACAATTAGAGGTAAACACCTATATTAAAGAAAAAAGAGCAAGTAGTATTCACACTACCGTTGTGACTTGTGACACATTCACATCAAAGAAAAAAGAGTTAGTAGTATTCACTAACTTTGAAGATCTTAATCCAAAATGATTTTTAGAGTTTAAAGTCAAGTAGACACAGTAAAAAAAAAGATGTATGTAATTTATAAAGCATGTTTCATGGCCAAAATCTGATATGTTCAATCTTAAAGTCTATAAATGGACCCCATTACTGCCCAAAATCCTACTTCCAATTTTTAAGAGTATTATTTTAATTATAAATAGGAGTACAAAATAATTAAATTGATAAAAAAATGTGTTATTACAAAAATTGACAATTAAAATATGAGTTTGGAAAATGCATTTCCAGCAGCAATGGTTGACCCTCCTGTTATCATGGTATTAGAGCTCTAATTTTCTAACTAATGATCCAAATAAAACTTTGGATTCCAACATTTTCAATGGTTGACCCTCCTGTTATCATGGTATTAGAGCTCTAATTTTCTAACTAATGTTCAACACAGTAGATGAAGGTTAATTAAGGTCAGTTGTATATTATTAAACTATCCATTAATTCATGTAGCTTTCACTTAATTAAGGGAATAAAAAGTATTATCACTCTATACTTTTTAATCATCATTTGTGTTCTTCACCTTAGTGTAGAACATATATAATAACAGTATAGCATTTTTATTCTGTGTCCAAAGCATATACATACAAATTAAAATTATCAAACAACAATGTCTCAAATCAAAATATGTTTACACAGATAATGAAGAAAACCATATAAAGAAGCAATGTTAATAACAGAAGCAACAACAACATTTATGCCAAACATTCATTCTGATATAGAGAATAACAGAAACAACAACAACAACAACAACAGAACGACAACATCAACAACACAATGAGGGTAACAACAACAGAACGACGGCAATGGTGACGGCAAGAATGAACGGCGACAACAACAACGACGGCAAGAACAATGTTATAAGCAAGAACAACAACAACAACGTACCTCTTATTCATTTTCGTCTTCTCCTTCACGAATGCAAGGACGATTGAATGCAACAACGACAGCAACGGTGACGGCAAGGGTTTCAGAACGACGGCAACGATGACGACAAAGGTTTCAGAACGACGGCAATGGCAATGCAAGAACGATTGAAAGTAAGGGTTTTAGCAGAAAGAAACGGTCGAGAGAAGAAAATGAAAAGAAGTGTCTGAAAATGATTAGAAATTGTTTTATATTTTAATTCATAAATGACCTTAGAGGGCGCTTTTCAAAAAGCGCTTTCTTAAGTGCTACCTATAAGAGCGATTTCCTTAGAAAACGCTTTCTAAAGTGGGGAGAATTTAAGACCTATAGCAGCGCTTTCTGAAAGCGCTTTCTAAGGTTAACCTTTAGACAACGCTTTTTTAAAGCGCTTTCTAAAGTAATACCTATAGCAGCGCTTTCCAAAAAGCGCTTTCTAAGGTGGCTTCAATTTAGAGCATTTAACAGTGCTTTTACAAAGCGCTTTCTAAAGGCTGTCTTTTACAGCGCTTTTTTTTAGCGAAATTTTTTAAAGACCTATAGCAGCGCTTTGTCCAAAAAGCAATGTCTTTGTTGCGTTGTCTCTGTCCAATTTTGGCGTAGTGTTTGATCATGCAAGATTTTGTTTTGTCAAAAAAAATGACGTTTGACTTTTCTGGAGGTGAATCTCCGAAATAAACTAACACTATAAATGTCACACCTTTTCAATTTCTCGCTTCACAATTCAAGATATGCACATCCGAAAAAGTCACTGACTTGGTGAATTAGAAATAAAATGATAGAGTTGGTTTGGAGATGCATCTCCGAGACATATTTTTAAAAAATAAAGTGTGACTCAATTGAATTGTGTTGGTGCAAGAGACGCTTTCGGCGATGCATTTCTAAAATCTAAAAAGGATATATTCATAATTTTATACGATATTATTCCACCTCATAGAATGAGATTAGCGATTCTCTATTTTTATTCAATCGAATTACTCAATAATGCAATTATCTTTACAGGCTAAGAAAGAAGTTAGCCCAATAGTTTGGGCTTCAAAACCCAAACCTAATTTCTTTCAAAAACAATCCAAGCCCTTCTAACAGTTAAAATAAAATCTAGAGAATTTTAGGTGTCTGTAGAACTCTAGAATGTTTCAGAGTTTTCAAGACCCTTTCACAAAATGAATAAACTAACAGCACTTTCTCGATAATAGTAGTACAAGACTGTTCCTCCATCACCTTTATATACCTTGAGAGCCTTTGAACAATGTCATTCATAAATACTCAGCATCGCTTATACTATTCTAAATTTACCGAGTTCTCATAAACTACATTCAAAATGTCTTTGATTCCAAGTTTCTTTGGTGGCCGAAGGAGCAATGTATACGATCCATTCTCTCTCGATGTTTGGGATCCCTTGAAGGATTTTTCATTTCCAGGTTCTGCACTTTCTGCTTCATTCCCTCGGGAGAATTCTGCTTTTGTGAGCACCCGAGTTGACTGGAAGGAGACACCAGAAGCACACGTGTTCAAGGCTGATCTCCCTGGACTGAAGAAGGAGGAAGTGAAGGTTGAGATCGATGATGACAGAGTTCTTCAGATAAGCGGAGAAAGGAACGTCGAGAAAGAAGATAAGAATGATGAATGGCATCGTGTGGAGCGTAGCAGTGGTAAGTTCTTGAGGAGGTTTAGATTGCCTGAGAATGCTAAAATGGAACAAGTGAAAGCTTCAATGGAAAATGGTGTTCTCACTGTTACCGTTCCAAAAGAAGAGATCAAGAAGCCTGCGGTTAAATCTATTGAGATTTCTGGTTAAACTTAGAATGAGCTTTGTTACTCTGTTGCTTTGAATCGTGTGATTTTCTTGGTTATAATGCTTATGTTTATGTACCTTTTTGTGGCATGTGCAAGAAATGTATGGTAATGTAATTTTGAAATGCTAATGCATAAATAAATTTGTTGTTGTTTGTTCATCTGGGTTTTATTTATTCATATTCTAATGAATATCAAGAATGTTTAGTTGAATGAGAATTAAACAAAAGCTGTTATAAATAGAGCTTCATGTTTTTAAAAAATTAAGCAATATTTTGACGACACCCAAAAAACGCCTTAATCTTCATCCTTTTCACGTTTAACACAAATTTTAAATCTCAAGCTCTAAATAGCACTTTGATATTGAATCTTGTAAAATAGAGTAAGGTTGACTTCACCATTCACCCTCTCTTTGAATTTCCTTGACAAAATAATTTGATCTTGTAATACTTCATACTGTGAATTGGTGACAAATATGATTATATGACTTTGGCACTCTTGTTTGAAAAAAAAAACACACAAAAAAAAACTATGTATCACCCACATGCAATCTTCTTCCTGCAATCTTTTTTTTTGTGTGCTTTTTTGGAAGTTCCTTAATAGAGGAGATGAAATTTGGAGGAAGGTCTTGGTTTCTAGGTATGGTAGTTTACAGGTCAGAATGTTGGAAGGTGATTTTGAAGGTCTTAACAATAAATTTTCCCTGTGGATGAAAGACTTGCTTAAGTTGAAGAATCTGTTAGTTGATAATTCTTTTTCTTCTTTGGTTAGACCTCAGGTTGGAGGAGGAGACTCATTATCTTTTTGGTTTAGTTCTTGGAGTGGTGACTTCTCCCTTAAATCTGTGTTTCCGAATCTGTTTTCTGCTGACCCTAGGAAAGATTGTATTATCTCTGATATGGGGTTTTGGGAAGAAGAAAATTGGATGTGGAATTTCGAAAGACTGGAAGCTCAGCCTATGGTGGTCGACCATCGTGCGATATGCGTCCTCCGGGATTTAACTCATCAGGTGAGGCTGAAGCGTCAGGATAGAGATTCTTGGGTTTGGTTGCCGGATATTAATCATGGTTTCTCTGTTAGCTCTGTTTATTCTGAATTGAATAAGAGGACTGAAGGTATGTTGTTGTCTGTGGAAAATAAGGTTGCTAACACTAACCTTTGGAACACCCACTTGCCGTCGAAGGTTAGTGTCTTTGCTTGGCGTGTGTTATTGAATAGATTGCCAACGCGTGCGAATCTTGCGAGAAGAGGTATCATTTCTTCTCCTCATTTAAAAGTCTGCGTTTTCTGTTTTTTGGAGGATAAGGAGGACACCCATATTTTCTTTTCCTGCAGTAAGATCTCTAAGGTATGGGATAGAGTTTTTACTTGGTTTGGTTTTTCTCCCATTACTGCAGTTTCTCCTGCATTACATTTGCTGGATTGGTTTTCTTATTTTGATAAATCTGTTAAGCACGGAATGTCGTGTTTTGTTTGGGCGGTAGCTTTATGGTGCATTTGGATTACTAGAAATAATATCCTTTTTAGAGATGAAGTTTGTGATATTGAAACAATTTTCTTCAGGATTATTTTAACTTCATGGAGATGGTTGGAGATTGGAAGTGCTAATTGTAATCTTTATGAGTGGGTGAAAAATCCCCTAGATTTTTTGTAGTCTTTCCTTGTACTCTTTTTAGTTCCTTTTGATGCTTTTGTATTGGGTTGGAGATCCCCTTTTTCTCCTATTAATACAATTGCTTATCAAAAAAAAAAAAAAAACTAACACGTGTTTGTTCACTTGTATCTAGCGATTTATAAGCTTCATCTTCTTAGATCAATTCTTGATTACATCTGTAAGTATAGTTTCACAAATTCGTCACAAAACAAAAGAATTTTTAATTGAGAGTATGATTACTCGTATCTAAATTGAAGAATAATCTCAAAGACAATATCAAAAATATGAAGTATTGGTTGTTTCAAACAACAAAAAGAGATTCGGAGCAGTTCTGAAGCCATATGAAAAATGATTAAAGAATCATAATTGCAATACTATGAGCCGAATTAAGAATGTGAACCCTTTCAAGGTCCCAACTCTCTGATTCCTAGGAGTATCCACCACCTCAAAGAAATTACGCTCTTGTTTTCACTTGCTTCAATTATGGAAAATTAGGTCATATAACTAAGAGATTTAAGAGAATACATAAACCGTCAGTTAGGTATAGGGCACACATTAACCTGTTTGGTGAGGAATTTATTATCATGATCAATAAAATCAATATGATTGGTGAACTTGATGGTTGGTGGATAGACATCGACACCTCTTGTAAAGTATGTTATATATGTGTTATGTTCAAAATATATATGAATGTTGAAGATAAGAAAGTTGTGAAATTTTGTTTTCAAGAGGACAGATGTTGAACACAATGTTTGGGACAATGCGTACAATTTTTTTCTAACAGATGACCGATTCTTCACAGGGCAGATGTTAGACAAGAAGTTTGGGACATCAAATACTAGGAAAAAAACATAAACTTTGAATTAAATTTGGTTATATGCAGGGGCACATGTTGGACCAAATGGCTAAGCCAATGTGTTCAACATCTTATACCAAAATTGAAAGACAATAGAAAACAAAATGATAAATTATAAAGTAATAAAAAACACAGAATTTTTAACTCAGTTTGGTGCAACCCCACCTACGTCTGGGGGCTTCCAACCCAATAAAAGAAATGCATTCTTTATAGAGTTAGTACAAAGTGTCGTTTAAGAACAAATCCTAGTCCAATGCCTCTCGTCTTAATTCTACCCTAGTGTCTTTCTATTTAGGTCTTCCTATAAACATGAGAACCCTTCTCACTTTATTTCAATCATTAACCTCATGTGATAACTACAATAATCAATATCAAGAATGTTGAATTACAACTCAACTAAACAAATAAAAAACTATGCCTTATGATCGGAATTTAGGCGCTAACGTGGTGTACAAGTAACAACACGAACAAGGGACTCAAATTAAACCCTAACACATATATCTTTAACTTTTGTCTACTTCAAATGTTAGGTTTGAGTCTCTTTAAATAGCAATACAAAATATGAGCTTTTCCAATAGGCATTTAATCACGTCTAGAATTGTAGGATGTCTTGTTAAAATTTGTTTTTAAAAATCTTCCAAAAAGATTTAATTTGATTCAAATTTAAATCTCCATTTAAATTGATTTGATCACGTCCAATCTAATCAAACAAATACACATAAATGCATTGCTGAAAGATAACAACAAATCTAATTGAAACAACCGGAAAATAACGCGCAGAACAACTACAACATCGACACGCTGTCAAGGGCCATATATTGCACAATGTTGGGATATTTGTTCCCACATATGTCATTTCTTCACAAAAACAACATGAACATACCATGTTGTTTTGCATAATGCAGCTAATCCAAAAAGGAACAACAACCCCCCCTCCCCCTTTGGCAAAACAACACTTTTCAAAAACATACAAGATGTGCAACATAAGTTGAGCATTAAGCACATCACACACAAGCACACAGAGCAAACAACGGCAGCAACAGAAGTAACACAGTTAGAAAACATGAAATGTGTAACACCCTGTTTACCCAACAAGCATTCGCAAATAATACAACAATTATATCAGAGTAAAATCCCAAAAAGGGCGTCACGTCTCGTCATAAATCATCAAAATAGCAACCTGCTCCGTAACACGAGTTTTATCATCATGAATCCATTTAAATATTACGCAGCGGAAATCAAAATTTAAAATAATTTATAATTCCAAAAACGCCTTAATATAAAACTCATAAACATCATCATGCCAACAAATAAAAGAACGTAGATCGTTCGACTCAAACGTCCAAACCCGATGTTACATATCATAGCAATACCCTCTAATCGACGGAGAAACCAAAATACTTCGAAAGCTAAATCCTCCAGCACCAAGAGAGCTAAGCCTGATCACCTGCACGTTACCCACGTGGAGGCAACATTCAAACAGGCGGGGTGAGTAATCACGAATCAATATATAAGATATAGGCAAAAGATAAAGTAGCAACACAAGACATCACCAAATCATTCACACACATCATCAACGCATCAAATACATCAATAGAATACAATATCACATAGTATGAAAATGCAACATCATAAACTCGTGCATGTGGTACCAATTCGTCATAATTGATGGACACTGGGCCATCACCCTCCAAAGATCCCCACCAATAGGATCGATTCTACACAAGAACCGGAGCACGTCACAAAACACTTCAATCCACACAATGGGATTGAAGCCACCACTGGACTGGAGTCCCAAATATGCCATGAATGCATGATGCAAAGCGTCATAGAAATCATCATCATAAAATCGTCAAATTTGCACCATCTTTCATGAATCATCATCCAACATCATAATACAACATCAATTCACACTCATCACGATTTGTCACTATACCTCACAAATCATCATATTATAATCGTCACGTCACCATTTCCCGATTTGATCCCATTCACCGTCATCACTAGTTTACTAATGTTTTATTACCTCATCATAGTCTTACGTTTCAAGGAAACTACATTACAAGCGAAATCGGGACAAAATTCGCAAAAACAAACAAATCCGGCATCAGCTCTACCCAACGCGTATGGCCATCTCCCTCATCCACGGGCCTGCATATCATACGCATAGGGCCATCTTCCCATGCCTCCCATACGGGTACCAACATGGGTGTTACACGTATCACCAGAGAAGTTTCCCTCTCAAAATCCCCTTCAATCTCCCAATACGCGTAATGGCTAGCTCATACACGTAATGCCCCTTTCCCAAGATTCCCCTACGCGTAATGGCCCTCCATACGCGTATGGCCACTATCCCCTTACGTGTTCCCTACGCGTACTGGAAGAGGGCCGTGCTGGCCCTGGGGACGGGTGCGTATACTATGCGTAACACCCTGGGGATGTCCCCTTCATACGCGTAAGGCTCCCTCCCTTACGCGTATGGCCAGAAGCTCCTAAAAAATTCAGATTTTCGCATCTGCACGAAATTCTTCCCATTCCAGCACCTTCAATCCTCCAAATCAGACCCAAAACTATTTCGATTCATCACAGATCTAAGTTCTAATCCTACTTCATTATCTTCATCAATTTCTTTCTAATTATCATGCCCTAATTCGTTAATTCTCACCCTCAATCTCAGATCTGGTTTTATTTTTATATTCATCACAGCAACAACAACTATCCACACGAATTTCACATCAATTACAGCAACTCATACAGAATTCATGACAGAAATCATATGTACACAGATCCATGAAAACTCAACATGCAATTCGTCATAGATTCATCATAAATTCGTCAAGAACACAAAACACACAAAACTACATATACCTTAAAGCCATATCAGACAGATTAACCCCCCCCCCCCCCCCCCCCCCGTACCTCGAATTCTCAGCAAAAAGGTTCTTCTTTGGGGTTCTACAGTTGATTCTCTAGTTCTCTGTGCCCTAGCCTCCTTTTCTCCGTTCTCTTTACTTTTTTACGATTGCACAAAATAACTTCCCTAATTCCCACTTTTCTTTTTGTCAAACTTACCCCTTGGACCCCAATTATGGCTTCCCCATATTACCCTCACTTAACCTTCCCAATAATATCGTCTTACCCTTAATATTCCTCTTAATTATTTTAAATAATAATAATAATCTAAATATTCAAATTATTCTATTTTTATTACTAATAAAATAATCCTAATAAATTACTAATTCTAAGAGCCTCAATATTCCCTTAACTCAGTACTACCCCACAACGCCACACAAATTCACCATGCGTTACAACATTCATCAAAATTCACTGAAACACAGAATAATCATAATAAATCAATTAAATAAATATTATAATTATTTTGGGGTGTTACAAAATGTGGTAGTTATAACATAATGCTCCATACAGTCAAGCACACAATCAGTCAGCATGCAGACATACATAGACAATGGTTGCCATACAGGTCAGAAGTCAGCACACGCCATAACTACTAGATATTAGAACATTAGAATTCATACATAGTTAGTAGATCACCTCACACATGCTCATAGTTGAAGGCCAGATGCCAGACCAGATGCTTCATCACGTGAGCATAAAATCTCATCATATGAGAGCACAACCAAAAGCAAACTAGAGCAAACATCTATCAATCATGATGTATGCATATAACATATTTCACCTTTACTCCCCTCTTTTCCATAATTTGGAAAAGGTGTGAAAAGAAAGAAAACCACATAAATACCACAAAGCATATACCATTGACATTTGCAGAGAAATACCAAAGCTACAGACCCAGGAACACAATATGCCCAAATGCAAGGGCCAAAAAATAATCATAACATCTTTCTTCAGAAATAGCACAAACAGCTCTAGCCTAATGACTTCAGTCTTCAGAGCTTGATTCTTCTTCTTCACTTGAGTATTATGCATCTTCCTTACTTAGTAGATATTTACTCTTAAGGTCTGAGTCTTCACAAAGGAGATAAACTTCTTATATAACCACAAAAGTCTAGCTCCAAAAATCCATAAGGATTTAGGTCATGAATTTGGTTGGACTTCTAAAAATCACATGAGATCAATCTTCAATAATAATAATAATTTCCAATATTGACTAATCTCTTTGAATAAATACTATTCTTGATGTATTTGATTCAGATTACATCCTCCAAAAACACACATGATCAATCAAATCTTTATTAGGAAGATTGAGATCTTTGTAACTAGTATGAGGAAAATGTCTCGAATATCTTGGAACATTTGATTTGACATCTATCCACGTAACACAATTTTGAATCTTGAACAAATCAAATAAAAACTTTACTTAATAAACATCACAGCAAAAGATTCAAAATAAATCTCTTGCAAATCATCATATCACCATCTTGCAGCGAGTGATTTTTGGATGTGGTTGTGAAGCACAATTGCTCTGGTACTACAGCTCGATTCATTTTTTATCCTATTGAAGCTGATTAAGGAAGGGAAATAGATGTCTCCAACTAACCCTGCTTGCATACTGAGGTTAAACAGTCAAAACTGTTGGTTTACAGACGTTACAAAGATTCGGGGTTTCTCTTAGGTTATTTTGTTAAAATAGCATTCGGTCGATTGGTGGGAGGTATAGGATTTTGGGTTTTTGTTTAGTGTGCTCGCTAAGATTTTTCTTTCAATCTTATGCCTACGTATTCCCGTTTACCAAAACAGGGAAATCAGAGCGTTCGTAGTTCCTCCTATTCTATGGGAGGAAATGGGTGTTTTTGGTGTCTTGTTCAAAGCCCAAGACGTGAAGCGAAAGGTGGTTTGTATCTTGTTCAAAGCCCAACATATGAAGCTGAAGAGTTTATTTGTATCTTGTTCGAAGCCCAAGATATGAAGCTAAAGGTGTTGACTTTAGAGATAATTTGTCATCTCTAAAGGGGGTTAGTTTGTCACAACTGTTGGGTGACTGACTGTAAAGGAGGATTACTTTAACCGGGATACGTGGATCCTAGCAATGCCATAATTTCCTTTATAGGGGGTTTTAACCTGAAGGAGAAGACTTTAACTCAGTGTAGAGCAATGCCATCTTTCCTTAGGAATTTCTCATGCTAAAAGAGGGACAGTGGCATAGATGTAGATGATCCAGAGGCTTGCCGCTTACAGCGATTAGATGAAGGGGAAAGATTTGTTGATGTTTGTGTACTGTGAACGAGGCACAACTTTGATGCTAAAAGGTCGATTGGATCAACCAGTGGTTTTCTTATATAAAGCCTAAGAGGAGGCTAATATGTGTCTCGTACAAAGCCCGAGAGAGAGGCTAAAAGGTTTTTGACTCGACGATAGAGTCTTTTGGTATCTCGTATAAAGCCTTAGATGGAGGCTATTTGACTCAACAAGAGAGTTTTTTGTATCTCGTACGAAGCCCGAGATGGAGGCTGAAATTGTTAGCTCCGCTGGGGAGAATTATTGTACAAAGCCCAAGAGAAGGCTATGGTGCTGTTTCAGTTGAATGACAGGTCCAGTATGCCGATTTAAAGAGAAAATCAGTTCTTATATGAGTAATGTTTGCACTCAGGGATTTTGATTCGAGGATCAGGGATATTTCCTGTTCTTTAAGAAAGTGGGAAATCCAAAGGGTATTGAGACTGTCTGAGTCTACGGGTTTTCTTCCTATTTTTGAAGCGAGCTTGAGAATGTCTTGGAGACTCAAGGGTCTTAGACTGTCCAGGTCTAGAGTTTCATCTTTTGTACTATGCTGAGAAAAAGTAGTAGACTCTTGGAAAGACTGTTCTATTAAGACGACTAATTTCTGTTCCTATACCTCTAGGAGGTCGTTGGGACAATTTGTACGAAGCCCAAGAGGAGGCTGGAAGCTTTTAAGAAGCTGATCGGTCCTTGTACGAAGCCCAAGAGGAGGCTATCATTCCCGGAGGAAGAATCATTATACGAAGCCTAAGAGGAGGCTGTGAATACTTCTAAGAAGCCGAAGGGTCCTTGTACAACGCCCAAGAGGAGGCGGGGATGCTTTTAGGAAGCATGTGGGTCCTTGAACAATGCCCAAGAGGAGGCCGATGCTTTTAAGAAGCCGATGGGTCCCCAAATCCCGAGAAGTTCAAGACAGGCTATTCACGAGGAATAGATCAAGCCAGGAAAGTTCGAGAATTTGGAAGAAACTCAAGAGATGCCATTCACGGAGAAAAGATCATCTCTGGGGAATAGAGTTTCTTGACAAGTGCTTTTAAGAAGCCTGTGGGTCCCCAAACCCCGAGAAGTTCAAGACATGCCATTCACCGAGAATAGATCAAGCCAGGAAAGTCCGAGAATTTGAAAAAAACTCAAGAGATGCAATTCACGGAGAAGAGATCATCTCTGGGGAGTGGAGTTTCTTTGACAACTTCTACGAGTGACAGTCTATGAAAGGGTTCACCGAGAATGCCGCCTTTCATGTCTCCATATTGTTTAACCCCAAGAGGAGGGAAGACTGTGTCTGGTAATCCTATGGGGATCTAGTTTTGACTATTTAAGATTGATCAACGGGCTTAATGCTAGACGTAGTTGCCGGGGAAACTCTAAATATCTATACTATTATTACACAGTTGATATGAGTTTATGAAAGAAGACTTACAGTGAAACAGCCCCACAATACAGTTATATGTATATGAAAGCGGTAAATGAAAGCGTGTAAACACTTACTCGGTTGTAGAGCTTCCATGTTGTTTGGTTTGTTGTTCGACAAAGAAAGATTGAAAAACAACAGTATATTCAAAATCAAAAGAGAAAGTGCTTTGAAAAAGAAAGATTTGGGGCTTACAGCTCAAGGAAAGGCCCAAGATTTATCAGTGATCGCACTGTTGAATTTGTACAGAGGGACTTATACAAGTGACTGAGGCCTAAAAAATTGTTTTCTGTACAAAGGGATGGGTCTTACACTCTCTCAAGAGGCCCAAAGAGTTTTAAGAAAAGAAATGGGTCTTACTACTCGAAGGTAGGCCCAAGGTTTTTTGTTTTGAAAAGGCGATCGCGCCGAGGTTTCCTTTTAACGCAGAGGGGCTTATACAATATCTGAGGCCCAAAGTTTGTTTTGGTTAAAAGGGGATTGAGTCTTACACTCTATTAGAGGCCCAAAGAGTTTTGAAAAGAACAAGAGTGGGGCTTATAACACGAGGGTAGGCCCAAAGTTTTTGTTTTTTTTTGAAAAGGCGATGACCGCGCCGTTTATTTTGACGGTATCGGGACTTATACAATATACTGAGGCCCAAAAAATGATTTGGTCAAAAAAGGATTGGGTCTTACACTCTATTAGAGGCCCAAAAGTTTTAAGAAAAGAAATGGGTCTTACTACTCGAGGGTAGGCCCAGTTGACTTTTCGTTTGAAATGGTGATCGCGCCGAGGTTTCCTTTTAACGCAGAGGGACTTATACAATAAGTGAGGCCCAAAAGTTTTTGGTTAAAAGGGGATTGGGTCTTACACTCTATTAGAGGCCCAAAAGTTTTGAATGGGTCTTATAGCTCAAGGAGAGGCCCAGGGTTTTATTTTAAACTGGCGACGATCGCGTCGTTTATTTGAAAATGTACAGAGGGACTTATACAACGAGTGAGGCACAAAAAAATTTATGTAGAAAGGGGGGTTGGGTCTTACACTCTAATAGAGGCCCAAAAGTGTTTTGAAAATGATTTATGAGGGTTGAATTAATCCAAAACCCTAATTTGTTTTCAAAAATGTATTTAATTGAATAAAAATTCAATTAAAATGATCAAAATTGTTTAACATATGGAAAACAAATTGTGATCTTGGATTAATGCTTCAAAAATTAAGTATTGACCTACAAAATAATTAGAAGGCATTAAAAGTTGCAAAATCAAGGTGGAAAAAACATTTAAAATGTCAAAAACAATTAAAACATTAATTCTTTGCAAAAATATCAATTATATGAAATAACTAATATTTTTGGGATTTTTTGTTAAAATAAAATATTTTAACATTTTTGTGAATTATCAAAAAAAGAATCAACTCAAAATCATTAAAACTCAGAGAGAAATTAATTTTTGAATCAATTAAATAAAACCACAAAATTCAATTATTCAAATTTGGATAAATGGCGCCAAGAACATGGACCAAGAACACGCGCGTGTTCTGAGATTCTCAGATTTGCATTTTCTCTCCAATCTCACTGAATACTTAATCATATCATGTAATCCACATACCAATCAACTCGTTTCAACCTCACGATCATGTCTATGGCATTTAATTTCATTTAAATTAAACATATAACAAGAAATCACGAAAAATCCTCAAGAACCCTAGATTCTGCATGAAGGCTGGGATTTTTGATACACGATTCAAACAATGCAATCAATTGAGGGGAAACATTCCATGCATGATTATGAACATTTGGCAAAAATATTGTGCGAGGAAATATGCATAGATTGAGAGATGACCAAGTTTATGCTTACCTCTAGGTCGTGACAGCAAGTGCAATGTGATTTTTGATTTGAAGGTGTTACAGATGAGTGGTGATGATCTGAACAGCTTCCCTACACTCTATGAAGTGTGTTTGAATGCTTGGACTTGATTGAAATTGGCTGGATCACTTCATGGCATCTCAACTGCATTTTGGTTAAAACCAATTGACTGGTGATTCTGAGAAATCAGTGTTCCAGTTGTTGTTTAAGTGTTTGATCAGCTCATATGTGATGTATATGAGGTGTGTGTGTGATTGGTTTGAGTGGAATTGCCCTCTAGCTCAAAACCCGATAGCTACCTTGCTAAGAAAGGCATTTTTGCCAAGAGAAAGAGATTTTGAGAAAGGCAAGTGTTGTAGGCCTTTGGTGTACTTAAACTGATCACAATTGAGCTCTATTTATAGTAGAGCAAGTTTGTTTTGCAAGGAATAGTGAATGGCAACTGCTGAGTAGGTTTGGTCAATGTTGGCAAATAAAAATCCAAGTCTCCTCTAGCCATTGACTAGAGGTTAGGGCACAGGCTCCTGGTTCCCTTGGTCTTGGATAAGTCTTGACTGAATTCAGTTGCAAATGGCTCAGTCCATGCCACCTTGATGCTTCCATTGAATGCTTCAATCTAAAATTGGAGTCTTGTCCCTATTTTGGCAATTCTAGGTTCAACATGCTATTTCTTGTTCCAAAGACTTTGGAGGCTTGGCTCAGTGATTGTCCCCTTTAGATTCAATCCTCAGATATGTCCAAGTGGATAGGAGTGTTTGGATTTGCACAATTTTGGCAAATCGAGCAAAAATGCAAATTCTGCCTTGCCTTGATAAATTTCAACAAGGCCACTTGCCAATGTCATATCTCATGACTCAAATTGAATTTGGTAATGTTCTTGGCCATTTTGGAAAGCCCTTACATGATACAACAACTGTTTGAACATGTTTGGTTTTGATCTCTTTTGAATCCAAGTGAAAAATCCCCCTACATTTGGAAAAAAGTAAGGCAAATTCTGACTTAGTGAAATTTTCACTAAGTGTTGGAACAAAGTGACTTTTCTTGATTTTGATCACTCCATAACTCAAAATCCATGAGGAATTTGGACATAGGTCAGTATGAAGATTTTGTAGAGGGCAATGTGATCTACAAATCAAGCTTTGAATGGGTAACAATGGCCTTGTGGTTTAGGAGTTATGGTCCTCCAAAGTTGGCACATTAGTGTCACTTTTTCCATAACTTAGAAAATTTTCTAAGTTTTTATGGTTACCCCTTTTACAAGTTATCCCACTTTCTTTGATTTTTCTTGATGAATGATGATTCAAATCATACATTAACATCATTTTAGGGTTAAAAATCCATTTTGGTGAAAAATCTCAAAAAGGCAAAGTTGACTTTTGTGCACAGTTGACTTTTTATCAGATGAATTCCAAACTGTGTAATTCTTCAGGAAATCATGTCCTTGACCTAAATCAAACTTGATGGACATGTTCCAAGGGTGTCATAGGGTATATTGAATCATGTCTTAGGATTTGGGAGCATGTCCAGGTCAAAAGTCAAAGTTACAGTTGACTTTTCCCGCGAAACCATAATTGTGGTGCAGATGAAATTGAGACTTGTTGCTCAAACTTCTTGGATTAATCCATTGTTCCAAATGGATCAATATAGTTCATTAGAGACCCTCAAACCCTATCTTGAGGTCTTGGCTCATGATTTGCCCTAAAAGTCAACTTAGGGGTGAATTAGGTCAAGAAATCCTAATTCCTGATTTTTGATGAATGCATCCCTTGAGGCAAAATTGACTTGATGGTTGGGTCCATGAGATTCCATGGAGTATATTAGGTTGTGTTTTGGATCCTTGGCTCCTGCCTAGAGGAAAATTTTCCTTTGGAGGCCCTGATCGACCAAAACCCTAATTTGGTGATACCGGCGATCTTGAGGCTTGATCCACCTAGAAGGGAGCAACTTTGTGCTTAATCCTTGGAGTGGGATTCCTTTTGATCCTTTGTAGCTACTTGAGAGGTTTGATAAGTTAAAGATCATGTTACTCCTTGATTGATCATTTGTTTAAAGCTCTGAGAGGGCTATGAACCCTAAATTTGATTGCAGTGGATGCTCACCCATCTTTGGGGAGACTAATGAGGCAAGATGGTTCCCCCATATTGTGATGATGATTTTCACAATGATGGGAAATCTTAGTGGTCAAAATTTGTGGTATGACAGATGCCCCTATTTAATCTTCTTGGACCCGAAGGTGTGAATGACGAAGGTATTCGGGCATTCAGGGGTGCAAGAGGATTAAATATCGGAATATCCGAAATTTTGACGGCTATGAATGGAAGCTTGTGCATTCATCTTCTTTTGCTAAGCAATGATGCTTAGAAAAGGTAAACTTCCCCTCGATCCTGGTTTCTTACCAAGGAACTAGTCTAAGTTGCGGAAACAAACTTCCCCTTGATCCTGGTTTCCTACCAAGGAACTGGCCTTAGTTTCTGAAATAAACTTCCCCTCGATCCTGGTTTCCTACCAAGGAACTGGTCTTAGTTTCTGAAATAAACTTCCCCTCGATCCTGGTTTCCTACCAAGGAACTGGTCTTAGTTTCTTTTGTCAATAAACTTTCTTGACAAGGGACACTATGCATAGCGGTTTTCCTCAAACTTCTCGCCGAATTTTCCTGGGGAGATGCCATTTGACGAAAAAACTTTTGATGTCAGACTTGCTGGGGAACCCATTTGTCTGAGTTGTAGAGTTGCACAAACTTCTCTGTTGGAGACGCCATTTGTTTCTACTGGGGAAAGCGAGTTTCTTGAGAGGTTGCTTCTGCGTGGGATCTTACATCATACTTTTCTCGGGATCTTCCCGGAGAGATGCCATATGATGGTGTCCAACTTTGAGGTGCCGATGACCTTTTCATCAGTGGTTTTTTTGGAGCGAAACTGACGTGCTGCCGAATCTCTGATTAAAAGGCTTTCTCTGTGGATTTTCCTTAATCCAGGAAAGCAAGGATATCATCTTCAATGGCGAAGAGTGATGTTTGTTGAACATTTTCTCTGGATTTTCAGAAGGTTCAAATTATCAAAGTGGTCAAGGGCCAACTTCATTCCAGAAATAAACTGGAGGTGAGATTGTTCAGACGTAACCCTTCCTGATGAGGAAAGAACTGACAACTCGATTGAGAGGACTTTTATCACTAGGGGACAAGACCGACTAGAGTGATGGTGATGCAATATGAACTGTGAATGCAAATCAATAATGCATGATGTATGTATGTATATGCTGACAGAAATGACGCGACATACAAACTGACGGGTGAACACAACTGGATACTCGGCCATCGCGGGGCGTATAGAAATATCGCTGGTTTAAGATAGTAATTCCACCTTGCTTAGGAGAGATAGTCCCTGTTGGGAGCTATGTTGGTCGGGCTTAGGAGATGAGAACTCGGCCGAGGTGTGTCAGATGACACAAAGTCTCTGACACAGTTGATCCTTCATTCAGGCGTACCGGCGTAGAAGGAGTACTTTGATTCTGCACTTTGAAGTTCGCTTACTTCCGGAGAAGCGACCGACGTTCTTCTGATGCTCAACAATCAAAAGAAATTGCCGACTTTATTTTAAAAGCAGAAAAAGTTTTAACAAGTAAATTCATTTTATTTTATTTCAAGAATCGTTAATCATATTAAAATGTCGTTCTGTAAAGCTAAAACAAATAAGAATTACAAACAAAAGCACAAAGGCTCAAATTTTATTGATAAGATGGAGATCAGCCAAACACGTGATTCCAAAGAGTATATACAAAGCTAGAAAATGGTAATTTATAGGGAAAAGGGCTACGTTGAAACATAACAACCACTATCCTTCTACCAACTTTGAATTCGGGACATCCTGAGCTTCTGTGGAAGATGACCTTGACTGGAGTTTTCCTCCGATGGATGGTGTAACTGCTGCTGCTGAGGGACTTGCCTCTGTTGAACATAGTTACTTGCCATTATCCCTAATTTTTGCCTGGATTGTACTTTGATGTTTCCAATCCACCAGGATGATTACTGATCATGTCTCTAATTTTTTCCTGGACCGCCCTTTCGGGTTTTCAGTCCACCGAGACGTTTTTTTTTTTTTTTAGTTTAGGCGAAGTATTTCTTGACTACATCAACATTTGTGGGGTAGGCAAATTCTTCTCCGTCCATGGTGGCAAGTCTCAAGGCGCCGCCTGAGAAAGCTTTCGTGACCACATAGGGGCCGTCATAATTCAAAGTCCACTTGCCCCGAGAATCAGTGAGAAAAGATTATATCTTCTTGAGCACAAGGTCTCCTTTCCTGAAGATGCGGGGTCGAACGTTTTTGTCGAACGCCTTCTTCATTCTCTGTTGATACAGCTGACCGTGGTATAGTGCCGTGATTCGCTTCTCCTCGATCAGATTCAGTTCGTCGTGTCGACTTTGACACCATTCAGCTTCTGTAAGCTTAGCTTCCATTAATACTCGAATTGACAGGATCTCTACTTCTATGGGGAGCACTGCTTCCATGCCATACACTAGAGAGAAAGGGGTTGCCCCTGTTGAAGTGCGGACAGATGTTCGATAACCGTGAAGAGCAAAGGGTAGCATCTCGTGCCAGTCTTTGTAGGTTACAACCATCTTCTGAACAATCCTCTTGATGTTCTTGTTAGCCGCTTCTACCGGTCCGTTCATCTTGGGTCGGTAGGGAGATGAGTAATGGTTTTCAATCTTGAACTCAGCACACAACTCTTTCATCATCTTGTTGTTCAAGTTGGATCCATTATCAGTAATGATCTCGCTTGGCACACCATAACGGCAGATGAGATTGTTTTTGATAAAGCGGACCACCACTTGTCGGGTTACATTGGCGAATGACTCTGCTTCGACCCACTTGGTGAAGTAGTCAATGGCTACTAGGATGAATCGATGCCCATTTGAAGCCTTGGGTTCAATCATGCCAATCATGTCGATTCCCCACATCGAGAAAGGCCATGGAGAAGAGAGAACTTTGAGATGCGTTGGCGGTACATGGATTTTGTCGGAGTATATCTGACCCTTGTGACACCTCTTCATGTACTTGTAGCAGTCGGATTCCATTGTCAACCAATAGTACCATGCTCTTAGAATTTTTCTCGCCATTGTGTGTCCGTTGGCATGAGTGCCAAAGGATCCTTCATGAATTTCTTTCATCAGCATGTCTGCTTCTGGTCTGTCGACGCATCTGAGCAAAACCAAGTCAAAATTTCTCTTATAGAGAGTGTCACCGCTCAGGAAGAAGTTACCAGCCAATCTTCTGAGGGTCTTTCTATCTTTCCTGGATGCCCTAGGTGGGTACTCTTGTTTCTGAAGGAAGCATTTGATATCGTGATACCAAGGTTTGTCATCTATGACTGCTTCAATCATGAAGATGTAAGTGGGCCGTTCAAGGCGCATGATGTTGATCTTAGGTATGTCATTCCATTGACCTACACTAATCATGGAAGAGATAGTGGCTAATGCATCATCCATGTGATTCTCCTCACGAGGGATGTGATGAAACTCAACTGTGTTGAAGAAGGGTAACAACCTTCTTGCGTAATCTTTGTAAGGAATCAATCCTGATTGGTATGTGTTCCAATCTCCTTTTATCTAATTGATAACCAAGGCTGAGTCGCCGTATACGTCCAAGTTTTTGATCCTTAAATCAATTGCTTCTTCGAGACCCATGATGCAAGCTTCGTATTCGGCCTCGTTGTTCGTACACTTGAACGTAAGTCGAGCGGTGAAAGGAATGTGGGTACCCTGAGGGGTAACAATGATTGCCCCAATTCCGTTTCCGTAATGATTAGTTGTTCCGTCAAAGATAAATCCCCATTGGGAACCTGGTTATGGCCCTTCATTGGGTAGCGGTTCGTCGCAGTCTTTCATTTTTAGATACATGACATCTTCGTCTGGGAAGTCAAACCCGATTGATTCTTGATCGTGAATCGGTTGATGAGCCAAATGATCGGTTAAAATACTTCCTTTAACGAATTTTTGAGCGTGGTACTCTATGTCATATTCTGATAGCAACATCTGCCAACGGGCAATCCTTCCCGTAAGAGCAGGTTTTTCAAATACATACTTGATTGGATCCATTTCGGAGATCAACCAAGTAGTGTGATGAATCATGTATTGGCGAAGACGTTTGGCTGCCTAAGCCAAAGCACATCAAGTTTTCTTGAGCATAGTGTACCGAGTTTCGCAGTCGGTGAACTTCTTGCTTAGATAATAAATGGCAGACTCTTTCCTTTTAGTTTCGTCTTGTTGGCCAAGTACACACCCCATTGAGTCCTCTAGAACTGTGAGGTAAATGATCAGTGGTCTTCCTTCCACTGGAGGTGATAGAATCGGTGGGTTCAACAGGTATTCCTTGATACTGTTGAAGGCGGTTTGGCAGTCCTCTGTCCAAATGCAGTCCTGATTCTTTTTTAGTAATTTGAAGATTGGCGCGCATGTCGCGGTCATGAGGAATATGAATCTGGAAATGTAGTTCAAACGTCCCAGGAATCCTCTGTCTTGTTTTTCAATTTTTGGAGAAGGCATTTCTCGAATGGCCTTGACCTTGTCAGGATCAACCTCAATTCCTTTCTGGCTGACGATGAACCCTAGTAGTTTCCCTGAACGGACACCGAAGGTGCACTTGTTAGGATTCAAGCAGAGCTTGAATTTTCTTAGACGTTCGAACAATTTTGATAGATGTTCAACGTGCTCACTCTCTGTTTTTGATTTTGCAATCATATCATCGACATATACCTCGATTTCTTTGTGTATCATGTCATGAAACAGAGTAGTCATGGCCCTTTGATAGGTTGCCCCGGCGTTCTTCAAACCGAACGACATTACCTTGTAACAAAAGGTACCCCATGGGGTAATGAACGAAGTTTTCTCCATGTCTTTCGGCGCCATTTTAATCTGGTTATAGCCCGAGAATCCATCCATGAAGGAGAAAATTTTGAACTTTGTTGTACTGTCAACCAGCCTGTCAATGTGTGGTAAAGGAAAGTCGTCCTTTGGACTAGCCTTGTTCAGATCCCTGTAATCGACACACATTCTGACCTTTCTATCCTTTTTCGGAATGGGTACGATATTGGCTAACCATTGAGGATATTCTGATGTGGCGAGGAAACCTGCGTCAATCTGTTTCTGTACCTCCTCTTTGATTTTGATGGCCATGTCCGGATGAGTCCGTCTCAACTTTTGTTTTACTGGCGGACATTCCGATCTTAACGGTAAGTGATGTTCCACGATGCTGGTATCCAACCCTGGCATATCCTGATAGGACCAAGCGAATACATCGGGGAATTCTTGGAGAAGTTTTATCAAATTCTCTTTGGCAGTTGGACTGAGCAGTGCCCCAATCCTGATTTCTTTTTTCTCTTTTTCTGAACCCAAGTTTACCATTTCCAACGGCTCTTTATGAGGTCCAATGGACCTTTCCTCTTGTCTGAGTAGTCGGGAGATCTCTTCTGGAATTTTGTCGTCATTTTCTTCTTCATCCTCGAATACCGGGAACTCAAAGTTGGGAGAAGGCATTGGATCGTACGTTTCAACGGGGTTTAAAATAAGCAATCTGCATGACGTGATGATTTGTGTTTAGAAGAGATAGAGAAAATGCAAGAGTGTGTGCAGTGTTTTATTTTACTGCTTGTTTTTATTATTTGTTTTTTAGGATTACCATTTTCTGAGAAAAGCAAAAAGAGAAAACAGCAATTAATGCAGAAATTACAGAACGACGTTTTTTATTTATGAACAAGTCGACTCTTGAAACTACAGCCCTATAAAACAAAACTCTGTCGCTTAGGGCGAAGCGAAGAGGGAAATTTACAAAAAGCGAGCCCTATCAAAACATTTGTTTCACCTGGGCAGGGTGAAAGGTTAAAGATGGCAATTACTTTGACTGGTAAACGACCTGTGGAACCTCGACGGCAACCCATTGGCGGCAAACTCCCCGGTGAATCACAAAGTCTGGCACCTTCCTTGATTTGTCTTCAGAAATAACGCTGATTTCTGGTGGAGTATGATCATTGGAATCTGTCTCCCAGGCAGAGTTGTCGTAGGAAGATTCCTCTGTTGTATTATGCAGAGTAGTTGTGCTCCCAGCTGTATCTCCCCATCCAGTTGGCTGGATATCTTCGAGTCTGATACGAGAGCTTTCAAAAGCAGTGTACTTGACCATGAAGTCGTATTTTCCACTCGGTTGTCCCAAGGTGTCCCACACTTCTCTGGAACTGGAGGGGTCATCTCTCTCGATGATGTTGACCTCAGGGAAAGCATAGTCGATGAATTCTAGTCCAGCAAACGTTGCGAATTCATCGTCGTGCTGGGTATTTTCAGAATGACCTGAGTGTTGATCCCATGACATGGTGTGGAAACAGGTATTCTGTTCAATGATGCTCAGCTGAGTTTCATTACTCTGCTGACTTTCCTGCCCCAAGCTTCCTGGGTAAGGCTGCCACATTGGCAGGTCATCCATCGCGCCATAGTAATTGTGGTCAAAGTTGTCTTTCATCAGAGTGTCTTCCTCTAATGAGTTTGGTGGAGCACGACATCCTTCCGGATCACAATCTCCATATATCATTTCGACGTCTGACCTTGGTATAAATCTCGGACTCTGTGCAGAATAGAAAAATGGTGTAGGCACCTTTTCCTGAGACATATAACCGTCCTTGTTAAGATAGGACTTCCATTCTTCATCTGTGTCGGAGGGATCCTCTTCATTGATAGTGTGTACTTCCTGAGACACTGGGTGGAGGAAACCTCCACTGTGGAAGAAGTTTTGAATGGGATGAAGACTTCCATCGTTGGCAGCGGTCTGGGTACAGGTTGCAGAAAAACCAAGACCCTTCTTTGTTGTATTGCCAGTAGGAATGACAAGCTGTCCCCATCCCTTTGTATTGGTACTCTCGACCACTTTGATATCATCTTTGTATGAGGAAATCGAAGTTTCTCCTCTTGATTGATTGTCCTTGCTCACCGACAGTGCTTGGAACTGAGTTCCAACAACCTCATCGGGTTCTATACCAGTAGATGATGATAAACTACTCATGAGCAAGGCTTGCTCCCCACAGACTGTGATGAGTTGGCCGTTCTGGACGAACTTTAGCTTTTGGTGGAGGGTTGAAGTAACCGCCCCAGCCTGATGTATCCAAGGTCTTCCTAATAAACAACTGTATGTTGCCCGGATGTCCATGACCTGGAAAGTGACTTGGAAAGTGTGAGGACTGATATTTATGGGAAGATCAACTTCGCCGATAACCATTCTTCTGGATCCGTCGAATGCTTTGACGACAACCTCGCTGATTCTCAACGGAGGGCCTTTGAATGATAATTGAGTCAAAGTGGACTTCGGCATAACATTCAGGGTTGACCCTGTGTCTACCAGTACGCTGGCCAACGCATTGTCCTGGCAGTTGACTGTGATATTGAGCGCCATGTTATGACGACGACCCTCTTCAGGTAATTCCTCATCACTAAATCCCAAATTGTTGCAGGAAGTGATGTTAGAGACAATGCTATCGAACTGTCTGATTGTTACATCTTGTTCCACAAAGGCTTGCTCCAAGACTTTCTGTAGAGCCTCCCTGTGCGCTTCTGAACTGAGTAACAGTGATAATACCGACATCTTTGAAGGAGTCTGTAACAGTTGATAAAAAATGTTGTATTTACTCCTTTGGATGAGCTTCAGCATCTCATCATTGTTTTTCGAAAGGTCTGGATTACTGGATTGACCGACTGGTGGATCAGGAGCTTCTGTCTGAAGTTCCTTTTCTTTGTTAGGTTCCCCAACCCCTCGGTTGAAGATTCTACCACTCCGTGTTACTCGACTGATGTCTGCAATGTTCACGACGGAGGGTAATGGAATTTCCTTTCCATTTTCAATTATCGTTGCACCGTATTTGTAAGGGATTGCCTTAGCTGATTCATACGGTAGTGGTCCCGGTAGATAGATGACTACGGGAGTCCTCTGATTTTTCCGACCATCGTAAGTAATCTCGATCCGTTCCCAGTTGGGAACTTTAGATTCGTCAAGTAGAGGGATGATGGCAAAAACATCCCTGGTCCTCTGATGATCAGAGATGACAACAACGTCCTCGACTTGATCGGCAAGGTAGTTCGGCAACCAATTGATGGGTCCGGAACCTGGATATGGGCGAATCTCTCCACGATCCACCTGACCCTGGAGAGCTGCTCGCACAAGGTAACACCCTTGGTTACTTTCCGAACAGACGCTACAACGGTCATAATTGTGTGGTGGCACCTGGCCACGCCCACTTTCAATACAATGTAACCTCACTAGGTTAGCTTCCACTGATCGGACATCCTGACTCTGATGCCGAGTAGGATTCCTGTTACTGATACTAATTTGCTGAGTATCTTCATCCATATAAATTGGCATCCACCAGTGATTTAACAAGTGCTGAAGTGCCTCCTGGACAAGGTACAACCTCGATCGTTTTCGCAATCCGCCTTACATCTGTGATAATTATGTGATACCAGGAATCCAAGTCGGACCTGTTCAGCATATAACTCTACTAAGTTGGTATTCATTACGCGAATATCAAAGATCTGAACCATGTTGATCTGATAAGAGTTACTATCATGGTAGTCTTGGATCCATCCAAGATCCATCTGACGCTGGAGGGCCTCTTGTATGAAAGAGCATCCCTGTTTGTTTTTAGAGCAGATATCACATTGATGATAATTATGAGGTGGCACATGGCCATATCCACTCTGTCTACAATGCATCTTGACCAGATTGGTCTTCAACAAGAGTACATCGTGAATTTGATAGACATTGTTAGTCTCTCCTTCTATTAGGTTGACGGCAGCCTTGTCATGTTGAGGCAGTGGGTTTGTGAGAACATTGGGATTCGTATCCTTGAAAGATAAGACCCTGCTCCTAACAAGCTTTTGCACATCGGATTTGAAATTGAGACAAGTCTCAATGTTATGCCCTGGTCCTCCATGGTGGTAAGGGCAAGTTTGATCCACCTTAAACCAAAAAGGCGGATTTTCCGGCACTGTGAGAGGGGACTTAGTCTGAATGTGCCCCTTGGCTAGCAGTAATGGAAACAACTCTACGTACGATATGGGTATAGGATCAAACCCTGGTGGCCGTGTTGTACGGTTGTTGTTGTATTGGGGACGAGCCTGCTGAAGAGACTGTTGTGTCCTTTGCTGATCAGGTTGGCTTTGCGCAACCTGAGGTTGATACGTAGGCGCGGGGTTGATAGCAGGAGTTACAGCTGCTACTGGTTGATATCGACGCCTTTGCCTTTCGAGAGAGATATTCCCAATATCTTGCTCTTTTTTCTTAGGGAGAGCACTACCGTATTTTTTAGTACTGCTCGTCGATCCAGTGTCTTTTACTAAACGTCCTTCTCGGACGGCTTCCTCAAGACGTACGTCGATGCCCACCATCTCGGTGAAATCACTGGGTGCACTGGCAACCATTCGGTCATAGTAAAATGTGCTTAAGGTCTTTAAGAAGATCTTTGTCATCTCTTTTTCCTCAAGAGGTGGACAAATTTGAGCGGCAATTTCACGCCACCTTTGAGCGTATTCTTTAAAGGTTTCCTTGTCCTTTTGTGACATTGATCTTAGTTGATCTCTGTCGGGTGCCATGTCCAAATTGTATTTGTATTGTTGGACGAAGGCAGTGCCAAGATCTCTGAAAGTGCTGATCGTGGCACGGTTTAAACCCATGTACCATTTGAGTGCGGCGCCGGTTAAATTATCCTGGAAGTAGTGAATTAGTAGGTCCTGATTCTCCATCTGAGCTGACATCCGCCGAGCGTACATCACCAGATGGCTTTGAGGGCAAGAGTTACCCTTGTATTTTTCAAAGTCGGGCACTTGGAGCTTGTGAGGGACTTTCACATTGGGGACCAAGCAGAGGTCTGTGGTGTCTTTTCCAAATAAATCCTGACCGCGAATGGCTTGCAGCTCCTTCTGCATTTCCAGGAACTGCTCCTGGAATTCATCCATTCTGTCAAACAAAGTTTTCTTTTTACCAGCAGGTATTGGCGGAATATGTCCTTCCGGGACAGTGTGCACCACAGGGGGTGGTACTGTGACTACGGAAGCGAATCTTGGCGTTTCCCGAAGTTTGTAACCTTCAAGAGTCCTTAGTATGCCCCTGACATCTTCGCTTTCCCGACGTTTGTAACCTTCAGGCCCAACGGCTTCTATTGAGATTCCCTGATCTTCAGCGATCGGCGGAACATATCCTTCTGGGATATAGTTAACAGGCATGCCCCAAGGACGATCTTTCGGCATTTTATACCTAGGATCGGACTTTTCCACTATGGGCGTTGAGGTGATCTCCGAGATCACAGTTCGTTGTAGCTGAGCTTCTGCCATGGCTTGCATGTCGTTACGAAGCTTTCTCATATCCTCTCTCAGAGCGTCGATTTCTTCTTTCAACTCTCTATTTTCTTCCTCAAGATCATCCATCCTTTTCTGACGATTGGCCTGAGTATTATACGAATGAGACAGTTTAACTCTAGAATCGAGACACAAACGTGAGATTCGTAGGGAAGAAGAATACGTTACGTGAGAATGATGAATGCAATGATTATATTAATTGTTCTTTGGTCTAATCAAAATAAACTTCGACAATTAGATTGCAAATATCAAACAGTGGGGAAACCCCTTTTTATTGAATTTCAAAGGATTGCGGAAATGAAATATAGTAGATTACAAGGTGCAGAAACAGAAACCTAAGCTAATGGGTCCCGAGTCCTCTCTGAAGAGAAATCGGGTGCTGACTTTTACCTTTTCTTTGACCGGGGCTCTTGGGCCGTTGTCGGGTTGTCATTCCTTTGCCAAGTGAAAGGAGCGAGCAAATTCCTTTGGTCGTCTTGATTTTCTACAGCATGCTGCTCCAAAATTTCAATCAGAGCGTCCTTATCTTTCAGTAGTTGTTGTATTTTGGTACACTCTACACAGAGGGTGCGGTACTTGTTCTTCCAAGACCTTCTCTCCTTTTGAATTTTGTTGAGAGTAACCTAAAGCTTTTCCGTTTCCGTCATGAAATACATGACAGATTCCTTTGGCGGAAGAATTCCGTGACGCGGATAAGGCATCTTTAGCTTGAGAGCTCTAGTTTGTACCCAGTGGAGATAAGGCTCCACCGAGACACAGTCTGGTTTTCCCAGAGACTCTCGTCCTTTCTTATGAACATGCTTCCAGGCCTGCACTATTTCCATCTTTAGTGCTCTGTCGTTTTCTCCTTCCTTGAAGAAAAGACCTTCCAGATGAACACCCCGTGGGACGTGTCTCATCGGGTATCCAAACTGACGACGAACCAATACCGGATGGTAGTTGATTCCTCCTTTAGTTCCTATGAGGGGTACGTTGGGGAAGTTTCCACAACGATCAATTATTCTAATTCCATCGTAGATCCTATTACACCAATCTATATCAGAGTTGGTAAGAGACATGATCTTCTGCGACCAACGTAAGACACTCTTACAATCCCAAAAAGCAGCAGACTTAGGCAAATGGGAAGTAAACCATTTATACAGCAGGGGTACACAACATGTGATCATTCCTCCGCTGTACAAATTTCCTAAGTATACAGAATGATACGCATCTGCGAGCAAAGTCAGCACAGGATTTCCAATGAGAAAAACCTTAATGGTGTTGATATCTACAAAGTTATTGATGTTGGAAAACAAAAATAACCCGTAGGTGAGCAAGACAAAGATGCTTTCAAAAGCAGTCACGTTCCCTATACTGGCAAAATACAGGGCTTTCTTTGTCAAGAACTGGGCTGGTAAACCTTGGATGCCACCCTTAGTGGTCATGTGAGTCCTGACCTCAGACTCGTCCAAATGAATTGCTCTTGCAATGGTTTGATCCTTTGGATTTTCTTTCAGTCCAGAAAATGGAGCTTGATCAGTAATGTGTAGATCAATCAGATGAGAATATTCCTCCAGCGTTGGTGCTAGCTGGTAATCTGGGAATGTGAAACAATGATAGACCGGATCATAAAACTGAACGAGTGCATCCATGATTCCCTCAATCACATGGACTCTTAACAGTGGTAGCAGACCTCCGTGCTTGGCTCTGAAAGTCTCAGGGTTAGTGATCATCCTTGCTAACCTTCTCAAATCCTCTAACTTTGGAACCTTGAAGGTATACCTATGGGTTCTCCTTCTACCAAAATCCATGAGCGCAATCCTTTTCTCTGACATTTGCAATCATTGTCTTAGTTTAATTTGAAAAAGAGAGACTAGAAGAGAAGATTTTTTTCTTGTTTTAATGTTTTTTAGATGAATGCATGAATGCAGCACACAAAAACATAGGAAAAACATGGGGTCAAAGGCTCGTTGTCATGAAGTCAAAGCTCTACCCATCCCCAAAGGTTTTCTACGGATGATTTTTTGTACCTGTCACTCAAAATCATTGATTCCTGAGAACACCAGCGGGCCGGGAACCGTGCTAGGTGGCGTCCTTTCAAAGAAATCTCAGAAGAGGGTAGTTTATCGCGTAACAGCCATTCCCGATAGCCACCGCACTACAAAAAAAGGTGATTTTTCCTAGGTGTATACTCAATCTCTCCACATGCGGCATCACACGCATTCCCATTAGCAGAAAAATAAACAAATATAGCAATTAGGAAAAGCAATATATATATTCGTCCTAATGTCCTAGACTTTTAAAAGCTAAGAATCTTAAGTTCCTGACAGAAAATGGCTCCCGGCGGAGACGCCATTCTGTGGTTCCTTCCCCACTTAAAGGTTTTGACCTAAGATCCTAGTGAAGTCAACAGAAAGTCCTACCCCAGAAAAGAAAGAAAGACAAAAAAAATTTTTAGGGTTTCTACGTAGGAGATGTGAAGAGAACAAGATCTCGAGACAATGGTCCCCAGCAGAGTCGCCGTTTTTCTGTAGCGAGTGATTTTTGGATGTGGTTGCGAAGCACAATCGCTCTGGTACTACAGCTCGATTCATTTTTTATCCTATTGAAGCTGATGAAGGAAGGGAAATAGATGTCTCCAACTAACCCTGCTTGCATACTGAGGTTAAACAGTCAAAACTGTTGGTTTACAGACGCTACAAAGATTCGGGGTTTGTCTTAGGTTATTTTGTTAAAATAGCATTCGGTCGATTGGTGGGAGGTATAGGATTTTGGGTTTTTGTTTAGTGTGCTCGCTAAGATTTTTCTTTCAATCTTATGCCTACGTATTCCCGTTTACCAAAATAGGGAAATCAGAGCGTTCGTAGTTCCTCCTATTCTATGGGAGGAAATGGGTGTTTTTGATGTCTTGTTCAAAGTCCAAGACGTGAAGCGAAAGTTGGTTTGTATCTTGTTCAAAGCCCAAGATATGAAGCTGAAGAGTTTATTTGTATCTTGTTCGAAGCCCAAGATATGAAGCTAAAGGTGTTGACTTTAGAGAGAATTTGTCATCTCTAAAGGGGGTCTGTTTGTCACAACTGTTGGGTGACTGACTGTAAAGGAGGATTACTTTAACCGGGATACGCGGATCCTAGCAATGCTATAATTTCCTTTATAGGGGGTTTTAACCTGAAGGAGAAGACTTTAACTCAGTGTAGAGCAATGCCATTTTTCCTTATGAATTTCACATGCTAAAAGAGGGATAGTGGCATGGATGTAGATGATCCAGAGGCTTGCCGCTTACAGCGATTAGATGAAGGGGAAAGAGTTGTTGATGTTTGTGTACTGTGAACGAGGCACAGCTTTGATGCTAAAAGATTGATTGGATCAACCAGTGGTTTTCTTATATAAAGCCTAAGAGGAGGCTAATATGTGTCTCGTACAAAGCCCGAGAGAGAGGCTAAAAGGTTTTTGACTCGACGATGGAGTCTTTTGGTATCTCGTATAAAGCCCGAGATGGAGGATATTTGACTCAACAAGAGAGTTTTTTGTATCTCGTACGAAGCCCGAGATGGAGGCTGAAATTGTTAGCTCCGCTGGGGAGAATCATTGTACAAAACCCAAGAGAAGGCTATGGTGTTGTTTCAGTTGAGTAACAGGTCCAGTATACCGATTTAAAGAGAAAATCAGTTCTTATATGAGTAATGTTTGCACTCAGGGATTTTGATTCGAGGGTCAGGGATATTTCCTGTTCTTTAAGGAAGTGGGAAATCCAAAGGGTATTGAGACTGTCCGAGTCTACGGGTTTTCTTCCTATTTTTGAAGGGAGCTTGAGAATGTCTTGGAGACTCAAGGGTCTTAGACTGTCCAGGTCTAGAGTTTCATCTTTTGTACTATGCTGAGAAAAAGTAGTAGACTCTTGGAAAGATTATTCTATTAAGACGACTAATTTCTGTTCCTATACCTCTAGGAGGTCGTCGGGACAATTTGTACGAAGCCCAAGAGGAGGCTGAAAGCTTTTAAGAAGCCGATCGGTCCTTGTACGAAGCCCAAGAGGAGGCTATCATTCCCGAAGGAAGAATCATTATACGAAGCCTAAAAGGAGGTTGTGAATACTTCTAAGAAGCCGAAGGGTCCTTGTACAACGCCCAAGAGGAGGCGGGGATGCTTTTAGGAAGCCTGTGGGTCCTTGAACAATGCCCAAGAGGAGGTCGATGCTTTTAAGAAGCCGATGGGTCCCCAAACCCCGAGAAGTTCAAGACAGGATATTCACGAGGAATAAATCAAGCCAGGAAAGTTCGAGAATTTAGAAGAAACTCAAGAGATGCCATTCACGGAGAAAAGATCATCTCTGGGGAATAGAGTTTCTTGACAAGTGCTTTTAAGAAGCCTGTGGGTCCTCAAACCCCGAGAAGTTCAAGACATGCCATTCACCGAGAATAGATCAAGCCAGGAAAGTCCGAGAATTTGGAAGAAACTCAAGAGATGCAATTCACGGAGAAGAGATCATCTCAGGGGAGTAGAGTTTCTTTGACAACTTCTACGAGTGACAGTCTATGAAAGGGTTCACCGAGAATGCTGCCTTTCATGTCTCCATATTGTTTAACCCCAAGAGGAGGGAAGACTGTGTCTGGTAATCCTATGGGGATCTAGTTTTGACTATTTAAGAGTGATCAACGGGCTTAATGCTAGACGTAGTTACCGGGGAAACTCTAAATATCTATACTATTATTACACAATTGATATGAGTTTATGAAAGAAGACTTACAGTGAAACAGCCCCACAATACAGTTATATGTATATGAAAGCGGTAAATGAAAGCGTGTAAACACTTACTCGGTTGTAGAGCTTTCATGCTGTTTGGTTAGTTGTTCGACAAAGAAAGATTGAAAAACAACACTATATTCAAAATCAAAGGAGAAAGTGCTTTGAAAAAGAAAGATTTGGGGCTTACAGCTCAAGGAGAGGCCCAAGGTTTATCAGTGATCGCACTGTTGAATTTATACAGAGGGACTTAAACAAGTGACTGAGGCCTAAAAAATGGTTTTCTGTACAAAGGGATGGGTCTTACACTCTCTCAAGAGGCCCAAAGAGTTTTAAGAAAAGAAATGGGTCTTACTACTCGAGGGTAGGCCCAAGGTTTTTTTGTTTTGAAAAGGCGATCGTGCCGAGGTTTCCTTTTAACGCAGAGGGGCTTATACAATATCTGAGGCCCAAAGTTTGTTTTGGTTAAAAGGGGATTGGGTCTTACACTCTATTAGAGGCCCAAAGAGTTTTGAAAAGAAAAAGAGTGGGGCTTATAACACGAGGGTAGGCCCAAAGTTTTTGTTTTTTTTTTGAAAAGGCGACGACCGCGCCGTTTATTTTGACGGTATCGGGACTTATACAATATACTGAGGCCCAAAAAATGATTTGATCAAAAAAGGATTGGGTCTTACACTCTATTAGAGGCCCAAAAGTTTTAAGAAAAGAAATGGGTCTTACTACTCGAGGGTAGGCCCAGTTGACTTTTCGTTTGAAATGGAAATCGCGCCGAGGTTTCCTTTTAACGCAGAGGGACTTATACAATAAGTGAGGCCCAAAAGGTTTTGGTTAAAAGGGGATTGGGTCTTACACTCTATTAGAGGCCCAAAAGTTTTGAATGGGTCTTATAGCTCAAGGAGAGGCCCAGGGTTTAATTTTAAACTGGCGACGATCGCGTCGTTTATTTGAAAATGTACAGAGGGACTTATACAACGAGTGAGACCCAAAAAATTTTCTGTACAAAGGGGGGTTGGGTCTTACACTCTAATAGAGGGCCAAAAGTGTTTTGAAAATGATTTATGAGGGTTGAATTAATCCAAAACCCTAATTTGTTTTCAAAAATGTATTTAATTGAATAAAAATTCAATTAAAATGATCGAAATTGTTTAACATATGGAAAACAAATTGTGATCTTGGATTAATGCTTCAAAAATTAAGTATTGACCTACAAAATAATTAGAAGGCATTAAAAGTTGCAAAATCAAGGTAGAAAAAACATTTAAAATATCAAAAACAATTAAAACATTAATTCTTTGCAAAAATATCAATTATATGAAATAACTAATATTTTTGGGATTTTTTGTTAAAATAAAATATTTTAACATTTTTGTGAATTATCAAAAAAAAGAATAAACTCAAAATCATTAAAACTCAGAGAGAAATTAATTTTTGAATCAATTAAATAAAACCATAAAATTCAAATATTCAAATTTGGAAAAATGGCGCCAAGAACATGGACCAAGAACACGCGCGTGTTCTGAGATTCTCAGATTTGCATTTTCTCTCCAATCTCACTGAATACTTAATCATATCATGTAATCCACATACCAATCAACTCGTTTCAACCTCACGATCATGTCTATGGCATTTAATTTCATTTAAATTAAACATATAACAAGAAATCACGAAAAATCCTCAAGAACCCTAGATTCTGCATGAAGGCTGGGATTTTTGATACACGATTCAAACAATGCAATCAATTGAGGGGAAACTTTCCATGCATGATTATGAACATTTGGCAAAAATATTGTGCGAGGAAATATGCATAGATTGAGAGATGACCAAGTTTATGCTTACCTCTAGGCCGTGACAGCAAGTGCAATGTGATTTTTGATTTGGAGGTGTTACAGATGAGTGGTGATGATCTGAACAGCTTCCCTACACCCTATGGAGTGTGTTTGAATGCTTGGACTTGATTGAAATTGGCTGGATCACTTCATGGCATCTCAACTGCATTTTGGTTAAAACCTTGAGCAATTGACTGGTGATTCTGAGAAATCAGTGTTCCAGTTGTTGTTTAAGTGTTTGATCAGCTCATATGTGATGTATATGAGGTGTGTGTGTGATTGGTTTGAGTGGAATTGCCCTCTAGCTCAAAACCCGATAGCTACCTTGCTAAGAAAGGCATTTTTGCCAAGAGAAAGAGATTTTGAGAAAGGCAAGTGTTGTAAGCCTTTGGTGTACTTAAACTGATCACAATTGAGCTCTATTTATAGTAGAGCAAGTTTGTTTTGCAAGGAATAGTGAATGGCAACTGCTGAGTAGGTTTGGCCAATGTTGGCAAATAAAAATCCAAGTCTCCTCTAGCCATTGACTAGAGGTTAGGGCACAGGCTGCTGGTTCCCTTGGTCTTGGATAAGTCTTGACTGAATTCAGTTGCAAATGGCTCAGTCCATGCCACCTTGATGCTTCCATTGAATGCTTCAATCCAAAATTGGAGTCTTGTCCCTATTTTGGTAATTCTAGGTTCAACATGCTATTTCTTGTTCCAAAGACTTTGGAGGCTTGGCTCAGTGATTGTCCCCTTTAGATTCAATCCTCAGATATGTCCAAGTGGATAGGAGTGTTTGGATTTGCACAATTTTGGCAAATCGAGCAAAAATGCAAATTTTGCCTTGCCTTGACAGATTTCAACAAGGCCACTTGCCAATGTCATATCTCATGACTCAAATTGAATTTGGTAATGTTCTTGGCCATTTTGGAAAGCCCTTACATGATACAACAACTGTTTGAACATGTTTGGTTTTGATCTCTTTTGAATCCAAGTGAAAAATCCCCCTACATTTGGAAAAAAGTAAGGCAAATTCTGACTTAGTGAAATTTTCACTAAGTGTTGGAACAAAGTGACTTTTCTTGATTTTGATCACTCCATAACTCAAAATCCATGAGGAATTTGGACATAGGTCAGTATGAAGATTTTGTAAAGGGCAATGTGATCTACAAATCAAGCTTTGAATGGGGAACAATGGCCTTGTGGTTTAGGAGTTATGGTCCTCCAAAGTTGGCACATTAGTGTCACTTTTTCCATAACTTAGAAATTTTTTTAAGTTTTTATGGTTACCCCTTTTACAAGTTATCCCACTTTCTTTGATTTTTCTTGATGAATGATGATTCAAATCATACATTAACATCATTTTAGGGTTAAAAATCCATTTTGGTGAAAAATCTCAAAAAGTCAAAGTCGACTTTTGTGAACAGATGACTTTTTATCAGATGAATTTCAAACTGTGTAATTCTTCAGGAAATCATGTCCTTGACCTAAATCAAACTTGATGGACATGTTCCAAGTAGAGCCTTCAAAATGGGCCGAAGCCCATGGGCCGGCCCGCCGAGCCCGAAAAAAGTTAGGGCTTGGGCCTTATTTTTGAAGCCCATATTATTCCGGGCCTTTTTTAGCCTGGCCCGAAAAAAAATGGGCCGGCCCGTATGGGCTATGGGTAGCCCGCCAGCCCGACAACTTTTTTTAAAAGAATTAATTTAACTATTTGGCCCATAATATAAATTAATAAATATATATAATTGGACCTAAAAAATAAATTTGGCCCAAGAAACATTTGGATACAATGTGTTAGTGCATCTTTGGTTCGGTCCACACACACTTCAGTGACTACCCGAACATTAATTTCTATTACATTATATTACATTACAGTATTCTAAAATGAATATATTACATTAAGATCATTAAAATGAGTATTAATTTCTATTACATTATATATTACTTAAAAAATGAATTTTTTAATTTTTTTTTAAAATGGGCCCGTTTAGGGCCAGGCCCGTTTTAGGGCTGGGTAGCCCGCAGCCCAGACAGGGCTGGGCCTGGGTAGTAAAAAAGGAGCCCGTATTCAAAATGGGCTTTTTGAGCCCGACCCGGAAAAGCCCGAGGCCCGCCAGGGCCGGCCCGTTTAGGGCCGGGCTACCCGTTTTGACAGCTCTAGTTCCAAGGGTGTCATAGGGTATATTGAATCATGTCTTAGGATTTGGGAGCATGTCCAGGTCAAAAGTCAAAGTTACAGTTGACTTTTCCTGCGAAACCCTAATTGTGGTGCAGATGAAATTGAGACTTGTTGCTCAAACTTCTTGGATTAATCCATTGTTCCAAATGGATCAATATAGTTCATTAGAGACCCTCAAACCCTCTCTTGAGGTCTTGGCTCATGATTTGCCCTAAAAGTCAACTTAGGGGTGAATTAGGTCAAGAAACCCTAATTCCTGATTTTTTTATGAATGAATCCCTTAAGGCAAAATTGACTTGATGGTTGGGTCCATGAGGTTCCATGGAGTATATTAGGTTGTGTTTTGGATCCTTGGCTCATGCCCAGAGGAAAATTTCCCTTTGGAGGCCCTGATCGACCAAAACCCTAATTTGGTGATACCGGCGATCTTGAGGCTTGATCCACCTTGAAGGGAGCAGCTTTGTGCTTAATCCTTGGAGTGGGAGTCCTTTTGATCCTTTGTAGCTACTTGAGAGGTTATACAAGTTGAAGATCATGTCATTCCTTGATTGATCATTTGTCTAAAGCTCTGAGAGGGCTATGAACCCTAAATTTGATTGCAATGGATGCTCACCCATCTTTGGGGAGACTAATGAGGCAAGATGGTTCCCCCATATTGTGATGATGATTTTCACAATGATGGGAAATCTTAGTGGTCAAAATTTGGGGTATGACACATCTCCCCCTAGATTTCTTAAAATGGGCAAGGAGTAACAGAAATATCCAACCCAAAATGGGCACAATTACTAGATAACAAGAACACAAGTACATATACCAAAAAATTGTAGTTGGAAAATTTTATTTCTTCAGATGCACATATGCCAAACACAATGTCTGGCACAATGTCTGACACAATTTCTCCAAATCAGTTTCATCAACAGGAGCACGAATGTTGGACACGATGTCTGCCACATCTTTCCCAACATTTAGTTTGTAACTCAAGGTCAAAACACTTGGGGCAACACCAAATTCATCATAAATGTCAATGTCTTTCTTTTGAACACTCAAAATATCACAGATTATAGAGGGAACACCAATAGGTTGTTATATGCCTTGAGACTTAACATGTATAACCCATAGACAAAGGCAACATTCTCCATATTTGTAATACCCCATATTATTTAAATGCTCAATTGGATATCAGATGAGTGCCTTTGTGCTCGATCTTTGATTAATTAGATTTATGGAATCCTCTAAGTACTTTCAGTATTGACATTTGGGATTAATAGAGCAATTGATAAACTCTGAAGAGATCAATTATTTTAATTCAAGAAAGGATTTTGATGTAACTCTAATAATTGATCAATTGGTGTGAGACGATAAAATATCTATTGGAGATATTTTACCCTTTTGAATTATATTATATAATAGGTTATATATATATATATATATATATATATATATATATATATATATATATATATATATTTGTTAGAGAAGAAAGAGAAAAGGAAAAAGATAGTAAGAAGAAGAGAAAGGAGAAAAAGAGGAAAGAAGAGAAGAGAAGAGGAAAATGGAAAAGAAGAAGTTTGGATCCTCATCATTGTTCATCATCTTCTTCAACCTCCTCTTCGATTATCAGGTGGGTTCTAGTTAGAAACTCTAAGTTCTAGAAACTATATGTTTAGAACTTAGGTTAGATTTGAGAGAAAATGATTAAACGGATAAATCAATGAAATCTAACGGTTGAAAATCGATATAAATTGCGTAGTATAATCGTAATATGCATATGAACATTGTTGATACTTGTTTTGGTTGTTTGAAAATGTTTTGGCTTGGAAAAGTTGGATTTTGAGGCTTGGGAACCATGTAAAACGCAGCAGAAAATTCTGCTTCTGGTGCGTAGTGCCGGGCGAAGCCTGGAGCGCTGGACGACGCCAGGCGTTTGCCGCTGCTTCGCTGGGCGAAAGCCAAGAGGCGCAGCAGGTTTTGATTATGTAACTTTGGGATTTTAGCATATGTCTTACGCCCCTGCTTCGCCGGGCGAAGTAGAGGCGAAGGGGGCAGCGCCAGGCGAAGCCTGGAGCGCCGGGCGCTCCTGGGACTTTTTCAATGTTTTCTTTTCTTTTAAATTCCATCACTTTTGACTCGTTTATCCGATTTAAATGTTCTTGGTACCGATGGAAAGCTGTGAAAATAATCTATATGATGAAGGTGAAAAATGTCGGTTTTATTGCCCGATTAAATAATCGGAGGAAACCCGAAAGTTGTATGACTTATGTTTGAATTATCACATGTAATTCTATTGAGAAATTGTAATATGTTTGCCTATCTTATTAATGTTTAACTTGATTGTGAGATTTGTATGCTTAAAATGAATTAGGAAGAGTGAGAAAACCTTACCCCAAACCTAATGATATGATTCTAGGTTGTAACTAAGAATTGATAGAAACTATGGATGGCGACGCTCGTGCATTCGATGTAGAAAGGTGCATCCTTGACGAGTTCTGGCCTAGAGTAGATAAACCTAGATGGCAAGTCTCGGGCACTTGGTGTAGAAAGGTGCACTCGTGACGAGATTGGTCTAGGAGAGAGTGAAACACTAGTATGGAACATGTTGAACTATTGTGACTATGAGAAAAGGCAAAAGAGGCCTTAAGGCTAATGTGGCCTTGTGATTGTCGAATACAATCACGTTGTGTATATGATCACGTAATCGTAACCCTTTCATGTGACTGCGTTTCATGGGACTCGAGCTCCTCTGAAACATGTGCACAATTACTTGGCAGGTTTGATTCCCGCGTGTGAGTACGAATGGAGCCTATATGGTAAAGAGACTTGTGACGGTTAATGGCCCGTGTGAAGTGACAGTTCATAACGGTTAATGGCCCGTAGAACCCGAATCCATTTCGTATGTCAAGTAACTACAAGGATCCATGACTTGGGTCGACTTATAGACGTAGAAGCGGATGGTAAAAGGGGATGCCTTGGTACAGGTTATCGATTAGTGATATTTTGAGTTGGTAAACTCATGAGCGTGTTTCCATATAGTGTGAGATTGTGAACTCAAAGTCATTTTCCCTTCCTCTTGACTTGAGTTAGGATTGTTAGAACCTTGTAAAGCCGAGAGCTGTGTGTTTTGGTCAGCTCAGTGAGGTTTTAGTAGATGTTGTGATTTGGGTAGCATGGAATTAAAGAGTAGTGTGTTGTTCAAGCTATCCTTTGGAATTTTGGAGCCTGAAAGTTAAGGATCTCTAGTATGTAAAATCGCTAGTGGAGCTGGATTGGCCACTAGTATAGACAAGATTTCAAGTAATCTCATTCCGTGAAAAAGAAAGTTGTTTTGTGGAACGCGTGGTGTAAGGTCTGTAAGTGAGATAAGTATTGGTGCTTCAGTTCTAAGGTCGTTATGGTATCTTGAATGGATGAGAGTACCCTAAGGAATGTGTTCAGAACAATATCGTCCGACTGGTTAAAAGTGTAGAGTTAAGGACGTTCGGCTTTTATAAGAACCTGAAGTAGTAGAGAAGTGTGTGAAGGAACACAAGGATGTGTTTACATGCTTCAAGTGAAACAAGTATGTGTCGGACGAAGAGTGTGTGATAAATTGCGTATATTCAGTTATGTAAAGAGATTAAGTTTGAGATATTACATCGGGACTTTCTGTATTCAGTGATAGACCAATTTGGAATTTGGAAATGTTAAATTACCCAAGGAACAGTATAAGGTATTGTGTCGGAGAAAGTTTGGACTTTATTTAGTAACAGAAAGTGTAGTGATACGGACCAAAAGAAGTTAGTATTAAGAAACAGAGTAAGTATCTTGGATTCAAGGAAATTGTAGTATGGTGATTTTATATTTAGACCTAAGAGGATTACAATGTAGAGCGAAAGTAAGCATGATGTAAAAAACGGTATCAACAGTATATTATGAGGAAATGACAACGGAATGTATTTTTGGACGAGTGTGCAATAGAGTTTTAAGGTGTTGATGAACCTATAGTTAAGGAAGTGTAATCAAAGATGGTTCACCCATGAGAACCCTATTAGTATGACGTGGAATAGGAAAGTTACACCTTGGTATTAAGAACAAGCGTAGTAGTAGCACCGTAGCCACAAGTGTACGTGATGGATTCTTATTCTTGAGATAAGTGTGAAGGGACGTACTTTGTGGAACAGTGAGTATTGCATTTGAGGAAATAAGATTGCGGTAAAACAACGAAAAGCAATTCAGGACTTATTACGGACTAAGCACAAATCATGGAACAATTTATACCGGAAGGGTTTTGTAAATAGTTGATGAGAATTGTTGGTTGCAAATCTTCCATTAAGTAATTTGGTGTAAGTGGGATGTGTAATGGATGGTGAAGGGTAAGAAATCCCGATTAATGTGTATGAAGTGATAGAAAGGTTCTTCAAGAGGATACATTGCCCCGATTTATTTTCAAGTATAGAGAAACTTCTGTATTTGTGAATGATTGGATTATTTTGAATCTACCTTTTGTTGGACTAAGAATGTTGTAGTGTTATTTCTCACCAAGGAATTCAAGTGAGAGGACAAGGTTGTATGCTTGACGTGTTATGTCCATCGCTCTTGTGGTATCGTGTAATGGTTGTGTGTTGGGTTTTGCTTATGGACGAATCAAGCATGAGTTGTGGCGAAAACCTTAGAATGTCGTCATTATTGACTTCCCGCTAGAGTAGTTGTTTGAACAGGAAAAATGAACTATCCCGTGGAAGTTTTGTGGTGTGACTGCGTCAAAATTTGGAATTTTGCCTTGTCACTTGGTTGGAGTGTGTCGTCAGAATGTTTTAACTTTGTTCTGTATTACCTTGAGTGGATCATGGTTAGTAAATGTAGTATAAGTTAGAAGCCACGAGTTGAGAATGATATTATGGGTCAGAACAAATCGGATTGATGGTTTTGGGTAGGGATGGCTTTGAATTAAAAGGAATTGGTTTTCAGTTTTTGCAGTAGTGTTAACCGATTAACGCTATGTGGTTAACCGATTAAAACGTGCAAGGATGGTATTTTGCGCTGAACTTTGAGAAGTTAACCGATTGACCTAAGACGAGTAATCGATTAACATGTGTGTAAATTATAGAATCTCTTTAAAATCAACATGTGCGTTTTGTTACCGTATGTTGCTCCGATTGGAGAGTATTGTGTGAATGGAAAACAGGATTGCAAGTAAATGAAAGAAAGATTTTTGTTTCGATATCGGAACTTCTGAAAGTTGTTGCATAGTTGACCATTTGTTTAGACGACAAGGGAGTTTGACTTTTGGGAAAGTAATATTGTGAACTGTGTTGAGTGTGAGAAAGTCTTAGGTGTATCGTTATCATTACTGTTGAGAGTTTTAAGGACAAAGTTAGAGAATAATAACGAAATATTGATCTCACAAGGAATAAGTCGGTGCGTAATTGGTGTTATTAAGATATGAGCGGTTGGTCAGAGTTAGTAATCGCTATCTTCCGCGAGTTCATGGTATTAGATTTAGACCCCGTGAGAGTGGTATCAGATGTGTACAGTTGTACCTTATCTAGAGAGGAAGTTGAAGGTTATCCTTCCAAGTATGAGTAAGAATTGGACATTCCGAAGTTAAGCATATAACTTGGATCGTTTATGAAACAGAACGGTTAAGAAAAGTGGATTCAATTGAGAAACATGGCATAGCCTTCGAAAGTGTGGGTGTATGTAGAGTGTTGTATGTGAATTGGTGAGTAGTATGAAAACTCACAATTGTGCTTTGGACGGTTTAAGTTTTGATAAGTGGTGACTCACATATGATTGAAGTTCTGTGTTGGTGTTATGTGTTATTAGTTGAGATCTCGTGTCAACAAGGAATCTTGAGTAAGTCGGAAAACCCGTAAGAAGGATCGATATGAAATGTAGTAACTAGAAACAAAAGTTGTTAAACTATTTTGGATATATTGATTCGAGCTTAAAATGGGTTTAGAGTTGTATATGTTATAGTTGCAACAGTATAACTCATGTACCTCTATCGTCTGGAGAGTGTTGGACAGATGTTAAGATATTGTGTGTTGGCGAGGAAATTGTTCTACCAAAGGACGTCAGTAAGTTTCTGGTACCGTTGGTTAGTAAGGATCCTAGTGGATAAGTGTGTTTCTCCATAAATTGTAAACTACTTGGTAGTGTTTGAGAATTCGTGGTGTCTGCTGTTAAGAATTTGGTTGCGCAGTGGAATATGACAGATGAAACAGTTGGTCAGAATGATAAGGATTTGAAGATTATTGCTTGTAAGTACGGAAGTAAGAAGATTTTGTTTTAAGTGTGTTACCTTTGGTGTGACACGAAAGAAAGGAAATATCAGATTGAATGAGTACAGTGTACAGCATTAGACCAGATGGAATTGGTAAGGAGTTATTTGACAATCTATGAAGTGGTTTTGAATGTTAAGAAATTTATGAAACGATAGTCGTCGGTAATTGTATTAAAGATAAGGTGATACGATTTTGTTGTGACTCAGTAGAGGAGTATGGAATGGTACATTCTTTCTGGAAGTAAGATGCGACCAAGTCTTTTATAGGGAACAACAGAGGGATTGTGGAAGAGCAAGTTGGAAATTGAGTACGTCAAAGATTTTGAACGGAAGTAAAGTTGAGTGTGGATCTAAGACAATGATGCAAGCTGTGGTTATTGTTGAGCGAAGGAAATTTGGAGGCAAATTTCAATTTAAGGGGGGGAGAATGTAATACCCCATATTATTTAAATGCTCAATTGGATATCAGATGAGATCAGATGAGTGCCTTTGTGCTCTATCTTTGATTAATTGGATTTATGGAATCCTCTAAGTACTTTAAGTATTGACATTTGGGATCAATAGAGCAACCGATGAACTCTGAAGAAATCAATTATTTTAATTTAAGAAAGGATTTTGAGGTAACTCTAATAATTGATCAATTGGTGTAAGACGATAAAATATCAATTAGAGATATTTTACCCTTTTGGATTATATTATATAATAGGTTATATATATATATATATATATATATATATATATATATATATATATATATATATATATATATTTGTTAGAGAAGAAAGAGAAAAGGAAAAAGATAGTAAGAAGAAGAGAAAGGAGAAAAAGAGGAAAGAAGATAAGAGAAGAGAAAATGGAAAAGAATAAGTTTGGATCCTCACCATTGTTCATCATCTTCTTCAACCTCCTCTTCGATTATCAGGTGGGTTCTAGTTAGAAACTATATGTTTAGAACTTAGGTTAGATTTGAGAGAAAATGATTAAACGGATAAATCAGTGAAATCTAACGGTTGAAAATTGATACAAATTGCGTAGTATAATCGTAATATGCATATGAACATTGTTGATACTTATTTTGGTTGTTTGAAAATGTTTTGGCTTGGAAAAGTTGGATTTTGAGGCTTGGGAACCATGTAAAACGCAACAGAAAATTCTGCTTCTGGTGCATAGCGCCGGGCGAAGCCTGGAGCGCCGGGCGACGCCAGGCGTGCGCCGCTACTTCGCCGGGCGACAGCCAAGAGGCGCAGCAAGTTTTGACTCTATAACTTTGGGATTTTGGCATGGGACTTACGCCCCTGCTTCGCCGGGCGAAGTAGAGGCGAAGGGGGCAGCGCCGAGCGAAGCTTGGAGCGTCGGGCGCTCCTGGGACTTTTTCAATGTTTTCTTTTCTTTTAAATTCCATAACTTTTGACTCGTTTATCCGATTTAAATGTTCTTGGTACCGATGGAAAGCTGTGAAAATAATCTATATGATGAAGGTGAAAAATGTCAGTTTTATTGTCCGATTAAATAATCGGAGGAAATCCGAAAGTGGTATGACTTATGTTTGAATTATCACATGTAATTCTATTGAGAAATTGTAATATGTTTCGCCTATCTTATTGTTGTTTAACTTGATTGTGAGAGTTGCATGCTTAAAATGAATTAGGAAGAGTGAGAAAACCTTACCCCAAACCTAATGATATGATTCTAGGTTGTAACTAGGAATTGATAGAAACTCTGGATGGCGACGCTTGTGCATTCGATGTAGAAAGGTGCATCCTTGACGAGTTCTGGCCTAGAGTAGATAAACCTAGATGTCAAGGTTCGGGCACTTGGTGTAGAAAGGTGCACCCGTGACGAGATTGGTCTAGGAGAGAGTGAAACACTAGTATCGAACATGTTGAACTATTGTGACTATGAGAAAAGGAAAAAGAGGTCTTAAGGCTAATGTGGCCTTGTGATTGTCGAATACAATCATGTTGTGTATATGATCATGTAATCGTAACCGTTTCATGTGAGTGTGTTTCATGGGTCTCGAGCTCCTCTGAAACGTGTGCACAATTACTTGGCAGGTTTGATTCCCGCGTGTGAGTACGAATGGAGCCTATATGGTAAAGAGACTTATGACGGTTAATGGCCCGTGTGAAGTGACGGTTCATAACGGTTAATGGCCCGTAGAACCCGAATCCATTTCGTATGTCAAGTAACTACAAGGATTCATTACTCGGGTCGACTTCTAGACGTAGAAGCGTACGGGAAAAGGGGATGCCTTGGTACAGGTTATCGATTAGTGATATTTTGAGTTGGTAAACTCATGAGCATGTTTCCATATAGTGTGAGATTGTGAACTCGAAGTCATTTTCCCTTCCCCTTGACTTGAGTTAGGATTGTTAGAACCTTGTAAATCCGAGAGAATCCATAAGATAGGGAACTCACTGAGATTTGATGTTTCTCACCCCATTATTGTTGATTATTTTTAGGAGGTATTTGCAGGTTTGATTTACAAGTGGAGCTATGCTTGGGATGTTTCAAGAGAAGCTTAGTTGAGCTTATTCCGTTGTGTATCATTCTTGTACAATGAGGAATATTGTACCTTATTCTTAGATTTTTATTATTTTGGCTAATTTCCATGCCTTGTACCATAGATTGTATTATGTTTTTAAAATGGTCAAGTATGTGAATTACGCCAATAGGCACTTATGATGGTGTCAGTACCAAATAAAACACTTGTATGGTATTATTCTAGACATATATTCTACAGGGCGTTACAACATTCCAAGGTAGCATGAGTTCTTACATGGTACATAAAACTAGTGATGCAATAGTAGATTACCTCTGATTGCAGACTTAGCATTGTACAGGACCATTGGAAGGACTAATGTCTAGGACATCTTTCCCAACAAATAGCTCACAACTGAAATTCAATAACCAAGGAGTAGTACCATAATTCTTTACCCCTCAATCTAAAGAGATGAAACCAATAGGAAGTTTAACCATAAATTCCTGCACCGACTTAGGATAACAAGATCCAACATTTAGCTTTGCCTTCAACAACTGAGCATCACTAAGAAGCTCGATAATTTCATTATATTTCAGTGCTTCAGTATAATGTTCTTTTTCAAGAGACATTCTCCTATGATGAGCAACATTCCTTTTCTTCCTAGCTGATTTCTTACTAACAACCACGTATTTCTTCTTCTTCTTAGGTTTCTTCTTTTCCTTGGTAGGAGTAGGGATCTTCTTGGAAGGATTCCTTTTAGCCTTGAGTCTCTGAAGTCTTTGAGACAGAAGATGATATTTTGATCGAAGAAGCATCGAATCAAAAGCCAATGTGTTACAAAGTAATGAACAATGGCATTGTCAAAGAGAAACATGACATGTTTGAAAGGCCCGATGCAGGTATGATGAATCATCTTAAGCCTTTGTTTATACAGAAAAAAGTAGACAATATTGGCATTAACAAAGTCTTTGTTGATGGAGGAGCAGTAGTAATTCTGATGCCTCATTTTTTGTTAAAAAGAATAAAAAAGTATGACACAGATTTACGTCGACACAATATGATGTTGTCTAATTATGAGTGAAAGACAAGTCATATCTTGGGTGTGATCCAAGTTGATCTTTTAGTTGGCACATTAACAAGGCCAAACCTCTTTATGGTAATATCGTTCAAAGCAAATTATAATTTGCTGCTAGGACGAGAATGGATTCATGGGATCGAAGCAGCTCTTTCGACTCTCCACCAAAGGCTTTCTATATGGAGCCTTGATGGGATAGTTAAAAATATAGAGGCTGACAAAAGTTATTTTATGGATAAAGTTAATCATGTTGATGGAAAACACTTCGATAGAAATTTGGCAAAGATATCCTCATGCTATCCAGCAGAATCAACATTTACACCACATGAGAATGCATTTTATTTTCTAAGTTACACCCCACCTATGGCTTCATCTGGGATCAAGAAATAATTGAAGACCAGGGTGTCAAAGAAGGAATCATCCCACGAATTGGATGGGAGATGGAGGATAATAACACTGTCTGACTCGAGTGTCTTTGCTCGGGTTTCGCCCTATATGGCCTAAAATAGAATAAAAACGGCCTTATAGGCTGACACTTCACAAAAAGTGGTTGTTGAAGCCACAACTTTATAAAATCTTGAAACAAAAGAAAATGGTCATTTTGGCCAAACATCAGCTTCAAAAAGCTATAAGCTTGATTGCATATACAACGACGAGACTTTGGGATTCGCAAAGGATCCAATGAATTCAACCAAGAAAATCAAAGCCTAAGATTCATTAGAAGAGATCGACTTGGGGATGATACACTCAAAAGACCAACTTACATAAGCGCTAAAGTTGACCTAAGCCTAAGGTAACAGATGATCAAGTTACTCAAAGAGTTCAAGGATTGCTTTTCTAGGGACTATAACAATATGCTTGGTTTGAGTCGAGACATGGTGGAGCTAAAGCTGCCAATTCGATTTGGTAAGAAACCAGTAAAGCAACTACCAAGGAGGTTCGCGCCAGAGATAACGTCCAGGATCAAAGAATAGATCGAGAGACTCCTCAAAAGGAAGTTCATCAGACCTGCCAGTATGACAAATGACTGGCTAATATAGTACCAGTCATTAAGAAAAATGGTACTCTTAGGGTATGTATAGACTTTATGGATCTCAATAATGCAAAGCATAAGGATGAATGCCTTATGTCTATGGCCGGAATGTTAATAGACTCGATTGCAGGTTTCAACTACATAAGCATTCTAGATGGCTATTTAGGGTATAATCAAATCTTCATTTCTAAAGAAGATGTACCAAAAATGAATTTTTGATGCCCATGGACTTTAGGGACCTACAAATGGGTAATGATGTCTTTTGGCCTAAAATTGCTGGTGCGATTTATCAAAGGGCTAAGAACTCTATGTTCCATGATTTTATTGACACCTTCAAGCAGGATTACATTGATGACATTGTCATAAAATTCTTATCAAAAGATGGTCATATAGACCACCTTCGACAATCCTCTGGAAGGATAAGGATATATGGATTAAATATGAATCCATTGAAATGTTTTTTTTTTGTGTCCATCCATGCGACTTCTTGGGTCTTGTAGTGCACAAAAAGGCATCGAAATCAATCAAAACAAAACAAAAGCAATTCTAAACACAAAACCTCCTTCGAAAAAGAAACAACTTCAATATTTGCTGGGAAAGATAAACTTCCTAAGGAGGTTTATATCTAATTTGAGTAGGAAAACACAAGAACTTTTGCCTTTGCTTCGACTAAAGAAAGAGGAAGGTTTTAGGTGGGAACCACACCACCTAAAGGAGTTCGACAAAATCAAAGCATATTTGACGAGACCTCCTATTTTGTTGCCTCCTACTAGAAATAAAGTCACAAATTTATACATATCAACATCAGATCTGACTATATGAATCATTTTAGCTCAAGAAGATAATAATGGCGTTGAAAGAGCCATCTTTTATCTTAGTCGAGTCTCTGAATGATGTTGAAAGTAGATAAAGTGCAATAGAAAAGCTATGTCTTTGTTTGTACTTTTTATTTACTAAATTAAAGCATTATATAAATCCAGTCGATGTCTTTGTTTATTCTCATGTTGATATAATTTAACATATGCTATATTAAAGCATTATATAAATTCAGCCGATGTCTTTGTCCAGAACAGTACTGGACATATGACTAAGTTACATGACAACTTTTTGTACCGTCCCTTGTTTGATATCTAATGTACAGGACAAACAATTTTGTATTGTTCCTTGTTTGATATGTTAATGTACTGGACAAAATCATACGAAATTTACTCTAATGCCCTTTGTAATGTTTAACATTTGATTTTTCACTATGTAAAGATACAATACATATTAAAATCAAATCATTCAAAAATATACCATAAATTAAAAGCAAATCATAAAAAATATATAAAATTAACATTCAAAATATAGACTAAATAAATATATTAATCAAGCATAATGATGATAGAATTCAAAAGAAATCTTAATTAAAACATAAATTATAAATGAAACGTAACAAATAATTTAGCAAAATGACATTATTAAAATTTTAAATTTTATCACATTCTTATAATCTTCCTCACAAAAGACATTCTTTGGGAACCTTCAAACTCCCAAAAGAACTTTTCATATTGTTGGTTATGAGAAAATTTAATCACCAAGTCAATTTCCTCTTCATCAGTTAATCTCAATTTCTTAACCTTTTCAATCAAGTCAGATTTTGAAGGATCTGGCTTTGAAGGATCTGGAAGTTTGGCTACAACTTTAGAAAAATCAGTTGTCACGACTTCCATTTTGCTATTAAAACTCTCCAAAAATTTAGCGGCTAATTGATCACGTCGAGGTCGTTTCAAAGATGGTCCAGGAGTAATATTTCCATCAGAAGTTGGCGAATTATCATGTTGATGCACTAAGTCATCATTATCACCAACTTGATTCTCAGTTGTGTTTTTCCAAACTCTTTAAACTCTTTATTGACATGGTTGCCAACTTTGGGATGTTTCTACAAGACAAAAATAAATTTCAAATGAATAAATTATTTATAAAAAAACAAAACATTATATAAATTATATGCTAAATACCTCTAAATATTGAGATAAGACTTGATTATTGTCGTAAATGACACATTTTTTTGTGTCATCCCATCCAAATCCACTTGTGTTCATCATATCAACAACATCATTTAGCTTTGTGGACCACCTCTTCATCTTGTTAACTATTTGTTTCACATTAATAGAAATTCCAGGAATCTTATTTTTCATTCTTTTGCAAACTTCTTCATGAGTTCCAGTCTTGAATGTTTCATTCTCTCCTTTATTTCCAGCCACCACCATCTCTTTTAATATAGTGAGTAAATTTTCTTCTTCAGGTGTACTCCAATTACGTCGGACTCTAATGTCACTCATTGATTGCTCACTAAGTTCACAATTCATTCATACCAAAAATATATATCTAAAAAACTAGTTCTATCTAATGCATATGTCTATTCCTCCATTCTGTAAACATTTCTTGTGCGTGCACATCTCTCCTTTGAGTCCATTGATTTCTAGGTTTAATATTTCCCACTATATTTATTGTTTCTTCTCCTAAAGGTACTTCAGCTTCTGCAAATGGAAAAAATTCTTCTGGATCCATTGTCATGTTAACACGGATGAAGTTATGCAATAAACAACAAGCAAAGATCATTTGATATTGTGTTCTAATAGGATAAAATGACGGCCTTCTCAATATAGCCCATCGTTTTTTCAAGAGGCCAAAGCATCTCTCTATCACATTTCTGGCCCGAGCATGCCTATAATTAAATAACTCTTCACGGTCTTGAGGTGAACGATGGCCAGTGCCCCACTCTTGTAAATGGTATCGTTTACCTCTATATGGGGCAAGAAATCCTTCACCGTTAGTGTATCCACCGTCAACAAGATAATACGAAACTAAAATATTAACAACAACTCATTATTTGTAATAATGCTCAAACAAACTAAAAAGAGAAGAAGTTGGCATACCGATTGGAACCATCAATCCATTTTGTCTATTTATTGCATCACGTAATACCCTAGAGTCTGAAGCTGATCCTTCCCATCCTACTAATACATATATAAATCTCATATCCCTTGTACAAACACCTAAGACATTTGTGGCAAGTCCACCTTTTCTCGTACGATATCTAGGCCTGTCAGAAACACTCTGAGTGATTGCTATGTAAGTCCCATCTTTAGCTCCTAAGCTTCCCTAAAATTTCAATAAATGGTTCAAATTAGGTTGCTTAACTAGAATAATATATTGAGGTAACTAGGTAAAATTTATTACCTTAACCCTTTTCCATCTTTCATCAGAGTAATCTTGAGGTACAGGCTCTAGTTTGGCAAGTAAATTATTTCGTAATCTCAAAACCGCAGCCAACACTCTTATACAATATCTACTAACTGTTTGTCCTGATCTAGACAATATAACTTGAATACTTCTATTTTTTGTATGATGCGCGAGTATATTTAAAAAATCGCAACTTGTTCTTCAAAGCTTACTTGTCCTAGTTGCACTAATCCTCCTCGTACCCTTAAAACCTCCCAAAGATGTGCAAATATGTTTCTACACATTCTTAATTCTCATATGCAATGAGAATCACTTGTACTAGTAATAGATTTCAAAACATCCCTATGTGACTCATACCTAGCTAAAGCTCTTTCATTCAAAGATCTTCTCTCATAATTATCACTTAAAACAAAATTCAAGAAAAAATAATCAACAACGTGCATGGCCAGAATCTGGATATACATCCTCCAAATAAGAAGATAATAAAAATTTTGTTTATCATCCATTTCAAATACATATGAAAAACAATTTAAAAATTAACAAAAAAAATAAAAATATCATAAAAAATTAATTAAATTAAAAACATTCATTCTAAATTAAAAACATCATAAAAAATTAATTAAATTAAAAACACTCATTATAAATTAAAAACATGAATATGAAAAAGGACACAAAAAATTAGAATATGAATTAATGGAGATGTTATATGAAAATATGATATGGAAATGTTATTTGAAAATATGAAGAAAAAAATTGTTTATTATAAGAATATGAATGAAGCCAACATGAAGACAAAAAAAAAATTAGAAAGCCAGAAAAGTTTTTAAAGTGAATTTATTATAATTACTATCAGTGCTTATTTAATCATCCGAACATACCCGTATAAGAAAAAGTAATACTCCTTCAGTTTTTTATTATAAGTCGTTTTTGACTTTTCATACATATTAAAAAATGTAATAAATATGGTATAAAAAAGAGAAATTATGAAGAGTTTTACAAAATTATCCTTCAATAATGGTATTGGAAAGACAAATTAACATAATTGAAAGAAGAGAGAATAATAAATATTTAAGAGTATAATAGAAAAAATAACATTAATGCTTCATTGGTATTACAAAACGACTTATATTGTGGTATAAAATATTTTTCCAAAACGACTTATAATAAAAAACAGAGGTAATACATGAAAAGGAATATAAGGCAATGAATTAAAGAGATATACATGAATATTTGAGCAATAATGATGGCTTAAAACTAATACATAAAAAGGAATAGAAGACAATGAATTAAAGAGATACATATGAATACCTGAGCAATAATGACGCTAAGCTTTGCAGGTTGTGAGGAGAGAGAGAAAATAGTACTGCTAGGTTTTAAGAAAAACTGTGTTTTGTTGTGAGAAATTAAAGGATAGTATAGTATTTTTTATTTAATTGTACGTGGGACAACTTTTTATCCGGAACTTAAGTGGGTAACAAAAAAATAAATAGTTGTTCTGTCCCTCATTCTCTTATTTGTGTTGTCCTTTATTTATTTTTTAAATCAAACGTTGGGCAAATAATTTTGTTCTGTCCAATCCCTCATTTTTTAACAAATCAAACGCACCCCAATAGTTTCACGCACAAGAATGGAACTGGATTGGAATTCTCATAATCTCCCCAAAGGAGATACCAACATTGTTCTAATTCAGAATCAAATGTCATTGCTCTAACAATGAGGTTGACTATGAAGCTTTGGTGCCAGGCCTTAAGATTTCATTGGATTTGGAAGCAAAGGAAGTTGAAATAAAAGGGGATTCAGAACCGATGGTGAAGAAATTAAGAAAAGAATACAAATGTATCAAGGAGAATTTGATAATGTACTCGATAAAGTCGTAGTTCACCTTTTCATCAGTATCAATCCAGCCTGCACGAAACTCGATCTTACCCGACTTTTTATTCTCGGTGTCAGACAACAAATCATTCTACGTGGATCTCAAGATGGCGAGACATGCAATGTCCTTCGAAAGCCGCAATTTTATAGGAGGTTTTGCCCTGTTGAAGTGCATTTCTACCTTAATCAAAAATTGAGGAAGAAGCATTTTTAGATGTTTTTCTCAATAACATATGACCCCTATTTATACAACTTTGAATTCATTATAGACCACACAAAACAGTCGACACAATTACTGCCATACAAAGCTGTCAGCAAGATCGTAACAGTTTAAAATATACACTACCGAAAATTTTACATTAGTTAAAATTTTCGGTATCACATGATACATTTCAAAAATACCAATATTTTTTCAAAGATACCAAAAAAAATTTAAAACTAAAAAGAGTACAAGTTCATACCGAAAATTTTAACTTATACCAAAAATTTTCAATAAACTACAAAAAATAAAATTTAATACGTACATTTTGATCCAATTTTTTTAAGAGTAGTTTCAGAATTATAAATATGTGGGGTGTCATATATATATTTTTGAGGGTGTCAGATTAAATTCCAAGCTAACCCAAGTTTGGGCTTAAAAACCCAAACCTACTTTCATTCAAAAACAACCCAAGTCCTCCTATTTATCGTTGAACAGTTAAAATAAAATCTAGAGAATTTTAGATGTCTGTAGAACTCTAGAATGTTTCAGAATTTTCAAGACCCTTTCACAAAATAAATCAAGTAACAGCACTTTCTGGATAGTACAGGATTATTCCTCCATCTCCTTTATATACCTCGAGAGCCTTTCAACAATGTCATTCATACATACTCAGCATCCATATCTATTCGCTTACACAATTCTAAATTTACAGAGTTCTCATAAACTACATTCAAAATGTCTTTGATTCCAAGTTTCTTTGGTGGCCGAAGGAGCAATGTATACGATCCATTCTCTCTCGATGTTTGGGATCCCTTCAAGGATTTTCCATTTCCAAGTTCTGCACTTTCTGCTTCATTCCCTCGGGAGAATTCTGCTTTTGTGAGCACCCGAGTTGACTGGAAGGAGACACCCGAAGCACACGTGTTCAAGGCTGATCTCCCTGGACTGAAGAAGGAGGAAGTGAAGGTTGAGATCGATGATGACAGAGTTCTTCAGATAAGCGGAGAAAGGAACGTCGAGAAAGAAGATAAGAATGGTGAATGGCATCGTGTGGAGCGTAGCAGTGGTAAGTTCTTGAGGAGGTTTAGATTGCCTGAGAATGCTAAAATGGAACAAGTGAAAGCTTCAATGGAAAATGGTGTTCTCACTGTCACCGTTCCAAAAGAAGAAGTCAAGAAGCCGGATGTTAAGTCCATTGAGATCTCTGGTTGAACTCAGAATGAGCTATGTTACTCTGTCGCTTTGAATCGTGTGATTTTCTTGGGTATAATGGTCTTGTAATTGTGAAATGTTAATTCATAAATGAATTAGTAAATCGTTGTTGTTCTATTCCTATTCTAATGAATCGTAATGAATGTTTAGTTTGATTGAAAATTAAACAAAAGCTACTATAAATAGAGCTTCATGTTTAAATAAATTAAGCAACAATATTTTGAGGGCTTGCAAAAAGAGCAGACCCAAAAAATGCCTTAATCTTCACCTTTCCACATTTAACACTAATTTTAAATCCCAAACTCTATATGGCACTTTGATATTGAATGTTGTAAAATTGAGTAAGTTTGACTCCACCTTTCACCTTCTCTTTGAATTTTCCTAACAAAATAATTTGGTCATGTAATACTACATACTTTGAGTTGATAGACAAATATGATTATATGAATTTGGTATTGCAAATTGATTGGGAATAAAAATGTGTGTTGCCTCACTATGTTTCAAATAACATTGAAAATATGTTTATCACCCAAATGGCTCGACTAGAGTGATAAAATCAACTGGTGAGAAAAATCTCCCTTAATTATTAATAATGAGTTTTAAATTTTCATTTTTAAAAATATTTTATAAATTAATTTTTTAAATATATGATAATTTTATTTTTTAAAATTACTTTAAAATTATAAAATATTACAAATTTGTCATTAATGAAACAAGTGTTTTTTCTTTTAAATTTTCAAAACTAAAGATTAAAATTTTTAAAATTTATTATAATTTTTAAATAGAGAATAACTTTAAAAAAATAATTTTTTTAAATTAAATTATTAAATAAATTTTATTATTTTTAAATTTTAAAAATATTTAAAAAAACAGTTTTATAAAAATATTAAGTTAAACAGATCTTAAATGTGTTTGCTATATATTATCTAAAAAGTTTTTTTTTGAAATAATAATTTTTAAAATTAATTTAAATAAAAATAAAATTCAATTAAAAATATTAATATGAATAATATATTGATTTGTTCCTTCAACAGGACTTACTTAAGAGCAGAGAACCTTATTGTTTATTCGGAGTTAATTAGTTGGGATTAGTGATTTGAGAGAAAGTGAGAGAGTTTTCATATTTAAGAAGAATCTTAAATAGGGGAGTTTATTGGTTCGGGCAAATCCGAACTAAACCGGAATCCAAACCAATTCATAGTATTTGGGTTGGACAATTTTTTAGTTCGGGCGAAAACCGAACCAAACCAATAAAACCCGATGTTAATTGGTTCGGGCAACGGATTTTCAAAATTCTACCCGCGAGCTCATCTACCCGAACCAATCATATTAATTCATATCATTTATATTATTATAATGGAAACTAGTATAAGATATTCAAATTTTAAAAAAAAAAAAAAAAATGAAATATCTTTTGTAACACAAAAATAAATAAAAAAATTATATTATTATAGAAAATAAATTGATGTAAATCAGAAAATTTTAAAAATATTTTTGCATTTTGTTTGTAATGTATCTGATTAATCAAATCCAAATCAACCCGTTATTTTTCGGTTTGGTTCGGTTTGAGTTTTAAAGAAAAAATGTAAAAATCCAATCCATATATTTTTCATCAGTTTGGATATCGGATTCACTCAAAATCGAACCAAACCGGCCCGCGAACACCTCTAATCTTAAATAGAAAGTCACTTGAATTAGGAAGAGGCATTGAACATCGTGAGGTTGATGTTCTTATAAGATTTATTGTTCTAATTTAACATAGTGGATTTCTTTTCTTGGGTAGAGTGCTCCCAGACGTAAGTGTGGTTTCATCGAACTAGATTATCAATTCTTTGTGTTGTTTATTGCTTTTCTGCTTCATCATCTTAAATAAGCTAATATGTCATAACTTGGTTGTGTAATTGGTTTTTTACTTTCTGGCATACAATGTTCGAGACATCGTGTCTGACATCTGCCCCCAGAATTTGTTATCTGCCATAAATTAGTTGCACATGTTCTCCTAAGCATCAGGTCCAACATTTGTCTGTCTAAGAACAGAATTTCAAATGTCGTACAAGATGTCATGATATTATACTACGGACAACATAAGTGGTATTAATATTTCAAAGAATCATGTTCAATACATTCGAACCAAGCACATTGAAATTTTACAATATTTCATCAGAAAACTTGTGGAAGATAAAATTGTAAACCTTGAGCATGTAGTAATTGAAAATTAACTAGCTGAAATATTCACTAAAACTTTAGATGCAGTTGATCAGTTTGAAAGCTAGGGGTGCTCTTGATATTTACATATGTGAGAATTTAAAACAATTAATGCAGGGAAGGCATGCATGAATAGAGAGATATTTCTCTCTCTTATGATCATTGTTTCACGTGAAATAAGGTTTATTATTCCTATTTCAAAATTTTCTCATAATTGCTCCATATTCACAAGGAAGAAAAATCTACATCTCTCACTATTGTTCTCACAAAGTTGTTCATTCACTTTTCTCTTAAGTTCTTCAATCTCTTACAAATATGAGTCAAACATATGAAGAAGTCGAGACTAATAAATCTGTTTCAAATGCTAATGAGGTAAGAATGCTTGAAGTCAAGTTAGGGAAGAAAGTTACAACAAAGAAATATAGGGTTCCGGAGTCAAGCAGCAAGCTTGACGAACAAGACGTTGTGCCTCTTTGGATGATTGTCTCAGCTGATGTCTCAAATAAAAGAGCAAATAAGGTTGACTCGGAGAAGAATGAAACAAAGGTAAGTCCCTCTGAAAAACAAACTTATGTGCATACTCATAAGCCTGTGGATTCTGTGAATATATATTTCGTGGCTAATAAAGTTTATACCTTTCCTACTCATAATACTAGAAGAGAAAGCTTGTGATAAAGAAAAGAAATGCAAAAGGAAAAGTTGTTGTGAAGAAGAATATATTCACAACAACTTTTCCTTTTGCATTTCTTTTCATTTTGACACAAACTTTGTGTCAAAATATATATTCACGAAATATATATTCACAAATCAAATGAAAGTTTGTACAATCAAATGATTTTGACACAAATGTTGATGAATACTGGTTGATTTGGCTATTGTCAAGTGTTTTGTTCTAGACACAATTGTTTCAGTTTTATTATGATTGGACCTTGTATATGGGCCTGAAATGTTCTTTGTGTTGCAGGTTCTGTAATGGCTGAAGGTGGCGAGAAACAAAAGAAAGGGGGGTTTGAATTGGATTTTTAAAAATCAAAGCTTTTTCAAAACCAACTCAACAAGCAATAACATGAACAATAAAAACAAAAAGTTATTTTTATATTGGTTCGCTGTTAACAAAGCTACCTCCAATCCACCCTACTAAGGTAATTTTTCCTTCTCAATAAGGACTTAATCCATTATAATCGAAACCGATTACAGACACCACAAAGACAACCGTCTTTGTCTTCTCGAGTATATGAAACTAAACCCTAGTCACTCAAGGAAACCACTCAAACAATATTGAGATTTACGATATGTGTTTACAAAGAATGCTTCTTAGAAATCAGATTAAAATAAGTTAATACAATGAAAATCTCACACAAATAACGAGCAAAATCTCTTGGTGTGTATACAGAGAATATACACAAAAATAATATTTACTTCAGTAAGTGTGTATGTTCAATAGCGTAAGCAATGTAATAGCAACTAACATGAGCATTAGCTACTTCTTCCAATCATCCAAGTCTTCTTTATATTGACAGATAAAAGATATGTTGGAGGGTAGGATTGGAATTACAAATAGCAGTTGTCTCTTTCATAACGCTTTACAAATGGGAGGCAAAATGGTACAATAATATTGTCTTTCACCCACAAAATCAGGGTAGTGGAAAGACGGATGATCTTTTACTGTGTACGATTTTCCTGACGCAAAACCTTTTGACCTTATCTTCTAATCTTCAGATGCTTCTAATAAAAGGATGTTGAAGCATGCTTAGAAGGATCAAGAGACTTGTTGAGGGAATCTTTAGAACCTTGGTCTTCAGAGTCTTGACACAGTTCCTCAGAACCTGGTCTTCAGAGTCTTCATATCTTGTTCTTCAGAATCTTCAGAATTTGAGCGCAGTATCTTAAAGATAGACAATCCTTTAGAGGATCTTCAATCAGAGTAACGGTCAAAAGCTTTAGCATAAACATTCTTCAGAACCGTTGTCTAAGAGCTTTTTAGAACTTGACAACATCTTGTAAAACACTTGCATTTCTACAGAGTAAGAGTGTGTTAATTCAGAGTCTGATGACGTCACACGTCAAAGCTTCAGAGTCATAACCTTTTAAGCAAAAGCTACACACTAGACCCAAAACATTAGTGTACAAAATTATTCTCTAACAAACAATGTATTGTTATCATTAAAACTAAAGGCCAGATGCAGAACCAAATCTTATTCTAACAATCCCCTCCTTTTTTATGATGACAAAACCATTTATTTTGATGAACATTTTTACTTAGTTTTATCACATAAAAACATCAGAGTTAGGTTTGTAAGCTCCCCTTGAATTTTATAATGTTAAAACTTATTTTTCAGCTTAGAATGTTAGAGTTAGGTTTGTAAGCTTCCTCTGAATTTAAGACTTAAAATAATCTTAACACATATAAAATTTTTAAAAATAGCATGAAAGAAATAACTTCCCATTAGGATGAAGCCTGGTTATTACTACTTTCTCTTTAAATAGAAGTCTGGTTACTCTCTTCCCATAAGGTAGAAGCCTGGTTGAAATTGTTAAGGTAACTACCCAAAGTGCAACAACTTGGGTACATAAGTATTTCCTTCATAGTTCATTGCTTGAGTGTCAGAAGGTCTGGTTTCTATAGCCTGGTTTCAGATGCTAGATTATGTAACTTGATTCTGGTGGAAATCAGAACTTGTTCAGGGTACAGGTTTCAAAACCATGTCTTATTCAGAGCTTGTAACCTTCTAGTTTATATGCTTGGTTTCTATGTACCAGGTTCACTTTTGATTAAAAGAACACTTGGTTCCTTAAACAAAATTCAGAATCCTACGAACTCTGTTCAGTTAGGATGGAACCTGAAACACTTGGTTAAAATGATAAACTATCACAATGTTCTCAGAAAAAATAACAAGTTATAAAAACTGTTAGAAACATGTTTGGGTTTTCAGAATGGAAATTAGATATCTCAAAATCAATCACTCTTTCTCCCCCTTTGTCATCATTCAAAAAGAAGTAAAAAGACAAAGTAAACCAAACAAACTTTATTTCATTAATAAGATAGGCAGGTACATAAATGAAACTAAAATATAGACAACACAAAGATAACACAAAGTTTTAAAAACTAGGTTTTAAGAGGGTTTAGGTAGTCTTGATAAGATCTCTCCAAGTATCCCTTCAATCTTTGATGTCATTTGCTTCACTTCAAAGTTATCTGGAGCCAGATGCTCCAACTTCTTCAGAATGTACTCCTCAGAATCAAGAGTCTTCTTAGCGCCAGAAACACCAGCAACCTCAAGAGAAGTTTCAGAAGCAACCATTGTAGTATGAATAGGATACGGAGGAGGAATCACTTCTGGAGCTGGGAGTAGAAGAGTGACAGGAACCTTCTGAAGTAGAGGTTCAACAATACTAGTGAGTCTGGCATGGAAGTTCCTCTTAGCTTCCTTCAGTCAGGCAAATTCCAGCTCTTCAGAACTAACCTCTATCCATCTTCTAAAGTTATTGGTCAGATCACATACTTTAGTGAGGTTTACATTATCTTTGCAAGCCTCATTGAGAGCATCGAGTCCACCAGCAGCAATTACAGTAAAATGTACTAGCATATCTTCTGAGGGAGTTGGACAGATGTTTTTTTAGGAGAAAACATAACTGAATATGGACGAGAAGTCCTTTCAGGAGCTGCAAATAGTTCAACCTCTGATGCAGATTGTCTAACTAAATCATTAATTTCTTCAGGGTTAGGGTTAGAAAGAATCTTAGTATCGGAGGAAGTGGTAATGGTAAGGTCAGAGGAATCAGGGGTGAAAGGCCCATTGTTCCTGATTCGTTCCATGAACTCATCAAGGGTAGGTTCATCATAGATATGTTGATGAGGTGGGGTTGGTGGAGAGGGTGTGTCTTCTGGAAAGACAAAAATTATAGGCATAAGAAAAGTGATATGAGAAGGAGTGGAAAAGTCAGAGTCTGAGGGGTGACTATCTGTATCAGTGGGTTTAGGTGAAGTGGTGGTAGTTACAAAAATGGTAGAGAAGGTTATAGTGGGTTGTTCAGTGGTTGTGATGATGTTTGATTCTGTATAGGTTGGGTTAGGTATGGGAAGTGAGATAGAAATGGATGGTATTGATGTTGTTATGGTTGGTTTAGAAACACTGGACATTCTAGGAGGATGGGTGGTTATGGTTGCAAAAGGGATTGTTGATGGTGAGGATGTTTGAGGAGGAACCAATGAAGTAGTCAGAACTTGCAGAGAAGAAGGGAGTCTCAGTCAAAGGAGACTTATCAAGATTCCCAGAAGGAGTTACTTCAGAAGATCTAGCACCTTCAGATTCTCCTTTAGGTCTCATAGTGTATGCCAGAATGCTAGGTCCAGAAGTTCTAGCAACTTTGGTGGGAGTTTTGGAAGATCCATAAGTTTCCTCACCAGAAGATTTAAACTTCCTTTTTCTTCTTGTAGAGTATGTATCAACGATGTTTTCTGGAAGATCCTCAAAATTTAACACATTCTCTTGTTCATCCATTTCCCGGCAGATATTATTGTAATGTTACAAAACATCCTTTGGTTCTTCTTGAGTAAATAGGTGATACTCCTAGAACCAACAGAGGTTCTGTTAATAAGTTCTGAAGGATTGACAACTTTAGAAATTAAGGACATATTATTCAGATTATGTCCATTGAAATTCCTTCCAATGATAAAATCAACTTCTTTTGACATCCCTGCTTCCATCAGCTTTTGAATCAACATACTTTAAACCAATATGTTTGAGATCAACCTGTAAGAACAAGATTTGGTTCTACATCTGGCCATTAAGTTTTGATGATAACTGCACATGTTATCTAGGAGAACAATTATGTATGATATGGTATCTGTCTAGTGTGTGGTTGTTGTCAATATGATTCTGATTCTGATAAGAAGGCGTGTGACGCCATCAGACTCCATTATCAACACTCTGGAAGAAAACATATGTGTGTGTACAAGTTAAAGTCAATATTCATGAATGTTTCTAATACAACGGTTCTAATGAACGTTAGTTATGGACATTCTAATTGAGACTTTATGAGAAAGGTCTACAAGACATGTGATGCGCTTCTAATGTTACAAGTTCTGAATATTCTGAAGACGTGGTTCAAGTGGACAAAGCTCTAAAGATTCTGAAGACACAATTTATGAAGATCAAGTTCTAAAGATTTTCTGAAGGCAAGGTTCTGATTGGATGAAGTGCTGAAGACTCTGAAGACAAAGAACGTGCTTAATGAAATCTGAAGACTCTGAAGACAAGGTTCTAAAGGAATAAGTTATGAAGACTCTGAAGATAATGCTTCTAAAAGAATGAGTGCTGAAGATTCTCAAGATAGATTTTGCTGAACAAAGATATTGGAATTCTGAAGACTAAGTTTCTGAAGATTACACAAAGAATGACTCTTCAAAAAAACGCTTCATCAAGTTAATATCTGAAGCCTCTGAAGATGCTAGAAGACTTAAGATCATAATGGTTTTGAGCTGAATATAATAGTACTAAAACTCTGTAACCTCTACCTCGAAAAGGTGGCGCAGGAGCAGCTTTTTGTACAGTGAAGTTGACCATTCCTTCATGTGAACGTTGGGATATTACTGTTGGAATATGTTTCTAAGAATACCCCTCAACGAATCTATTATCTCCTACTCTATAAATTAAAGACTTGGAAGCTTGAAGAAATGTTGCTCATGGCTAGAAGCTAGTCGCTTATTGCTGAAGCAGCCGCTGATTACAAAGAGAGAAATATTAAAAGATTGTTGGTTGCTGTTCATACAAAGGATTATTCAACACAACAAACAAATCAACATGTACAAGCAAAGGTGAAGTTGCTACTACAAGTGTGCACAAACAATGATTATGCTAACACCATATGAAACTACTCAAGTGAGACATCAATAAGTGAAGCATAGTAGCTTTGTTGAACTTGATGGTTGAATTGGAAAAGGCATTATATGCTCAAGAAAGGAGTACAAGATACTGCAAGCTAAAGCTTAAACAAAAAATGCTCAGTGAAGAAGAAGCTGAAGCAGAATGATGAAGAATGCACAACGATGCAACATGCTAAAGCCATGTGAAACTCATCAAGTGAAACATCAATAAGTGAAACATAGTAACTTAGTTGATCTTGATAGTTAAGATGGAAGAAGAATTACATACTCAGAAAGGAGTGCATTAGAAAGAAGCTTAAAGCTCATGATAAGAAACCGCAGTGCTCATAAGAAAGGTTTTAAGCAAATACATAACTAGGGAGCTTTATAATCTCTTAGAGATTTATTTTTAGATAGTTTCTGTACTAGAAAGCAAGGAGTTATTGCTCACATCTTGCTCGAAATACTTAGGTGTTCATGTACTTCATTTGTGTAATCAACTTGTAAGAAGCATATATAGTGCACACAAAAATCCTTGAAAAAGGTAATGTTCCTTGAGCGGTCGAATGATGACCAAAATGCTTAAGAGGGCCAAGTCGTGGTTGAGTGGCTTGGAGGTTGATTCCTTGAGCGTTCGAGTAAAGACCAGAATGCTTGACAAGACTAAGCATGTTTCGAACAGCTTAGTGGATGATTCCTTGAGAGGCGAATGAATACCAGGATTCTCAAGAAGGCAATGGAGGGTATCCATTGTGGTTGTAATAATGTTGATGATTAGTGGATTAAGTCCTTGTGATAAGGCGAAATCACCTTGAGGGGTGGACTGAAGTAACTTCGTTAACAGTGAACTAGGATAAAATAATGTGTTCATTTATTTTATTTGGTTGTTAACGCAATTGGTTTAATTTGCGCAAATGGGGATGAAATGTGAAACCCAATTCAAACCCTCCTTTCTTGTGTTTCTCAACCTTCAATTGGTATCAAAGTCTGGTTCTGTTATTAATGTTTATCAAACACTTTACCGTGTCAGATAAAGATCCGGATGAGCTTTGAGAAACGCTCTAGTTAAACTCCACCATCTACAGTTTCAGTCTCATATAATGATGAAAATATTGAGTACTGAAATGACAAACCAGAAAGGTTCATTCTGGATTATGTCACTGATTCTTAGAGTTGGTTGCTATTGACAATATAACCCTCTCTTATGATGCTTGCAAGAAGATTGAAAGAAAGGTAAAGAATCAGCTGGTAAAAAGATAATAGACTCATCAGATAAATTAAAGAATCTGATGAATGCTATTCTTGGAATACGTTAGTTGAGAACTATGCATCTTCTCAAGGTGATGCCTAGACAAGGCTTGAGAAGGATGATCTATGAAGGATGAACAAGAATCATCAGAAAGCAAGAAATCTTGTTTGCTGAAAGTTATTCTTTATGAGTATGGAATATTTTCAACAAACAGACTTGGTCTACCGTTGACTTTCTCAATATTGCTCATTAGGAACTCTTTCATGTGAAGAAGAGAAAATGCTTGAGTCATGATTTTAAAGCATGAACACTTCAAGATGAAGTATGCTGAAGATGTTAGAAATCTTATCATCAAGATTTTAAATCATGACTGCAGAATTTAAGATTTTGAATGATGATTTCTTCGTCAGGATTCTTGAAGAAGATGATCAGAAACTTGCTATTTAAATAGAAGCTAATGGCAACTGATCAAGTCTAGAAATTAGCATTGGAGCTTATTATCAGGATTATGGCTGTCTACACAGAATGAAGACATCTACTCCGATTCTGGAAAGCCTTACAGATTTCTGAAGTAATCAAAAAGGAAGATTTTCAAGTTGTCAGAAGTTTGGAAGAACAACACATGCACGATCAATTTTCTGAATTCTTGACATATGTGTACATATGGAAGATTGGCGTGACATAAGACAAGCAAGTTGTTAGCTTGAGAAAGGTATCTCAGTTGAACAAGCTTAAGTTTGTCAGAATGTTATTCAAAAGTTTCTTTTCAGAAGCTTTAGATACATGAAAGTATCCTTCTGTACTCACCACTTTCTGGACTCAAGTGACTGAGTGAAAGTATGAGCTTAAGAAGCTATCTGATGAAAAGAAGATTCTAATGCTCTAGTTCTTCACAATCAGATACAGATGATTGAAGAATAGAACAAGCTTGAAAAGAAAAGGCTAAAATCATGATATATGAGAAATCGTTGTAACAAAGCATTTCTAAGAAGCAACTAGTATATTTATTCAGAACAGAATATGATTCGAATCTATTATGATGCATATTGGTTAGATTGCTCTGAATATCCAAAGGCTACTGAAGTACCTTCATCAGAAATCAAATCAAAGTAAGATTTGATGATAAGCTTGAAAGTTAGAAACTAAAGCTTAGTGGAAGAATACAGAGATAGAAACTATCTTCTCTATGATGAAGGAAATGGAGATGCCTAAGAAGTGTCAGATCAGAAGATGCTTAATCAGAAGTCATCAAAGTTCACACTCTCCAAGAAAGGAAAGACAAACTTTTTGATGAATGTTTATGTTCAGTAAGAACAAGATTATCATTCAAACCCTCAAAAGAAATAGATTTTGGTTTGATGATATCTGCATATGGTAAAGATTAGTATCTATTAAATGATTGAACTCTGATGATGCAAAGAAGATTCCAACAAGTTTCTTTAGCACATAACTGTTCAGAAGTATATGTTTAAGCTAAGAAACTAGTGTCTTTCTGGAAGCAAGCTTTCTTGAAGATAGAAGATGGATGATTCTAAAGGTGAAGACTAGAGATAGAACTTGGTTCTTCTCCAATGATCAAAGATGAAACAAACATCAGGAGAGATGTTTTCATCCGTCAGAATGGAAGCTCATGAAGTCATGAAGATGATCGTGCCTCTGCACAAGTTCAAGATTCCTATGAAGATGGCAGAAGAAATAAGACTAATGATGAAAGAAGAAAAAGGTTCCAGTGGTCCAACTAGAAGTGATTGTCAACAAAGTCATCGACTGCAGAAGCTGAACGCGTGCGGTGATTCTGAAGAAGCCTCCACATCAGAAGCTGGGAATCTACACAAAGGATTGAGAGTAATGTATTTCTAACTCTTCTGTTTAATTTAATAGTTTAGAAATTATTCTTATATTTTAGAACTATAATTTTTGAGAATTCAGAAGGATAGTATTTTCTAAAATTTCTTATTCAGTTTCTTTTATAACTAGAATCTTTCCTCAAAATTCCTGCTGAAGTTAAACCTATTCTCATTCTACATGTGAACATAGTTCATTATTTAGAATGAAATAAGCATTTCAGAATTTATGCTTCTCGAGAATAGAAAAATATATTTCTTAAACACGATGCGTAGGAATCGTGCCTTTGAAATGAAAATCTTTTGACTGTTGGAAACTAGGGTGTGATTCATTTATTAACCATAACGATATAAAGAGTTGGTATGTAACACCCCGATTTATTTTGATTATTTTGATTATTTTTCGTAATTAAAATTATATGATGTTGTGTATATATGTGTGATTATGTGTGTTTTGGTTGTGTTTGGATTGCCCTTAGTATGGGGTAGTGACCTTAGAATTATAAAGATTAAGGTGTTGGGGGTGTGTGACCAATTATGTAGAACTTGGTGGTGTGAATAGTAGTACTAATTAAATTATATTATTAATATTGGGTTGATCATAATATTAGTTGAATAATATTAAATTAATTAAAATATTGATTACTATTATTATTATTTTAATAAGTGGGTATTAGTAATAATAATAATAATATAATATAATAACAAGAAAAGGGGAATAGAAGAGGAGAAGTTGTCAGTACGTGAAAAACAGAGAAAGGGAGAAGAAGAGTTAGGGCAAGAAAGATAAATTAGGAAGAATCTCCATTGCTAAAGGTTGAGGTTCTTGGAAGAACTCTAACGTAAGGGTGGGGTTCTAACTATCTAAGGGTTGCAATGATGATTGGTGGATAGTTCTAACATTGAGGGTTTTGAATTTTCTTCTCTTTGTTCATGAATGTGATGGTTTGATTTGTGATTGATTCTCGATAATTCCATAGATTGTATGTTGTTGTGTTGATTTCTGTTGAAAATTGTGTCTGGTGTGATTGTTGTTGTTGAATTCGTTGGATTGAGAGGTGTATGTTGTAAATGTGGAGTGTTGTACGTGTAATTCGCGTGTCAGAGTCGGAACAATGTTACGAACGATTTTGAAAAGGAAAACTTGAGCTTTTAAACGTTTGAAAAGTGTATTTTTGCTTTGAAAAGTGTTTTGGGCGATTTCTAAGAAAAGTTGGTTTTTTAAACAACTTAAAAATAAGTTCTGGTGTGAAAATGTAGCAGAATTGCAGTTTGCAGGAATTCGCCGAACGAAGCGATCTCGCTTGGAGGTCGCCGGGAGAAACTGAGAGGCGAGCGAAGGGTGGGAAATGGGTGCTGCTGAAATTTGTATGGGGGAGGAACTTCGCTTCTGCTTCGTCGGGCAAGTCGTGGGTGAAAGGGAAATTTATCCGGGCGAATGGGGGTTTCGTCGGGCAAAGGTGAGTTCGCTTGCGTCTCGCTGGGCGAACATCAGGCGAGCAGGAACGGTGTCTAGTTACCACTAGAACAAACAGAATTTTCTAAAACTTTAACAATTCATATCTTTTGACCCGTAGGTCCGTTTCAGTCGTCGTTCGAATCGTTGGAAAGCTTGTTTTGTGTACTTTCTGTTAAAATTATTTTCAACCCCATATTCCAACTATTAGACGCGTTAATTGTGTTTCCGTGTACGTTGTGATGTGTTGAACGTTGAGTTCGGTTGTGCGAATGTGTATTGTAGTTATGGTTTGTAATTGTTGCATGTTTTGGCAGGTATATGCTGCGTGTTGGACAGTCATGATGTGATGCATTAGTTGTATGATAGTCATATGCACTGGTCGTCGTTGTATGTTGTCGTTGAATGCATATCATGTTGCATAAGTTGTATGATAAATCGTGTGCCCACATGGGGTGTGAGCACCTTATCCGGATTCCTTGAAATGGAATCGTGTTGTTGTTGTTGAGGTAATCATGTGCCCATGTGGGGTGTGAGCGATTACGGGTGTTCGTGTGCCCATGTGGGGTGTGAGTGATCACGGATGTCGTGTGCCCATGTGGGGTGTGAGCGACTTATATGAAAATTCCGACAGGAATTATAATCATGAAAAAGGGATCGAATTGGTACCACATGCATTGAGTCAAGTTGTGAGTCTCATTGCATTGCATTATAGTTGTAATCGTTGCTGTGTTTTGTTGATGGATATTGACTGCATGGATGTATGTGTTGAATGGGTGACTTATGCATGAAATGAACTGTGCTTGCTAATTATCATGCTTTCCTTTATCTAGTTATGATATCTCACCTCTTCTGTTTGAATGTTGCCTCTACGTGGGTAACATGCAGATAATCCGCAGTAGGAGATTGGATGTGAGTGGGAGATGGAGTACTCCATTTATGCTTTTAGTGTTGGCGTCTGCTCTGATATGTAACACTGGAGTTTTTGGAACACTTTTATGAGTGTTTGTTTTGTTGAGAATTATTTAATTTTATTTAATTTTGATGTTGATCATGTTGCTTCAAACTGGTTATGTTTTATTACTGATGTGACGAAACTTTTCCGCTGCTTTAATAAAGATGAACCTCAGACATGATTTTACTATTCACAATTAATAAATTTCAAATTGTACGTGTTACATGTCGTATGTATAAGCAGGTGTTTGCTTGAAAGTAGCATCCTAAATGCCGTATGTTTTATTTTACTCTGATATATTATTATCATTTCACCCCGGGGATTTAGGGTGTTACATAGTGGTATCAGAGTAGGTCAGCCCGTCCGGTTAGGTTGTTTAATTATGTTGTTCCCTAGTATGTGACATGTGTGTGAAAACACTGTCGATGCTTGTTTTGTTTTCCATCTGCAGGTTGGGAATGGAACAAGTGGGGGAGAAGCGTCTACTTCTCTTGGATATTCCAGTTGTTGATAGATTGGATATCATGTTACTGCATGAGAGAGTGCAGTGTTGGATTGTTCATCTGTTTGAGAGTGGTGTGATCTTCGAGGGAAGACGGTCAGGTGTCATCGTTGTTCGCTTCCTTGTGAGGGGGAAGGCGATGTTTTGGTTAAATATTAGTCAGTGATGTGTGGAGTATCCTGACGTGTTTCCTAAGGATGGGCACAGTTTTTCTTCAGTTGGAACAAGATGATGTTATTCTTGGGACGGATTAGTAGGAGTTAAACCCTGTGTTTAACAATCATTTGGATGAGTAGTGTAGTGTGCTGCTGATTTCAAGGATGCAAGAGTTATGAGAGTTGTGTTATTTCCAAAACGGAAGGAAATACGGAGAGAATGCTTATATCAACTAAAGAATTGTGCCTTAGGTAGCTTTCTGCACAAGATGCAAGGAACGCTATTATAGTTTGGTAAAATGGTTTATGCCCCATCATGATTATCGACTATCTATTGACAAATTGAGGGGCAGATCACCCTTAATCTCTTGTTGATAGTAGACGGGATCATGTTGGATGGAATAGACATGTCTTTCCAGCTTAGATGGTGTGAACAGTGAGTTGTTGGAGTTAAGCCAAGTGCTTACAAATTGTTTTGATGAGTCGATGCAAATTCTTATATCTGAAGATGAGGCGGATTTGAGTTTCTTATCCTTCGGTAGAGTTGGAATGTCTCTGAAGAAGAACAAACAGGTGTGGTTGATGGTTGCTTCTCGGGGAGTAAAGAGAGATGTGATGGCTAGAGTTATGCCAACGATGTGTAATTTTTGATGTTTTCCAGAAGATATCTGCGACTTGCCCAGAGAGTGAACTTAAATTCGACGAAGGTGAAGAGGCGAGGTTTATAACTACTAAGTAAGTATAAGAACTCTAGGGAGATGAGGCTCATATGTTTTCCATGTTGCGGTGATGGTGTTCTGGAAATAGGCAGTAAAGCCACAACGATGGGCTGCCAGTTGTGCGTGATTTCTAGATGTGTTTTCAGACGAAATATTAGATTTGTTGCTAGAGAGGGAAATGGAATTCGCTATTGATATTGTCCTTGGTACCAGATATTTCTATGGCACCATACAGGATGTCGGCGTTAGAATTAGCATAACTGAATGAGCAGTTAAAAGAGTTGCTGGAAAAGAAATTTGTGAGGCCAAGTATATCGCCTTGGGGAGCTCCGGTGTTGTTAGTGAAGAAAGAGGATGGTGGTATGAGGTTGTGTATAAATTGCAGACAATTGAATAAAGTGAGGATTAAGAAAAAGTATCCACTTCCAAGAATATATTACTTGATGGATCAATTAGTAGGTGCTTGTGTGTTTAGCAAGATTGACTTGAGGCCGGGTTATCATCAGATACGAGTAAAGGATGAAGATATTCAGAAGACGACTTTTAGGACCCCATATGGACATTATGAATATGTGGTGATGCCGTTCGGAGTTACTAATGCACCTGGTTTATATATGTAGTATATGAAACGAATTTTCATGCTTACTTGGATCAATTTGTGGTTGTCTTTATTAACGACATCTTAATCTATTCTAAGTCAGAAGAGGAACATGCTGAGCATTTGCGGACCGTGCTTCAAGTGTTAAAAGAAAAAAAGCTCTATGCTAAGTTATCTAAGTGCAAATTCTGGTTGAGAGGGGTAAGTTTTCTTAGTCATGTTATTTCAGGTGATGGTATTATTGTGGATCCATCCAAGGTAGATGCAGTTCTACAATGGGAGGCTCCGAAGTCGGTGTCTGAGATCAGAAGCTTTTGGGCTTGGCTGGTTATTACCGTAGGTTTATTGAAGGCTTTTCGAGGTTGGCACTTCCGTTGACTCAGTTGACTTACAAAGGTAAAGCGTTTGTGTGGGATGTTCACTGTGAGAAGAGTTTCATTGAGCTGAAGAAGAGATTGACTACAGCTCCAGTTTTGATTCTACCCGAACCAAATGAACCGTTTGTGATGTATTGTGATGCTTCTTTAATGGGTTTAGGAGGTGTGTTAATGCAGGATGGTAAGGTTGTTGCTTATGCTTCACGAGAATTAGCTGCAGTGGTATTTTTATTGAAGATTTGGAGGCATTATCTTTATGGTTCCAGATTCGAATTATATTGTGACCACAAGAGTTTGAAGTATCTGTTTGATCAGAAGGACCTGAACATGAGAGAGAGAATATGGTTAGAATCCTTGAAGGATTATGACTTGAGCTTGAACTATCATCCCGGTAAAGCTAATGTCGTGGTCGATGCTTTGAGTCGGAAGACCTTGCATATGTCTACTATGATGGTTAGAGAGTCGGAATTGATTGAGCAGTTCAGAGACTTAAGTTTGGTTTGTGAACGGAAACCACAGAGTGTGATATTGGGTATGCTGAAGATCAACAATGAGTCTCTTAATAGTATCTCACTAGTAGAAAAAACACTTGTTAAGTCAGTTAAAAATGACTTGTTAAGACGGTTTCGAACCTGACTTAAGAACTACCGACATAAGAAGTTTTGACTTCTTAAGTCACATTTAGACCTGACTTAAGAAAAAGTTATTAGGTCTGTTAAACAACACCCGACTTAATAAGTTTAGAAAATTTTACCTCATACCCCTACTTTTATCCTTATACCCCTACATTTTATAAAAAATACCAATTTTGCCCTTATATATTTTGAAGTAATTTATTATTTTATTTTTTAAATATTATTTTGTGTACCGAAAGACTTTGCAAAAGAGTTCCGGTAGTCATTTTTTAACCTATTTTTTGTGTACCGAAAGACTTTGCAAAAGAGTTCCGATAGTCAATTTTTGTGTACCGGAAGACTTTACGAAAGAGTTCCGGTAGTTATTTTTTGGAATATTTTTTTAAATTTTATTTTGTGTACCAGAAGACTTTTCAAAAGAGTTCCGGTTGTCAATTTTTATGTACCAGAAGACTTTACAAAAGAGTTCCGGTAGTCACTTTTTAAACTTTTTTTTGTGTACCGGAAGACTTTGCAAAAGAGTTCCGGTAGTCATTTTTTGTGTACCGAAAGACTTTGCAAAAGAGTTCCGGTAGTCATTTTTTGAAATATTTTTTTTAAATTTTATTTTGTGTACCGAAAGACTTTGCAAGAGTTCCGGTAATCAATTTTTGAGTACCGGAAGACTTTACAAAAGAGTTCCGGTAGTCATTTTTTAAAATATTTTTTAACTTTTATTTTGTGTACCGGAACTCTTTTGCAAAGTCTTCCGGTATGCAATATAAATTTTAAAAAATATTTAAAAAATAGAATAATAAATTAGTTAAAAATATATAAGGGTAAAGTTGATATTTTTTATAAAATGTAGGGGTATAGAGATAAAAGTAGGGGTATGAGGTAAAATTTTCAGAATGAAAATGCAATGGCAATAAGTAAAAAAAAATGACACGTATTTTTTTAAATCTGAAAGCCAAATACATAAGTTATAGATAAGAAGTATAAAGCTAGGAGAGTTAAAAAAAGATAACGGGAGAATATAACATTATTTTAAGCATAAATTTAATAGCAGATGTGATACTAGAGATGCACAAATATCAAAACAAAATACTTCTATTTATAACAAGTAGCAAGCATGTGTAGTTTTAGATTACTATAAGCATACATCTAGAGGGATTACCTATGAGCCACTGAATAGTGATCTTCGGTTGTATGTGACAACAGTTGAATCGTTTATTTTTGACAATGAAATTTTGTGATCATTTATTGGGTACAAAGTAGAAAGGGGAAATGGAGATATATCTGCATTACGTGAAAAAGATTGTTTGCTCTGCAACCGCAAATGGTCTTCGACAAGCATAAGTATCATAATGGCATTCTCTACTAAGGCCACAGACACCTGGGCAGAATTATCAGCTTCAGCCTTAGCATCTGTTAGGGACAGGCCCTCAGTTGCATCACCAGCTACAGCAATAATTTGAGTTTGTAGCAAGGGAAAGTATAAACCAAAGAATAGAATACTCCAAGAGTAGAAGTGAAACAGAAAGGCTCAAAGAGTTATTATGGTCCTTACTCGTTGTTCTCCTGTGCTAGATCCACCTATAATAGAAAGCCACTCCGCACAATGAATTGTTGCTTCGATATCCTGGATAGAATGAGCAACATTGAGTAGCCTCAATCAGATTGATAAAACCAGAAATAATACAAGCGGACACATATGGATGTTGACAATTAAAGGTAAATTCCAACAGAATGATGACCAAGAAGTCACACAATATTTCAGCAGTCAGTTGCAGTTTTACATGCAGACTCCAAGAACATTTACTTCCTCTTGATGACCATAATTATGTGATTAGAAAACAGAATATTACAAAGTGTCTTAAAACTTAATGTTAATAATACTTAGTAGACAAGTCATTGCTAAAAACCAATAAGTATGGTAAACATCTAAAATATTCTCTTTTAATCACACTCGTCAATATGTTATCAACATGAAAATTCAGCTACTATTTGAAGGCATAAGCCTCACCAAGCCCTTTTTTCAGTGTCACTGAGATATAGTGGAAAAGATAAAACCATATAAAATTATTACCATAGTTACTAGTACAGATCCAAGGTCAGACATAGGGTTGTTTCGAGATAACCAACTCTCCTTCCACCCTCTTGTGCTATTGGAAATGGACTCTTTGTATCTAAAGATAGGAAAAATTGAAGCTCAAATTACAATTAGGGAATTGACATATATCAGACTTATAAAGACTAGTAACTTCATCCAATACCTTGTTGACACGATATTAAGTTTAAATTTCAGGGATTCTGGATATGACACGAGTTCTTATGGTCCTGCTCTGTCTTGGCTACCTGGAGAAGATTGGCTAGGAGATCTCTTGTTTAAATTAAAGTATAAAGACAAGATAAGAACGTCAACAACTTGAAAACTAGGCAACTATCAACTTATAGAAACTTCAAAGAAAAATCTTGAAATCCAAAATGGAAAAACATGACCTCTTGTTATACAATAATCCCTGATGGTCCTGCTTTGTCTTGGCTACTTGGCGAATAGTACTAACTAGGAGATCTCATGTTTAAAGTATAAATACAATATAAGAACACAGTTTGAAAACTAGGCAACTAATAACTTATAGAAACTTCAAAGAAAAATCCCGAAATCCAAAATGGCTACAAAGTGCAGACACAGACCAAATGTAAATAAATAAATATAGAAAAGAAATAATGCCACAAGCCAAATGAAAGAATAAAGTATGTAAATTTCAGTGACAAAATTATAAACCTCGTGGGATCCTTGAGACTGATAGATTGCCAACGCATAGGGGCACTAGGAGCTCCTCTGACACCTATAAAATAAAAGTAAGAATTCATGACAGAGTCATACCCCTTTAAGAATTTTCAATTTGCCAAATTCTCCACACAAAAAATAATAATCCAAAATGTTAGTCAATGCGGTATAAAAATAAATAGATGGTATTCCGGACAACCAATTTTTACTTTTCTATAACACAAACAGGATAACTAATAAAGAAATATAGACCAAAAAAACGTGAAAGTATGAATATCCCAATGCCTTTATTTTAAAAAGCATTCCACTTGGATAGCATTGAATAGAAACAAACCAAATTAGAAGAGTAAGATTACATGGAAACAGGGTTGATATATGAAATAACAAATGTATAATGATTGAAATTTTGATTCTAGAATGCTATTGTTAAGCTCCTGCAAGTAATCTTATGAAAGTCAAGTCCCTACAGGTCTGTTGTTATAAGGTTTGATGGGCATGACACTAGATGAGTTTTGACAACCTTGAACAACAAGAGATCCAAGGAAGTAAACAGTACCTCAAAACAATGATAATACAATGAAATCAAGGACAATTTAGATTAGTCAAAACAACATGAAATCAGATGTTGACATAAGCCCCGAGAACCATTGAAATTGATACACTAAAGCTTCATGTGTTAGTACACATCTTCATATATGTGTGTTATGATTTACTAAAAGCAAGGCCACAAATGTTTACTTTTAAATCTAACTTTCAAGAACACGTCCCCGTGTACTACATTCTGGGCAGTAGTTACTAATATCCTATTTCAAATTGGGTGTTAGCTAGTCTTTAGGTACACTCTAATTACAAGGTCATTTTTCCTTCAAAATCAGAAGTGGGCAATAAAAAAACAATTATAAATCACAGAGCCCTATTTCAGTGTCACTGAGGTATATTGAAAAAGAGAAAAACATATACAATTGTCACCATAGTTACTAGTACAGTACAAAACTGACTCAAAAGACTTAGCAGACTAATTCAAAAGGAAAAATACCATTCCAAAATATATTGAAGATGAAACTCTGTGCTTGCAACTCATCACCTAAAGGAAAGTTAACAACAACATGTTATAATAGACGAACACAACAACACTATAATAATCACTGATCAGTGATCCAACCATAAGACCCAATAAAATTAACAAAATCTAAAGAACCATACCGTAGAAGGATCACTGTCACAGAAGGATTCAAGGCATATACTACAAGAATCATCACAAGCATCCTGAATTACACCTTCCACAAAAGTAGCAGCAAAAGACAAATGCGCCTCAGACTTTGTTTCATTCTCTTCCAACACGGGAACCTAAAACAAAAATTAACCAATCAAATCCACTCTAGCCTCAGAAAATCAAAATCTTTATTCAAGAAAAATTAAAATCAAATTACAACAAATCACGATTCAAGACACACACTTACACAAAACGGAATCATCAGAACAAAACACATAAATAAATAATCTGAGATAAAATTAATCAGATCAAAATAAGAATTACTGCAGAAGTTTAGTCGGTGTTACCTCATCCATGGAGAATATCGGAAAATTGAGATGCGAATTGAGAAAACCCTAGCGAGTGCGAAAGAGGGAAATGGGTTTTTGTTTGGTGCGGTGATGTAAGGTATGGAGATTTATGGAGTGTGTGGGTGAATCGTTAACCTTGGTTCTCGAATGACTTCTACCCTTTCTTTGTGTACTCTCCATTCTTTCATATCCTGTTACTGTTTTTCTTTTCTCTTTTTTTTTTAATTATGTTATTTGTTTATATAAATTTAATTTGATATAAAATTGTTTTGTAAGGATACGGGTTCGATTCCCTCATGGTACACGTTGAAATTTAATTTGTTATAAATGAATAAAACTTCTTAGGTCAGGCAGATGACAAATGACTTAATAAGTAGACTTCTTAAGTCAGTTAGTGAACATATGCGACTTAAGAAATTTAATGTGAATTATATAGTTTTATTTAATCTTTGTTAAGTCAGTTTTAAATGCACCTGACTTAATTAAGTTACAAATATTTACAAAATCACCACCGCATCGCTTCTTAAGTCAGGTGGCATGTGAACTGACCTAACAACTTCTGCTAAAAAGGTATTTTTGTACTAGTGTCTGGGAGGGTCAGAATTTGGATGTGAAACTGGTGGATTTGATGATTGGGAATGAACAGGCAGAAACTAAGGAATTTAGAGTGGATGAACAAGGTGTGTTGAGATTCCGTGATAGGATTTGTATTCCTAATGATTCTGAGTTGAAAAGAATGATTCTAGAAGAAAGTCATGGAAGTAGCTTGAGTATCCATCCAGGAGCTACAAATATGTATCAAGACTTGAAGAAGATATTTTTGTGGCCTGGATTGAAGCGTGATGTGGCTAAGTTTGTATATGCTTGTTTGACTTGTCAGAAGGCGAAGGTGGAACATCAGAAAACTGCTAGTTTGATGCAACCGTAGATATTCAATAGTGGAAGTGGGACAATATTTCTATGGATTTTGTGACTGGGTTACCTAATACTCCGAGAGGGCATGATGCCATTTGGGGTAGTGGTGGATAGACTGACGAAGTCGGCACATTTTATTCTGATTAATATCATTTTTCCTTTGTAGAGGCTAGCAGAGATTTATATTCGGGTGATTGTGAAGTTGCATGGAGTTCTGTTGAGTATCGTGTTGGATAGAGATCCGAGATTCCCTTCCAGATTTTGGGAGAGTTTGCAAGAAGCTTTGGGATCGAAACTAAGATTGAGTTCGGCTTATCACCCACAGACGGAGAGAACTATACAATCTTTGGAGGATTTGTTGAGGGCTTGTGTGCTTGAACGGGGAGGTACTTAGGATAGCCATTTGCCATTTATTGAGTTTACTTATAATAACAGTTATCACTCCAGTATTGGAATGGCGTATTTTGAAGCTTTGTATGGTCGGAGGTGTCGGACGCCTTTGTGTTGGCATGAATCTGGTGAGAGTGTAGTACTTGGACCTGAGATTGTTCAGCAGACTACTGAAAAGGTGAAGCTAATTTGGGAAAAATGTATTCTTGAGAGTCACTCTGGTGACCGGTGTTAGACGCGCTTTGAAGTCGAAGGAGCTTACTCCTCGTTTTATTGGTCCGTATAAGATTTCAGAGGGAGTTGGATCGGTTGCTTATAGGGTGGCGTTGCCAACAAATTTGTGGAATTTACATGATGTATTCCATGTTTCACAGCTTCAAAAGTAGGTTCTGGATCCGTCGCATGTGATTCTGTGGGATGAGGTTAAGGTGAGAGATAATCTCACGATTGAGGCTTTACCAGGGCGGACTGAAGGTCGTGAGGTGAAGCAGTTGAGAGGTAAAGAGATCACTCTCATGAAGGTAGTATGGGGAGACGCTGTCGATGGAAACATATCTTGGGATTTAGAGAGCAGGATGCGAGAGTCGTATCGGGAGTTGTTTGTGTCAGATAAATTTTCGAGGACGAAAATATTCTAAGTGGGGGAGAGTTGTAATGCCCCAATTTATTTTGATTATTTTTATTATTTTTCGTGATTAAAATTGCATGATGGTGTGTATATGTGTTTGATTATGCGTGTTTTGGTTGTGTTTGGGTTGCCCTTAGTATGGGGTGGTAACCTTAGAATTATAGAGATTAAGGTGTTGGGGGTGTGTGACCAATTATGTAGAACTTGGTGGTGTGGAGAGTAGTACTGATTAAATTATATTAGTAATATTGGGTTGAACATAATATTAGTTGAATAATATTAAATTAATTAAAATATTGATTATTATTATTATTATTATTTTAATAAGTGGGTGTTAGTAATATAATAATAATATAATATAATAACAAGAAAAGGGGAATAGGAGAGGAGAAGTTGTCAGTACGTGAAAACAGAGAAAGGGAGAAGAAGAGCTAGGGCAAAGAAGATGAATTAGGAAGAATCTCCATTTCTAAAGGTTGAGGTTCTTGGAAGAACTCTAAGGTAAGGGTGGGGTTCTAACTATCTAATGGTTGCCATGATGATTGATGTGTAGTTCTAACATGTAGGGTTTTGAATTTTCTTCTCTTTGTTCATGAATGTGATGGTTTGATATGTGATTGATTCTCGATAATTCCATAGATTGTATGTTGTTGTGTTGATTTCTGTTGAAAATTGTGTCTGGTGTGATTGTTGTTGTTGAATTCGTTGGATTGAGAGGCGTATGTTGTAAATGTGGAGTGTTGTACGTGTAATTAGCGTGTCAGAGTCGGAACAATGTTACGAACAATTTTGAAAAGGAAAACTTGAGCTTTTAAACGTTTGAAAAGTGTATTTTTGCTTTGAAAAGTGTTTTGGGCGATTTCTAAGAAAAGCTGGTTTTTTAAACAACTTAAAAATAAGTTATGGTGTGAAAATGTAGCAGAATTGCAGTTTGCAGGAATTCGCTGGGTGAAGGACCCGTTCCACCAAGCGAAGCGATCTCGCTTGGAGGTCGCCGGGAGAAACTGAGAGGCGAGCGAAGGGTGGGAAATGGGTGCTGCTGGAATTTGTATGGGGGAGGAACTTCGCTTCTGCTTCGTCGGGCGAGTCGTGGGGGAAAGGGAAATTTGTCCGGGCGAATGGGGGTTTTGCCGGGCAAAGGTGAGTTCGCTTGCGTCTCAATGAGCAAACATCAGGCGAGTAAGAACGGTGTCTAGTTACCACTGGAATGAACATAATTTTCTAAAACTTTAACAATTCATATCTTTTGACCCGTAGGTCCGTTTCAGTCGCCGTTCGAATCGTTGGAAAGCTTGTTTTGTGTACTTTCTGTTAAAATTATTTTCAACGCTAGATTCCAACTATTAGACGCGTTAATTGTGTTTCTGTGTACGTTGTGATGTGTTGAACGTTGAGTTCGGTTGTGCGAATGTGTATTGTAGCTATGGTTTGTAATTATTGCATGTTTTGGCAGGTATATATTGCGTGTTAGACAGTCATGGTGTGATGCATTAGTTGTATGATAGTCATATGCACTGGTCGTCGTTGTATGTTGTCGTTGAATACATATCATGTTGCATAAGTTGTATGATAAGTCATGTGCCCACGTGGGGTGTGAGCGCCTTATCCGGATTCCTTGAAATGGAATCGTGTTGTTGTTGTTGAGGTAATCATGTGCCCATGTGGGTGTGAGCGATTACGGGTGTTCGTGTGCCCATGTGGGGTGTGAGAGACTTATATGGAAATTCTGACGGGAATTATGATCATGAAAAAGGGGTCGAATTGGTATCACATGCATTGAGTCGAGTTGTGAGTCTCATTGCATTGCATTGCATTGTAGTAGTGATCTTTGTTATGTTTTGATGATGGATATTGACTGCGTGGATGTATGTGTTGAATGGGTGACTTATGCATGAAATGAATTGTGCTTGCTAATTATCATGTTTTACTTTATCTAGTTATGATATCTCACCCCTTCTGTTTGAATGTTGCCTCTACGTGGGTAACATGCAGATAATCTACAGTAGGAGATTGGATGTGAGTGGGAGATGGAGTCCTCCATTTACGCTTTTAGTGTCGGCGTCTGCTCTGATATGTAACACTGGGGTTTTGGAACACTTTTATGAGTGTTTGTTTTGTTGAGAATTATTTAATTTTATTTAATTTTGATGTTGATCATGTTGCTTCAAACCGTTTATGTTTTATTACTGATGTGACGAAACTTTTCGTTGTTTTAATAAAGATGAACCTTAGACATGATTTTACTATTCACAATTAATAAATTTCAAATTGTACGTGTTACATGTCGTATGTATGAGCAGGTATTTGCTTGAAAGTAGCATCCTAAATGTCGTATATTTTACTCTGATATTTTATTATTATTTCACGCGGGGATTTAGGGTGTTACATGGTACGTCAATAAATCTTTGTCTTATATGTACCATACCCCATATCTGATGGGACAGCTTAGGTAATGAGAATATCTTGGATAAAGGAAATGAAATCATTCACTTTAACTCTTGTCAGAATTTCTTTGTTCATTCCTTTTTTAGTGTCTCCTATGTTTCACCTGGAAGCTAATTTTTCCATAGGTCGCCTATTTTTATCTTTTATTAGGCGTGTTATCTTATCATTTTAGTTTATCACATCTGCTTTGAAAATCAGTCTCCTTTTTTAGCTATATCATTAATCGTCGCGCTTCTCTAGTCCTTCTATCATTTATGATGGCCATAAAAGTTCTCGACTCCTTCATTCTCAGTCACTCCTTCCTTGTGAACTTCATATCCCTTCTTTGTTCTGTTTCACCTTCTTCCAATCAACTATGTCTGTCAAAACCTTATGTGGCAACGAAGAGATTCTTGAAGTCATTGTCGAGAAACGACCTGATTTTATGAGTCTTAAGGAAACAGATAGTGACATCATCCTCAGCCAGCATATACAGGATTGGCCTAACTACTTTGCCTTGCTAAGAGGCCCAGTTTATCAAAATCTTGTGAAAGACTTCTGGGAATATGCCTTAGAAAGTGAAGATGGTAACTCTATCAACTCATCTGTGTATGGCATTCTAGTCAAAATCACTCCCTCTTCTATTGCTAAGGCTTTAGGCTGTATCCAAACGGGTGTCACTATTGATGAGTTTCGTTTAAACTACACTTTCTTTGATGAGTTCCGTAACATCTTCAACACTTCCTTCCTCAGTTTTGAACCAAATAACCCAGCTAGACTTTCACCTACTGCAAAAGCTTGGTTTAATCTTCTTCTGAACAATTTTCGACCTCGGAAAACAGACAAAAATGTTTTGTCTCATGAAGATAAACTATTTATCTATTTTCTGATTAAGAATATCAGAGTCAATCTCCCTTTAACAATCTTCAATCACTTAAAGGATTCTGTTAAAATTTCCAGAGGTCAGGACAAGTCATACATTCCTTATGGAAGAGTTTTGACTGAGCTTTTCTTCAAGAATGAAATCATTGGTTTAGCTAAACGGCTTAGGCCAGATGAGGCTTGCGTGGAAGTTAGATGCAAAGTTGTTAATAATCTATTAAAAGACTAGTTTCTTTGTTCTGAATAGAAGGGATCTTACAAACCTTACTTCTTAGATTTTACAGATTGAATTCAAGAAGAGCTTACAAACCTCCTCTCGAAGACCATCTGACACGGGGAGAGCTTACAAACCTCAGGCCCTGAAAAGTTGTTGAATCTTAGAACTTCTAAATTCTTAGTTTTATATTTAGGTCTAAGTATGTTTTGTGTCTATCGTGTCCCGTTGTAATTTCCTTATGAATATGAATGAATTTTTTTTATTTTCTTTCTCGCATTACTTTGTCTATTTTGTTATCTACACCTTTTTTATTTTTGACAAAGGGGGAGAAAGTGATATATGATTTTGATATCCGATCTGAAGAACCTCATCCCAAATATAATTGAATATGATTTACTTCTAACCATATGTTTAAGAATTGATCAGGAACTTCGCAAAAGTTCACTGTATGTTAGAACAGGTTATCAGAAGACAGAAGTTAAGACATATCAGAAGCTATGTTATATCAGAATACATGATTTGTATTTGATAAGATATCTGAAGATATGTTATATCAGAAGACATGTACAAGAAAGAAGAATACCAAACAAGCTTGATTTGATAATATATTAATATCTAGTGTTGACCACTAAGTTATCAGAAACAAGAGATGTCCATGAATTTCGCGCTGATACCCAAAACTTGTCAGAAGTTGTTAACTTTCTGAAAGGATAATTCAATTGGTATCTAAAATTTAATGGTATTCGAACCTTATATGGTACTTAGACTCCAGCGTTGAAAGGATGTGAATTCTTTGGAGATGAAATCAAGTCATGGTCATAAAAGAAAATATTTGGTTTCTAAACCATAAAATGACTTAAGGATATGTGCACCTGTTGGTAATTTGTGCTAAAATATTGAAGATTTGGTTTTGATACATGATGCGTGGCATCTAAGAAAGTATCTACCCGTTTCTGATATATAATGCAAGACATCAAGCCTGACAAGACAAATCAGGTTCTGATACGTCTACAGTATTCTGATAGCAAGCTTGATTCTGAGATAAAGACCAACCAGTTCTAGTCAGATTCTGATGAAACGTCATTGAGAAGTAATCCTTCTCTTTTGGACATGATTCTACTTCAAAATCATTTTATGAGTCTTGGGATCAGGGGAAGACTCTGTACAAGCATAAATGAATTTTGAGAGTAACAGAATCAGGGGGAGCCTGTTAAGCTTATCTCTGACTCTGTGGATTTATGGTGATTACCCTATACGAATTGCTCTATCAAAATGCATTGTTTGTCATCATTAAAAAGGGGGAGATTGTATGAACAATATTTGGTTCTACATCTGGCTATTAAGTTTTGATGATAATTGCACATGTTATCTAAGAGAACAATTCTGTATGATATGTTTTCTGTCTAGTGTGTTGTCAATATGATTCTGATTCTAATAAGAAGGCGTGTGACGTCGTCAAACTCCATTATCAACACTCTGGAAGAAAACATATGTGTGTGTACAAGTTAAAGTCAAGATTCATGAATGTTTCTAATACAACGGTTCTAATGAACGTTAGTTATGGACATTTTAATTGAGGCTTTATGAGAAATGTCTACAAGACCTTCTAATGTGATGCGCTTCTAATGTTACAAGTTCTAAATATTCTGAAGACGTGGTTCAAGTGAGCAAAGCTCTAAAGATTCTGAAGACACAATTTATGAAGATCAAGTTCTGAAGAGTTTCTGAAGACAAGGTTCTAATTAGACGAAGTGCTGAAGACTCTGAAGACAAAGAACGTGCTTAATGAAATCTGAAGACTCTGAAGACAGGGTTCTAAAGGAATAGTATCTGAAGATAATGCTTCTAAAAGAACGAGTGCTGAAGATTCTCAAGATAGATTCTGCTGAACAAAGATCTTGGAATTCTGAAGACTAAGTTTCTAAAGATTACACAAAGAATGAGTCTTTTATAACATGCTTCATCAAGTTAATATCTGAAGCCTCTGAAGATGTTATAAGACTGAAGATCATAATGGTTTTGAGCTGAATATAATAGTACTAAAGCTATGTAACCTCTACCTCGAAAAGGTGGCACAGGAACAACTTTTTGTACAGTGATGTTAACAATTCCTTCATGTGAACGTTGGGATATTGCTGTTGGGATATGTTTCCAAGAATATCCCTCAACATATCTATTATTTCATGCTCTATAAATTGAAGACTTTGAAGCTTGAAGAAATGTTGCTCATGGCTAGAAGCTAGTCGCTTATTGCTGAAGCAGCCGCGGATTACAAAGAGAGAAAGATAAAAAGTTTGTTGGTTGTAGTTCATACAAAGGATTATTCAACACAGCAAACAAATCAACATGTAGCAAGAAAAGGTGAAGCTGCTAATACAAGTGTGCACAAACGATGATTATGCTAACACCATATGAAACTACTCAAGTGAGACATCAATAAGTGAAGCATAGTAGCTTAGTTGAACTTGATGGTTGAATTGGAAAAGGCATTATATGCTCAAGAAAGGAGTACAAGATGTTGTAAGCTGAAGCTTAAACGAAGAATGCTCAATGAAGAATAAGCTGAAGCTGAATGATGAAGAATGCACAATGATGCAACATTCTAAATCCATGTGAAACTCATCAAGTGAAACATCAATAAGTGAAGCATAGTAACTTAGTTGATATTGATAGTTAAGTTGGAAGAAGCATTACCTACGCAGAAAGGAGTGCATCAGAAAGAAGCTTAAAGCTCATGATAAGAAGCCGTAGTGCTCATAAGAAAGCTTTTAAGCAAATACAGAACTAGGGAGCTTTGTAATCTCTTAGAGATTTATTTTTAGATAGTTTCTGTATTAGAAAGAAAAGAGTAATTGCTCACATCTTTCTAGAAACACTTAGGTGTTCATGTACTTCATTTGTGTAATGAGCTTGTAAGAAGCATATATAGTGCACACAAAAATCCTCGAAAAAGGTAATGTTCCTTGAGCGGCCGAATGATGACCAGAATGCTTGAGAGTGCCAAGTCGTGGTTGAGCGCCTTGGAGGTTAATTCCTTGAGCGGTCGAGTAAAGACCATGATGCTTGAGAAGACTAAGCATGTCTCTAATAGCTTAGTGGATGATTCCTTAAGAGGCGAATGAATGCCAGGATTCTCAAGAAGGCAATTGAGGGTATCCATTGTGGTTATAATCATGTTGATGATTAGTGGATTAAGTCCTTGTGATAAGGAGAAATCACCTTGAGGGGTGGACTGGAGTAACTTCGTTAACAGTGAACCAGGATAAAATAATGTGTTCATTTATTTTATTTGCTTGTTAACGCAATTGGTTTAATTTCCGCAAATGGGGATGAAATGTGAAACCCAATTCAAACCCCCATTTCTTGTGTTTCTCATACTCCACAACCTACTCATAGGTATCCACGTTCTCATATTAAAACCTTCATTTTTTGTTTTGTTCACCATAACCTTCAGACATTTGAAGAGAATACAAGGAAGATTCAGCTTGACATTACTAGCCGATAGTACAACATTTACTTCTGAGCAACGTTAATGTAATATGGAGAATTTGAAGAGGATCGTGGATGAATACATCCAAGAATAATCTTGAACTAAATCCTAATATTTTCATGAAGTTTCTTAGGATTAGAAGAGAGCTTTTTATCCGTAAAAATAACTTTGGCAATCTCTTTCATCTTCTTCTTCTTAGAAACCATACCGAAACACCGTTTTCCAGAACCATCATGTCCTAGAATAGTAGCAATAGATTTTTCAGATATAGAAATCTTGTGACCCAGAACATAGGATCTCACTTGAAGAAATGAAGCTTCAGTAAAAATCCAAAATTTCTTAACAAGCTGGTCGTAAAATGATCCTTTGAGACGTTCAATGTAACTTTCCCATCTTTGAAATCTAGCAGTTTCTATCAGATCATATCCATTTTCTTTAAGATTATCAAAGTCCACCAATAATTCACTTAGAATAAATATCTCTTCAATTAGAGTTGACAACGTGAGTTCTTGAAGACCTTCAAGTTGTTGCTCTTGTTGTTGTGTTTGTTGCTGAGATTATTGAGTAGATGATTGTTGTTGTTGGGAATTCATTGATGAAGAGAGAGAGAGAGAGAGAGAGAGAGAGAGAGAGAGAGAGAGAGAGATAGAGAGAGAGACATAGAGAGAGAGAGAGAGAGAGGTTTTAGGTTTTGAGAACTTTTTGTTTGAAAATAAGAAAGTGTGGGGAGTGAAAAGTAGCGAAGATGTGTGAAGTGAGTTTAAATAGAAATTTTGCAATCATGAAAAAAAATAATGACAAAGGAGTAAAGCGTGAAGATTTTAACCTAATCCCAAGGTAATGATTTAACTCATGTGTCAAGCAGACATTAGAAATCGGTTCAGTTTTCTAAGACAGTTGTCTTTTAAAACCGTCCCATTATCCAAGACCGATTGACATCTATTAAATGCAAAAACTGTTTAGTATCCATAAAGCATATTTTTCTAACCAAACAAATTATAACTGGATACATTTAAAATTATGAAACCTTCTCACTTTATAAGACTCACACGTTCAGAACCAAAACTAATCTCAGAGTCTCATTTAACTATTATGAGAGTTTAACATTCTGAGAATATCTTTTTCATTCTGGGCACAATTCCATTTTCAAATTTTTTAGAATGAAAATGAATCTATCTTCAAAAGGGGTTTTGTAAATATATTAGCCCATTGATGGTCTCTATCAATTAATTTTATATCTAAAATTCCCTTCTGAACATAGTCATGTATAAAGTGATGTTTTATCTCAATATGTTTGGCTCTAGAATGCAAAATGGGATTCTTAGATAAACAAATAGCAAAAGTATCCTCATAGAGTATAGGAATGTTACTCTCATATATCTGGAAATCTTCTAGCTGACTTTTCATTCTGAGCTTCTGAGTGTTGCATCTAGAGGATGCAATGTATTCAGCTTCAGCAGTTGATAATGTTATTGTTGATTTCCTTTTTCTGGGCCATGAGATCAGGTTATCTCTCAGAAACTGACAGCTTCCACAAGTTCTTTTCCTCTTAAGTCTATCTCGATCATAGTCAGAATCACAATAACCCACTAGCTTGTAATCATTAGATTTTCTATAACATATGTCAAGGTTAATCGTACCTTTCAGATACCTAAAAATCCTATTAACAGCTGTTAAGTGGGACTCTCTAGGATCTAATTGGAAGCGAGCACTCAAACATACATTAAACAAAATATTAGGTCTAGAAGCAGTCAAATATAAGAGATATCCAATCATACCTCTGTAAAGCTTCTGATCTACCTTAGCACTTACCTCATCCTTCTCAAGGATACATGTAGGATGCATATGAGTCTTAGCCATCTTGCATTCTGACATGTCAAACTTATTTAGAAGTTTCTTTGTGTACTTGCTCTGATGGATGTACGTTCCTTCTAGACTTTGATTGATCTGAATCCCCATAAAGAACTTGAGTTCTCCTATCAGACTCATCTCAGGCTCTGCCTGCATAGACAGCAAATTCTAGAAACTGGTACAAAGGTTTCTGTATAGTCAATCCCTTCTTGATGACTATAACCTTGTTCTACCAGTCGAGCCTTTTTTCTAACTACCTCTCCTTATTCATTCAGCTTGTTTCTAAATACCCACTTAGTTCCAATAACATGAGTTCCTTTGGGTCTTGGCACAAGATCCCATACGTCATTTCTGGAGAATTTTTTGAGTTCCTCTTACATAGACAATATCGATTTTGTGTCTTGGAGTGCTTCATCAATTGATGTAGGCTCTATCAGAGACACCAAACCCAGAAGGGTTTCTTCTGAGGGCTTGAAAGAGGATCTGGTTCTGACAGGTTCAGAATTGTCTCCCAGAATCAGTTCTTCAAAATGTGAAGATCTCTGTCTGTGCCTTCTTAAAGGAGTCTGAGTTTCAACAACATCTATTCAAGGAGCTTCAGAGTCTTTGGCTTCAGCTTCTTTGGCTTCTAAAGTCTTTCCTTTAGATCCTGAGAAAGTGATCTCCAAATCTTCTAATTTCTCAACTATATTTGACTTTTCAGAGCCAAGCTTATCATCGAATATGATATGGATTGATTCTTCAACAATTTGTGTCTCAGTGTTACATATTATATAGCCTTTTGAGTGTTCAAAGTTTCCTAACATGATGCACTTTTGTGCCTTAGAATCAAAATTGCCCATATTCTCTTTAGTGCTTAGCATAAAACAAGAACATCCAAAAGGATGAAAATAGAAAATGTTGGGATTCATATTCTTCCACAATTTATAGGGAGTCTTACCCATAATATGTATTATAGAGATCTTGTTCTGAATATAACACATTGTGTTGACTGCCTCTACCCAAAAGTGCTTGGCCATATTAGTCCTGTTGAACATGGTCCTTGCCATTTTCTGCAAAGTCCTATTCTTCCTCTCTACAACTCCATTCTGTTGTGGAGTTCTAGGACAGGTGAAATCATGGGAAATTCCATTATCATCAAAGTGTTTCTAAATATTATTGTTTTCGAACTCACCACCATGATCACTTCTTACTTTTACATAATTGAAATCCTTCTCATTTTTCACTTGGGAGTAGAAGGTAGAAACATAGAATGTGACTTATCCTAGTTCTAAGAAATTTCACCCATGTCCATCTGCTGTAGTCATCAATAATGACCAGTCTATACTTCTTATCATTGGCAGAAGTAGTTTTCACTGGTCCAAACAAGACAATGTGAAGAAGATTCAATGGTTTGGACGTTGAAACAACATTTTTAGCTTTGAAAGAAGTTTTAGAAAACTTGCATTTCTAACATGCTTCACAAAGAGCACCTGAAGTATACTTCATATTTGGCAGGCCTCTGACTAAATTATGCTTGTTAAGCTCAGAAATTATACTCATGCTAACATGACCCAATCGTCTATGCCATGTCCATTGCTTTTCGTTAACAAATATAAGACATTTAACATTCTGACTTTTCAAATCAGAAAGTCTAACCTTATAAATGTTATTTTTCCTCTTTCCATTGAAAAGAACTGAGCCATCCTTTTAACTGACAACTTTGCAAAAATTTTGATTGAAAATGATGGCATAACCATTGTCACTTAATTGACTTATGGACAGAAGGCTATGCATTAGTCCTTCAACAAGAAGAACATTAGTAATGGAAGGTAGAGAACCGTTACCTACTGTTTTGGAGCCAATGATCTTCCCTTTATGATCACCCTGAAACCAACGACACCTCTAGGCTTAAGCTCCAGACTTTGGAACATATGCCTACTTCCCGTCATGTATCGCGAGCATTCAGAGTCTAGGTACCATGACTGGTGTCTTAACTCCACTGCTAAGGATATCTGCAACATAGATTATCTTATCCTTAAGTACCCACATCTTTTTAGGTCCTTTGGGATTATTCTTCCCAGAGTTTTTCACAACTTTGGGTTTTTGTGCAAGATATTTATACATGAATGCATGATTAGAACGGGCATGTGATTTTTTTAGCCTTAGGTCTGGAAACAGTTTTACCTTTAGGCCTAACATCATTTTGTTCCCCATAAGTAACAAAATGAGATTCAAGAATATTAGGCTTATCATCGTTTTCATAATCAGATTCATCATCTGAATCATAACCAATACCCATTGTCTCATTACTGCAGATACCATAAATCATGGAAGCCATTAATCTTCTATCCAGGCTTCTAGCAAGAAATTTCTGGAAATACTTATCATACTTTTGTGTGATATCACCAGAACCTGTACATGTTTTAGAGATGATTTTCTTCTCAGGTTTGAGACTCTGGCTTTGAGGCACAAAGTTGTTTTTCAAAATAAGATTTTCTTCACTCAAACTTGAATAATCTTTCTGAAGCTTACAATAAGCTTATGATTGAGAAACATGAATCTTCTTCAGATCCTTGTATTTCTTCAAGATTCTGATATTTTTCCAGAACTTCTGATAAACTAGATTCAAGCTCAAAATGAGAGAGTTTAGAAAATACCTCTTCAGAATCTGACTTAGATTCTGATTCTGACTGAATCGGTTTTGCAGAAGCTTTTGTGAAAGCCATCAGGGCCACGTTAGCCTTCTCTTCCTCAGAGTCATCCTCTATAGACTCCGAATCATACCATGTAGCCATAAGACCCTTTTCTTCCCTCGAAAGTCTTTCTTCTTAGGTATGCCCTTCATCAGCTTGGGGCAGTCATTCTTGTAATGACCTGGCTCCTTGAATTCAAAGCATATGACTTCTTTGTTGTCTCCAGCTTTCTTGAATCCAGAAGTAGACTCAAACGATCACATATCCTTCTTTGTCTCTGAAATATCGTTTCCTTTTCTTCTAGAGTTGATTCACACGTCTGGATAGAAAAGACAAATCATCTTCTTCTTCTGATTCTTCTGCAGACTCTTCATTAGTATCAGCCGGAAGAGCTTTAATCCTATCAGATCTTCCTGAAGAATTTAGAGCAACAAACTTGCTCTTTCTCTTAGGCTCATCTTCCTCGATCTCAATCCCATGGCTTCTTGAAGAACAAACCAGTTCTTCAACAGAAGTGTTATCGAGGTCCTTTGATAACTTTTGAGCAGTTACCATTAGTCTCCAATGTTTAGGTAAACTTCTGATGATCTTTTTAACATAATCAGCAATAGAATAGCCTTTATCCAGAAATTTAAGTCCTGCAACAAGAGTTTGAAACCTTGAGAACATGTTCTCAAGAGTTTCCTTACCCTTCATCTTGAACGCTTCATATTTTTGAATCAAGGCAAGAGCCTTGGTTTCTTTGACTTATGCGTTCCCTTTGTATGTAATCCTCATAGAATCAAATATGGATTTAGCATTATCTCTATTAGTAATCTTTTCATACTCAGTGTATGAAATAGCATTTAGCAAGATAGTTCTTTCTTTGTTATGATTCTTATAATATTTCTTTTGTTGGTTTGTCATCACTCTTCTTTCAACTTTGTTGCCACTTGCATCTACTAGGTGTACGTATCCATCAACTACCATATCCCATAGATCAACATCATGACCTAGAAAGAAGCTCTCTATTTTATCCTTCCAATAATCAAATTTTTCTCTATAAAAAACAGAAGGTTTAGCATTGTAATGATCTTTATCATTTGCTTGAGAAATTGGAGGTGGTGGAATACCGGCCATTATGTTTCACACTGGATGTTCATCTGACACTTTTAAGTTTTTTATAATCTTATCAAGACCAGAACCGGAGCTCTGGTACCAATTGATGGTGGCGAGAAACACAAGAAATGGGGGTTTGAATTGGGTTTCTAAAAATCAAAGCTTTTTCAAAACCAACTCAACAAGCAATAACACGAACAATAAAAATAACAAGTTATTTTTATAGTGGTTTGCTGTTAACTAAGCTACCTTCAGCCATACCATACCAAGGTGATGTTGCCTTCTCAATAAGGACTTAATTCACTAGATTCGAAACTGATTACAGACATCGCAAAGACAACTATCTTTGTCTTCTCAAGTATATCTGACCAAACCCTAGTCACTTAAGGAAACCACTCAAATAAGATTGAGTTTTACAAGATCTGTTTGTAAAGAATGCTTCTTAGAAAGCATATTAACACAAGTTAATACAATGAAAATCTCACACAAATAACGATCGAAAACTCTTTGTGTGTTTACAAATAATATACACAAAAATAATATTTACTTCAGTAAGTGTGTATGTTCAATAGCGTAAGCAATGTAATGGCAACTAGCATGAGCATTAGCTACTTCTTCCAATCATCCAAGTCTTCTTTATATAGGCAGATAAAAGATCTGTTGGGGGGTAGGATTGGAATTGCAAATAACAGCTTTCTCTTTCATAACGGTTTGCAAATGGGAGGCAAAATGATGCACTAGTACTGTCCTTCGCCCATAAAATTAAGGTAGTGGAGAGACGAATGATCTTGTCACTACTACAAAACACGCATACAACAACGCCGGGTTTACAACGGCTTGCCTATACACCATTGTAATAGATGCGCATATTTTTTTAATCTCGTTAAAAGGCTTTTAATGACGGTTAATATTCCAACCGTGGTGAAATGTGAGGCCTTTCACCATGGGCATTTAAAAAACGGTCATTATAAGTAGCGTCTGGTCACGGGTTCAATTCCCAGCGCCAACATTTATGTTTTTTTATATATTTTTTCAAAATGCCCACAACCTTTCACCATGGTTATGTTTTCAACCGTCATTATAGCCTATAGTTTAGTTTTAGGTCTTGCTCTTCAAAAAATCGGTTTTAGGGAAAATCGTCTCTTTTTTTCTATTTTTAATGAATTTTTTACTGTTTTCATAGTCTCAAAAAATTCCAAAAAAAATCTCAAAATTCTTATTTTTACCAAATTAGATTAAATTTCGTGTTTTTAGATTTTTCTGAATTTATTTTAATCATGTTACTTCTTTCCTATTTTTTCAAAATGGTGACAGACCTTTCACCACGGGTATTTAAACCAACTGTCATTATAGGTAGCGTTTTTTACTTATTTTTTCAAAATGCTTACAAACCTTTCACCACGAGTAATTTAAACTAACCGTCATTATAGGTAGCATCTTGTCATGGGTTTAAGTCCCAGTGTAACGCCCCCGTTTTTATTAGATTTATTTAATCGAGTCGATTTGATTATTTTTATTATTATTTTATTTTATTTTTGACTTTTATTTGATAATATATTATTTTTCGTCATGAATATGTTTTATCGCGTTTTGAGAGCGTTTGCGCGATATTTGAGTGTAGGGGTAATTTGGTCATTTCACTGTATTTTTCCATAAGTTAGTAAGAATAGAAAGAAAAGAGAGAAAAATAGAGAGAAAGAAAAATAAAAGAAGGAAAGAAGAGAAAAAGGGAGAAAAGTTGGAGAGAAAGAAATTGATCCAACCGACTTTTCAAACACGATTAAATCGGGTAAGGGTGTGAAACTCGATTATCTTATGCTTGTGTATGATTATGTATGTGTGTGGTTGAATGTTCTCTTGCCTTTCCCTAGTTTTCACTTCTAGGTCGGAATTGAGGAAATGATTAGGAATCGATGTTTTCGCGGTCGGAAATCGATATAAATTGCGTTGTATGATCACACTGTGTTTATGAGTAATTGCTGATATTTGTTTTGCTGTTGGAATTGATTTGGGATGAAAAATGGGATTTTTGGGGGTTTTGGAACCATAGAACCCGCAGCAGGAAATTCTGATTCTGGTGCGATTCGCCAGGCGAATTGGGAATTCGCCAGGAGGATTAGGTCTCGCCACTAGTTTGCCAGGCGAAGTGCTGGCGAAGGGTGATTCGCCAGGCGAAATCGTAAGTCGCCGGGCGAAATCGGGAAAACAGAAATGGGGTAGCTTCTGTAACTCTTGGGGTTTTCTAAATTTATGACTCGCCACTAGTTCGCCAGGCGAAGTGCTGGCGAAGGGGGATCCGCCAGGTAAAATCCTAAGTCGCCAGGCGAATCTGGCTGTTTCTCAATAAATTCTTTTCTTTGTAAATTCATAACTTTTGATCCGTAACTCGGATCGAGGCGTTCTTGGTACCGTTAGAAAGCTTATAAAATGTTCTTTCTTATTAAAATGGTTTTGAGATTGTTGGTCGATTTAATTATGTCAGGAATTTGGAATGTGTCGTTTGTCGACTTTTACCGTTTTAATGGTGTGTATTTGATTTGTTATCACTCAATATGCTTTTGATATATGTCGTATGACTTGTGTGCTGTTATATGGTGTGAATATATGTGATGAAATATGTGATGATGGTTTGTGGCCTAAGGGAAAGTAAATGCAATGTGTTGTATTTGATGTGAATGCATGATTATGGATATGTATATGTGTGCATTTGAATGACATGAGTCATTGTATGCCAAGCATCGTGATATGCATTCTTGTGATGTCGTGTGCCCTAGTGGGTGTGAGCGACGAAACGATTCCAGAGGGAATCCGCTATAACATCGTGTGCCTTATACAAAGAGGACTGAAAGCGATGATTATAGACGATCGTACGCCTTATACAAAAAGGACTGAAAGCGATCGGATCGTGCGCCTTATACAAAGAGGACTGAAAGCGATCCATAAACGTCGTGAGCCTTATACCAAGAGGACCGAAAGCGACGGGGAACATCGTTTTCCCGACGGGGAGTTACACTAAGTAACAAGCGATGGTTCCAATAGTTCCTGAGTGAACTAGTGTTGAGATGATAGATAGATGGTACCGCATTGCATTGCATAGAGTCGTTGTGTCGGTCTCTGTGCATTTGCATAAATCATGAATGGATTGATTTTATGTGGAATTGTGAATGGAATTGATGAGTTGAGATACATATATATGTTGATTGATAAATGTATTATGCATGATTGATATGCCTTTGCGATGGATATGTGAGATATGCATTGTGTTGTATTATGTTTGAATTCTGGTGTAAGTTGTGGTGAGAATATTTTACATGTGTATTTTGGTGTTATTATATAATTGTATACAATTATATTATGATTGTGTTTCTCACCCTTCTGCTGTTTTGAATGCTCTATGAGGCATTGCAGATTAGATGCTTGAGGTCTTTTTGTGAAGCTTAGGTCTCATTCTTTTGTCGGTCGGCTCTGATATGTAGCACCGGGTAGTCGGGGAGATCGTTGTGATTTATGTATATATGTATATATATCTTTTGTATTGTACATGTATGAATCTGTATATGGCAGACAAACTTTTTATGTGATATATATATATATATATATATATATATATATATATATATATATATGAGATTCAGTTGCAGATTTTCCGCTTTTATTCTGTATCTGAATTGTGGGTAATAGGAACTAAATTCCTCTGTTATTTGCTACCTGATTGTTGCATATCTTTTTGGGCAGGTTTATTGTGTTTTGTCTCAATTGATGTGACGCCCTCGTCTATGCCGTGAATGTTTTAATTATACTCTGATGAATTTTTTTTATCGCTTTATCTAATTGGGGGTATAGATTGGGGGTGTTACATTAAGTGGTATCAGAGCCAGTCCGTGTCAGTTGTGTCAGTCCTTGTCGCTGTTTGTGTTTGGGTGAGCTGTTTGTTTAACCATAGTTGCTGTTATTGGAAATGAACAGAATATGGCTGGTAGGAATGACGCTGCTTTAGTTGCTGCTATGCAAGCTATGGCTCGGGCTGTGCAGGGTGCACCTAATGCTGCTGGGAATGATGAGTTCAGGAAGAACAAACCGCCTGTCTTCAAAGGGAGGCATGATCCTGATGGTGCACAGATTTGGCTTAAAGAGATTGAAAGAATCTTCCGAGTTATGGATTGTGCTGAGGATCAGAAGGTGAGACTGGGTACTCACATGTTGCAGGAAGAGGCTGATGATTGGTGGGTTAGTACTCGTCATGTGTTGGAAGCTGCAGAGGAAGAAGTCACTTGGGTTGTGTTTAGCATTGAGTTTCTGAGGAAGTATTTTCCCAAAGATGTAAGAGGAAAGAAAGAAATAGAGTTCTTGGAATTGATTCAAGGTAACATGTTTGTTGTTGATTATACTGCTAAGTTTGTGGAGCTTGTGCAGTTTATCCATATTATGCTGAAGCAACTGCGGAGTTTTCTAAGTGTGTGAAGTTTGAGAGCGGGTTGCGTCCTGAGATTAAGCAGGCAATTGGTTATCAGAGAATTCGAAGGTTTTCAGACTTAGTGGATTTTTGTAGGATTTATGAGGAAGATAGAAAAGCTCGTTCTACTCACTATAAAAGTGTGAACGAAAGGAGAGGGAAGCAACAGGTTCGTGGTGGTCCGTATGTGACACCAGCTGATAAGGGTAAGCAAAGGGGTAATTTTGATAAAAGGCCAAGTGGGGGAGGTATGTCTAATTCTCTGAGATGTTATAGGTGTGGTGACTTAGGACATCGTCAGTTCGAATGTAGGAAGAATCTGGGGAAGTGTTCCAATTGTGGAGGTATAGGACATGTTGCGGCTGATTGCAAGAGGAAGAATGTGGCGAAGTGTTTCAACTGTGGTGAACCTGGTCATATTAGTACAAAGTGTCCGAAACCAAAGCAAGCTCCAGGTGGTGGGAAAGTTTTTGCATTGGCAGGGACTCAGACTACAAGTGCAGACCGTCTGATCAGAGGTACTTGTTTTATTAATAGTACGCCTTTAGTTGCTATTATTGATACTGGAGCGACTCATTCGTTTATTTCGTCTGAGTGCGCGAAGCGTTTGAATCTTGTGTTGTCTTTGATGGATGGAGAGATGGTTATTGATACTCCAGCAATGGGTCAGTAACTACTTCTTTGGTTTGTTTAAGTTGTCCTTTGACCATTTATGGTAAAGATTTTGAGATGGATTTGGTGTGTTTGCCGTTGGAGGGTTTAGATGTGGTTCTGGGAATGAATTGGTTGCAGTTCAATCGAGTGCATATTGATTGTTATCATAAGCTGGTAAGATTTCCTTCTCTTGAAGAAGACGAGGAATTGAGTTTCTTGTCTACCAAAGAGTTGAAGAAACTTTTGGCGGATGAAGCTCAGTTGTTTGGGTTGTTTGCATCATTGACTATGGATAGTCAAGTTGCACTTGATGTGTTTCCAGTTGTGTGTGAATTTCCAGAGGTGTTTCTAGAGGATATTTCAGATGTGCCGCCAGAGAGAGAGGTGGAGTTTTCTATAGATCTAGTTCCTGGTACTAGACCTGTGTCTATGGCACCTTATCGTATGTCGGCATTTGAGTTAGTTAAGTTAAAGAAGCAGTTGAATGAATTGTTAGGAAAGAGGTTTGTGAGGCCAAGTGTATCGTCTTGGGGTGCTCCAGTTCTTTTGGTGAAGAAGAAGGATGGAAGTATGCGATTGTGTATTGATTATCGCCAGCTGAATAAGGTGACGATTAAGAATAAGTACCCTCTTCCGAGAATTGATGATCTGATGGACCAGTTGGTAGGTGCTTGTGTGTTTAGTAAGATTGATTTGAGGTCAGGGTATCATCAGATTAGAGTGAAAGAGGAATATATTCAGAAGACGGCTTTTAGGATAGGATACAGTCATTACGAATACTCTGTGATGTCGTTCAGGGTTTCTAATGCGCCAGGTGTGTTTATGGAGTATATGAATCGTATTTTCCATGAGCATTTGGATCGATTTGTTGTTGTGTTTATTGATGACATCTTAATTTATTCTAAGTCCCGGGAGGAAGATGCGGAGCATTTGCGTGTTGTGTTGCAAATTTTGAAGGAAAAGAGACTTTATGCCAAGTTGTCCAAGTGTGAGTTCTGGTTGTCAGAAGTGAGTTTTCTTGGGCATGTGATTTCAGGTAATGGTATTGTTGTGGATCCATCTAAAGTAGATGCAGTTCTACAATGGGAGGCTCCTAGATCTGTTACTGAAATTAGAAGCTTTTTGAGTTTAGCTGGATATTATCGCAGGTTCATTGAAGGTTTTTCTAAGTTAGCACTTCCTTTGACCCAGTTGACTTATAAAGGTAAAGCGTTCATTTGGGATATTCAGTGTGAGGAAAATTTTAGTGAGCTGAAGAGAAGATTGACTACAGCTCCGATTTTGGTCATACCGAATCCTACTGAATCGTTTGTGGTGTATTGTGATGCGTCTTTGATTGGTTTAGGTGGAGTGTTGATGCAAGAAGGTAAGGTTGTGGCTTATGCTTCAAGGCAATTGAGGATTCATGAGAAGAATTACCCTACTCATGATTTGGAATTAGCGGTTGTGGTTTTTGTGTTGAAAATTTGGAGGCATTATCTCTATGGTGCAAGATTCGAAGTCTTTAGTGATCATAAAAGTTTGAAATACTTGTTTGATCAGAAAGAGTTGAATATGAGGCAATGGAGATGGTTGGAATTTTTGAAGGACTACGACTTTAGCTTGAATTACCATCCTGGTAAAGCTAATGTGGTAGCCGATGCGTTAAGCCGGAAATCGTTGCATATGTCCGCTTTGATGGTTAAAGAGTGGGAACTTTTGGAATCGTTTAGAGATTTGAGTTTGGTGTGTGAATTGACATCTGATGGCGTGAGGCTTGGAATGTTAAAGGTCACTAATGATTTTCTGTTAACCGTTAGCGAGAAACAGAAGTTGGATGTGAAATTTGTTAATTTGATGACGGTTGGAGATCAAAGTGTGAATGGTGACTTTAAAGTGGATGATCAGGGTGTTTTGAGATTCCGTGGGAGAATTTGTATTCCTGATGATTCGGACATGAAAAAGATGATTTTAGAGGAAGGACACCGGAGTAATTTGAGTATACATCCGGGAGCTAATAAGATGTATCAAGATTTGAAGAAGATCTTTTGGTGGTCTGGATTAAAGAGGGATATGGCCCAGTTTGTTTATGCGTGTTTGACGTGTCAGAAGTCTAAAGTAGAACATCAGAAGCCTAGTGGTTTGTTGCAACCGTTGGATATTCCTGAGTGGAAATGGGATAGCATTTCTATGGATTTTGTGACAGGGTTGCCGAATACACAGAAGGGACATAATGCCATTTGGGTGGTTGTGGATAGGCTGACTAAATTGGCACATTTCATTCTGATTGACATTAGTTTTTCTTTGGAGAGGTTGGTTGAGATTTATATCAGTGTGATTGTGAAATTGCATGGGGTTCCGTTGAGTATTATTTCAGATCGAGATCCAAGGTTTACTTCAATATTTTGGGAAAGTTTGCAAAAGGCGTTAGGTTCCAAGTTGAGATTGAGTTCTGTTTATCATCCGCAGACGGATGGTCAGACCGAGAGAACTATTCAGTCGTTGGAAGACTTGTTGAGAGCTTGTGTTCTTGAGCAAGGTGGTGCTTGGGACAATTATCTTGCGTTGGTGGAATTCATGTATAACAACAGTTTCCATTCGAGTATTGGAATGGCATCTTTTGAAGCGTTGTATGGAAGGAGATGTCGAACATCTTTGTGTTGGCATGAATCTGGTGAGAGTTTGGTGGTTGGACCGGAGTTGGTGCAATAGACTACGGAAAAGGTGAAACTTATTCGTGAGAAAATGAAGGCTTCTCAGAGTAGGCAAAAGAGTTATCATGATCGAAGGAGGAAAGATCTTGAGTTTCAAGAAGGCGATCATGTATTTTTGAGAGTTACACCGGTGACGGGTGTTGGTCGTGCATTGAAGTCGAAGAAGCTTACTTCTCGATTTATTGGTCCTTACCAGATATCTGCGAGAGTTGGTGCTTTGGCTTATCGGGTGGCGTTGCCGCCGAGTCTTTCGAATTTGCATGATGTGTTCCATGTTTCGCAGCTTCGGAAGTATGTTCTGGATCCGTCGCATGTGATTCCGATGGATGAAGTTGAGGTAAGGGAGAACCTTACGGTCGAGACATTACCAGTGAGGATTTTGGATCGCGAGTTGAAGCGGTTAAGAGGCAAGGATATTGCGCTTGTGAAAGTGGCATGGGGAGGCGCTGCTGAGGGCAATTTGACTTGGGAGTTGGAGAGTCGGATGCGGGAGTCGTATCCAGAATTGTTCGTCTCAGGTAATATTTTCGAGGACGAAAATTTCTAAATGGGGGAGAGTTGTAACGCCCCAGTTTTTATTAGATTTATTTAATCGAGTCGATTTGATTATTTTTATTATTATATTATTTTATTCTTGACTTTTATTTGATAATATATTATTTTTCGTCATGAATATGTTTTATCGCGTTTTGAGAGCGTTTGCGCGATATTTGAGTGTAGGGGTAATTTGGTAATTTCACTTTATTTTTCCATAAGTTAGAAAGAATAGGAAGAAAAGAGAGAAAAATAGAGAGAAAGAAAAAGAAAAGAAGGAAAGAAGAGAAAAGGGAGAAAACTTGGAGAGAAAGAAATTGATCCAACTGACTTTTCAAACACGATTAAATCGGGTAAGGGTGTGAAACTCGATTATCTTATGCTTGTGTATGATTATGTATGTGTGTGGTTGAATGTTCTCTTGCCTTTCCCTAGTTTTCACTTCTAGGTCGGAATTGAGGAAATTATTAGGAATCGATGTTTTCGCGGTCGGAAATCGATATAAATTGCGTTGTATGATCACACTGTGTTTATGAGTAATTGCTGATATTTGTTTTGCTGTTGGAATTGATTTGGGATGAAAAATGGGATTTTTGGGGGTTTTGGAACCATAGAACCCGCAGCAGGAAATTCTGATTCTGGTGCAATTCGCCAGGCGAATTGGGAATTCGCCAGGCGGATTAGGTCTCGCTACTAGTTCGCCAGGCGAAATGCTGGCGAAGGGTGATTCGCCAGGCGAAATCGTAAGTCGCCGGGCGAAATCGGGAAAACAGAAATAGGGTAGCTTCTGTAACTCTTGGGGTTTTATAAATTTGTGACTCGCCATTAGTTCGCCAGGCGAAGTGCTGGCGAAGGGGGATCCGCCAGGCGAAATCCTAAGTCGCCAGGCGAATCTGGCTGTTTCTCAATAAATTCTTTTCTATGTAAATTCATAACTTTTGATCCGTAACTCGGATCGAGGCGTTCTTGGTACCGTTAGAAAACTTATAAAATGTTCTTTCTTATTAAAATGGTTTTGAGATTATTGGCCGATTTAATTATGTCGGGAATTTGGAATGTGTCGTTTGTCAACTTTTACCGTTTTAATGGTGTGTATTTGATTTGTTATCACTCAATATGCTTTTGATATATGTCGTATGACTTGTGTGCTGTTATATGGTGTGAATGTATGTGATGAAATGTGTGATGATGGTTTGTGGCCTAAGGGCAAGTAAATGCAATGTGTTGTATTTGATGTGAATGCATGATTATGGATATGTATATGTGTGCATTTGAATGTCATGAGTCATTGTATGCCAAGCATCATGATATGCATTCTTGTGATGTCGTGTGCCCTAGTGGGTGTGAGCGACGAAACAATTCTAGAGGGAATCCGCTATAACATCGTGCGCCTTATACAAAGAGGACTGAAAGCAATGATTATAGACGATCGTGCGCCTTATACAAAGAGGACTGAAAGCGATCGGATCGTGCGCCTTATACAAAGAGGACTGAAAGCGATCCATAAACGTTGTGAGCCTTATACCAAGAGGACCGAAAGCGATGGGGAACATCGTTTACCCGACGGGGAGTTACACTAAGTAACAAGCGATGGTTCTAATAGTTCCTGAGTGAACTAGTGTTGAGATGATGGATGGATGGTACCGCATTGCATTGCATAGAATCATTGTGTCGGTCTCTGTGCATTTGCATAAATCATGAATGGATTGATTTTGTGTGGAATTGTGAATGGAATTGATGAGTTGAGATACATATATATATGTTGATTGATAAATGTATTGTGCATGATTGATATGCCTTTGCGATGGATATGTGAGATATGCATTGTGTTGTATTATGTTTGAATTCTGGTGTAAGTTGTGGTGATAATATTTTACATGTGTATTTTGGTGTTATTATATAATTGTATACAATTATATTATGATTGTGTTTCTCACCCTTCTGCTGTTTTGAATTCTCTATGAGGCATTGCATATTAGATGCTGGAGGTCTTTTTGTGAAGCTTAGGTCTTCATTCTTTTGTCGGTCGGCTCTGATATGTAGCACCGGGTAGTCGGGGAGATCGTTGTGATTTATGTGTATATGTATATATATCTTTTGTATTGTACATGTATGAATCTGTATATGGCAGACAAACTTTTTATGTGATATATATATATATATATATATATATATATATATATGAGATTCAGTTGCAGATTTTCTACTTTTATTCAGTATCTGAATTATGGGTAATAGGAACTATGTTCCTCTGTTATTTGCTACCTGATTGTTGCATATATTTTTGGGCAGGTTTATTGTGTTTTGTCTTAATTGATGTGACGCCCTCGTCTATGCCGTGAATGTTTTAATTATACTCTGATGAATTTTTTTTTATCGCTTTATCTAATTGGGGGTATAGATTGGAGGTGTTACACCCAGCACCAGCATTTTTGGTTTTTTTACTTATTTTTTCAAGTCTCATTACCAACATTATAGATGGCGCGCATATTGAGTTTATTCACTATCCTTAAACAAATCTTGGTCGTCCATTTAGTGATTATCAACGGCCAAGACACTATTATTAGTGATCCGTGTGAAACCTAAAACTTAGACATCTTCTACCTCCAAACATCATCTTTCATTTACGATACTCTATTTCTCCACTAAAACAAATTTCAGGACTCGAGTTAGCAATGTTAGTTGTTGGTGTTCTTTTTTAATTATTGTTGTTCATGTTGTTCTTTTTTATTATTGTTGTTCTTCTTATTCTTTTTTATTAATGTTGTTCTTGTTGTTATTATTGTTATTATTATTGTTGTTGTTGTTGTACTTGTTGTTGTTGTTCTTCTTCTTCTTCTTCTTGTTATTGTTGTTGTTGTTGTTATTGATGTTGTTGTTGTTGCTGTTGTTGTTGTTCTTGTTGTTGTTCTTATTCTTGCTGTTGTTCTTATTCTAATGCTGCAATTTTTTTTATTTTATTAAAAGACATACAACAACAGTTATTTAAAATAACCGTCATTATAGGTAGTATACAACAACGGTTCTTTAAAATAACCGTCATTACAGGTAGTTCTAATGCTGCATTTTTTTATTTTATTAAAAGACATACAACAAAGGTTATTTAAAATAATCGTCATTATAGGTAGCGCGCTTTCCAATTTCTTACAACGTTTTCTGGGCCATGATTGTAGGTATCATATATACAACAACACTCTACATAACAACGTCTGCGCCCGCGTCATTATATCTCTTTCGCAACCGTTGTTAAATGGGTTTTCCGTAGTAGTGTGTACTATGTACGATTTTCCTAACATAAAACCTTTTGAACTTATCTTCTATTCTTCCGAGGCTTTTGATAAAATGATGTTGAAGCATGCTTAGAAAGATCAAAAGACTTGTTGGGAGAATCTTCAGAACCTTGGTCTTAAGAGTCTTGACACATTTCCTCAGAACCTGGTCTTCAGAGTCTTCAGATCTTATTCTTCAGAATCTTCAGAACTTGAGCACAGTATCTTGAAGGTAGACAATCCTTCAGAGGCTCTTCAATCAGAGTCACATTCAAAATCTTTAGCACAAACGTTCTTCAGAACCATTGTCTTAGAGCTTTATAGAACTTTACAACATCTTGTAAATTACTTGTATCTCTTCAGAGTCAGAGCGTGTTGATTCAGAGTCTGATGACTTCACACATCAAAGCTTCAGAGTCAGAACCTGTTAAGCAAAAGCTACACACTAGACACAAAATCATTAGTGTGCAAAATTATTCTCTAATAAACAATGTATTGTTATCATCTAAACTAAAAGCCAGATGCAGAACCAAATCTTATTCTAACAATGACTATATAACTTTGTGTGTCTGCTGCTACCTTGACGTGTTTCTGCACTATGTCAATCTAGATATGGTATTCGGTCATGTTGATGCTTTTTTGTATTTCTCTTATTTTTGTTTTAAAACTTTTGCCAAATTGTGGCAAAAAACGGGAGTCGTGCATGTGTGCATGCTGGTATGCTTGTGTGCTTTCATGCTTGCGTGTCTGTCATTATAAATAAATTTTCAAAATATATTTGATAATTTTATTTTTAAAAATTATTTTAAAGTTATATAATATTACAAATTTGTCATTAATGAAACTTGTACAAGTGTTTTTTCTTCAAAATTATCAAAATTAAAAATTAAAATTTTTAAAATTTATTTTACTTTTTTAATTTTTAAAATTTTTAAATAGAGAATGACTTTCAAAAATAATTTTCTAAAATTAGACTACTAATTTTTTTTTATTATTTTTAAATTTAAAAAATTAAAAAACAATTTTATAAAAAATTAAATTAAACAGATCTTAAATATTTTGCTATATATTATCCAACAGAGTTTTTCTTTAGAATGGAAATAAAATAATTTTTTAATTTAGATTAAATAAAAATAAAAGTCAATTAAAAAATATTAATAAGAAGAATATATTGATTTGTTGCAAGTATGTTTTTAGACTGCACCATATTCAATGTCATGTCCGTAACGATTTCCTTCTCTTTTAGCATTAGGGGACATGCAATTGGATGTCTGACTAACTTGACACATAGCTCATGGTCATGTAAACGACAAATCGCATTAAATTTCCATTTTTATTAGACAATAAATAACCACACAACTTAAAAGGACACTCACATTTTCTCAAACCAGAGTCATGTCGTTTGAATTTCCAGAGAGAAGTTTTATACGTCCCACTTCTTTCGTATCTCATTGTCATAAACACAATTCTTCTATCTGAACCATTGTCAGATCTTCCAATTACAACACTAAACTCAAATTTAGATGCCTTAGTGCATATCCATTGAAGCATGTGATCATGGAACTTAAATTTTTGTCTATTTGTAAATTGTTTGCAAACATCCACCTCTTTCATTACGACACTTTTGGCATCCATAGACACAATCGGTTTAGAGAAACAATCTGGGTGCACCATAACTAATGCAAACAAAAACACAAAATATTTAAAAACTGAAACAGGGGACATTCCTGAAATGCATTTATGTAGGAATTCATCTGGGCTCTGGTGATGCATTTCTGAAAATAGTGTAACTTTGTAGCACAAAAAGAAGATTATTGTGAGCAAAAAAGAATGAAATGAATGATCTTTATCTTGAATTCCAGCTTCTTTTACTTCTTTTGAAATGATGAAACACAAGACTGGAGTTTTTGAGCTAAAATATTGATTGAGAATGGAAGGTTTTTTTGCAAGGGTTTTTATAAAGGTTGGCAATGGAGTTTGATCAGGCAAGATTCTGTTTTGTCAAAAAAATGATGTTTGACTTTTCTGGAGATGAATCTCCAAAATTAGTTGACACTGTAAAGGTCACACTTTTTCAATTTCTCGCTTCACAATTCAAGATACGCACATCCGAAAAAGTCACTAACTTGGTGAATTAGGAATAAAATGATAGAGTTGGTCCGGAGATGCATCTCCGAGACATACTTTTGAAAAATAAAGTGCGACTCAATTGAATTGTGTTGGTGCAAGAGACACTTTCGGAGATGCATTTGTAAAAATCTAAAAAGGATATATTCAAATTTTTAGAGGATTTCTTATCACACCACCCTTATTTCTTAGGCACCATCTGAATTTCCGGTTTTGCCCCCTGATTCCGGATGTGCACATCCGGACGCACCATTTTTTTTAAAAACGCTGATGCGTTCCGAAAGTGCACATCCAGGAACTTTCCTGATCTGCAAATCCGGAAAACAGCTGAACTTAATTTTTTTTTTTAAATCGGTTTTTTTGCGTGGTCGCATATGTTAATATATCGTCGCAACTTAATATACATTTGACAACATCAATATATAAAATAAAATGATATATATATATATATAATAAACCTCTGTCAAAATACAGTGCATACATCTAATATAAATAGAATACATCAAACAAAAAACTATTGTGTATGGCGAAGGATCTCTCCTGGCTCCCCTGCTCCTCTGCCCCTACCCGTTATCCTGGATCGATGTCTGCGGTACTGAAGTGCCCCTCGAGCAATCGTAATAATCATGTCCACGGCAAGTCTGGCACCAGAGCCCTCAGGGAGGTGACCGTCCGCAATGGTCTGCTGCGCTATCTGCTCTATCTGGCGACAGCGTGGTAGGACATTCTGAGTGTGGTCCAGCTGAGACTGTCACTCCTCTAATATCTCCTGATGAGCAGGTCTGGGTGGCGATCCCTCAGCAGTGGGCACCATGCATGGGTGTGAGACGGTGTAGAACCACACAATCTACCCAGCAACAACGCTCCAGTCTCTCTCCGCTCTAGTCGCCCGAGCCTCTTTCGGTACCAATCGGGACTGGAAGTCAGCATATATGTCATCTATCTGCCTGCGGGTCAAGCCTAGAGGAGCAGACTCATGAGGCATCCTGGGGATCATCTACGTGTAACCAAACTGACGCAAGACGCGCTCCGACAGGTATCGGGCAGTAACGATCAAACTGCATGCCAACCATCCTGAGAACAAACAAACCTCATCGAACGGGCGCGTCACACGGTGAGCGGCATATGGGCAATACAAAACGTCCTTAGCAGCCATCCGATCTAGATACACTCTGAAGGGGTCTGGCGCCTGGTTCCCTCTGAGCAGGACAAATGCAGCAGCACGTGGCATATCCTCAGTGTACCCCTAGACACTCCCCCAACCAGTAATGTAGGGAAAGTGCTGTAAAATCCACGCCTGAAATGGAAAACATAACATGGGTGTCAAACATTATAATGAATACAGAAAGAAAAAAAATGAAAAAATCACTTAGAATATTAGATTGTTACCACGTATAGCGTACAGCTGCCTGCCACAGTCTTGGCTGCCCAGCGGCAACCATCAGAGAGCCTGGAATAGGTGAATGCCAGCGTAGCCGCCCCCCAGTTATACCCATGGATCTCTGTCTGATCCGAAAGGTACCTGAGGTAGACGATATCAACATAATAGGCGCTGGTGTCCACAAACACCTGCGTGCCCAGCAAAAACAAGTAGTAGCATCTCAGGGCACGCGTCCTGTGGATCTCCACCTCAGCTGGATCACCTGCTGCTCGTCCTGCCTCTGCAAGCGCCTCACCAAATCTATCCATCAGAAATGAGAACCGGACGTGTGCGCCCCTCAACTGGTGCACCTCCGCATGTGCCTTATCTGCGCTAGCCCTAAGCTCTGTAACCAGCAACTCCATGTCGTCCGCCTTCGTCATCCTACTGTGACGGAGAAGGGTACCCGTGATCGGTAGATGTAAGAGGCACGAGATGTCGTCCAGCGTGATCGTGATCTCGCCGTACGGTAGATGGAATGAGGATGTCTCAGGGTGCCATCTCTCAACAAATGTCATCAGGATACTGTACTGGATCTGGGAATACCCAATTCTAGACAGGCCTCCAAGACCAGACTCTGCAAGTGCAGACGTGAACCACTCAACCTCTGGCAGCATCTCAATCGTGTCCATAACCTTGCCCCCATGGTTATAGAACTTCTGTGAATCCTTCTCCTGAAAATTTCCAAATAAAACAATGTTACAAATGAACATATTTTCAACGAATACAATTCTATAAATAAATCGAGAAAGGTTACCTGTCCTAGCCAGACATATCTGGCAGTATGCTCAGAGTACCCCACGAGTAGGGACATATCAGACGGTCCCCCGGGGTAACCTCCCAGCTCATCGAAATTGTCATCAGCGTCAACACCCTCATGTGCTAGGTGATCACCCTCTGGAACTGGAACTGGAACAGGGGAATGAGGAGGAGCAGCTGATGGAGCTAGAGTCTCCCGATGACGCCTGCGTGCGGGCTGGGACCCTGATGAACTGGCAGTAGAATCCCGACGCCTCCGAGATGTAGAATCGGCGGCTGACGGGGGAGTGGCCTGAACCTGTGATGTGGAAGTGGCCTGAACCTGTGATGTGGGTGGCTGTGGTGTAGGATGTGATGTAGGATGTCCCTCAGCTGTAGGGGCTACCCCACCTCCCTCTGCTCCGGAAGCCTCGGCTGTAGACTGCATCCGCTCACGTCGGACAGATGCATGCTGAGTTGTCCGTCCATGTATGGTACGATCGTCTCTGCCAGCCATCTAATCTGAAAAGCATAATAAATAAATTAAATTTTTTTAAAAATAATTAAACAAAAATAAACAAACAAACAAAATAAATAAAAAAATAGTCTTCCGGATGTGCAAGGACACATCATTTTTAACCTTGGGTATTTCCGGATGTGCACATCCGGAAACACTCAGAAAACTAAACGTTAAAATCTTTCCGGATCTGCACATCCGGTACGTTTTTTGAAGTTTAAAAATGGCAGCCATGGCCACTGTAACATGCAAAAGGGCATTTTAATGCCCTGATCGTCCGTTTAAAGCAGTAAAAATGACCTACATTGTCTATAACCTATGTTATTCATACAACCTAACAATTTCTACACCTAAATGTATACTCTAAATCGATTACTCGAAAATAACTCCGAAACTCTAAAATTTGAAAACTTACCGATTAAAATGAGATACAGAGGATTTGGAGTGTCTTGATCGTTGTAGAAGTTGCTCTGCGCCGAACTCGAGTGGAAAAAATCGAGATTTGTGGGATTGAAAATTTGAGAGTTTGAGAGAGTTTGAGAGAGTTTGGAAAATGGAAAATTGAAGAATGAGGGGGAGGAAGAAGGTCTGGCACGAATTAATAAGAAATCCTTCCGGAAGTGCACATCAGAATTGTTTTCGGATATGCATATCCGGAAAAGCTTTGCGTTTTTTAAATATTTGGTACGTCCGGATGTGCACATCTGGAATCAGGGGACAAAAAAATAATTTCACGTGGTGCCTAAAAGACTTGGATGATACATTAAAAAACCCTCCATTTTTATGCGATATTATTCCACCTCATAGAATGAGATTAGCGATTCTCTATTTTTATTCAATCCAATTACTCAATAATGCAATTATCTTTACAGGCTAAGAAAGAAGTTAGCCCAATAGTTTGGGCTTCAAAACCCAAACCTATTTTCTTTCAAAAACAATCCAAATCCTTCTAACAGTTAAAATAAAATCTAGAGAATTTTAGATGTCTGTAGAACTCTAGAATGTTTCAGAGTTTTAAAGACCCTTTCACAAAATGAATAAACTAACAGCACTTTCTCGATAATAGTAGTACAAGACTATTCCTCCATCACCTTTATATACCTTGAGAGCCTTTGAACAATGTCATTCATAAATACTCAGCATCGATATAAATTCGCTTACACAATTCTAAATTTACAGAGTTCTCATAAACTACATTCAAAATGTCTTTGATTCCAAGTTTCTTTGGTGGCCGAAGGAGCAATGTATACGATCCATTCTCTCTTGACGTTTGGGATCCCTTGAAGGATTTTCCATTTCCAAGTTCTGCACTTTCTGCTTCATTCCCTCGGGAGAATTCTGCTTTTGTGAGCACCCGAGTTGACTGGAAGGAGACACCAGAAGCACACGTGTTCAAGGCTGATCTCCCTGGACTGAAGAAGGAGGAAGTGAAGGTTGAGATCGAAGATGACAGAGTTCTTCAGATAAGCGGAGAAAGGAACGTCGAGAAAGAAGATAAGAATGATGAATGGCATCGTGTGGAGCGTAGCAGTGGTAAGTTCTTGAGGAGGTTTAGATTGCCTGAGAATGCTAAAATGGAACAAGTGAAAGCTTCAATGGAAAATGGTGTTCTCACTGTTACCGTTCCAAAAGAAGAGATCAAGAAGCCTGCGGTTAAATCTATTGAGATTTCTGGTTAAACTTAGAATGAGCTTTGTTACTCTGTTGCTTTGAATCGTGTGATTTTCTTGGTTATAATGCTTATGTACCTTTTTGTGGCATGTGCAAGAAATGTATGGTGATGTAATTTTGAAATGCTAATGCATAAATAAATTAGTTGTTGTTTGTTCATTTGGGTTTTATTTATTCACATTCTAATGAATATCAAGAATGTTTAGTTGAATGAGAATTAAACAAAAGCTGTTATAAATAGAGCTTCATGTTTTTAAAAAATTAAGCAATATTTTGACGACACCCAAAAAACGCCTTAATCTTCATCCTTTTCACCTTTAACACAAATTTTAAATCTCAAGCTCTAAATAGCACTTTGATATTGAATCTTGTAAAATAGAGTAAGGTTGACTTCACCATTCACCCTCTCTTTGAATTTCCTTAACAAAATAATTTGATCTTGTAATACTTAATACTGTGACTTGGTGACAAATATGATTATATGACTTTGGCATTGCAAATTGATTGGGAATAAAAATGTGTGTTGCCTCACTATCTTTCAAATAAGACTGCAAATATGTTTCTCACCCAAATGGTTTGACTAGAGTGATAGAATCAATCGGGGAGAAAAATCTCCATTAGCTACAAATATTCACCTTGTCCTCAAGGTGAAAGATTATGTATATCTCAAAATATAGATTCCAACATTTCTTATAATCCAATAGCTGTCATATATTTTTCACCTGGGTCCTATTTTATGTTCGGAAGTGAATGGCTTGCTGAAGCAACATTACACACGCGTTTACCATTATTTGATTTGAGAGTTGAAAGTTTGAACCAGTTCTAATCATAAACCTCTAGCTTGATTCTAAAAGATAACTTTATCAACCATCTTGTGCATTTTTACGGTTTGGCCTAGCTTTAGTAGTTTATTGACTTCAAGTATTGTCATCACTAAAACCACATTAAATGTTGTTATCATTAAAATCAAGGCTTAATACCTTTTTTGGTCCTGTAGTTATAGGGGTAGGTCCAAATAAGTCCTCTAGCTTTTAAAAGTTCCAAATTGGTCCCATACGATTTTAAATAGGTTCATAGTGATCCTTTCCGTTAAATACATGCTAACGGTGTTAAAAAAACTGATGTGTATGCTGAGGTGGCTGGGGAGTGAAACACAGTCAGCATCTTCTTCTCTAGGTTCACAATGTTATCTGAATCTTTATAAATTGAATCCCAATCTCAAACCCTAGGTTCACAATTCATCCAAAATTCACCAAATTGAAAGGGAAATCAATTATCTTCAAGAACCGTTCGAAGTTCTGGGCGGCGTTTCTTCTTCATCTTCTTCCCAATAATGAGTTCTGGGCACGTTTCTTCATCATCAGAACTGCCATGTATGTCAAATGACTTGCTAATATAGTATCTGTCATTAATAAAAATGGGACTCTTAGGGTATGTATAAACTTTATGGATCTCAATAATGCTACGCATAAGGATGAATACCCTATGCATGTTGCCGAAATGTTAGTCAACTCGGTTGCAGGTTTCGACTACTTAAGCATGCTAGACGGCTATTTAGGGTATAATCAAATCTTCATTGCTGAAAAAGACGTACCAAACATGGATTTTCGATGCCCATGGGCTTTAGGGACCTACAGATGGGTAATGATGTCTTTTGGCCTAAAAAATGCTGGTGTGATCTATCAAATGGCTAAGAACTCTATGTTCCATGATTTTATTGTCACCTTTATGCAGGTTTACATTGATGACATTTTCATAAAATTCTCATCAAAAGATGGCCATATAGACCACCTTCGACAATCCTTTGAAAGGATAAGGATGTATGGATTAAAGATGAATCCATTGAAATGTGTTTTTTGTGTCCATGCAGGGGACTTCTTTGGTCCTGTAGTGCAGAAAAAGACATCGAAATCAATCAAAACAAAACCAAAGCAATTTCGGACACAAAACCTCCTTCAACTAAGAAATAACTTTAATATTTGTTGGGAAAGATATACTTCCTAAGGAGGTTTATATCTAATTTGAGTGGAAAAGCACAAGCATTTTCGCCTTTGCTTCGACTAAAGAAGGAGGAAAGTTTTAGGTGGGAACCAGACCACCTAAAGGCGTTCAACGAAATCAAAACATATTTGACGAGGCCTCCTATTTTGTTACCTCCTACTAGAAATAAAGTCACAAAGTTGTGCATATCAGCATCAGATCTGACTATAGGAAGCAGTTTAGCTCAAGAAGATAATAATGGCATCGAAATGGCCATCTTTTATCTTAGTCGAGTTCTGAATGATGTTGAAACTAGATATAGTTCAATAGAAAATCTATGTATTTGCTTGTACTTTTCATGTACCAAATTAAAGCATTATATAAATCCAATCAATGTCTTTGTTTATTCTCATCTTGATATAATTTAACATATGCTATATAAACACATTCTGCATGGTCGAATCGGGAAATTGGCACTAGCCCTCACTGAATATTCATTAACTTACTCACCCTTGAAGGCCATAAAAGGCCATATTGTCGCAGATTTTATCGTCGACCACTCATTGGTCGAAGTGACACAATTACGTGAGTAAGAAACCTTGAAAATTGCACTTTAATAGTTCCAGGCACAAGGATGGAACTGGATTTGACTTCTCATAATCTCCCCAAAAGAGATACAAACGTTGTTCAAATTCAGAATCAAAGGCCATTGCTCTAATAATGAGGCTAAATATGAAGCTTTGGTAGCAGGCCTTAGGATTTCATTAGATTTGGGAGCAAAGGAAGTTGAAATAAAAGGGGATTCAGAACTGATTCTGAAGAAATTAAGAAAAATATATAAATGTATCAAGGAGAATTTGATGATGTACTCAATAAGGTCGTAGTTCACCTTTCCATCAGTATCAATCCAGCCTACACGAAATTCAATCTTACCCAACTTTCTATTCTCATTGTCAAGCAACAAATCATTCAACGTGGATCTCAAGACGGCGAGACATGCGGTGTCCTTTGAAAGCTGAAATTCTATAGGAGGGTTTTCCTCGTTGAAGTGGACTTCTGCCTTAATCAAAAATTTAGGAAGAAGTATTTTTAGATGTTTTTCTCAATGACATATGACCCTATTTATACAACTTTAGATTCATTCTAGACCACACAAAACGTTCGACGCAATCACCGCCGTACAAAACTGTCGACAAAATCATAATAGTTTGAAATTTGCACTACCGAAATTTTTCATTAATTAAAATTTTCGGTATCACATGATACATTTTAAAAATATCGATATTATTTTAAAGATACCAAAAATTTTAAATAAAAAAAAAATACAAGTTCATATAAAAAATTTTAACTTATACCAAAAATTTTCAATGAACTATCAAAAATTTAATTCGTACATTTGATCAAATTCTTTTAAAGGCAATTTTAAAATTATAAAGAAATGTGTGGTGCCATATATATTTTTGAGGGCGGCAGGTTAAATTCCAAGTTAACCTTTGGGCTTCAAAACCCAAACCTACTTTCATTCAAATTCAAAAACAACCCAAGTCCTCCTATTTATCGTTGAACAGTTAAAATAAAATCTAGAGAATTTTAGAAATCTGTAGAACTCTAGAATGTTTCAGAATTTTCAAGACCCTTTCACAAAATAAATCAATTAACAGCACTTTCTGGATAGTACAGGATTATTCCTCCATCTCCTTTATATACCTCGATATCTATTCGCTTATACAATTCTAAATTTACAGAGTTCTCATAAACTACATCCAAAATGTCTTTGATTCCAAGTTTCTTTGGTGGCCGAAGGAGCAATGTATACGATCCATTCTCTCTTGACGTTTGGGATCCCTTGAAGGATTTTCCATTTCCAGGTTCTGCACTTTCTGCTTCATTCCCTCGGGAGAATTCTGCTTTTGTGAGCACCCGAGTTGACTGGAAGGAAACACCAGAAGCGCACGTGTTCAAGGCTGATCTGCCTGGACTGAAGAAGGAGGAAGTTAAAGTTGAAGTTGAAGATGATAGGGTTCTACAGATAAGCGGAGAGAGAAGCGTCGAGAAAGAAGATAAGAACGATGAATGGCATCGCGTGGAGCGTAGCAGTGGAAAGTTCTTGAGGAGGTTCAGATTGCCTGAGAGTGCCAAAATAGATCAAGTGAAAGCTTCCATGGAGAATGGTGTTCTCACTGTCACCGTTCCAAAAGAAGAAGTCAAGAAGCCTGAGGTTAAGTCTATTGAGATTTCTGGTTAAACTTAGACTGAGCTCGGTTACTCTGTTGCTTTAAGTTGTGTACTTGTTTTGTCTTGATAATAATTTGTAATGCTTACGTTTTGTGATTTGTGTGTAAGAGATATATGATGATGGAATATGTGTAATGTTAATGTATAAATAAATAAATAAATAATTCGTTGTTCTTCTTCTTCCAAAGAATAATCATGAAAGCTTTGTTCTATTATTATTATTACAAAGAAATACTTGTGTACTGCGGATGCTCCGGCATGAAAAGCCGCCTGATCGAAAGCAGAAATAATTACCTATGCGCTTCTCATCAACAGAACCTTTCCAATCACCGAAAAAGCATGAAATTTTTAGAGTGAGAATACTCAATGCCACAATCTGCATCTTATTGGACATATTTCATAATTTCACACTAGCACAATGCATGACTCATGAGAGTATACTTTAACATCTATCCTGGTTTGTAAAAATATTATACATTACTACGTTGGGACTTCAAAGGCGTGCAAGACTTGCTTCATCCATAGGAGATCAGAAGTCAATCTCATGATTGTGCAACTGTGTCTTCTTTTTAGATATCCAAACGTAGAGCCTAAAAAAATCAAGAAACATGGAGTAGATTTGTTGGACACGGGAACAACTATAATAATGAGTAGGTTGGACATCTTTTCAAATTGCTTTGAAAATTAAATACTCATGATAATGTATCGCAATGGTGTATGAATCCTAAGGCTTGCCTTGGAATTAAGAATGAATAAACATCGCCAATCTGAGCAATCAAGAGCTGGTTTGGGCAGTGGAATTTAGATGTTTACAACGATCACAGACTTGTCTGTTTCTCTGTTTACATTTGGATAAAAGTGATGATAAACAGTCTGAATTTCCTGCTGTTTGAAAATCATACTATATAGTGGCATTGCATGTCTAGCAATATTTGTTCTCGGTATTGCAGATTGTCCTTGTCTGCTGAAGATGCCGTCTTTTTTAATGTTCGGCGATGGGGCCAAATTGCCGATCTGACAGCTTGATGGTCTCTGTTTGGTGGTTGAAGCATAGTCTGATTTTGTGGGTATCGAGTTTGAGTCAGCAGTTTTTTCTGCTGCTCTTAGTCTCCGTTACAGTTGAATTGTCATTTCAAGCATTAAGCCTATTATGTGATGTATTGCATCAATTTGTTTAGAGGTTGGGATGGTGTGATATTATGGGTGTATTCTTTATGTTTGTCTGTTTCTGCAGTGGGCATTTTGGTGTGTAAGAAAATGTATAATGATGGTTATAACAGTAGTCCAGCCAGTTTTGCAGGATGAAAATTTGGATGGTCTTCTGAATTACAGTGGATACGTCATCATGTTGTGTCCGGTTTCCATCGGAGTGTGTCAGTCCGTTGTGGAGCTGGGAGGCGCTTCAGAGCTAATTACTCAAACAACAGTTATTGTGAGGTGAGTGCTCTGTTACAGTTTTTAATTTTGGTTTGATGCAAGAGGTGTAACTTGGATCTGTTAAAATGGAGATGTTTCCATGTGTCCTAGTGCAGGTGGAAATATCTCAAGCAGTTAGTTGTATCATTTAGCAGTGAATTGTATCATTTAGCAGTAAACTGTGGCTGTTGTGATCAGGTGATTCAATAACAGTGTTGTGTGATTGGTATAGTCCTGTCAAAATTCAAATCATCATTCAGCTCTAGTGTATTGGTGCCGCTGCAGGATGATAATTTAAGCATATTGCAGATCTAGCTGCTATGACTGATGATAACTGGAGCATGAGGCAGGTTTCTGGTTTATGAGGTGGCAATCTTGCAGTTTCAAGACTGATTTTTCTTTGTATCTCATTTGAGTGTATGTAATGAAATTGAAATATGTTTGTATGGATCTTGGTGGAGCTTCGGAGTTGGTTTTTGTAGAGGCTATTGTTATGGCTGTGTTCCATTTATTGGTTTTTAGATTGGTGTTTGTTATAGCTGTTCCATTTCTGGTTTTTTAGATTGGGGTGGAGCTGGTATGGTTAACCAAATTCAAACATATAATACTGAAATCGCAGGAATTTTTGGAATTTCAGATATAACAACAAAGAGCACTTATTTATTAAGAGCACAAACGATAGTTTAACAGGGCCATTATGGCTTAATACACAAGTTCTGAAACATAAAAACTAAAGACATATAGAACTTCAATACATTATACATGTTTTGAAGTAAAGACATATCGAACTTCAACACATTATAAGAGGGCTACGCAATATTCACATACTTAAATTCCACCACGAAGGCGCAAAACTAGGTGAAGAGTAGACTCCTTCTGAATGTTGTAATCAGCAAGGGTCCTACCATCCTCCAATTGCTTCCCAGCAAAGATCAACCTCTGCTGATCTGGTGGGATTCCTTCCTTATCCTGAATTTTTGCCTTCACGTTATCAATTGTGTCCGAACTTTCTACCTCTAAGGTAATGGTCTTTCCAGTCAAAGTCTTCACAAAGATCTGCATACCTCCCCTCAGACGAAGAACAAGGTGAAGGGTAGACTCCTTCTGAATGTTATAATCAGCCAAAGTTCGGCCATCTTCAAGCTGCTTTCCCGCAAAAATCAACCTTTGCTGGTCTGGGGGGATACCCTCCTTGTCCTGTATCTTAGTCTTCACATTGTCAATAGTGTCTGAGCTTTCTACCTCCAAAGTAATTGTCTTACCAGTAAGGGTTTTCACAAAAATCTGCATACCACCACGAAGTCGCAACACAAGATGGAGAGTTGACTCTTTCTGTATGTTGTAATCAGCCAAGGTTCGGCCATCTTCAAGCTGTTTTCCAGCAAAGATGAGCCTTTGCTGATCTGGTGGGATACCCTCTTTGTCCTGTATCTTGGCCTTGACATTGTCTATGGTGTCCGAACTCTCCACCTCAAGGGTGATGGTCTTTCCTGTGAGGGTCTTCACAAATATTTGCATACCACCGCGGAGACGGAGCACCAGATGTAGGGTGGATTCTTTTTGGATATTGTAATCTGCTAAAGTTCTGCCATCCTCAAGCTGTTTGCCAGCAAAGATAAGCCTCTGTTGGTCTGGTGGAATGCCTTCTTTATCCTGAATCTTGGCTTTGACATTGTCAATGGTATCAGAGCTCTCAACCTCAAGGGTGATGGTCTTTCCAGTGAGAGTCTTCACAAAGATTTGCATCCCACCACGGAGACGGAGCACCAAATGGAGAGTTGATTCCTTCTGTATATTGTAATCAGCAAGGGTACGTCCATCCTCTAGTTGCTTGCCAGCAAAAATGAGACGCTGCTGGTCTGGAGGGATCCCTTCCTTGTCTTGAATCTTTGCCTTAACATTGTCTATGGTATCTGAACTCTCAACTTCGAGAGTGATCGTCTTGCCAGTGAGGGTCTTAACGAAAATTTGCATCTACAATATCATAAACAAGAAAAAACATACAAATCAATAAAAAAAATTCTTCATAAAGATGACTACAAAGTGGAAAGTCTACATGTAGCAAACAAAAGACCAGAAGCATAGAATCAATCAATATAATCACCTCTATCTATTTACAAGAAACATCTCAGAATCAAATTCACCAAAGTAATCAATAAATAATTTGGGTGACAATACTAAATTAGACATATACAGAACAACGTACAAAACAAAGCTATAGATTTGATCCTAGTATAAATCGTGTCCAGTTCAGAATAGAAGCACCAAGCACGCCTGGACTGATCTAATTACAGAATGTTTTATAACAACACAATACATAATCTCGTTCTGAGAAATTCGGCATACAAACCTTTTTAAACAGATATGCAAGATCTTCTTCGAAGATAAAAAATTGAAAAACGTTGTCCAATTAATCAAAGAAAAGTTTCCCATACATGGGATTATTGGTATTCATCCGTTAAAGGACTAAATCAAAATCAAAGCAAACGTATCCAACAATCGATTAAAAGAGAAGGCAAAACCCTAACAACTGAATGCGAAAAACTAAATCAAAATCAAAGCAAACGTATCCAACAATCTATTAAAAGAGAAGCCAAAACCCTAACAATTGATTGTTAAAAACTAAATCTAAATCAAAATCAAAATTGATCCAATGATACACTAATCGTGAGAACGCAAAACCCTAACAAATGGAAATAGAATAGGAGTAGCTGATACCTTGATCGATTCTGTGTGCTAGGGTTTCTTCTCTGTAACGAAACAAAAGTTAATATGAATGAATATATGAATATTGCGTTACGGGGCTTTTGAATTTATAGTTTAAATGATATGAGTTGCGTAAGAGTAACGGTAGATCTGCCAATTGAATTGTGACACGTGGATAAATTTGAGCTATATATTATTTTGACACGGCAATGTTTGGTATCACAGTCGTCTTCAGCAACGGATGATATGAATTATACGAGTTTTTTTTCCTGTTCTAGTCTCTTTTGAAAATATAAATACCATAATATTTTTTTTGAAAAAAAATTATTAGCATATCCTATTTTTTTCGAGTGCTCGCCATATGAATTCACGAACATATAAAGAAAAGTGTTTTAAGAAGGTTACATGTGAATATTCCAACTGAGATGACGAGCATGTGAAGGTTACATGTGTGCTCGCCACATGAGTTCACGAGCATGTGCAGCATTCTTAAATGTTCGCAGCATGATATGACGAGCACATGCAACGTATTTGTTTTCTCAGCTTTTTAATATTACACTAGTAGATTATATAACACTCGTTTGGCACATTTCTATCATCACAAACACTTATTATTAAATAATTAAATTATTTAATTAAAATATTTAAATTATTAATATAACATAAAACGAAGAAAAAAAAGGTCCTTCATCTCAGTTGGCAAGCACCTTCTTAGTGTACTTTTTTTCACATGCTCGTGAACTCATATGGCAAGCACCTTAAAGAAATAGGATATGTTGGTATTTTTTTTCAAAAGGGGTATTATGGTATTTATATTTTTAAAAGGGAGTAAAACAGTAAAAAACTCGAATTATACATCTCCTTCCGAACACACGTCTAGAATCTATTCGCTTGTTTTGTCTTACACCGGCAATCTTTGATTAAGCTAAAGAGATTTTTACCATTTTATTTAATTATTTTTTTGATATTTTATATAAATTGATTTATGAAAATTCTCCTAAACATTTTTTAAATTAAAAAACTCTCATTTAAGATAAAAATAAAGTGAATGATGCAAGATAAGAAGATGAGTTTGATGATGATTGGACAATAATGTCAGTGTTCCTTCACCAACATCTATGAGTGGGTGTCAGAGAGATAGCTTGCCGCCGGTGACTCTTATCAAAAAATTCAACTAAGAGAAAGAGTTAAACTGATTTCATTTTTGTTTTAAAAAATTTGAAAGATGGTTTAAATTGGTACATTTGATTAATTAAATGGATGAGATTTGTTGAAAAGTAGGGTACCTTTCATGTCTTAAAGGCAGAGAATTTGTATCCAATGATACATATAATGTCTATTATCTATCTAATACTAATCAATTATATGATTTACTAAAATTGCCCTTTTTACAAAAAAAAATCACTTACAAAAGTTTTGTTATGTAATTAACAAAACACACAATTTATTCACCTCCTCCTTGTCTTTGATGTCCACGCGTCACTCTTTGTTTGCCTAATGGATACTAAATATTTCCCCAAAAAAATATTTGCATCGGTTGCCACACCTATAGTATCTATGCTTTAAATATGTTGTCATTCTATTCACTATCTCTCTCCCTATTTCACTTCAAGAACTGATTTTTCATTTCAAGTAGCATAATTTTAAAGTTGTTGCTATTCACTTTCAAGAACCGATTTTTTTCACTTCAAGCAGCTTCCATTTCCTTCCAAGGTTAGTTCAAGTCCCCTGTTTTATTGAGTTGTTTTCATCTTTGTTATTTTTTTTCAAGTATCCTATGAGTTTGTTAACGTTAATAATCATGTTTGTAACTTTCTTATTTGTTCTGTTTCAAAGAAAACGACTGTTATGAGAAAATGGTTGTGTGAACATCATCAAATATCATCAAAAAATGAAAAATATTGTTCTGTTTTCATATTTATTGATGTCTTAAAATTTGTTTCCATGTTATGTTTCAAACTCATGTTGTGTGTTTATTTCCAGATTTCCAAATATCATGAAGAATGGTTTATCATAAAGAATGGTTTAGTGTGTTTGATATCTTAAAATTTGTTTTTATCTTATGTTTCAAACTAGCATTATGTGTTTTTTTTCAAATATCATAAAGAATGGTTTATCATAAAGAATGGTTTAGTGTGTTTGATATCTTAATATTTGTTTCTATCTTATCTTTCAAACAAGCATTGTGCTTTTTTCCAAATATCGTGAAGAATGGTTTTTGTGTTTCACAGCATTATAATCACGTTTAAAAAATTTGGTTAGTGTGTTTGACATAAGAAACATGTTTTTCCTATGAAGTTTTCCAAGTGTTCGAAATGTCAAGGCCTCAGCCGCATTTGACATAAATGTTACCAACTGGTGTGTGTTTCATTCTGCCACCATTTTGTGTTTTATTGTCAGTTGTTATAAAAATTGGTTTCTGTGTTTTACATAAGAAGCCTGTTTTTCCTATGATTTATTAAGTGATAAACATGTCAATGCCTCAAAACTATTTGATAGAAATGTTTGTTGTATTAATCTGTGACAAATCCATATCATTGTGTTCAAAATATTTCAACTGTTGTGTGTTTCATTCTGCTCACCAACTGTTGTGTGTTACATTTTCATATGAAGTTGATCAAGTGTGCAAGATGTCAAGGCCTCATATTCTAATCAAGGATTTGGTGAAAGGTCATCAGGTGTGGAAAATGCACATTCGCATCGTTGACATTTGGGTTATGAAGGAGAAAAGCGGACAACAACATATCGAGTTGGTCATACAAGGAGTGATCTAATAGTCAAACAGTTGAAGAAAGAGTGATCTAATAGTCATATCATTAGAAGTCTCAATTTTTGTTGCTTTGTATTGTTTTTCTGACACCATATTTGTAAGGAATGATTCCAAACACTAAGTCGTACTATTGTTATAGCGTGTCGCAATGCAACAATCGTTTTCTATATTACTTGAACTCATTGTCACATGGATTAATAGTTTTGTAATGAGGCTTCCATATTTAATGTGATATTGTGCACTTATTGTTGTCTGTTAATGAAATTGCAAGTTTTAACAGTTTTTCCAAAGTTGTCTTAGATTGCCTAATATACCTATTATATACTTCACAGATGTGTATGTGTGACATTTAAATACCTATTGTATGCTTCACCTATGGTTTGTTAAGGCCTCTATATTGTATATTAACTTGATACCGATGTTGGAGATCAGTCATTGTTTTGATAGTTCAAAAACTTTTAAATGAGAGTTTATCAGTCAACAATTTTTTTTACTCTTTGTTTCAATTCTGCCATCAATTTTTGATCAATTTTTTTCACTCTTGTTTTGAATTCTGTCAATAATTTATCAGTCACTATTTTAACTGTTAAATGATATGCCAATTTCTTTGTACAGTTGAATTCCTAAGCTGGTCAGTTTTAGTCTGAAATTTGTTGTGTTATACATGTCCACTGCCAATAGCATATGGATACTTGATAGTATTTAATTGAAAACCAGCATAACCATGGTCGAATGTAATGATGTTGGTTAACCTGGTCTTCATTTGATAGAACTCACATTTTGTGACATTTATAACTACCTCATGTATAACATACCAATTTGAAAGTCTAATGATGTTGTTCATACAAGTTGCCAACAATAATGTTATTGAAACAATGCAGCAAGTTTGCCACGAAGAAACATCAAAGACTCAAATATGTACTGATAACTTTTTACTTCTTTCATGATACTTTCAGCTGCATAAACAATGTTGGAATTCCATATTTATGAAAATAAAATAGTGACTGGTCATTTCTTCATTTATTGCCACCTGTTCTCCTCTCCAAAAAGCTATGAAGTAAACACTTTCTCCAATGTAAGCTTAGCTGAAAATTGCCAATTGTACATTTACTTTTACAATTTGTCAGACATGTCAAATAAACTTGGATATTTTTTTGTAGAGACCATTATAATATGCTTTATTGATCAGGCATTTCACTTCCTAATTTAATGAAAACTCAGTCACTATGCCAATACTTTATCCTGTGTACCGTTAAGCGTGTAAAAATGCATACTTTGTAGCTGCAAAAGTCATCTAAATACCTAGGCAACATGATGTATTAATTATACCAGTGTACATTATCATATTAAAAACTAACAATTTTTAACTAAACATGGTTCAAATGTGACTAGATTACTTACATTCATGTTACAAACTTGAGGTCCCTATTTGTAATTATAACAAACATTGGCATATTGCACTTCAATCATCTAACTATCCTAAAACTATAACAAATTGAATACCATACATTTCATCTGAACCATGCTATGCAGACTATGAAGCAATACAGGTTCAGCTTTGAATGGGAATATCCATAGCAGTTAACACTTTAACAAATTCATTCTGTAGCAATACAAGCATTCAAGGTTGAACTATCAAGTTTATATTTGCATAAAGGTTAGTTTTGCTCATGGATTTGTTAAATCTGCATATGCTTACAAGCCATTAGATAAAACCTTTGATATATTACCCTATTATGGTTCTTTACAATCTCTACATTTAACATTTTCAACAAACTTCTATTGTTTAAGATCTTAGGATTATCGTAAACCTGAAAAATCATGGTTATGTGTCATAAATCATGTACAGACCGACCTATACGAAGCCACAGGCCGATACATAACTGTTATAGGCCGGCTCCTACGGAGCAATAATGAAACTTGTAGCTTCTGCCTACAGGCTGCACTACAGGTCGCCTCACAGGCCGGCCTATTAACTTATACAGGCCGACCTATGACCTTTACAGGTCGGCCTATGCATGTTTGTCCAATAAATTTCTTTTTGCATTTCATTCCTCATGCTTCCCTCTTGTCTTTGTCCACACTTACACATATAAATACTCATATAAGCATCTCATTCTTTTTATAGGGGATGTAATTTCTGGTTGAGTTACAGAAGGTGAAGAGGTAAGTGTTTTGAACTACTTTGGAAATCAGTTATTTCGTAACAAGTGTGCTAGAAACATATGTTACTAAAGATGAAGAGCAGTAATGTTACCATCTAGCTTTATAATGATGATTGGAATATAAATATTTGATTTGCAAAATAAAGTGATGATTGGAATATAAATATTTGATTTGCAAAATAAAAGTATGAAAGTTTCATTGTTATCCCCAAGTTAGTATATCTACACATGATTATTGAAATTCTGGCACAGATATCAGATGTCCTACACAGATGTTGAGACACTGATATCCAACACAATGAACAAGATAACAATAAAAATAACAGTGCAGAAAGTAAATAACACAGTGATATGTTTACCCAGTTCGGATCAACAATCCTACTCTGGGGGCTACCAAGCCAGGGACGAAACCAATATACGATAGTATCAATTCACAGATCATACAATTACCGAATAATCTGCTCACTTAATCACTACCCTCCCTATGACTTCTACCTAAGACTCACCTAGATATGAGGCCCTCCTCAAATCCCTCTACAACCACAACCCGTGATTGGTATCTTTCCACACAAGTAACAAACCGAAAGTCACACTTTCAAAACACACAATTCTCAATACTTCAAAGCTTATGAGAATTGACACACAAGAAACTCAATGCTTAAAAGCTTATGAGTAACTGACAGAACTTACAACACAAAAACCAGTCCTTATACTGTTATCAGAATGATACCAGTTAGGCTCACAAAATACACTTGAAAACCCTAACAAAACACACGTAAGTTCCACACCTAAACTAGGTTTACATCAGTCAATATATAGCATTTAATCTGGACTGAATTGGGCTTCAAAGACGCAGCAAATAGACTGGTCACAAATCTGCAAAATAAACTCCAACAAAATAGGTCTTCAATCCAAAGTTTCCTAATATGTCTCCATAATTAGAAACAGCTGAAAATCCGAAAAACCAACATATAACCACAATCCAAAAATGCTTTGGATGCCACATAGGATAACCAAATATTCACAGAATATTTAGTAACAATTCACAGCAACAGAATCTACTTTAAAAACTGAATCCAAACATGATGTCCTGTGAGCAGGTATGGGACATCTTCATTCGACATGTTGAATGCAACAAATTAGAACTTCATGTTTCAACTTCTTGCTGCTAGAATAGTTTTAGAAAAATAAATGCCAACCACAGAATCAAAGAAATAACAATCTCCCCCTTTGGCTTATTTTGGATAAAACTACACACACACAAAAAATTGTAAGAAAGCAAAAAAAAATCCATATCAGACAACAGCGAAATACCAACATCACACAGCAAAAAAACATCCAGCATAGCAGCACCCCCCTTCAACTACATACAACACACAGCACAAAAAAACATTCAGCAGCATAGCAGCATAGCAAAACTCCCCCTCAACTGCAGCAACATTCCACAATCTCCCCCTCAACTACTGCAGTAGCACACCACACACAAACATACTACTCCCTCTTTGTAGCCATAAATATGACGAAGGCAAGTAGAATAAGTTATAAGTAAAACACAACAAGGTTAAAGTTCAGAAGAGATACATAGAAAAGCTATTCTAGGTGTTCAGACAAAAACAACAAAAGCAAAATAAAACTTCTGCAGAAATTATGCCATTATTCTGCAGCACCATCATCGTCAGATTCTGCAATGTCTTCACTCTCTCCATCAGCAACAGCATCAGTATCAGTATCACCACTCCTAGATCCTGAGTCATCTGAACTCTGTTCACATTCTCTATCAGATTCTACAGAGGCATCACCTTCAGCAGTTCCTTGGTCTTTACCAGCTGTCCCAGCAGAAGCATTCCTTTTCTCCATGAAGGTTTTGATTAACTGTTCAAGTTTGGCCTTCCGAGCAGTGTCTCTTCTGATGGAATCTTCCAGTTCCTTGCACGTTTCTTGCAGCTTTGCAATGACTTCATCATCAAGATTAGCCTGACTGGAGGTCTGAGAAGATGTCCCAACAATGTCTGAGACATGTTCTCCACCAAGTAACTTGTAGTGAAGGGACAGAGGAGGTTTTCTTTTGAGCGCTGTGTCACTCCTCATCACAAGATTAGGACACTGATCTAGAATAACACCACAGATCAAGGAGGGGAAACAAATAGGCATCTTGACAGCAGTAGAGCTAGCTTGTTTCAGAATCTGTTCAAAGATGTATGATCCAAAGTCAAAAGCAACCTTTTCCCGATAGCATACATGAATCTGCCAAGTGTGGAGGAAATAGTAGATGTGTGATTGGTAGGAACCCAATTCACAACAGCAATCCTGTGGAGGATGGCATATTTGACACTTAGTTTTCCAGACGACAGCTTCTCTTCATTTGGCAAGTGTCTAATACAACCACCTGTAATCTCCTTGCATACAACATTGTCTGTAACCTCTAACTCAGGTTGAGGTTCCTTACACCTGCCCAGATAGTTGTTGATAATTTCAGGAGAAAAAATGACAACTTCTCCTCTCACAGATACTTTTCTGAGGTTGTTACCCCTGTTCTCATTACACTCTTCAGATATATTCACCACAAATTCCTTGACTAGATTTCCATAGCATGGTCATATCTTGGACACCGTTCTCATCAATCCAGCCGTCGCAATGAGATCCATGATTTCTTTGTACTTATCGAAATCCTTCCCCAACTCTCTCTCCAGAGCAATCCTCCTTTGATTTACAATTCTCCATCTATCTGTATTTCTCATAGAACTTTCAGCATAAGTCTTTTTGCAGGTGCAGGTTTTCATACCAATGATGTCCTGGACATCTGTTGCAACTTCATAGTCAGACTCACTGTGATCAATGATTTTTCTCTTCTTAGTGGGCACTACAACCTTGCTCCATTGTTTAGGAGGCCCCGCTCAAACTTTTCCTTCCCCACCTCCAGATTTTCCACACAGTTTCGAAGACTTGTAGCCTTCACTTATCACAGTTTTTTCTCTTCTTCTCTTAATTTTTCTCAGCATTCCAGCAATAGGTTCCTCATCAGAAGTGAGGTCATCAATATTAATAACATCATCAGTCCTTACATCAGCTTTCCTTTTATTCATTTTTTCACGGTCCACATGAATTAAGACACCATCATCAGTCCTATCAGTAGGGCTGTTATTGACATTTTCAGTCAAGGATGTTGGAGCATCAGACCTGACATCTGTCTCTACTCCACTCAGAACCGCGGCAACAAACCTCCTAAGTACCTTATCCCATCATCAGTGGAATTCTTGTTCACACCACATGATTTTGTACCCTTCTTCTTCTCAACTAAGCCAGATTTAGACCCCTTTTCAACCACGTTTTTCCTAGGGCTTACTTGGTCAGCATAAAAACTAGTCATGGAATGAACTTTTTTTCTAGGTGAAAGAGGTTTAGACTTTTTACCTGGAATATTGACATTCGTTGTGTGAGAAGCTTGCTGTTTGCCTTTAGGGTCAACCGGCACAATATTCAAATGAGCAATATCTAGCACTAGATCAGAGAGATTGATCATCCGCAGTGATTCATCATCTCCAGCGTTGATTCTTGGAGAACCAGAGTTATCAGAGGAGTTGTGCATGGATTCGGAGTTATGATGTTGAGACATGTTTAATTGATCACACGGTACAATCTTGAGAATGTTAGGAGAAAACCCTAAGACACGAGAACTTTGAAGAGAAAGGGCAAGAGGAATTTGTGTAGAATAAGTTTGTTGAAAATAAGGTGTGTTCGCCCGCTTATTTATACTTTTGAGGAGTGGGCCCAGAGAAGAGCGGTATTCACAGACTTTGAGTACCCGATTCGCCTCAAGTGTACATTTATCAAATTCTCCTTCTAAACTTACCTTGCTGACATACTTACTAAGTTTAAACTCATGATTACAGTTCACTATGCAAACATTATGAGTTGCTTTACAATTTATCAGCACCTGTTCTAACTTAATAGTCTTTTCAATAGCTTTCTTAGTCTCCAAGCCTATTCCAGTGTTCTCAGAACTCCACAGATAACAATTATCAGACGCTCTCTTACCTCTCATGATAACCTTACCCTTCTTATTTGTTATCAGACATTCAGAATTGGTAAAGTTGACCTTGAGACCTTGATCACATAATTGGCTTATGCTGATCAAGTTTGCATCTAAGCCTTCAACAACTAATACCTCCTCCAGATTGGGTTGACCTTTACAATCCAGTTTTCTAACACCTATTACCCTCCCTTTTGATCCATTACCAAAGGTCACGTAGTTAACAGGATGAGACTTAACATCTGACAGACATCCCATGATACCAGTCATGTGCCTGGAACATCCACTGTCGAAGTACCACTTTTCCCTTGCAAAGACACTGAAGGACTTATGAGCTATGTGTTCCTCTACAGTACTCTTGGGAGTCCACACTTTTGTTGCTCCAACCCACTCTTATTTCCTACTAGACTGTAACCCAGTCTTGGGGTAGCCATATAATTTGTAGCAGAAAGGTTTTATATGGCCAAACCTTCCACAATAGTGGCATTTCCATCTTTGATTCTTCCTTCTTGTGAAATTCTTCTGATGTCTGTGAGGATGTTGCAACATGTTATACGACATCTTTAGTTCTTTCTTAGGTTGAGCAGTTGTCACTTCAGGCCATTTTCCCTTGTCCATCTCGCTGGAACTTTCAAACCCAAGACCCCTAACATCTCCAACATCTCTCCCTGACTTCAGAATCTCATCAAGCACATCAGAGCTGCTATTAAGCATTCTGACTGTCTTGATGACATTATCCAGTTTAGAGTTCAGAACATCCACTTCACTTTTTAGATCAGAGATAGTAGCCAAATTCTCTACCTGATCAGCTTTTAGATGAGCAATAATTTTCTTTTGTTCTTCTTTTTGCTGACACACTTCTTCACTTTTAATGCATAAGTTCTTATAGGAAGCAGCTAGCTCTTCAAAAGTAAGATCATCACTGACTGATTCTTCATCAGACTCACACACACCTGTTAATGCTGTGACCCTCTTTCCAGACTTCTCATCAGTTTCAGTTTCAGAGTCATCTTCTGACCATGAGACTGATAACCCCTTCTTTTGCCTCTTGAGATATGTGGGGCACTCAGACTTTATGTGCCCAAAACCTTCACACTCATGACACTGAGCTCCTCTCTCTTGGTTGGAATTATCTTCAGTACTGGTATTTCTCCCAGCATTCTGATTTTTACTGATGTCAGATGGCTTGTCCCTAACATTTGATCTTGACTTCCAATCCACCCTTCTGAGTACTTTGTTAAATTTTTTGCCAAGTAACACCAGATCTTCTGAGAGGCCTTCATCTCTGTCCAGATTAATTTCCCTTTCTGAATCACTTGCCTTTGACACAAAAGCTATACTCTTCTTCTTTTCAGGCTTTTCACTAATCCCCAATTCAAATGTTTGAAGTGATCCCACAAGTTCATCCACTTTCATCTTATCTATGTCCTGAGCTTCCTCAATAACAGTCACTTTCATGTCAAATCTCTTAGGTAGAGATCTGAGGATTTTTCTGACCAGTTTGCTGTCAGACATCTTTTCACCTAGAGCACTTGAAGCATTAGCTATCTCAATAATGTTCATGTGAAAGTCATGAATGTTCTCATCTTCCTTCATCTTCAAATTTTCAAACCTGGTAGTAAGAATCTGAAGTTTTGACATCTTCACTTTTGAGGTCCCTTCATGAGCAATCTTCAAGACCTGCCACGCCTCTTTAGCAATGGTGCAGTGTTCAATCAACCTGAAGATATTCTTGTTAACACCATTGAACAATGCATTCATGGCTTTGGAATTTCCCATGGACCCTTTGTAATCTGCATAATCCCAGTCTTCCTCTTCCTTCACCACATCAGTAGGGGTACCTTTTTCATCTTTAACCTTTGGGGGCTCCCATCCTTTTATAACAGCTTTCCATGCTTGATCATCCATGGATTTGATGAATACTATCATCCTTGGTTTCCAATAGTCATAGTTGGAACCATCAAGCAGAGGTGGTTTGTTCAGAAATCCTCCATCCTTGTCCATTGTACCAGAAAGTACCTTCCCTGAATCTCACCCAGAACCAAACAAGGGTGCAAGCTCTTGATGCCAATTGAAATTCTGGCACATATATCAGATGTCCTACACAGATGTTGAGACACTGATATCCAACACAATAAACAAGATAACAATAAAAATAACAGTGCAGAAAGTAAATAACACAGTGATATGTTTACCCAGTTCGGATCAACAATCCTACTCTGGGGGCTACCAAGCCAGGGACGAAACCAATATACGATAGTATCAATTCACAGATAATACAATTACCGAATAATCTGCTCACTTAATCACTACCTTTCCTATGACTTCTACCTAAGACTCACCTAGGTATGAGGCCCTCCTCAAATCCCTCTACAACCACAACCCGTGATTGGTATCTTTCCACACAAGTAACAAACTGAAAGTCACACTTTCAAAACACACAATTCTCAATACTTCAAAGCTTATGAGAATTGACACACAAGAAACTCAATGCTTAAAAGCTTATGAGTAACTGACAGAACTTACAACACAAAAACCAGTCCTTATACTGTTATCAGAATGATACCAGTTAGGCTCACAAAATACACTTGAAAACCCTAACAAAACACACGTAAGTTCCACACCTAAATTAGGTTTACATCAGTCAATATATAGCATTTAATCTGGACTGAATTGGGCTTCAAAGACGCAGCAAATAGACTGGTCACAAATCTGCAAAATAAACTCCAACAAAATAGGTCTTCAATCCAAAGTTTCCTAATATGTCTCCATAATTAGAAACAGCTGAAAATCCGAAAAACCAACATATAACCACAATCCAAAAATGCTTTGGATGCCACATAGGATAACCAAATATTCACAGAATATTTAGTAACAATTCACAGCAACAGAAGCTGCTTTAAAAACTGAATCCAAACACGATGTCCTATGAGCAGGTATGGGACATCTTCATTCGACATGTTGAATGCAGCAAATTAGAACTTCATGTTTCAACTTCTTGCTGCTAGAATAGTTTTAGCAAAATAAATGCCAACCACAGAATTAAAGAAATAACAATTATTTTCCTTTTTCTGTTTGATTATTCTAAGGTAATCAGGGTGCTATGTTATGATTTAAGCAGTATAATGAACATGGTTTTAATGATGAAAATTGGACACACACCTTCTGATTTTAACAAGGTGTATGGACCAAATTAAAATATATTCAAACATATGAAGATTGAATTAAGAACATTGAGATAGGGTGAGATTTGTCTGTTAAAGTTAAATATATTAGTTTACTCTACTAATAATCTATTTTTTTTAATTTTAATAAAATTTAAAAACTATCTATCTCACGGGTCACTATCAACACAATATTTATTTTATTTTAATCAACCATTATCTTGTTTTTAAATATTAATTTTTTTTCTCCATCTTATGATTCCTTTTTTTCTTTTTATATAATTATTTAATACAATTTAATTTGTATGATTATTGTTCATTTTACAATTAAGTATATCATTTTAAATTTTGCATTTGTATCTAAATACATTTTATATTGCACCAAATAATTTTTTTATCGCATGGGTCATTATCGCATCAAAATTTTTTTTTGTCTTTCTTCATCTCACGAGTCATTTTTTTCTTTTTGCATGATTATTTAATACAATTGAGATTGTATAATTATTTCTCAATTTACAATTAAATAACTCATTTCAAATAACTAATTTCAAATTTAGACGCGTATATAAATACATTTTATAACGTTCCAAATGTACATTTAAATATATTTTATACCGTATCAAATAATTTTACTCGTGCGGGAGCACGAGTATCTTACTAGTTGTATATACAAATGATGCATATGATGTTATTATTGTAATAATTTATATATTGTATAATATTAAAAGTGTCTTTTTTAAAACTTTCTCTTAAATTAATAAAAAATAAACTTGAATGCATAACTGGACAAATGGGTGTTTAGGAGAATATGGACTTAGACTACATGTGTTATTTTGGGACATGAATCATCTTAGGTGGGAATTTCACTTAAGGGTGTCAAGTTTTACAAGATAAGGATTATTATTAAATAAGTAATGTAGAAGACTTGAGGAGTTAACAGCCATAACAACTTTATGTTATTGACAGTTAAAAGTTAGTTGTGAAACTTATCCAATAAATGTTTGTGTAGAATTCTTATCATAGATCTTACTTGTTTTATAAGTAACTATTGTACTCTCCATTTCAAATCAATGAAGATTTGATGCATTTTCATCAAATATGTTCGTGCATAATTGTTCATAATATGGTATCAGATAAAATATTTTTTTTCTTCATTCTTTTTTGCCTCATTCATCAAGAACACGTTCTTGATTCTTTTTCTTCCTCACTTGTCACCCTTTGCTTCGTTGATTCACCATATCTTAGCATTGTATCTTCATCAATCTTCTCTGATCTGTTTCTTTTTCTTCTCAATTTCACAACTGTTATTTCATCCAATTCATATACTTTTGTTCATCTTCTTTTATCCATCAATTCATATCATGCATCTGCATGTTGCTCCACCAGGTCAACAAGGTGACAACAAATCACACTACCACATTCATCCTAACGAAGTTCCCAATTTGATTTGTATTTCGCCAAAGCTTAACAGTTCCAATTTCTTGCATGGAGCAAATCCATGCAGCGAGCTTTATGTGCGAAAAACAAGCTTCAGTTCATCGATGACACCGTTGACATTCCTCTTAATCATGACCTAAATCGCAAGCAATGGGAAAACTACAATTACTTTATCCATTCTTGGTTGGTAAACTATGTTTCTGAGCAAACTGCATTTACCATCGTCTTTCATGGCAATGCCATCAATGTATGGAATGAATTGAAAGAAAGATTTTCCAAAGTTGACCGCATTCGCATTTTCAATATTCGATCTTCAATAAGCAATTTGAAACGAGAATCTAAGTCTGTTATGGATTACTTCATCGAGTTTAAAGGTTTATGAGAAGAACTCAATGAACATTGTCCTTTTACTGCATGTTCATGTACTCATCAGTTCATATGTTTAGCCATGCAGAACATTCGTGCTTATCGCCATGAAGATCAAGTTATGTAGTTTTTAAATGGTCTAAATAATCAATATTATGTGGTGAAAACTCAAGTTTTGTTGATGGAACATTTACCACCAATTGACAAAGTCTACTCATTAGTTATGTAAGAGGAAAGTAATAAAAAAACTTGCTAGAATCACTTAAGAAGATAGCTCATTATTAGTCAATGCAGCTCAAAGATTTGATCATAAAGGTAAGCATCAATATTTCAAGAATCCTCCTAGACAATGTACATTCTGCAATAGTAGTTGTAAGACCCTAATTTTTGACCCCTAAGATTCCACATATCATTCACATCTCATTTTGCATCTTATACCACAAACAAGATCATGCTTTGGTTCCTTTATCCCTTTCTTCTTTGGGTTTATGCCTTGCATGGATCATTGAGCATCTGTGTCTTTCTTTTTTGCCTTTATTTGTTTTTGTCTTCACTGACTTTTTCAGGAAAGGAATCAAGGATATCAAACAGTCCCTCAGCTCGAATGAATTTCATCTGAAAAATGTCAAAGTTGATATGCGAACAATTCAAAATCATCTGATCAAGAGTTTCCAAGATTTAATTGATTATTATTCAAAAAGACTCCAAGGTTCATGTGTTTATTTCCATGCCTTCTTTGACAAATCAAGAAAATCGAGCCAGAGCCAGAACAATCCATCCAACATGGCCATTTTTCAAGTTTTTAAACCGTGCAATCGATTGCACTATTGGTCTAATCAATTGCACCAGTAATTTTTTGCCTAGATTTTGAAGTTTTCAGCAGTGCAGTCTATTCGCGCTACAGTGCAATCGACTGGACAAGGACAGAATTGGCCAAAATCAGCATTTTTCAAATTTTGAAGCATTTGGCACCAATTTCATCATTTGAAAATATTCTAGATCACCCAAAAATAATTCTCCTACATGATCATAATTAATTCCCACCATACACCTTCACTAATCACCACTTGATCTTGATTTTCCCTCCAAATTCAAATTCCAAGCCTAATTTTCATTTCCAAACCAAATTCCAATCCACCAAATTTTCCAAGCCAAAACTCTATAAATAGAACCCTCATTCATTCATTCTTCAAGCTTTTGAGAGCCAAATTCACCTTGCTAAAATTTCTCTTGAAGCTTTCGAGAGCCAAAAAACCTCTTGCAAATTCTCTCCCTAACCGCCAAAATTCACTCAAAGCTCACTTTTCTTCTCTTGAAAATTAACAAGAATTCACATTGAATCTTGTTTAACTTTGAGCTAAACCTTCATCCAAACTTGTTTTCTTCATCAATTCTTGTAGATCAATGCTTTGGAGTTTGGATCTTGGAGTAATTTGAAGCAATTTTCAGATTTGGAGTGGTAATCTCATTTTCCACCATTGTTGTTCTTGATTCATCTTCCATAATGTGATCCTTTAATAATTCTTGTTGCTTGATCCTTGGAACTTGCAATTTGTGATCCATTAGTGTTATTTGTTGTTGTTTTACTTGTATTTTCATGCTAATTTTCATCCATGACCATGAGGTGTTTGAAGAAATGATTGGATCATGGATGCTGAATTTTTCAAAAATTTTAGTGCTGCTTGTCAGTGTGCAATCGATTTACATTTCTATGCAATAGACTGCACAGTGCATTTTTTACCTAAGAATTGCTGATTTCCTGCTGTGCAATCGATTTGTACACTGGTGCAATTGATTGCACAGAGGCAGAATTGTGTTTTTCACCTAATTTTGGGATTGTTTTGGTTCCTTTTCCATTTTCTTCCCTTTCCTTTTGTTCTTAGCCTTAGATCACATAATTGTGTGGTTTAATTTGGCTTTCTCTTCATCTATTTCTCTTTTCTTTTGATCGATGAAAGTCTTATGGATCATAGAATTCCGTTGTTGAATTTTGATCAAGACTAGATCGCTACCTTCTTTCCTTTTCGTGCGGTATTGCTTTCGGGTGACGATCTACATACCGTTCATCTAGCATGCATTAGCACAAAGATCTATTGACCAGCCTCATTGTAGGGTAATTACTCCGTAAATTACTCGGCGATTGCTTAACATAGCGCAACATTATGTCCCTTATCGGAAAACCACTCAATGTTGATTGATCTTTTGTATTAGGTTCAAAATCTATAAAGCTTGTTGTTGTAGAGGATTTGATTCTATCAATCGTCTAACAAGTCTTCATTAACCTTGACCTAAGTACACTATTCAATCATTATTGATCACTTACTCTAACAACTAATTACTAATTACTAACCTCTAACTTCTTTACAATTCCTTCTCGCTCCCTATCTCTCTTTTACTTTTATGCAATTTTTCCTTTCTCCGTTGGACACATGTTTATGCTTCCGCAATTTTTACTTTGTTCGTTGGACACATGTTTATGTTTATGTTTATGCCTTTTTCTCTTTGTCCACTTGGACCAAAAACATTAATAAAGGCCAAAACCTCTAAAAAACTTGTGTTTCTAATCTTGGACTATGGTTACTATCCTTTGCAATGGACATGGAGTTTTGCACCTAGACCTTGGACTTCAATGCTATTCTTGGATCCTTGGACTTAGAACTAGGGCATTTTCCCTTTACTTTGGAATTATGGTTCAAAGACCTTGGACTTCAATGCTATTCTTGGATCCTTGGACTTAGAACTATGACCTTTTCCCTTTGCTTTGGAATTGTGGTTCGAAGACTTTGAAGCCTTGTGCTTTTGCTTGGTTTATGGTGAAGATAACTACATTTGTTGTTAGATCTTTCTTATCCTTAGCTTTTACTTTATGCTTTAGGATAGTCACTTCTTCTCCTCCGCATTCTTCAATTTTTAAAACTTTCTCCCTTTTTCAAAACCTTCTTGATTTCAAACTTTCACCTTTTTCATAATCAAACCTTGACTTTGTCAAGAGATGTTACTCTTTTTCTTTTCATTTCTTAACAAATGCTAAACTACATAAGCATATTGACACCTTTTTCAAAAGACTTTAAAAAACATCAAACTCATCAAACTCTCTTTTGTGCCCTCGTGCACTTTTTCCTTTAACTTTTTCATAAGTTTAGACATGATTCATTTCTTTAAGCGGAATGATTCGCTTGGAAATGACGACTTATCTTTACATTTAAAATCAACCAAAACAAACAAATTTCATTCTTTGTACCACGAACTACGAGGTTTTGATCCTACATTGCACATCGTGGGTACGTAGGCATGAGACAACAAGTCTCTCCAAACACAAAAATCATAAAAACAACTTCTCTTCTCATCTCCTCAATCTCTTTTCAAGAAAACTCTTTCAGACCGAAAGCGTAAATATTTCAAAGGGTTCCTATAGAGTACTATAGACGTTTTGGGTGCTAACACCTTCCCTTAACGTAACCAACCCCCTTACCCAGACTTTGTTCACTTGTTCTTGTTTTAGAGTTTGTATAGGTTTTGTTCGCTCTTTTTCCTTTCCTTTTTTTGGATAAAATAAAAGTGCGGTGGCGACTATTGCTTTTCGAGTTAAGTTAATCAATAGCTTACACTCACGATTTTGCCGCTACAGAAAAGTGGCGACTCTCCTGGGGAAATCCTCCCTTGAGGGGTTTAGCCTACTTTGATTTATTTACTACTTTTTGTCTGATTTGCTTGTTACTTGATTGTTCTATTTTGGAGTTCCTCTGTGTGTGAGATAGGTCCTATACCCGGACCAGAGTGTACTTTGAGATAGGAGGATGGTATAGTCAAGGGAGCTTTAAGGGAGTCGAATCCCGTAAAAGAAGAACTTGAGAATCCATCCACTCGGTGGTTGCCTCTTTGGAATTACTGATGTCGATCGAGCGATCGTGAAGGCATTACTTTTTCCATAGAAGCCTATAACACTAAGGACCGTAGTAACCCTTAACCCATCTTAGCCTTTTTAGGATCATGGCGTGGAAGCTATGAAGATGCAAATCTGACTTAGTTGTTACGCGATGCCACACTCAGGTTAGATTCTCTTGAGGATAACTACCAACCTCCGAGCAAATTGGTGCGCTGGTGTGTCTGATAGTGGATTGTGGACCCTGGTCACTCTGTTAGAACCGCTGTTTTCTATAGGTACAATGAAGACGAAACATTAGTACATACCATTGTGGGATTGGTTTCTTAACCTTGACTTCATGCTCGTGACTCGAACCTTTGAACTTGTGTACTTTGAGTGATCTTGTTTGTGGTTGTTGCATCCATGTACTCTTGCATCCATGAGCATACATATGCATTCTTCCTAGTTGTCTCAGAAACTCATTCAACTGTCTCCTTCTCCAGTTATCTGTTCACCGTCAAGCTGTTTCCTCAACACAACTACAGAACTAGAGCTGATGTCAGATTAAGAATGGTAAACCAAGAACAACATAATACCGAAGTCAGAATGGAAATTGATGAGTTGAAGGCCAGCATGACCAAACTCACAGAAATGCTGTAAGTTCTGATTGCTAGAGGTGAACCACCTCAGAGGACTGTGATCTCTGAAATCTTACCTGCTGCTGTTGACCCTCCACTGACTCAGCAACGAGCTTCTACTTGGCCAGAATTTGGGTTACCTCTGAATTACTCGCCACCCTTTGCAACTACTCCAGTGGTTGTCCCGTCTGTGCTACCAGTATCTCCAGCTCTATTGTTTACTGAACCTTAGCCTCTTGTGCATTCTATTGCTCAAGCTATTCCTGAGAATCCTCATTTCGTGTACCATGCTGCTGGTCCACAATCCGAAAGTCAGGGAGAACCTGGATACATTGAAGAAGTCAGAGAGCAATGGAAAACTCTAGACAAAAGGATAAGAGTCGTGGAAGGAAGTGATGTCTTTAGTGCTGCCGCAATAGACATGTGCTTAGTTTCAGATTTGGTCATGTCTGCAAAATTCAAAACTCCAGATTTTGAGAAATACAAGGGGCACACCTGTCCCAGAAGCCACTTGATGATGTATTGCCGCAAGATGGCTGCTCATGCCAAAAATGACAAACTGCTAATTCATTGTTTCCAAGACAGCTTGAGTGGGGCTTCAATGAAATGGTATATGGGACTTGATAAGAATCGTATCCAAAGCTGGAAAGACTTGGCTGATGCTTTCTTAAAGCAATATAAATACAATCTGGACATGGCACCTGACCGTCGTCAATTGCAAAATATGTCTCAGAAAGAAAAAGAATCCTTTAAAGAGTACGCTCAATGCTGGAGAGAGCTAGTTGCTCAGGTGGAGCCACCATTAGCTAAAAATGAATTAACTGGATTGTTCATGGACACTCTTCAACCACTCTTTTGAGAAAAGATGATAGGCAGTGTATCATCTGGTTTTGCTAACCTAGTCACTATTGGAGAAAGACTAGAAGAAGGTATCAAGAAAGGAAAGATTGCCAATGCTGAAGCTTTTAGTGGTGCTAAAAAGTATGCTGGGAATTTTCAAAAGAAAAAAGATGGTGATACCCATGCTGTTTCAGTTGAAGGTAAACCTCGTCACAGGCAACAACAATATGTAGCTGCAGTTGCTCCTGTTGTTAATGCTCAACCAGTTCAAGCTCCTCGTCAGGCTGTTAGACAGAATCAGAATCGCAATAGGGTTAACTTTGATCCTATCCCGATGTCTTACACTGAGCTATATCCATGTCTTGTTCAGAAAGGTTTGATTACAACGAGGGATCTACCTCCTCCTCCAAATCCTCTCCCAGCCGGCTATAGGGTTGATCTTCACTGTGAGTTCCATCGAGGTGGGGAAGGCCATAACTTGGAAGGTTGCTTTGCATTGAAAACTAGAGTACAAGAATTGGTGAACTTACAAATTCTGGACTTTGTTGATAATAATCCCAATGTTGTCAACAATCCTTTGTCAGAGCATGCCAAGTGAAGTTTGAGTCATTTCAGACGGATCATCTCCTAAAGCCAGTGTTTCAAATAGGACAGCTCATCCTTGTTGCTGATTAGTCACTAGGCCTTGTTTCTTTCTGTTTGCATTTATCTTTGATTGTATTGTTTGTTTACTTTCGAACTTTATTTGTACTTTCATGGTAATTTCAATTAAATGAGCATTGCAATGTTTTGATTCAATTCATTTATATCCACTGTGTGCATCTTTATGCTTTCTTTTTCACAAAACAAAAAAATATATCTCCTGTTCACTTTCTTTATCAAACTTTTGTTTATGCAAAGATTAGAGGGAGGATGATGAAAACAAAATACCTAAAATTGCTGGATTGTATGCTTTCAATTAAAACTTGGTTGATGATGTACATGAATTATTTCAACTCCCAAACACTGGAGAAGTAAGGGAGTTAATCCTTTGTCAACCCCTTCGAGCCTAGAAGTTGGAGTTTCTTTCTGTACGAAAAAAACCCGCAATCTTAACCTGGGGATGGGTAGTTCTCAGTTAATTTGACTGTGCATGCAAGACGCCTTCCAATAAAGGTTGCAATCACAAGCATTCCTTCGCACACATCAAAGAAGTGTCGAAGATGTCTTTTAAATTAAAAGCCAATGATGATTCACCGTAATCATTAAGCCAGGCAGTCACTATCTCTAAAAAAAATAAATGAAAAACCCACTAAGTCAAAACCTATAAAGGAGACTTAGGCAAAAAAAATTGGGGCATCCCGCTGACTGTAAACTCAAATGACACAGTTCAGACAAAAGTTAGGGATAACAAAAATTCAATCAAGAGGTTACCAAAATCCTCAAAAACAAAACAAGTTGACTAAGGTCTTCATAAAAAACAACAAAATGTTGTGAGAAAGAGTGACTTCCATCTCAAAAATATCTTGAGCCATCATCATAACAGTGTTGCAATTCCAAAATCACTTGGAACCTGAATGCATAGTTTGAATTAACTGAGCATAGGACTAGAGATCATCATGAAGAATGGGTTGGGTACAAATAAACTTTGAGCCTATATCCTTTGTTTCAAAAAGCCGTGAACCAGACCACGTTACAACCTTTAGAAGACCTAATTGAAGCCATGTTTCTTTTGAAAGCATACTACAGCAAGGTTGCGTAAATTGACTCCTATGTTTGTTGCCAATCATTTGCTTTGATGTCTTACCTTTGCTTTCTCTTTCATTTTGTATGTCTAAACTGCCGTGTTTTGACAAGTGATTCATTTTTCTTTGCATCAATAATATCATTCCAAAATTGATTTTTGATTTCAAAATTGCATTAAGCCTTGCATTAAAATTACCATGTTTGTTCGAATAATCCTATTTGCCGGCAAACTTTCCTCATCAAGAATTTCAAACAGTTGAGAAACTTGGTCAGTGATCCTATCAGTGGCACATTACCCCCAGAGCCTGTTGTGAATCTCGTTCAAGATTTGTTGTTCAGTGCAAGTTATTCTCAGAATTGGTTAACCAGAAGATCTCTTTCAAGACTCATATTGAGTTTAGCTTTATTGTAGCACGCCAAAAATTTGCCCTCTTTTTTTTCCAACCTCTAACTAGCTTATGTTTCTTTTTCATTTGCATCATCATTAGGTCATAACTGCATTTTTCAGTTGCATTGGTTCTTAAGACATGGGATCAAGGTACTTGGTTTAACTTAACGAAAGAAGAGGTTTTCAGGGTTTCAAGCAACAGTGCATATGCATTGTTCAAAGGGCTAAGGGGAGACAAAATTCCCGATACTATCAATTCTTGAGCCACAAGGGAACCTTAAGCCTCAAGGTGTCTTATTTGGTCCATCATCTCATCATAAGATCAAGATTGGCAAGAGAATTCAAAGGAATCACATTCTCCTAACCTGATTTCTTAAATTAGGGTTTTGGAAATTATGAGATTTAACCCTCAAAGGAATAAGCTCTTTGATTGTTTATCATCTCCAAATGGCACCTGTCATCATTGGTGGACATGATACACATCATACTCAGAGGAATTTGAATTTGGAGGATGTGATATCTCCTCCTAACCAGAGGGTACCAAAGCTAGGGTTTGCCATAAATCAGTTTATTTCTGATTTTTTGGGCAAGACTTGATTCCATGTTGCTCCTCATGTCCCTAAGTGTCTAAGGTTGGATAATTGTCCATCAAGTTGGTTCAGAAGGGTTTCAATTGATCGGAAGATTGAAAATCAAAAGAATTGGGAATAAAGTCAACTATTTGTTAAAAAAGTCAACTCCTGACTTTTGAGGTCAACATGATCATTTTCAAGTCAAATATGATCAATGGACGAGATTTGATCAAGGAATGATCAAGGAATTGTCAAAAATCAAGAATTTTGAGAACTTACCATTTTTGGAAGGAAATAGGTTTGAGAAACTTTCTATTTTTGGAAAGTTCTAACATAAATTCAGTCATCTTCATGGCCATTTTACACAATGATGCAAGCTCCATTTGGAAAACTTTTTCACATGAAAGTTATAGGGCCCATTTCAAGCTTTCCAACCATGTAAAGTTTGTCCCATTTGGATCATTTTTGAGAGAGTTATGATGTTTTAAAGATGGAGTTTTCAAGTTGGAAAATTGAAAAAAACTCAGAATTTTTCTAAGTTACTTTTCAGACAACTTGGTACACCAATGTTCATGCTCATTTTTAAGCAACTTCCAAGCACCATTTCAACTTGTCTTGGACATCAAAATTACTCCTTGATATGCAAGCTTTCTAAAGAGCATTTGATGGCACAAATTGAGTTAGAATTCATTGGTTAATGGTGGCTCAAAGTTGTTAACTTGGAATTATTTCTCATGCATGAAGTGATGCATTATGTGCCATAATCTTGCAGCAACCAAGACCTGCCCCAAATCACACGAATTATGTGCCAAAATGCCTTGCAAAACATTGCCATAAGTAACCAAACCTTGTATGTACCATCCATGCACACTTTTGAATATTTTTGCCAAAAATGAAAACTCTCTAAACTTGTTCAACAAGGATTGTTGTTTCGACTAATCCACTCTGAATTCCTCAGCCATTGTCCACACAAGATAACAGAAAAAAAACACACCATGCCATGTGAGCTTGTACCACCATCATTTTCACTCATTTTCAAATTTTTCTCAAAACTTTAACCTTAAGTTTTAACCACAATGCATTTGTTTTTACCACACCAAAGCTTCATATATAAGCTAAATGTGGAACCCTAGCAAAAGAAAACTCATTCTCAGCAGCCACAAACTCAAGAATCCTCTCTCACTCTAAAAACCTCTCTCTAAAAAAACTCTCATTTCCTCCAAGTTTCTCTGCATTTTTCGCTTGGTTCTTCATCACTGAGATACAAAGAGACCATTGGAAGCATTTGTTTGAAGTTTCTACGTAGTTTCAAGGGCCAACGGAGCCACTCCGTTGAGTAATTTTCTTCAACTCTAAGCTTGCATTTTAGCTCTGTTTTATGTTCATGTTGGGTGCATCTGAAGTCCTACCTTAGGGTAGGCAATGTTTGCATAATTATTTTCGTGTTTTAATGGAGTTTCATTTATGGTGTGCAAACTTGAATCCTTGTTTTTCTTGAGTTTTAATGGTTGTTTTTCAATTATTTTTGCATATTTGGACTCACCATGGAGTGCATTACATTGTAGTATGTATGTTGTTTTGATTTGTGATTACGGAACCATAAGTGTTTATTCTTGAAGCTTGATTTTCATGGGTTTAGAGGGAATTTTAGAGAAAACCAATGCCATTTTTGAGATCTACGCGAAAAACTGAGGGGGGGGTGTCTTTGTTTCTCCGTTTCCGACCGGACCATCCGCCGCCGGCGGTGGCCGGCGAGCTGCTGCATTTTTTGGCCGCGGGTTACTGTTCACGTGCTGGAAATTTTGCATGGCCATGAGGTAGATGGTGATGATGTGGCGGCTCCATGTTGGTTGATTTCTTTTTTTGTCTTTAGTCACTTAAAAGATGTGTGACCAATTGATAGTAAAGTCACATAGCATTTGTTACAATTTATTTCATTTACTTTCTTTTATTTTAAAATAAATTCTTAACATGTGAACTCATCTCATGGGCCCAGCGAGAGTTTTCTCTCCACACCCCCTCTCAGTCTAGGCCCAAACATCGTAGTGATAGCACACCCCCTCCATTTCAATCACTTCTTCTTATTTTATTTTTTATTTTTGTTTCTTTATTTTAATTATTAAAAATACCTTTTTTTTATCAAAAAAAATTCCAAAAAAATTTATGAACGTATTTTAAGGTCTTATTTAATTTTATATGAATTTTATTTTCATTTTCCATTTATTTTCATAATTATTTCTGATTTTCTTTTCCAAAGTGTCTTCCATGTTTACCCTTGTGATTAGTGCTTATGTTTGATGACTTTGCCATGCCTTCTTAAGCTGATTATTTTTCCATGTCTTGACACTTAAATGAGGAATGTTTTAATGTCATGTTTCTGCCTTGGTGATCACCTTTTATTGTTTTTCATGTGATTTTTGATGCTCCTCGATTCATACACGATTATGTGCATATCTTGATTTGTGAAGCACTTTTGAACATGTTATTGAGTTAGTTCTATTCCAATATTTTTGCACATGTTAATTGGATGTTTAAAATTGCCTTGGATTATTTTTTGGGAATTTATTGGATCACCTTTCTATTTTTGGTTGAGGCCTACTTGTGGTTTGAATTTGATTGAAGCATGCTTGGTTTGAGTGTATTTGCTTACTTGCGTTTGAGTGATGCTTGGAATGATTATTTGGTGTAATCCTTTTCTGTATTAGCTTGCTTGTGGCTTTGGATTCGTCTTCATTTGTCCATTTTCCTATTTGTGCTTGATTTTCTAAGTTGACAATGTTTTGACTTGAATCCTTTGGTGTGCTCAACCTAATCTTGTGATTGCTTCCTTGTGTGATCCAATTCATGCATGAAACCTTTTGTTTTATTTGCATGACATGCTTGAGGTTCTGGTCCTCTTGATTTATGGTTCATCATGTGATTTTCATTTCACTTTTTGCTTCACATGTTTCTTTGTTTGCTTGCATGAATGATAAGTGGATGTTTTGATTAACTTTGATGCATGTTTTGAATGTGTTGCTTAAGGATTCATCTTGCATGACTTGAGTTTGATTTTGGTATGATGTTGATACATATGCCACTGTCCTTGAGTTCATTACTTGGTTTTCATCTCACTTGATCATCATGGTTTGATTTGTATGAGGCATATCATCATCATTGGTTTTGTGGTTTCTTTGGCTCATAATGCATCATAATGTGAAACATTCTTGCATGTTTGGATTAGATGATCATGATATGAATTGAATTCTGACTTGGTTTTGCTTTCATCTTATTTTGTTCATGTCATCTTTGTATGAAACCTTAGTGTGTGAAATTGTGAATCTTGTGCGAGTTTACTTGCATCCTTTCTTGTGTGCCTTCACTTGTATACTTGATATGTGCTTGTATGATCTTTGAAGCATGTTCTATGTTATGATTTGGATATGATGATTATGATGTGCTTGCTGCCCCATCTCTTTTCTTATCTTTCTCTTTCTTCTTCATCTCTTTCACTCTTTCTCTTCCCTTGAATCTCAAAACTTGTTCCTTTCCCTTTAGAGCTACCTAGTCTAACTTAATTTCCGATTAAGCTTGGAGTAGGATTAGCATTAAGTCTTAGGTAGTTGTTTCTCTCCTAAACCTCACTAACCCTAGGATCTCCTTTGCATGTTAGCTTTAGGTTAGAGTTTCCATTGAGTCCTCTCTCTTCTCATCTCAAAACTTCTTCAAGACACGTAATAAAGGTTAACGTGTATTGCACTTGAGCCTTCTATGTGGGAAGTGGGGAACGAGGGGCTTCCTCTCATTCTTCTAGGATACCTAGTGTACTTCCTGTTGGGGACGATGCGCGAAGTATTCGTTCCTGTATTTGAGACTTTGGTTCAATGCAAGTTACAAATAACTGTAAAAAACACTTCTTTCTAAAAAACTCCAAACAAACAGTAACGTCTTTCCTTCGGGAATTCTCTTCTCATCTCACTCACTCTCAACGTATGAACGTGCTCCTACTCGTTCTCTCGCAAGACGGTAACGCCTAAGTCTCGATTCAGCGAGCTGCAACACCTGAGCTAGAACGTAAGCCGTTCCCTAAAAAACACAATCCACCCCTAGTGAGGGGAACTACGTCGCTCTGATTCTCATGCTCCCGATGAGATACGTAGGCAGTGGGGTAGGGCCCATGCGAGCACTTCTTTTATTTTCCCTACATTTGTTTCTTGCTCTCTTTCTCTCTTTTCCTTTTCCTTTTTCCCGTTCCTTTCCCTTTCCAGCAGCAGCGAAGTTCCAGTTGACAACACCCTTTGATCGAGACAAGCAAGCGTGGATCCCATCGGGTACGATGGATGCGTGGGGGTGCTAATACCTTCCTCACGCGTAACCGACTCCCGAACCCAGTTCTCTTGGTCGCAAGACCATGCTCTTTCCTTTTCCTTCAGGTTTACGCGGTGTTTCCTTTCCCTCTCTTGGGATAAATACACATTGCTGACGACTCTGTTTTCCGCGCCACTCTCGCGTTTGTACCGTTGGATGCGAATCTTTCGGGAGCGACAGCTGGCAACATTTGTTTCAAGAACTGAAGCCATGATAAGTTTATCATCAACATTCATTTCAAGAATTAAAGCCATGATCAGTTCATTCTTCCCCTGCAGCAGTCAAACTGAAGCTATGATCAGTTTTTTCTTCATCAGTCAATCAATCTAGGGCAGTCTTCTTCAAGAATCCTCAAGATGTCTTTCCTCAAAAGACCATCAGCCTGATACAATTCATAAGTGTGACAGAGATGTGCTCAACATCTTCTCTCCAAGCAGAGTGGGCAGTGTTCCCTGTGTTGAGGAATCAGATCCTTTCTTCCCTCACAAAAAGAGTATATCTCAGTTGTCTTTATCATATGCATTGCATACATAAATCATTCATCTATCATACATAGAAATATTTTCATAGCTCGAAGTGTGCTTCGCGCTCATATGCATTTCCTGAGGTCTTGTTACTGTCAACATCTTACCTTGAGATCAAAGTACAACTTACTTGGCGCCTACCAAAACTTTTACCTGCCTTTTCATTCAGTGTCATTCCTGAATGTTGTTGTTTACCTGTCTTTTCACCCAGTGCTATTCCTGGATGTCTTATTTATCTTGTTTCTTTTCCAGTGCCATTCCTGGATGTTGTCGTTTCCCTGTCCATCTATTGATGTTGTTAGATTTTTGTTTTCTTTCATTCCAGTGTTATTCCTGGATCTTTATATTTCTCTCACTCCAATGCCATTCCTGGATGTCTGTCTCTTTTGATCTCCAGTGCCATTCCTGGATACCTTGTTCCTCTTGTTTCTCCCAGTGCTATTCCTAGAAATTCTTCCTCACTTCTGTAATCCCCTACAAATTTGCTTGGATATCTTTCAGTGCCATTCCTGAAAGTCTTATCTGTTCATTCAATGCCATTCCTGAAAGTCCCTGCTCACTTTATTCAATGCCATTCTTGGATATCGTGAACCTTTTTATCCAATGCCATTCTTGGATAATTCTGATGTATTTTCCAAAACTTTTCTCACTTCATTCAATGCCATTCTTGGATGTTGTGATTTCTTCTGTCCAATGCCATTCTTGGATACCTTTTCCTCAACAGAGTCCAATTCTATTCTTGGATATCTTTGATGTTTATCCTCTTTTATCCAATGTCATTCTTGGATACCTTTTCCCCAGCCAAGTCCAATGCCATCCTTGGATATCTCTGATGTTTAACCTTGTCATCCAATGCCATTCTTGGATGTCCCCAATGAAGTTTTCAAATGGAATTTTGTTTATATCCAATGCTATTCTTGGATGACTCTGATGTTTGTTGTTGCCCCATTCAATGTCATTCTTGAATGTTACAGTTCCTTTATCCAATGCCGTTCTTGGATATCTTATCCCAAATAGAGTACTTTTCCACCTCCATCCAATGCTATTCTTGGATGTCGCTGTTGTTTTACCAGAAGTTTTATTGTTGTTGTCCAATGCCATTCTTGGACATCTTTTGACATACCTTTTGTCTCGTTTGTAGTTTCCATCCAATGTCATTCTTGGATGTCACTACTTGTCTTTCCAGGATCTTGTCCCTCTGTTTCCAACTATTGATGGATAATTCTTGTCACCTTGACAGATCTCCAGAAATAGCTTGTGTTCCCCGGTGTGTCTTTTTCGCGTCATCTCTCTCAATTTACCGTAACTCTCTTGTTTCAAGATTCCCCGCAGAGTGTTTCACCCTTTGCATTCATACCATTTTTTGGCATCTTAGGGCTAAAAAATATCGCTTTTTGTATTTAAGTATCTTCATATCTCCCGATAGAAGAGACTTAAATAGGGGCAGTTGTAAGACCCTAATTTTTGACCCTTAAGATTCCACATATCATTCACATCTCATTTTGCATCTTATACCACAAACAAGATCATGCTTTGGTTCCTTTATCCCTCTCTTCTTTGGGTTTATGCCTTGCATGGATCACTGAGCATCTGTATCTTTCTTATTTGCCTTTATTTGCTCATGTTTACTAACCTTTAATCAAAATCCAAAAAATATGTTTGTTTTTGTCTTCACTGACTTTTTCAGGAAGGGAATCAAGGATATCAAACAGTCCCTCAGCTCGAATGAATTTCATCTGAACAATGTCAAATTTGATCTGCGAACAATTCAAAATTATCTGATCAAGAGTTTCCAATATTTAATTGATTATTATTCAAGAGACTCCAAGGTTCATGTGTTTATTTCCATGCCTTCTTTGACAAATCAAGAAAATCGAGCCAGACCCAGAATAATCCATCCAACATGGTCATTTTTCAAGTTTTTCAACTGTGCAAATCGATTGCACTATTGGTCTAATCGATTGCACCAGTCATTTTTTGCCTAGATTTTGAAGTTTTCAGCAGTGCAATTTATTCGCGCTACATTGCAATCGACTGAACAAGGACAGAATTGGCCAAAATCAGCATTTTTCAAATTTTGAAGCATTTGGCACCAATTTTATCATTTGAAAATATTCTAGATCACCCAAAAATAATTCTCCTACATGATCACAATTAATTCCCACCATACACCTTCACTAATCACCACTTGATCTTGATTTTCCCTCCAAATTCAAATTCCAAGCCTAATTTTCATTTCCAAACTAAATTCCAATCCACCAAATTTTCCAAGCCAAAACTCTATAAATAGAACCCTCATTTCATTCATTCTTCAAGCTTTTGAGAGCCAAATTCACCTTGCTAAAATTTTCTTGAAGCTTTTGAGAGCTAAAAAACCTCTTGCAAATTCTCTCGCCAACCGCCAAAATTCACTCAAAGCTCACTTTTCTTCTCTTGAAAGTTAACAAGAATTCACATTGAATCTTGTTCAACTTTGAGCTAAAACCTTCATCCAAACTTGTTTTCTTCATCAATTCTTGT